>JAJLRJ010000004.1:25334933-25337433 GCA_024195265.1 Dendrophyllia cribrosa
TCTCCCTTCGACGCCATGTTTTGTTCCACGTGTGGACAACAACTACAAGAAAGTTTTGTTGCCCGAAATGTGGGTTGGAGCTTGCCGAAAATGTCGCCCAAGGAAGATGCGACGTTGACAGCCAGAAAAATATCATCGAAACATACTTTTTGGCTGGTTTTGAGTACGACACTATTGTTAGCTTCCTTGAAAGGTTCCACGGTATTCACATTTCGTTGTCAACATTAAAACGGAGACTAAGGGACTACGGGTTAAAGAGGAGAAACTCGGCAGATCCGAACCAGAACGAGGTGAGAAAGATGATCCGAGAAGAATTGGATGGCCCAAGCTGCATGTCTGGGTACCGGGCTATGTGGCATACACTTCGCCTCAAATATGGTCTTTGTATTCCCAGAAGTACAGTGCAAAGTCTATTGAAGGAACTGGACCCCGTCGGCACAGAAGAACGTAGAAAACATCGTCTAAAGAGAAGAACCTATTTCTCAAGCGGGCCCAACGAGTGCTGGCACGTTGATGGATATGATAAACTTAAACCATTTGGATTCCCCATTCATGGGGCTGTCGATGGATACAGCCGCAGGGTTTTGTGGTTAAAAGTCACGCCCAGCAATAATAACCCATCTATTGTAGGGAACTTTTTTCTTGATTGTGTCAGTGAGCTTCAAGGCTGTCCGAAGCTTCTCAGGACAGATCCAGGAACGGAAAACGTAGTAATGGCAACCATGCAGTGTCTTTTGAGAGCAAATGGCAATGATGAATTTACTGGAGAGAAGGCTCACAGATATGGTCCCTCGACGGGAAATCAAAGAGTTGAATGTTGGTGGTCGCATTTAAAAAAATCTCGTACAACATGGTGGATTAATGTCTTTAAAGACCTGGTAGACAGAGGGGTATTTTTACCAGGAAATATATACCACAATGAATGTATCTGGTTTTGTTTTAATGAGCTTCTGCAGCATGACCTGGATTTTGTTGTGTTGCATTGGAACACACACTATATCCGACAATCCAGACATGATACTGTGCCTGGTCGACCAGATGAACTATTCTTTTTACCTGAGAGGTCTGGTGGAGAGAATCACTTACAGTACACCACACAGCAACAATTAGAAGAAGTGAGAAATTCTGCAGATCTGGGACCCATTGACAATGACAATGACAATGACTATCAACAATATTATCAGTATGTCTGTGAGCAGGAACAAATTGCACAACCTAAAACATGGAAAGAAGCACTGACATTGTTCCAACATCTTCTCACTCTTGAGAGTTAGAACAGACAGAAAACTATGCAGAACTTTAAAATAACACAGGGTTTATTAAGGGCCTGTTTATATGAGCCTGGCCAGCTCGGTTTGCCGGGACAGCCCGCCTTGCTGGGTATCTTGGCATCTCCCAGATTTTCTGTAAAATTTACCATTGAGTTTATACGAGCTGCCAGTCTGGCTCGCTTCCCAAGATCTCAGTTGTTGTAGGCGAGATCTCGGTTGCCGAGACGGGACGATTTTCCATATAAACACACCATCCCGCCTTGCCGGGATGAAAATGCCATGATTGTGCAAGTAAGAGTAGATAAAAACTCATACCGGCTAAGCGGTCTGGTCATATATAAAGACTTTTTGTTATTCCGGTAAGCCGGGCTGGCTTGGCAAACATGGCTGGCCCGGCTCATATAAACAGACTTGTATTATCATCCTGGCAAACAGGGCTGCCTGGGCAAAGCGGGCTGGCCCAGCTCATATAAACAGGCCCTAAGTCATGTCATGTTGTTTAAACGTTGGTTTATGTCTTAGTTATGAAGGGATAACTGAATGAATAGGGAAAACTGCACCCCTTCCCCACCCTCCAGGCTTTTCTGTTGCAACAGTATCCATTTCATTGCAATAGGTAAACAAAGATCCTCACTGGCTCAGGGGATGCAAGTGGTGGCACAGAAAAAAGTCAAATTTCCTAATGCCGACCTTGCACTTTGCTTGCACAGTTTGGAGTGTTTTCTGTTAAACGAGACAAGCCAAAAAAATGTACACAACAATCAATGTTTTCTTAGAAAAACAATCATAAAAATATAAATTCTTTGATATATGCTATATAAGATTTCTTTCATAATAAGAGTGATTTCTTTCTTTATTGAAAACATGTCACTTCTAGCTTTAATTTAAATGGATCTTTCTAGCCATTTAAATTGTCCATGTTAATTTCTGTGATCTAAACAACAAAAAAATGTCCATGTACTTTTTCTATATGTTATAATTCATGGAAATATAAGTGTAAATATCTAACTCAAGTACTGTAACATATAAAAGAGGTAAGAAAAATATCCATGTCACACCAATGAAAGGATTAGCACTATGGTTGCTATTGTTAACACGTACTCTTTAGTAATATGCAATAGGTAAAATCTCTCTGTACGAGTTTAATGGACATCTTTAAATATTGCGTACTAATTTTTATTGGTGGTTACGGATATCTTCTGGTACCTACTGGTAAGTTATCAATATCC
>JAJLRJ010000004.1:25342433-25392433 GCA_024195265.1 Dendrophyllia cribrosa
CTCAAGTGCTCTGAGTTTCTTACTCAAATGTTCTGAGTTGCTCTGAGTTACAATGAGCTACTCAAGACAACAAACCGGTGGAAAAGAAAACTACAGCTAAAGGCATTTCCAAGAACGTGACCAAGCGAGCGATTCGTCACCAGGACTACAAGAGCTGTCTCTTTGAGAAACAGCTACAGATGGTACAGATAAGCCAAATTAGAAGCGAGAATCATCAACTCTATTCTGTGACTTTGACAAAAACAAGTCTATCTCTTTATGACGACAAACGTTATGTTTTAACAAACGGGTGTGATACACTCGCTTACGGACATTATAAGATCAATGCGTTTTAAGATTTATACCTCTGTAAAAATGTACACCTATAGATAGATAATTGTAAATAAGCGCTTTTTGTTGACAAAATTTTCATTGTTGCTGTTTGGAACTATATTTCGATATATTTGTATCTTTAATGAGTATATTAATGAAAAAAAAAGTTGAAATGACAACTCTGTGGATTTCTTTGGTGATACTAAGTAATCATAACAAGACTTTTACCGAACAGTACCTTATGAAGTTAATTTGATTGCTGTATGTAAACTCGACATGTTCAAGATGTGCATTTTCTTTTAAACAAAGGAACGCATGAGAAGCGTCCCATGGGTGTTGACTACAGTAGACAAATACGCATATATTTCGATATATTTGAGTGATAAACCTACTGAAATCATCGATTAAAATACACCACAATTTGGGGATCCAGTGGCCTTCATAAAACTACCAATTCAGAGAACTGAATGGTGTGAAAATCGCTTTTAACCAATCGGCGGATCAAAAACACAGTCAAGACAGCTTAAACAGTCAAAATTTCCCACAGATGGCACAGATGAATCAAATTAGGAGCGAGAACCATCAGATCTATTCTGTAACTTTGACGAAGACAAGCCTTTCACCTTACGATGACAAACGACACATTCTAAGTAATGGACGCCAAACACTGGCGTATGGACATTATAAAATCAATGCTTGTTGATTCCTTTGAAAAAAAAAATGTGTGTAGCTGCATGTAAATATCACTCGGAACTTTAGATTTGTTGACTTACCTTTTTAACTACCTTTGGAACGTTGATGAACATATCAAATAAATGCAAGTTGAAATGATAACTGTCTGGGAGTTCTTTCGTTATGCCGTAATCTAAACTACAAACCTTGAAACAGTGTTCTACATTTGCATTTTGGCCAAAACAGAGCGCTCCCATGGGTGTAATGTACAGAAGGTAGAAATGCATATACTTAATTCAGTCAATACATTTACTGAGATTAACACATCACAAATTAGGAATCGAATGGCCCTCCTTAAACTTATAACATGAAATCGATCAAAAACCCCTTTTAAACCAATCACTTACTAGAGAAAATTAGAAACGATTAATTAGGATGTCAAAGTTGTTGATCGAGAATAGACAATGGACCTACAACTTTTTAATCAGTACAGACCCGCTTTCATAATACAATTCTATAATACTATCATTTTGCTGACAATATAAAACACAAAAACATTAGAAGAAAGCAAACACGCATACAAAACTGCCGTATTTATAACCATCACGTCATACTTTACTGACTGGGCAAGCTTAAGCAGGCCTTCTAACCGTATTGTTTACCACGATGACGTCATTTTCCCGCTTACATTGCTTAATATATGCGGACCCGCTTGATCCACATGATCCACCGGACGTAGAAGCCTCATTCTGTATACTACTCACGACGGTGGCTCAGGGGATAACCCTTTGTCTCGTCCCAGTCCCAAAAGCCTCCCGTCCAACCGTCGGTAGTCCGTAGTCGCCAATCTTAAAGTCCCTAATAACTAGTCACTGAGAATGTGGCATCTCGCAAAATAATGCCCTTGCCCGAAAGATCCTCCCGGTAAATTTTTCTCGGGGCAGCTTTTCATGTATCAGACAGTTCCTAAGCCGCGGGCAATGCTCTTCGATATACAATCAACCGGAAGGTTTTTAGTCACTAAATACTCTCCATACGATGGAGTGCGGCAAAGGTTCATATCTCATTTTCGCAGATACGGCAGCGCTATTGATCTTTCCAACGGCATCCTATAATCACCATTATAATTGAGATATTCCTTTGTTAACAATTAATTTCAAAATTCATTATGGAATGCCTAGGAGGCAAAATGGCTGCCGTATCTGAACATAGTTTTTGCTGACCTGTGTCATATTTACCAAGATTTTCAAACCGTTCTTTCTTGAATGCATAAAATTGGCAAGATTCAAGTTCAAAGTTTGATCGTGTTTATTTTGCTAATGTGGATTACGTATGTAACGTTGCCATGGCAGCAAGACTATATATATATATATATATATAAACCAGCCTTAAAATTTAGGTCTGGTTCCGTTGTAAACAATTCAGTCAACATATTGTTTTCATCGTTTGCTTACAACAAACTCAGAAAAATTGTAATTTTTTTGTAACTACTATTTGTTGTGTCTATATGGATCGGTTTTCAGTTGATCATGACTGTCGTAAAATCAAAACTAATTAAAAGTAATCATTCTGGCCAATCAAATCAGAGCCAGACAATTCAATGAGCCAATCAGGGTTCGTAGCATATTATATGTAGTCAGCGCCAAGCGCGAAAAAAAGTGGGCGAACAACTCTCAATTGGTTTTGATTTTACTACTGATTGCTTGATAAAGTCGGTGTGAGATTTTTTAGCCAATCACGAAGTGTCGTAACAAAGCAAAACCAACGCAATAACACAATTACTATCGACACTTAATTAAAAACTGATCTTACAATCGTGGCTTAAACAAAACTTTAGCCTGCATTATCCAACGATATTAAAAAAATAAAAACCATGTTTTTCCTGAAGTCAGATTGTTGCAGAAAATCGAACTAAATTGAATCAGTTGTTAATACCCAGATTACCAAACATGCTCTAAACCCCAGCCCCGCCCCGTACCAAATAAACAAATAAATTAATTAATAATAATAATAATATTAATAATACAGTTCCCTGATGAGTTTAAAGTAAAAGAAATAAAACACAAATTGAAAACCGAAATTTAATAAATCTGTACAGTTATTTGCAAACTTTGCCAACCTAAAACGATTGTTGTCTTGTTTTTAAATAAACCTGGAATGTCTCTTCAATAACATATTACATGGAAATCCATAGAGACGTAAGAAACAATGGCAAATCTAAAACGACTTTTGTCTTTTCGTCAAGACGCTCTTAATGATAGAACGGTACACTGTGTCTTTATACTGATACTGAATGTTCATATTAAGAACTACACTCTGTTGTTGCAATAGACTATATTCGTATTCTCGGTATTGAACTGGTACTAGCTTGCAATGGAGGCTCATGAGGGGGAATATCATTAAAAATATTTGCATGTGAAAAGATTCCCCCGCATGAGCCTCCATTGCAAGCTAGTACCAGTTCAATACCGAGAATACGAAAATGGTCTATTCCATATAAGTCTCCCTGCGTAATCTTTCCTTAGAAATTTTTGACAAATCTAAAATTATTTTCACTTTCCTTGAAAAAGCTCTTCAATGAAACAGAGTATAACGTATCTTTCTTCGGATAACATGTCCAATATCAAGTAAATACTGTTGCTAGCAATTTCTCTGAACATTCCTTCTCCAGTAACAGCATTTTTGATATATTCTTTAGTGTTTATACCAAAAGGTACATAAGGCATAAAACTATACTCAAAACTCTGTATAAAATATCTAAGCCAGATCGTGAGACTCCAGAACGCAACAAAAGCTGTCGCAATTTCTGCTCACTTATAGGCAAGTTTCTGATTTCATCGTCAGCGTCCATTTCTCCTCTGTCCTTATTTTTCATAAAATCTCTTATCATGTCTTTGATGTCTTCAATGCTATGATCTCCGATTTCAGCCCCGTCTCTGTCCTCATAAGAATTGTCACCATCACCGTCATTATCTCCATCATTGGAATCTCCATTGTCTTCACCGCTATCATCAACATTGTTATCACCGCTGTCATCACCATTGTCATCGCCACTGTCGTCACCACTGTCACCATTGCTGTCATCGCCACTGTCATCACCGCTGTCATCACCATTATTATCACCGCTGTCATCACCATTGTTATCACCGCTGTCATCACCATTGTCATCGCCACTGTCGTCACCACCGTCATCACTGCTGTCATCAACACTGTCATCGCCGCTGTCATCACCATTGTCATTACCACTGTCATCACCATTATCATAACCACTGTCGTCTCCATTGTCATCACCGCTATCATCACCATTTTCATCACCACTGTCATCACCACTGTCATCGCCACTGTCGTCACCATTATCATCACCGCCGTCATCACCATTGTCATCACCGCTGTCATCACCATTTTCATCACCACTGTCATCACCACTGTCATCGCCACTGTCGTCACCATTGTCATCACCACTGTCATCACCATTGTCATCACCGCTGTCATCACCACTGTCATCACCATTTTCATCACCGCTGTCGTCACCACTGTCATCACCATTGTCATCACCACTGTCATCACCATTTTCATCACCACTGTCATCGCCATTATTATCACCACTGTCATCACCGCTGTCATCATCATTGTCATCACCACTGTCGTCACCATTGTCATCATCACTGTCATCGCCATTATTATCACCGCTGTCGTCACCACTGTCATCACCACTGTCATCATCATTGTCATCGCCACTGTCATCACCATTGTCATCACCGCTGTCATCGCCACTGTCATCACCATTATTATCACCACTGTCGTCACCACTGTCATCACCACTGTCATCACCATCGTTATCACCACTGTCATCACCATTGTCATCACCACTGTCATCACCACTGTCATCGCCACTGTCATCACCACTGTCATCACCATTGCCATCACCACTGTCATCACCATTGTCATCACCACTGTCATCGCCATTATTATCACCACTGTCATCGCCATTGTCATCACCATTATTATCACCACTGTCGTCACCACTGTCATCACCACTGTCATCACCATCGTTCTCACCACTGTCATCACCATTGTCATCACCACTGTCGTCTCCACTGTCATCACCACTATCATCGCCAATGTCATCACCACTGTCATCGCCACTGTCATCACCATTGTCATCACCACTGTCATCGCCATTATTATCACCACTGTCATCGACATTGTCATCACCACTGTCATCGCCACTGTCATCACCACTGTCATCACCGCTGTCATCACCATTGTTATCACCACTGTCATCACCATTGTCATCACCACTGTCGCCTCCACTGTCTTCACCACTATCATCACCATTGCCATCACCGCTGTCATCACCATTGTCATCACCATTTTCATCATCGCTATCATCACCACTGTCATCACCACTGTCATCACCATTATCATCACCACTGTCATCGCCACTGTCATCACCACTGTCATCGCCATTATTATCACCACTGTCATCACCGCTATCATCATCATTGTCATCACCACTGTCATCACCATTATCATCACCGCTGTCATCGCCATTGTCATCACCGCTGTCATCGCCACTGTCATCACCACTGTCATCACCACTGTCATCGCCATTATTATCACCACTGTCATCGCCATTGTCATCACCGCTGTCATCGCCATTGTCATCACCACTGTCATCACCATTGTCATCGCCACTGTCATCACCACTGTCATCGCCATTATTATCACCACTGTCATCGCCATTGTCATCACCGCTGTCATCACCATTATCATCACCACTGTCATCACCATTGTCATCGCCACTGTCATCACCACTGTCATCACCATTTTCATCTCCACTGTCATCGCCACTGTCATCACCATTATCATCACCACTGTCATCACCACTGTCATCACCATTATCATCACCACTGTCATCGCCATTATTATCACCACTGTCATCACCATTGTCATCACCACTGTCATCACCACTGTCATCACCATTGTCATCACCATTGTCGTCACCACTGTCATCACCACTATCATCACCATTGTCATCACCACTATCATCATTATTGTCATCACCATTGTTATCACCACTGTCATCATCATTGTCATCACCACTGTCATCATCATTATTATCACCACTGTCGTCACCACTGTCGTCACCACTGTCATCACCATTGTCATCACCACTGTCGTCTCCACTGTCATCACCACTATCATCACCATTGTCATCACCACCGTCATCGCCACCGTCATCGCCACTGTCATCACCACTGTCATCACCATTGTCATCACCACTGTCATCACCATTGTCATCACCACTGTCATCGCCATTATTATCACCACTGTCATCGCCATTGGCATCACCACTGTCATCGCCACTGTCATCACCACTGTCATCACCATTGTCATCACCATTGTCATCACCATTGTCATCACCACTGTCATCACCACTGTCATCACCGCTGTCATCACCATTGTCATCACCACTGTCATCACCACCGTCATCACCGCTGTCGTCACCATTGTCATCACCACTGACATCACCACTGTCATCATCATTGTCATCACCACTGTCATCACCACTGTCATCACCGCTGTCATTACCATTGTCATCACCACTGTCATCACCACCGTCATCAACACTGTCATCACCATTGTCATCACCACTGTCATCACCACTGTCATCACCATTGTCATCACCACTGTCATCACCACTGTCATCACCGCTGTCATCACCATTGTCATCACCACTGTCATCACCACCGTCATCACCACTGTCGTCACCATTGTCATCACCACTGTCATCACCACTGTCATCACCATTGTCATCACCACTGTCATCACCACTGTCATCACCGCTGTCATCACCATTGTCATCACCACTGTCATCACCACTGTCATCACCATTGTCATCACCATTGTCATCACCGTTGTCATCACCATTGTCATCACCGCTGTCATCACCACTGTCATCACCATTTTCATCACCACTGTCATCACTATTGTCATCTCCACTGTCATCACCACTGTCATCTCCATTGTTATCACCACTGTCATCACTATTGTCATCACCACTGTCGTCTCCACTGTCATCACCACTGTCATCGCCGCTGTCATCACCACTGTCATCACTATTGTCATCACCACTGTCGTCACCACTGTCATCATCACTGTCATCGCCGCTGTCATCACCACTGTCGTCACCATTGTCATCGCCACTGTCGTCACCATTGCCGTCACCACTGTCGTCACCATTGTCATCACCATTGTCATCACCATTGTCATCACCATTGTCATCACCATTGTCATCACTAGTGTCGTCACCATTGTCATCACCGTTATTCACACCATCATCGTTGTCTTCATCATTTTCTTCATCTTCGTCGTTACCGCCATCTTCATTTCCTATTGGAAGACAGAATGAAACAGGGTTTTGATTACAATTTACGTTATGGTAAGAGGTTATTTTCATTGTTATTACATAGGTGCTTATGAGCGACTATTTCAATCCGCCAGACCACGGTAGGTATTAAAAAATAATATCCGCTCTCAACTTCTTGCCCCTAGCAGTTATTTGATAAGACCTTCTTGTTGTTTGTTTCCGCCAAAAGTGCCAGTCAGCTTTGTTAGCTATGATCTAAAACCTTTAGCGATATAGTGGAGTACAGGCATGTTTATCGTTTTCAGCACATTTCTTAAAATGCCTACCTTCGACGCAGTCTTAAAGTAATAGGCGTCAGTGAGGAAAGTTAATTTTGAGATATTTATGTATATGTATGTTTTTTTATCCCCTCCTGAAGTTTTGTTGAACTTAGGTGGGTCCACACGGTTGTTCGATTCAACTATCATAAAACATTTCTGCTAAATTTCAGCTTAATTGTTTAAGCTACTAAGAGGAACGCGTAAACGAACCAAATTTATGTGTAGTGGTAAATCTGACTTCTTTCTGTAATTTCTTTAATACATAGCGTAATTTTACATTTATTTGTTAAGTTGCGTTTACGTCCGAGGGCTAAAAGGCTATATGTCTTGGAAGCCGATTCCACTAAAACTATAAATAATGATGGAATTACACTAAGATTACCTCATACTGAAGATAATGCACAAGTGCGCGGATATACGAAATTTCTCTTAGAGTGACTCTCGAGTGAGCGATGTAAAGTTCAACAAGGGAAGAAAAAATTCATATCTTCAAGCAACCAAACATGATTTTGTTTATTATATAAACGACACTTATTACGAAGTTTTAAGCAATTTTCTGAATAATTTCCGAAGATTTCCTAAGATTTTTAAAAATAATCCGAATACTGCGCGAAGGTTATGCGAACGTTTCCAATCATTTTCCGAAATTTTCCGAAGATTTCCGAAAATTTTTTAGAAAGATCCGAAGATGTTTCGATTGTAGTCCAATACTTTTTAACTCGTTTGACATGTATAAGGGTAACCATGGTAACTAACGTCAGGATATTGATATCTTCACTCCTCACAGTGAAGATAACAATAATATCTTTCTTCGCATGTGTCGAAATATGATTTATCTGCCGTGGGAAAAATCTTTGTATTTCACTGAAGGTTATATAATAAAATGCTTTTAATCAAATATTAGAAAAGCGTGATTTTGTGTGCAAGTTTTATCTTCAAGAAAAGACAACGCCACTTGATTTTACGAGCACCTCATTATATTTACAAAAGCGAAGTTTGTCATTTAAGTTTCTTTTGTTAGTACGAGAATTTAAAGCTAGAGTTTAACTTTTGCTATATCATGCCACACTACAATAAACCTAGTTTATCTTCCTGCAACGCAGTATCGGCTCATGAGTTTCTATATCCAAGCTGAATTCTTGGACACCAATTTGTCTATTTTGAGGCTTTCGAAAGTCTTCCGAGTGAAACACGAGTGAACTTGTCAAACCTGTAATCTAATCATGGCAATTCCAACCCACGAGATACTTTCACAATGCTAGAAAAAAACACCGTTTTAATCTCATGGGTTTTGAATTTAGTTAAGAAGTTCGTGCAACATTGCGTGAATAACGTGCAATTACTGATGCAGCGACCTTAACTTTGCAATAATAAACTCTCCTATTCATATTTCGTGTATCTTCGTTATTAGTCGCTGTACCTTCGTGTGTTAATTTAACACATAATGATGAGGCTAAGGTATTCTTATAATTGAATAGTAAGACTTGAAGAATCTTTTTACGGTTATACCTGTGGATTTTATTTATACACGCAAAAGTTGCGACCCATTGAATGATTCAAAAATGATCTCTGTAAATTACTTGGATAATTAAACGGAGCGAGTATGCCATGCTGTTCTCGGCGATTCTTAACATGCCAGCTATGCACTGAAATATTGTCCCGTTCACATTTCCCAACTCTTCGAATTCCTTGTATATTGTTTTACCTTTTCAAACCATCATCCAAAGTTCCAATCAGAAATTAAGAGCAGCTTTTATGGGACAGAATCGCCTTTATCAGTGTGTCCCAACTCCTCTAGGTAAAGTAAAACACACCGAATTCTCTTACCATCTTCCTCGTCGTCTACTGCATCGGCCGCGTCACTGATTATGCTCTCAACTTTAGCCTCGCTCACTTCATTGCCGTGAACATCAATGTTGTCTGTCCCAACCACCTGTACGCCCTCTAGGATGGCATTTTCTAGGAAACATGTCAAAAATGTTTCGATTGTGACAATGTCATTTTTATTTCATTGCGGTTAAATAAGAGATAGACCGGGAAAAATGGCGCGCATTAAGCAAAACGTGTTTGTTTTGCGACAATATCGTGGTGCTATATCGTACTTTAGTGCTCAAGGGAGGGAAAAGCGATTAAAATAATAGGCCTTATTGGAATTAAATTGGAAAAGGTCTCTACTAAAAACGATTCAGCCAATGATTTGTCTTGAAATTAAATTGACAATGCCTCGTTACCAAAACATTTTGCATGTTAAAATGTAATAGGACGAGACAATACTTTGTCTACATTTGTAAAGGGCAAAAAAAAATGGATAGAAAAAAAAGACTGATCGTTTCTGGGAGAGTTATAATAGCCGTTATATACTAAGAAGACTAAATTGCCGTAGCAATCGTAATACATTACTGAAATTATTTTTGAAAAAAACGTTTTAGTTTTTAAAATTAAAACTCCAAATATTCAAAAGCTAGAAAAAAGAAGAGAGATTAAATGCAAAGCGAAACCGCCTTACCATTTGGTATCGGGAGACCACAGAACGGTTGCAATAAAGCGAAAAAGCAGAGGAGCAGTAAAACTCTCGAAGCCATCTTAAAACTGGGTGATGCTACTTCGTCAGAGTCTGCCGCAAACTGAAGCCTCCCTTTGTCTAGTTAATTTTTTTAGATTCAAAGTGCTTTTGTTAAATAGCGCGATAAAACTTGGCCCCTTACACTATATTGTTATGTAACTGCTGAACATCCCAATCTACAATATTATTGCGGCAATTTTTGTTAATTTTAGAATCACTCGAAAGCTCCATTCTCAAGACAAATAAGTCAAAACAACAGCGGATATGATCACCAGTGCAAAGACAGCGCTCTTTTATTTTAAAATACCCATCTTTAATACAATAACTGTGTTCTAAACATTTTATTTTTAACTCTTCTCACTTTTGAGAAGAACCATTCTTGGCATAGCTTAGTAAAAATATGTTATTTTACAATAGCATAATGTTTGGCATTCACTGATATTAATGATGTCGCTTTATCAATTGGTTGCTACGCGATAAAGAATTATTTTTGTTGTTGTTGTTTGCTTCCAATTCTGTGCTGTTACTGGCTTTAACTAAGTACTTTGTATTTACATCTGTGAGCAAAACTATAATTATGTAACTCAAGCGGCTCGAGAAAACACATTTCTTTTGATAGCAGCGTCTGTTATCGACACCTTGGCTACGTGACACTTCACACAAGAAAGGTTGTTGACTTCATTAGCCACATAATAGGCGGATGTTATCAGCACAGGCCATATCGTTAATAGCTATAACATACTTCGTTTCTAAGGAGACAAACATTTTTTGGTGTAAATTAAATATTAGGTGAGAACGACTTCCTTTGAGTATTAATATGCTATTTTCTATAAATTTATAACATCGCATCTACATTAAATGAGTATCTAAACAATCCCAAGTAGTTACCCAGTTCATTTCAAGTACAATCAAATATGATTTTATTTTGGTTTGCTCTTATTGCACTGACTTTCGTCGTGCGCACAAGTATAATTGCTGCGGGTAAGTCACTTTATAAGAGCTCTAAAAGACAAAAAAGGGACAAACACAACCTTCCGTAAGACATTTTGCTTTCATGGATCGCGAAAAAGGATAGACAACTGTTGTTCTTGTTCATCGAGATGCTATACTAAGAAGACTATTTGCTAGCTGGAATGAATGAGTGGATAATTCAAAATTATCGATTGTAAAGGTTTTTTTTTCTTCTTCTCCTTAGCTTAACGCCATTTTGATCTCTTTCGGTCACATTTGCTATATATATTGTTATATAACTTCAAGTTTGATTTTACAGCTATCGATTTGAGGCTATTTTATTTATTTTCAATAGCAAAACAAGTCGTAAATCATATTCACCGATCTAAATTTAGCTGCAATTTCGTGTATTTTTGATACCTTAGTGATTTAATCAGAAGGAAAAATAGGTGTGTAGCGTATCGGCGCCAGGCAAGACAGTTTGATGATGTTGCCTTAACTTACTAGTCACAGGTTTAGAACCCGGGACCCCTAGTCTGAGTTCTAGCTGGAAGCATTTAAGATGTTTAAATCTTTTCCATGATTTACCACAATAATTTAAAAAAACCCAAACTGATAGCTTTCACCGAATTGAAGAGTGCCTGTTGTTTTTGGACTTTGTAACATTGGATAGACGTAGGAGGTTTCTAATAAACAAACTTAAGTCTCAATTCCATAATTGTATGCCATAAATTATGCAAATAGTACTTGCTACTTGTCGACCTTTAACACTTTTTCACACTTCTGACATTCTGATGGTGTAATATATTCTGGACTGCATGCCTCTATCTTCACGTTCCTGTACGCACTTCTTTTTGAAAACTAACACCAAAGCCTAGTTTTCACTTAGTCGCGACACAAGCATAATGATAAGAATAAGCGGAAGCATAACAGCGGCTTGTGCCCACGTGAAAATTAGCACGGCATAAGCATAAGCGCAATCATAAGCATGGGGATGTGCAATGTCCGTTTTTACTTGACGCAAAACCTTGTGCTTCCACTTATGCTTATGTGGCTTATGCGGCTTATCAGCTTATTCTTATACTTATGTCACTAACGCAAACCAGGCTGAAAGACGCGATGTTTCTATAAATACCATGCGAGTTCCATTTTTGTTTGTTGGTTTTAGAATTAATGCAGTTAGCAGTGCAGAAAAATATAACAAAATTTATGGTCGCAATTTTTGTCTAAATATAAAGGACGTAAATGTATGAAATACAAGTCATAAAATGGTTATAACGTAAATTTAATAAAAGAGCAGGGTCTAGATGTTATTAGTTATTAGTTTGCCAAAAAAAGCTTTTTTTTTAAATGTACACTCCATTCTTTAGTTCAGTGCATGTTATTCGAGACACGAAATTGAAGTTTTAACGGTAAAAATATGTCGGGAGATCTACAAATCGTCATTAATTGTTTCATCTTGGTCCTGATTTGATTAAAACGTCGTAATCAAAAGGTAAATTATACAGACTATATATTGAATGCCGTTTTGTTTGAAAAAAAAGGTAAAAAAGACATTACAAAATCTAAGAAACGACATCTGTTATGAAACAACAACAACTGCCAAAAAGCCGCATTGTTTGCCAAGAGTGGTCACCATTTGTCATAACTGGACAGCCGGCCGGGTGTTCAATTCGTATGGAGTATGTCATTATTTTTTGAACTGTCAATCCAAACTGGCAAATTCGTAAATGGCATGCATGCACCCTTTTGATGGACTTGTAGCAACAGGTCTTCAAAAAGTGCATTCCGTTGACGAACTGACCCGTCTGGCCAGCCTGCCAGTTCTGACAATTGGTAAGCGCCATAAATTAAGTTAAATTGTGGTAATTGATTTTATTTTTGTTCGAGATATTAAGAAACACAACTCGACCACACAAATAACGGGCGCTTTGTATTAAGGCCCGTTTACACATGCGATTTTTGATGCGATTTTTGTCGCGCTCTCCAATGCAACTTTTGTCGATAGTATAAACTAGCGGCGATTTCTGTGCGATTCGGGTACGAAATTTGCTGTGATTTCCCAAAAATCGCCGCCTGGCGCCAAGTTGCTTCAGGGTTCGAAACCTCTGCGACTTCGCGCGACAAATCGCGCCGAAATCGCACTGAAACCGCCGCTAGTTTACGCACGCAATTTGAAGATGGAACTTGCGCGCGACAAAAATTGCATCGAAAAGTGCGGCAAAAGTTGCACAAAAAATCGCCTGTGTAAACTGGCCTTTAGAAATGTTGCACGTTGTGAAGTGTTGCACGTTGACAAATGTTTTTTAAGGTCATTTTAATTCACTTCCGAAAACTACATGTGCGATAAAGCCCTAATGTGTTACCATATAGTTAAAGCTGTTAAGAATTTTTTTCCTGTAGAGTTTTAATCTTTATTATTATTCCTCTATGAAAATGAGCATTGTTTTTCTTATTTTAAACGTGGTAGTTTCTGTAGAGATGGTCAGGAACAAAATCACAACAGAGAAGCAAGTTTGCATCCTGAGAGAGTTTGAAAACAGCCGGTTAGAAGAGAGATTACAGAATCTAAGAAACGATATTTATTGATTAAAGTGAACTTATAAACAACACTAGAAGCAACTGCATCTTGCTGAACCTTGGGGCTATGAAGCCAAAGTGACCTTCAGTTTAATATATTTAATGAACCACTTTTAGTTTCGGTAAATTTATTAAACATGACTGATATTAACTGCTAGCGGAAAACGGCACGGAAATGATAAAATCCCAACGATTATTCTTAAGAATCCAACACGTTTTTCCTCGCTCTTGGAAGTTCTATTTTATAATGAAAAGAGAACATTAAAACAGCCTACGTCTTTCCGAGGTTATTAAATTGTACGGCAAGAGTTAAAATATGACCGCGGTGGCTTAGAAGTGACAGACCGTCCTGGGTGAAATATCATGTTTTCATGACTATGGTCAGGTCGCTTTAAACTTGCTTTATTATCTTAAAATAGGAAGAAAAAATCGCCAAAAGTGATGAACGCAAATATTAACTAAAAAGACAAAATATAAAAATATATTTTTTGACTTCCTGTCACGTAATCCACTTCCATCCTTGCAATCCTGCACTTTTTCTCCAAACTACTGCTTCTGTTTTTCTCTATACAATTTTTTTATCTGTTTTAGTTGTTTATTTGATGGCATTTGGCGATATAACATGGAAATCAAGAAAACACAATTTCGTTATTTCGACCGGGACAGTATCCCTTTTTGCTTGCAAAAGACTAGTATATATACATGTAACTCTATACCTTAACATAGCAGGTGTACTGCCCCAGATAGAAAAAGAACTTGAAATAATTGTTTTATTTTGTTGAACAATATTTCATGGAATAAGGTATCCCATATGGAAATCTAAATGAATAATGGCAATATTAGAATTAAAAAAATAAATTCAACAATATGACTGAACTAAAAATAACTGGCTAAATATAACATTTGGTTCTAGTAGTTTTAAATTGTACACGTGCAGTTATATGGTTTCAAGAAGCATTTCCTATAGCCATTTTATAGTTCTGAACAAACTCAAAATGGCAGCGTTCTTGTGAGGAATCTTACATTATTTTCAGATCAACATGATCAGACATGGTTAAGTGGAATTTAGTCCTGTGAAATTTGCCTTCTTGGGTCATTACTGAAGAGAAACTTGCACTCAGGCCTGTTTTTGGCACTTTTATATTCTAGAAAACACTAATTGATAATGGCCGTGCCAGTCCCGTCTAGTGCAATTTATTTTACCAAGTTCCATGCTTAGCAGTATTACTAGTGAAAAAAAAAAGAATACGAAGAATAGACAAATATTTATAAAGCCTACAAAGGCCATGACATCCAGTCGAACGATGAACAAAATAGAATAACGATAATAAAACATCTGGATCTTTAAGCCAGGTTTTCAGTACCGACATAAGCGTAAGAATGTGCGCCAAGTGACAACGAGCATTGACATAAACATAAGATTGATCCTTATTCTTATACTTGCGCTTAAGTTTATGCTTATGTCGGGCCCGTTATCACTGGAAATAACCGCTGTACATTTTATGCTTATGCTTATGTTGCTAGTGACAATCAGGCTTTACTGCGCACTCAATTTGCGAACTCGCGCGAAAAGAAAAAAAATCTATACACATGAAGGGTTAGTAGCTGTTGTGCTAATTCGCTTGGATGTTCAGTGATCCCTAGGTTTTGTTTTTTAGATCGGTTTCTTTACCAATTTTCTACACTATAAAGCGCCAACGAATTCCGCTTAAATATAGTAGCTGTACAGGGTTTGCAAATGCCCTCCTTAAACGCTGAGTGTACTTGAAAGGATAAATGACACTAGATATAATTATTTACTCATTAGACCCACTTGTATATAATTTGACTGAGAAAGTTTGTCTCCAGTATTTTCGAACTAACAGCTAATGAGGTCATTTCCAGTTACGACTACCGATTTTTTAAAATATGGGTATTGTTCCATGCGTCTTATCTCTAAAACGAAGTACCTTTTTACATTTCTGACAACGTGATTCATGAACTGACTGTGGCAGAAGTTCAAAACGAACGTCCTTAAGCTTAGCGGCGTCAATGGATCAGCAGATAAGTGCTCACAAGTGTCATCTCTAACAAATTAAAGCGTGCGTTCTCAGATGACAGGAACCTTGGTATTATAAAGCCAGAGACCTTCAATTTAATATATTTAATGAATCTCTTTTCGTCCGGTGAATTTATTAGACATGCCCGATATTCACTGCCAGCGCATAACTGCACGGAAAGATCCCAACGAATATTCTTTCAAGCTCTGGCGTTTTTTATCGCGTTTATTCTATGAAGAAAAGAGAAAATTAAGATAGCCGACGTCCTGCCGAGCCTTACTGAATTTTACGGTAACAGTTAAAATATGACGATGGCTTAAAGCATCACTTTACGCCTATATAAAAATAGTTTTGCTAATGCAGCATAGATACTGCCGTCTCTGATATTTAGACGAAAAGAGAAACTCAAATCAAGCCCCAAGCTAGAACTCAGGAGACGCGGAAAAAGTGTTTTTATTTTGTAGAACATTATTTCACCGAATAAGGGATCCCAAATTGAATCATGAAAAATGACAACATAAGTAGCAAGGGGAAAAAGTAATACAAGAGTACGACTGTGCTAGAAAAAACTGTTATTAGTACTCGTGCAATTTTGGCTTAGAGTAGTTGAAGATCAAGAAACATTTGAATTCCTACAGTCATTTTTTATAGTTTTGATGACGACAGCGTTCTTAAATGGAGTCATCCTTTTCTTTTTTAACGTCATAGGCATACTTTAGTATATATTACTTGTAATTAGAACGTCGTTTTGTGAAATTTGCCTTCTTCTGGTCGTCATGGACAGCTTACAGTCAGGCTTACTTGTTTTTGCACATTTATATTCCAGCCAGAAACAATTGTTAATGTCCGTGCCAGCTGGAAACAAACATCGAACAATATACAACTACTAATAAAGCCAACGAACACTTTGGAGATTCAGTCGAACAATAAACAAAATAGAATATCGATAAATATCTGGGTTAATCCATCTATTGCGTTTGCTCTTGTTTTATCGTTTTGCCAAACTTTGCAACAACAAAAACGAGACAGCTTGCAAAGCCCTTAAAAACTGTATCAGCAATATTAAACTATATGTATAGACAACACACAAACAATATGTTTTAAGACCAGCGGCTTTAATGGCTCCAATGCGGTCCATTCGATTCTTTGTCACTGGACAAATTTAACTGAACGTGCGTTCTCAGATGTGCTTAACTACATACGTTACCTCTTAACCCTTTCACTCCCAAAGTCAATTATGGAGACATGAAGTGTAGTTCTAACTTTTGAATCTGTTGACGAAATCCTATGGTGTGACCATTCAAATGAAACCTCTTCAGCAGTACTTTTTCATGGTACCATTTGTTTTTCAATATTTTACAAAATGAAATTTGGGATTTTTCTTGAATTTTGATGTTTGGCACTCTTGAGAGTGAAAGGGTTAAAACGCTGAAACACCTGCTTGGTGTTGGATAACGACGTTCGATAAATGAAAGGAACCTTTTATGACTCAAGTGTCATCTTTTCTAACAAACTTTTTTTATCTAGTTCTTACCACGGAGAGGCAGTGTAGTCTACTCAATTACTCCATATCCCATTTTGCCCTACACAAAAAAGGAAACTAAATACCCCATATCCCCTTACACGTTTCATCCGCAGATACTGTAATTATAATTTTAAGTTAACAATGATACAAAGTACATGCAATTTGTACGTAGACGTTTTTGACTAGGGACTCTTCAGACTCTTCTCTTCATTCTGGTTGCGAACGGAACTTTGAGCGTGATGCTCAACGAGTTTGCGAAGCAAGAGCGGAGGTCTCTCAAGAGCCCCTTGGCAGGGACGAAACGTATACGTCAGGCTAGCCACTAATCTAAGTTATTCTGATGTTATTCTCAACTCTTCCATTGTCATTATGATTTACTTCACGATTTAGTGCGGTTGGGAATCCTTATACGATATAAGGCGAGATTGCTGCCATCATTCTGGTTGCGAACGGGACTTTGAGCGTGATGCTCAACGAGTTTGCGAAGCAAGAGCGGAGGTCTCTCAAGAGTCCCTTGGCAGGGAGGAAACGTATACGTCAGGCTAGCCACTAATCTAAGTTATTCTGATGTTATTCTCAACTCTTCCATTGTCATTATGATTTACTTCACGATTTAGTGCGGTTGGGAATCCTTGTACGATATAAGGCGAGATTGCTGCCATCATTCTGGTTGCGAACGGCTGACTTTGAGCGTGATGCTCAACGAGTTTGCGAAGCAAGAGAGGTCTCTGTAGAGTCCCTTGGCAGGGACGAAACCTATAAGTCAGACTAGCCACTAATCAAAGTTATTCTGAAGTTTTTCTCAACACTTTCATTGTCATTATACTTTACAAACATATATAAAAAAGTCATTTACTGCAACATTAAATGAAGAGAACTTTTATAAATATCATATTATGTGTATATGATGTAATGTGCATCTGGCCTTGTACCTCAGTGGTAGAGCGTTTGCACCAGAATAGCAAAGGTCGTGGGTTTGAATCCCGTCGAGGCCTAAAAAAAGGAATTCAGGCTCTAATTGCAACTCCTTCATTTGTTTTACAACAGTGATGATCGCATTATTTTTAATTGGAACATAATATCAATAATGATACTATATTCATATTCATTCATACTTACACAAATCATGTTCCACCGTTTGATTACTTTCTTTGATTTTCGTATCATAAAGGTATACAGTATTGTGAAAAAATCATGCATGCAAACGTATTTCGACGAATTGAGTGAAAATTTAAGGATTATTTTTCGAATATTCTTATATCGGGGATAAGCGTTGTTACTTTGACTTCACGTGTTAGTCTATTTTCTCTTCTTGCCCTTTCTATTGTTCTGCTATATATGTACATTTGAGACGATGCTCAGTAATTGTTTACTTCCGCTTATAGCGTAAATAATTGAGTAGCTTTGATAGATCGGATATATACCTTATCTTGAAATATGATTTTGCCTCTCGTTCTCGAATGAGTAAGCTAAGTTAAAGTAATAAAGCACCCGCCGTTATCTATTCCAGTGAACGTGCACGTAGGTGCGACTGCAAAATCATATTGTATTCCCTGTTTCTTATCAGACTGCATATTTGCCGTTTCATTGTATAGTTCATTGGAACTGACACATGCAGATCTGCAACTGAACTTTTTTATAAAACATAGACAGAAGAGGGATATGGAATAACTGACAGTTAGATTTATACAGCAACTAAATACACCTGTAAGTTGTTATTAGATCCGGTGCAAACGCTCTACCACTGAGCTACAAGTCCAGATGGGAGCTTGGTCAATTGTGAGTCCTATTATACCCATGAAGTGATAAATATGATAACGTGGATATGAAAATAAATTAATTTGAACAGTGTTTAAAAATGTACAGTTTGCACCGGAATCGCAACGGTAATAAGTTGGAATCTCATCGAGGCCTGGAAATTTGTTTTCAGGATCTTATTTCAACTCCTTCAGTTCCTTCAGCTCTATTAACAGCTATGATCACATTCTCTTAACTTAGTTCATATAAATTTATTTTCACAAACACATTAGTTAATTTTATATGTGACACTAATAAGTAAACATTTTACAATCGCGAAGATAATACGCGCGATGTGATTGGTCCCTGTTCATGTTCTATTAGAGGGTCCAGGGTCCAAGAACGTTTTGTGATGGCAACGAGGGAGCAAAACTTATATCCTAAGCTATGTAAAATGTTGGTGTGAAAATTACTTTCCTTAAAATTTCGCATTGGAAGCATTCGCCAATTGTCTAAATTTGGCAAGTCTCTAATCTTGTTTATAAACTAAGTTTGAAGTGTAGGCAACAGGGATTTCTAAGAATCATTAATAATAAAGATGTTTCTTCAAGTTGTACAATTATTTCGTGTATTTCGTTATAGAATAAATTTATTTCCAAATTAGGAAAAAAATGTCTTCTCACTTGCTCGTGATTAATAATTCTGTATATTGGATGTTTCACCTTGACGCAATTTTATCGGAAACAATATTGAATAATAACTGAAGGCATGAAAACAATCTCAAATGACCTTATTACAAAAATGTAAAAAAAAAGCAATATTTATGCTATTTAATTTTCCAAGCCATGTGTCTACTCAATTTGTTAAAATGTTAAATTCTATCTTTAATTATAATGCTAAAGTCGTATTTTCGGTATCATTAAATGTGACATTTGCATTGTAGCTATAGAATTATACGTATTAGATTCTTTTCTCACGGTTATTTGTGGCTGGAACCGCAAAATATATAGTTAAGTACAACCTTCAATCTTATAAACAAAACCAAAATCGCTATTAAAACATGTAGTGGTTTCAAACCAAATATTAATTAAGAAAAATGTTTAATTGAAATTAACGTGGGGAAGATTATATTTTATCTGGTACGGAAAGATTGTTTTTTACATGGAGAGAAACAGTGACACCCATAGTGCGTCAACATATCTGCTGAATGGACTCTAAAACATGTCGTGACATCTGGGTTATTGTTCATACAAAGGAAATAAGTTAATTCGATACCGTTCAAACGCAGCTCTAAACATTACTTTATGGTGGCAAGTTGAAAAAATAGCCCTGGTGCCATAAATTTAAATGCTCCAATAACTCTGGTCACATTTTCTTTTTAATTATTTACATTCTCTATTGTTGAAAAATAAAATGGTGATGAGGTGAACTTAGTAATCTTCTTATGGTGTGTATACATTTGTACCTTACCCTATAATTCTGTAACCAGATATATTTTGTTTTATCATTGGTTAGATGTCTATTACAGCCATGCTCCGTCACGCGTGACCAGTAATCTAGAGAATGAAATGAACATTTGAATATTTCTTTGTAACGTCCGAGATTTAAATGAAACCTTGAAGATCTCTGTGGAAAACACTTTGAAAGTCACAAATTAACGGAAAATAACTTCGCTGCACGCATAAAAAAACCTAATATTGTTAGGATATGTAACATTTCAAACAAAATGATATTTTGTTGCTCTTTGTTTCCGAAAATGCGGTAAAATTCTCACGGGAATTCCGAATCTCGGAATGAATTTTCAAAACCGACGCGTAATATTGAAAACTCCATTCAATTTTCAAAAATACTGGTCACGCGTGACGGAGCATGGCTGTAAAACAACCAAAACTCTGAACGGTAGTAATCTCAAATTCATTGCAATGTTAACAATCATCGATAAAATCATTTTAACAACCAAACTAGTTTTAGATGATAAGGCATAAAGACATGGGATGTATACAAATATTAGACTGGAGACCATAAGCCAGCCTCAGCAATCATTCTAGTAGTATTTTTCGGACCAACAGATGACAAACTTACTCTAGATGAAAATGTTACCGCCATCACCCTCAAGTGCATAGTTTACTGTTGTTTTGCCAAATTCAGTTCAAATTCAAATAGATCGCTTCTGTCTATATTGTACCTTTTTCGCGACGTTTGAGTGTCAATTGGAGATTTTAAAACTTTCAAACAGTGACTAAAAAAAAATTGAAGGGAGGGACGATATCAATAATGTGCAACATGATACGAAAATGTGTTCAAGTTTTTCCCTGCAGTGTTTTGCACGAGTCATTTCGAGTTTGAGGCTTTTTTCTCCAGAACTTTATGTGTATGTTGCTGTTCGGCAGCTATGTGTCCATGTTGACTGAAGGGCTTTCATCCGGGTTATTTATGCTCACGACCCCACCCCCCCCCCCCCCCCTTTTCTTCTCGACCCAGTCCCCAGGAAAAAACTTCATGTCCCAATACCAAACTATTAGCTTTTGTATACAAAGTAACACTCCTTTTTTATACAAATTCTTTAAATAGCTCGAACTCACTTAAAAACGTTTCCGATCATCGCTTTCAAATTACTTGCATATGGCCAAGAATACAGAAATGTCGCCCAAAACTTATGGATACGTTAAATCACAGTTATAGCTTCCGCTGGAAAAAAGTTAAAGCGACAGTCTTCCGGATGATATATCTTGTTTTCATGATAATGGTCGAGAGCTTACTTGATAATCTTAAACTAGAAAGGAAAGTCGCCAAAAGAGATGAAAGCAAAGAAATATCGACCAAAGAGACACAATAGTGAAAGGTAGTGATTTGCTACGATAAGAACAGCGAGGAACTGAAACGGGTAGCAATTAAATCGAAGTATTACAAAGGGATCAGACGAAACAACACCCTGGTCCTCCAGGTTGGGGGTTGGCGTGGGGTTAGCTGATCTCCTTACACCAAAAGAAATTATCTGTGTCGGATGTTGGAATCTGCGTACGCTATACCAGACTGGGAAGCTCGCACAGACTCAATGCAAAGGATTGCATTGAGATGGACGCCCCAATGGAAGCGTAGTAGAGGCAGACCTAAGGTGACCTGGCGTAGAACAATGGAAAGAGAACTGAAGGAGCATGGCCTCACGCTCGAAACAGCTAGACGGCAGACAGAAGAGCTGCAGCATTGGAGGACCATTACGGAAGCCTCATGTGTCACTAGGCACTCTAGGTCCTGAAGAAGAAGAAGAAGAAGAAGAAGAAGAAGAAGAAGAAGAAGAAGATTACAAAGGATAGCAAAACCTGGCAAAAACTACAGCAAATTCAGTTACTCTTGCAGCTGGAAAAAAATCGATTCTGTACATTTCTTTTATTTTGGTTATATTTTGCAGGGTTTATTTCACCCTACTAGAAGCAATCACAGATTAAAGTGCTTCTCCTTAGGTACCTCGTTGTGACATGGCATTCGCGTTTCAGGCATGTTTCTGGTTCTTTCTTAATTTAGGGCAGGTTTGTAGTTGTGGAACGTTGTACGTTGTCGAACGAGCTGTCAGAGCACGAGGCAGCAAAAAAAGTGCGCACGCAGGTCAAAACACGAGCTAAGCATGCGGGATACTATTGTGACGTTTCAAGATGGCGCAGATTTGGTACCGACACTTTTCTCGATTCGTTCCGCCTAGCCGACAAGATTAGGAAGCGTCTCCTTCGTCAACGCAAAAAAGGGTAAGCCTCTGTTTCGAGGAACAGGAATGAATGAATGAATCTTTATTTCCCATTTTTTTATCAATACCTATGTTGTTTCAAGTATTAAACAATACTAACAGATGGGAGGACTAAAGAAACCCTTACAGGCTTTTTAAAAGGTAGTCTCCTTTGTTTTCTCCTTTGTTTCTTCGTAGCTGTTACAAAGACAGACTGTTCAAATATCTGGTGGTATTTAGGGTGAATTTAGATTTTTCGATTGTGTTCGATTGAGTTCGATTAGTTCGGAAATCGAACGCAATCGAACTCTCTCACACAAATTTTTGGGTTCGATTGTGTTCGATTATCGAACTAATCGAGCCAAATCGTTCGATTAAGTTCGATTGAGTTCGATTACCGAACAGTTCGATTAGTAACGTCGGGGTGTTTTCTATTTTAAAGACTGCCGAATGCAAGAATCTTTTTCATAGCACGCGCGCAGTGCTTAAACACGGACCCGCGCTATAAAAGGAACCTTGGCTTGGCCAAGTCGCCAGTCATTTCACACTTGACACCGTACTGTCAACATCACGTGCATCCTCTCGCCAATGGAGAACCGTTACCGGCGCGAAATTCAAATTTGGCAAGCTAAAATATTGTATCCATGCTAAAAGGCGCATTAATTCAAATAATGTTTTTAGTTTTATTATCTTGAAAGATAAATCCAAAACAAGATTGAACTGGTGAAGGTAGAATTAGACCTATTTTCGGGGCAACGGTCTTCCTCCGTGTTGCTCGCAGTGTCAGCCATCTTTGATTAGCCGTTGAAGCAGTGATGGCGTGACAAAGTGGGGGCGGAGCTATCCCTTTTATAGCGCGGCTCCGTGTTTAAAAATGTTCCTTTGTCAGTCCCCAAACGTTAAATTAACATAAGTTCGCACTTATTAACCAAATAACTATTAAATACAAGTTGGAAGACCTATACTCTGAACACTAGTACGACTGGAAGCTCCTCGTCTTAATTTGATTAAGCAATCCTTCTTATATGATTATATTACTGTATTTATATAACATATATGTACGAATAATTTGTTGTAGATATGTTTTTACTGCTGCAGATGTGTACATGTAGGTAATTTGTGAGTGTTAATAAAGATGTCATAAAAAAAAAATAAAATAAAAAAAAATAAGTTCGCACTTTCAGTCTCAATTGTTTGTTCATTGTTTGTTAGAGACTTTGGCTGCGGTCACATCTATGACGTAACTAAAGTTTAACTTAAGTTAGTCTCAAGTTACGTGACGTCATACCTAACTGTAGTCAGTGCTTTCGGTCAACTTTGCGGTCAAACCACGCAGTTACCTACAGTTAGTTCTAATTAGCCTATGGATGACGCCAGAATTAAAATAGGTTCGTGACGGCCCTTATTGTTGATCCGTGAAATGTCAACCGACCGACGTAAAGTGTGTCTAGTTTTTCTTCTTATTTATTTTTTTCGTGCGGCAAACCGTCGGAGAATAATGAGAAATAAGCTGAGAATTTAAATTATTTGTTTGTTGTTTTTGGTTTCCCCCTCGCTTCACGCTTGGTTTTTATTTTGCATATTTATATATGCTCATCTCGCACGTGCGAAAAGAATTGTCACATTCTGATTGGTTGGTTGTTTGTAAACTTAAGACTAACCCATGAACCCTGCTTGGGTATAATTATAGTTAGTCTGTACTGTTTTGGATCACCGAGGCGTAATTTTTCTAACTATAGTTAGAGCGAACAGAGAAGCGGTCACATTACCGAAATAGCTAACTATAGTTATCCCCGTCTTAACTATAGTTAGTAGCCCAGATGTGACCGCAGCCTTTACCTCTAAAAAATCCGAGCACGAGACTCCAATAGTCCTTTTTACAGTTGTGTGCTTGGTGACCTTGCCTTTGAGTGGAAGCGAGGCTGGAGGTGACCTTGCTTTGATACAGACCTTAGAGCTTTTCAGATGTAAATTTAGCTAGTTAGCATGAGAAAAGCATTATTAACATATGAAAGGCAGAAAGGTTTGTATCAAAGCAAGGTCACCTCCACTCTCGCTTCCACTCAAAGGCAAGGTCACCAAGCACACAAATGTAAAAAGGACTATTGCTGGAAAATGTCGGGCCGATAGTACTAAAACATTTTAAAACGTGACTGAAATCTCCAACGGAAGTTGAGATTTACGAGAAAAATTTACGAGACTCCGAGAATTATCAAAATTCGAGATTCCGAGACTCCAATTTCAAATGCCGAGAATTCGAGACTCGGTGAATATTTTCCGAGACGCATCATTTCCGATAGACCATTCTATACCCCTTTGATTCGAACACACAAGCAAATTTACGCGGCCGCAAAACAGATTTCTGAACTGACACAATATTTTATTATCGAAGTTGATGATTTTCTCGCCCGACTATTTCTAAAAGTTTTGTTGTCTGCAAGCACGCGTTCAGACTGTTCCGAAAATGACCTTGCTTTTTCTTACGATTGCCTTAATGGTACATGTAGCTGCGGAAGCGCCTGCAATATTTCGTCAGGCTTTGCTTCGTGGCCGCGAAATTTCGTCTGTCTGAACTTTCGCCTGCGCGATATTTCGTTTGACCTAGCGAAATGTCGCCGCTGTTGTGGCGAAATTTCGTTTCGGCTAGGCGAAAAGTCGCCGACATTTTGGAGATATGTCGTTTGACTTAGCGAAGTGTCGCCGAAATTTCGGCGAAAGTTCGGCGAAATTTATTTAAATTTTGTAATCCCAGTGCGGTTTAAATAACAATAGCCCTAATTTGCACTACAAAACAAAAAACTGAAGGAGTCTGGTAGTTGTAGTCATATGACGTCATCGTGCAAATGGCCTATTGGCAAACTTCGCCGAAGTTCGTTTTCATGACTTTTTCACAACACTGTAGTACATTTCTCGGTGATTTTTTAACAATAATTTTTTGGCGGGAATTGAGAGTGCTATACGCGAATCGTTATTCCGGGCGTTATTGTAACTTAACATAATTTTTTTACACTTAATGGATAGCGAAATCATTTCTCTACTCGGACCAAAAACATTTCTTTCAATAGTTCAGTCATTGACGACGTAATTAAAAACTACGCATCAGATTTCCGTAAAAGCGAGAATTAATAGCGCAAATTAAATAGCCGTTTATCGAGTATGCGGAGGGTTTGGCTTTATAGCTCAGCCAGACATGAGTTTTGAAGCTATGACGTTTTCACTCTTTTTAAACTGCATTTGAATGAAAAGCTCGATCTCTTTATTGCCGAGGAGTTAGTCAGAGTTATTTGCACTGAGTAATAATTTAAGTCTGATGAAACTTTCTGTGGTAATGTAATGATAATTTGCGAGACTTATGGAATGTTTTGACCGCTTATATTTTAAAAACATGAAAAAACACATGTTAAAATTTTTAAGCGATTTATTGAAAATCGAACAGTTTAATTTGTTTGAAATTTTCCCATTTGGTGTGCTACACTATGTAGATTATAACGCATTTATTCGCTTGTCGCGTGTAGCCCCAAAATCGAAAGACAATTAGGAAAAACTGTTTTCGCCATGTTTGTTTACCGTTGCTATGGAAACGCCGATTAGCATGAAAAGAGCATCGCCCAAAACGTTCATCCAAGCCTAACATCTGGTATCAAATTCAGATCCATTGAGCTTAAGTAAGATTATGTATAAGCACATTCAAAAAGGGAAGTGTGACCCAAAAAAAACTACTTGGAGCCACATTAAGTGAGCTTTTAAGCTATGATTCTCAAACAGGTTTTTTGACAAAGCTAAAAGACAGATCTAGTTTGTATAATTAGTCAAATTTCGCGAAGTCAGTATATTTCTCGGTGAATTTTCAACAATATATTTTTTTTTCCGGCGGGTATTGCGAGTGCTACCCGCGAATCCTTATTCCAGGCGTTATTGGGACTTATCAGAAATTTTTTTTACACTAAATGAATAGCGAAATCATTTCTCTATTTGGACCAAAAAACATTTTTTTCAATAGTTCAGTGATTATTGACGAAGAAATTAAACACTACGCATCAAAGATTTCCGTAAAACCGAGAATGAAAAGCACAAGTTGGCTTTACAGCTCAGCCAGTTTTGAAGCTATGATAGTCAAACAGGTTTCCGAATAAAGGTTCATGAATTTTTTAATTGACAATTGTAACGATCTATTGATTTTTCTTTAATAACGCCTCTGTGTAAAAAAAAGTTAAAGACCGCAAAGTGTATATCGGCGTGACGCTTTTTCAATAAATCATCTCGTAGCGTATTGCGACGGCTTTGCGCGAATCGATATTTCCTGGTTTTCTTTTTTACTTTATTAACATTGATTTACCCTTAATGCACAGTGTTAAGTGTGTCTGTGTTAAGTGAGTCTGTGCTCAGCCAAAAAAATACGTTCAAATGTTGGATATTAAAAAGTTATTTATCATTATTCATAGAAGATATGTTTAAAGTGCCAAGTCATAGCACGTCAAGTAAATAAGCCGGCTAATTGGGCACGCGGAGTTTTCGACCTTACATTTCAGTGAGGTATTTCAGTAAGCTATGATTGTCAAATAGTTTTTTTAGCAAAACTAAACGACAGTTCTGAAAAAGTCTAATGTCGTTCTATTCAATTTTTTTTAACATCGGCTCTGTTTAAACAGTTAAAGATCGCAAAGTGTATATCGGCGTGACGCTTTTTTAAATAAATCATCTCGCGGAGTATTGGGAGGGCTATGATGCGCGAACTGTTATTCCTTGAGATTGTTTTACTTTATTGACGTAGATTAACCCTTAATACATAGTACAATCATTCCTCTATTGAGCCAAAAAAAATACCGTTTAAAGGTTGTATACTGATCAATGTATTTAACATAACGTATAGACGATCTTTTTAAACCGCCAAGTAATAACAAAAGTAAATTAGCCGCTAATTCAGGGTACGCGGCATTTTCGGCCGTAAGTTTTTAAGCTATCATAGTCAAACAGGTTTCTTTACGAAGTTAAAAGATAGCTCTAATCAATTCTTATTTCAATTTACTCATTTGCGTTTGCAAATTCAGTGAGAATTACCGCTAAGAGAACCAACAAGAGTACAATCTCGATAAGAGAGTACGAAAGCCAAAACCCGATTGCATATTAAGAGTTGGCAGTCAAATAGACAAATTCGGCTAACGCTTTGTTGTACCCAATTCAAACCTCTTTGCATTAGATCTCTTTGTTCGTCATATTTTCATATCAATGTCAGCTGGAAATATTGTGGACAAAGGATCTTATTCCCAGGAGGCTTGAATTGAGAACAACAGTGCGTTAAGGTGGGCGGACACGAGGGGTCATGTAGCAGAGACATGTCGCAGCGACACGTCGCAGCGACAAAAATTTGCGTAGTACACACTGAGAGTCCTGTAGCAGGGAAGTGTAGCGAGGATATGTAGCGCCTACCCTCGAAAAAGACTTTCGTTGAATTTTCAATTTTGCACCTTTAATGTAGAAGTTTTTAGAAGCTGAAGATCTGGTGTTATAAGAATGCACTTTGGAAACATTAGTAAACATATTCGTAATATTCTTTATCGCAAGCTTATTCGATACTTCATACATTAATTTAGAAATTGTTTCAAAGTAGATAAAGCTCAGAGGCAGAGTATTAGGGTCAATAAATAATGGAATGGCATGTTCGTCTTTTTTCTGATTTTATATTAGACGCAGAGCTCACTTCTACAGAATTAGAAGTTTATTTAGATGTGATTTAGCAGCTTGGCCCCAAGCCAAGCCCAAGCCCAAGTCAAGAGGTTTTATAGGCTCGTGTCCCGCGCGCGAATGCTCCACGCTCGCGTTCCATTTGCTCACGCGCTTCACTCACTATGTTATGGACCAGTGACAAGGTCGAGTCAGTGGATCGGGCCCATTCCTTCACGGAGGCGCATTTATATATGTGCAGACCATCCTTTTCCCCTCTCCATCCTACCCTTTGACGTTTTTTTTTTAATGTGGAGACAGTCACATACATCGGCCACCAGTCGAAACGGGTTCAAATGACCACAGGATTGTTTTCTTTTCTTGCAAAAAGTTGGGTCGCATGGTAAAGTCGCACACGAGCCACAGGTGACCCACTCGGACGAAGCTTAACCTGGTTTCCGTGGCACGAAACAACTAGGAGCATTGCTACTCCCCTCTGGATGGGATGCTAGTGCGAAGCAGTGTTACTCTCTAACTGGGGTACAGTCCTTTGGAAAGGCTCATCACTAACATTGTTACATCTACAAAGAGTGTGCACAACCAACGATCTACATACAAATGCAATCTCAGACATACAGATTACTTATAATTAAGATTAGATACTCGAGAACGGATGTTTAAAAAGTTTCAAATTTTTATAAAGTAGCCAAATCCTGGAATGATTTACCTGTTAATTTTAAGACAAATTGAATCTCTCAACGAATTTAAGAAAAAACTGGAATCTTTCTTGCTTAGAACGGATGCTACCGTAAATTAAATTACCGTAAATTAAGCCTCAGCTAAATTTTAAATTGAATTTTGACTTCATGTTATTTATAATTTTTGATTGGGTGGCCCTATAATGAAGGAAGTATTTCATGTTCAAGGTTTTTTCTTCAGTACTTGTGACTTTGTATTTCTCTATTCATTCTACGTCACTTGTTTTAGTACTGTGAAACCATTAAAATTAAGTAAAGTATCCGTTTCTGTTCGGTTTTTCCCTCCTTTGATCACGTGACAGTCAAGTGTCTACAGGAGTCATGTACGTCTCCTGTTGCATGATAACTGCGCTTCCATGCCCAACCGATGATCTGAGTGAGGCTTTGCTGGATTTGGTTTTCGAATCTTCTGTCTCATGTACCACTTTCCACCACATGTCCATTGAATTGTGATTAGCTGGGTTGGACGTTCCAATGCTGTTTGCTTGTTTCCACTTTTGCTTTTTTTGAGAGTATGCTGCACGCACATCGCCATTCCTCAGAACGTGAAGTAAAAAGATGAACAAACCCTGGCAAAAGTAATCAACAGAAAACAAACTTAAACGGTTTAATTTTATTTTCAAGTGTGCATCATTTAACCGAGAGATGAGATATCAGCATGTAAAGGCGCTAATCCCACCCCACCTAGCAACTCCACCCATCAATGTGAACAAAACTTGCAGTACAGACCACAAAATCGGAGGGCTTCTTTCCCACACTTTTCGAGTAGAAATGTAGGTTTAGTGATTTGTGATCCTTGCAGTGTGTTGTCAACTAAAGCAGTTGAAAAAGCAACCTGAAAAAAATTCAGGCTTGAACGTCCCCTACTAGTTATTCAGAAGTACGAAAAGGAGAAGGATACAAGATCGATGGAAAAGAGTCATCAACAACTAAACCGAGACAAGGTGTTGAGAACATTACAACTTTAGTATAATCGTACTAGTCACTGAATGATCCGGTTGGGAGATGCGGGCGGACGATGATCCCTCGAACGATAGGCAAAGTGATGCTCTGTCAACGAGCTAACCATGTAGATCTCGTTCCCTAAAAATTAAAGCCTTTAGGTGGCCCTCAATAGTTCCGAATATTTTCCATCACATCATAAAGAGTGGTAGTATTGATCCATCAAAATGTAAGTACTGGAAATTTATACTAGAAACTGTTGTGGGCCACCTTAAATTGTTACTGAGACTGTAAGTCTTAATTACTTTACATTAAATAAAAATGATAATAATAAGCGTTACAGTACCTGGAGTGAATTGAGGATGGTGAAGATGTACTGAAATGCGAGACCAGCATCCGTGACGCTCAGAACACCAAACACCCAGGTCATTCCCAGAAAAGGAAACAAAACTACGCATGCCTTGATACTTTTCCTCACTTTCTCCAGCTCAGAAGTTTGATCAGTCTGCATCGTGAGAATTTCATGAACAACTCGACCAAATATCATGGAGTTTATCTGATAAATTATAAAAAGAGGATAAGGAGTGTTACGACGGAAGTCATTGATGAGTATAATTTTCAAGCCACGAAATTGTCGTTTGCTTCTTACTTTAAAATATATGTGACCTTCATAAGGAATGTTTCTAGTTCCTAAGCCTAGGATGGGCACACTGTGTAACATAAGTCACTGTGGTTAAATCGACTTCAACCCTATTTATTCTGGAATATTATTAGTTCCTGAGCCTAGGATGGGTACACTGTGTAACATAAGTCACTGTGGTTAAATCGACTTCAACCCTATTTATTCTGGAATATTTTTAGTTCCTGAGCCTAGGATAGGTAAACTCTGTAACATAAGTTATTGTGGTTAAATCGACTAAGCCTGGAATGTTTTTAGTTCCTGAGCATAAGATGGGTACACTGTGTAACATAAGGTACTGTGGTTAAATCGACTTAAACCCTATTTAGCCTGGAATGTTTTTAGTTCCCGGGCCTAGGATTGGTACACTGTGTAACATAAGTTACTGTGGTTAAATCGACTTAAACCCTATTTAGCCTGGAATGTTTTTAGTTCCTGAGCCAAGGATGGGTACACTGTGTAACATAAGTCACTGTGGTTAAATCAAATTCAACCCTATTTAGCCTGGAATGCTTTTAGTTCCTGACCCTAAGATGGGCACACTGTGTAACATAAGAGCATTAAAACTGTGAAATGAAACTTGGAGGGTATGTTTCCTTTGAGGTGCGCAAAATGGGAAAATGACGTCATATGACATGTGAATTATTAGTTTTGCACAGCCGCCATCTTGGATCGGCCATCTTGGATTTATCGATTTCTCCAAAACTAAACAAAACCGTCCATTAGAAGGTTAAAAGATCCAAACTTTGAAAAACAAGGCTGTAAACATAGTGTGGCATTAGAAACAACAAGTCACGTGAACGACGAAATGTCATAGAAATTTGTTTCCAGGTAAAATGTAAGATGTGTCACAAATATGTTGGTGTTGGCTTTAATATAAAAGGGAGTGGTTAAATATTTCACAATATTTGTGAATGTTCAAAAAATGCAAAGTCAGCGCTATCAATTATAAATACCGGTGCATTTTCAATAAAAGTACCCGACAATAGAAGCTTACACTCCAGGCTATATTTTAGATACAACATCACTTCACATTTCTTTGCATTGGGTGTAGAAACTTACCAAGAAGACAAGAAAAACCGGCGTAACAAAGGTCCAGATTAGGTTATTGGTGAAGGAAACCCAGCAGCTAAAGAAACAATAGAAGGAAAAAATCATTTTTAAGGTCATTGTTAAATAGGATGACTATGGACCTTTTTTACCCAAGACATCCTTATCTCCTGCAACTATTAATACTGGTGAGAAATGGAAAGAACAAATAATGGCAAAAGTACAAAGGCTAAAACAAATTTTCAAATCTATCAAAATAGGTATGTTCTAAGCATTGTCTTAACCCTATTTAGCCTGGGGAGGGGAGGGGGGCACAAAGTGCTCGCGCTAACTTTCAACATTCATAACTTCTTGAATATGTATTCAAACGCCATCATAATTTGTGACTTTTCCTAAAATTTATCTGGCAACAATTTCATATGACAATTTATTGATTACGTGACTTGATGTTTTTATGGCAACAAGATTTTGACAGCCATGTTTTATCAAATTGACATATTTGTACCTTTGAATGAAGAAAAACAATGTTTATTGGTACAACTTTTATATTTACGTCATTTAGCGTTTATTTACATTGTATTGGTTTTGATTAATTTTGAGTCAATTTGGACGGTTTTTAAGAGGTTTTAAAAAATTTCAGAAATCCAAGATGGCGGATCCAAGATGGCCGCCGTATAACTAATTACCTAATAACTACGTCATATTACGTCATCGTTCGATTGTGTGAACCACAACGGAGACAGTTTTGGACGTGCTATGAACCCTCTAGGTTTCATTGTTATAGCCTTAATTTTCTTGAAGTTGGGTGAACTTAATAATTGGCTTGTTTACTTACAAGTCGCCACGAACATAGCTGTGTACGCCGCCATCTTGAAAGGAGGCAATCACAATCGATAACACCACAATCAAAAGTGGAATGCCTGCGATAAGATAGAAACAAAACAGGTATTAGTTAAAGAGAGGAATTAAAATCTATGCCTACACTTTATGCTTTTAGATGGGTGAAGGTAAAAGTAAAGTCGCAAACGAGTCACAAGCGGCCCACACGGCCGGCCCGATTTCTGAAGCTTGAAGCAACTAGGAGTATAATTGTTACTCGCCCCTGGATGGGACGCTAGTCCATCACAGAGTGACCTCGTTTATGTACTATAAAGTGACTAGGAATATCACTACTCCCCTTGGATGGGATGACAGTCCATCACCCCAGGGGGGATACTCGAAATTTACATGACGGGGGGGGGGGGGGGGGGGGGGGGGGGGGGGGGGGGGGGGGGGGGGGGGGGGGGGGGGGGGGTCCGACGTATTTTTTTTTTGGGTCTAAAATTTCGACCCTCGGTATTTTTTTGGGTCAAGAAATCCGGCGGGTATTTTTTTGGCTCTTAAAAAAATAGGCGTATTTTTTTGGGTTTCAAATCTCAGAGCGACGTTTTTGTTGCGATCAGTGCCGGGGTTTACGTGGATCAGATTATTTTTTTGGGTATAAAATTTCGATGCTAGGTATTTTTTTGGGTGTAAATTTCAAGCTCGAGTATTTTTTTGGGTTCAAAAAATGAGGCTCCGTCGGACCCCCCCCCCCCCCCCCCTCCCCCGTCATGTAAATTTCGAGTATCCCCCCTGGGTCCATCACAGGGTGACCTGGTTTATAAACTATGAAGTGACTAGGAGTATCGCTACTTCCCTTGGATAGGACGCTAGTCCATCACAGGGATGAAGTTTCAGTCGACTTCGACAGAGAAGACAGACAACTTTAAAAATTATTGGGGGAGCCCCCCCCCCCCCCCCCCCCCCCCCCCAGCCACTCCCCATTCTACGGCCCTGACACCACCGGGTCACCTTAGTTGCATTACGTAAACGGTTCAATATCATAACTATAATGGGCAAATTTCCGAGTTGCCTTTAGCCTCTCTATCAAAGCGAGGCTAGGTGCGAAACCTTTCATATGAAAATGAGTTTTCATTCACATGCAAATGAAACTTACTTGCATGTGAATGAAAACTCATTTTCATATGAAAGGGATTGCACCTAGCCTCGCTTTGATAGAGAGGCTAATGGCAACTCGGAAATGGCCTATTTAGCAGCTTTGATTTGAGTGCGTAACACTACTCACCCCAGGCCACTGCATAGAACAGGCGCATTCTGACCTCAGTGTTAAATACTTTGACCACCATTAGATACAGGTGAACACCCTCAAATAACATCCAAGCAAATCCAGCCAGATAGAAATAATGGATTAACGCTGCTACAAACACACACACTCCCTGTTGAAGAGATAAAAAAATCGCTACATAAATGACTTACGAAATATAATCTCTTTCCCTTGTGCTAAAGCGAAAGGAAATTTGCGGCGAACCTAAGCGAAGAAGCGTCCGCTCGTGTTTTCACGCGGACATTTTTAGTGAATAAACTGATTTTGTGTCCAAGAATCTATGTAACATGGAATCGATCAAAGCAATTTTCTGTCACCACGGAAAAACAAAGAAATCCAACATGGTGGTTCTAACTTTTGCCTGACGAACTGATCTTTCCTGAGGCGTTCTTTGTGTGCATGTAGGAAATGAAATTTAATTATATTAACACCTGTCTAAGTGGTACAAGAAACCCAGTTTCTAGTCTAATATCAAAAGCATAAAATATACCAACCAGAAAAAAAAAACAGAAAATATTGCTTTTGTTTACCTTTGTTTCTGAAGTATTAATTCCAGCAAGGAAGGTTATCTGAGCGATTGCTATGGCAACCACAAGGTTGAAGCGAATTTGAATTTGCTCCTCTTTTAAGTTCCTACAAAAGGGGAAAAATACAGGGTTAATCACTGTTAATTCTAAGAAAACCGTCAAAATTGACCAAAACAAATAAAATTAAATTAAAACAATAAAGAAACGCTACAATGGAACAAAAGGAAAAGGTTACGGCGACAAGATTCATGATGTTTTCCTGAAAAACATGGCTGTCGAAAATCGTGTTGCAATGGAAACGTCAAGTCACGTAAACAAATGTCATATGAAATTGTTGCCAGATAAATTTTATGAAAAGTCACAAAAATTGGTAGTGTTTGCTTTAATGTTACAAAAGTTATGAATATTCAAAGTCAGCGCACTCACATGAGGACGCAGTATGCAATGATAGTGAGAACCTCTCCTACAAGCGATAGGGCACAGCCAATGTAAGTTATGACACCCAACGCCATTTTGTGGTCTGGAGATACCTGTTTAAAAGAAATTAGGTAGCTTTAAATACACTTACTTACTTACTTACTTACTTACTTACTTACTTACTTACTTACTTACTTACTTACTTACTTTACTTACTTTACTTACTTTACTTACTTACTTACTTACTTACTTACTTACTTACTTACTTACTTTACTTACTTTACTTTACTTACTTACTTACTTACTTACTTACTTACTTACTTACTTACTTACTTACTTACTAACTTACTTACCATTGGCGAATAATGGGGGGGGGGGGGGGGCAATCTTGTTGCCCCGTTACTTTGAAAAGAAAATAAGGTCATAAGGGCCAGGAAATTGTTCCTTCCTATACCATTTGTACACCACCCCCCCCCCCCCCCCCCCCCCCATCTTTTCCTCCTTCTTACACCCCGGGTTCCCTCCTTTTTCAACACTATACCCCATATTTGCAAGCCTGAATTCACCTTCGCTTACTCATTACTCACTAGCTCACGAAATTATTTTGAATAGGTTAATTCACTGCTTGTGTTTCACGCCATTGCAAGTACGCAAATTGTAACGGTTGTACTTTAATCAAGACGCTGTAGAACGTGAAACATGTTGACAATACCGAGTTCCAAAGTAAAACTACCTCGCATAAATTATGGACATCTTAATATACACATACATGCCACGCAAGGCACTTCCACGTGCAAGCGCACAATCACTAATAATAATAACTATCGGCACATCGATCACAACAATCATACATAACTATCGTGCAGCATGAGGCCAGCTAACGAGAGAAAACATACTGTTATACCAGACTTACACGAGCCTTGCTTCGAGTTATAAGAAACCTGTTTTCTCCTTTTTATTAATATGGAATAATTCTAAAGCCAAAACGGTTGAATGCATCCTTGCTAACCTTGTTGACTCCAACTTGCATAAGAACAGCAAAGTTTGTGAGATGATTACAGGTGCACGTGATCTCCTTCTTGAGTTTTCTGACCAAAGAGCATCCTTTGCTGGACCAAGACCCATTAAAATTGGATCTGGAAAAATAAGACAGTAAAAAATAATAACTCTAAAGTTTTTCTTACTACAAAGAAAAAAATCCTTCCGGTTATGATCACGGTCTTTGCGATTACAATATAAGCCTGAAATAATTCGGTAGGCTTAAGAGGGACTTCAACTTATTACCTCTGCGATGTTTGTGTGATGCTGTACAAATCGAGCTTATAATTAATTAAAACAACTTATATTTCCTTTTTGCAAGACTTACTTGATTGTGAAATGCCAGAAGACACAATGCGGTATGTTTTCTTTTATTTCCTAGAAATTTAAAGTCAACAAATACAAGAGGAGTCAACAACAACAATAATAATAATAATAATAATGGCAGGTAAGAAAGCGGTGTTCTATTGAGTCTTAAATTAATTCCGCAATTGCTTTGGTTTTGCATTGCTACCCTTTGTGATTGGCTAAAACCAATCGTGACTCACTCGCACGCGTTTTCCCGCGCTCGGTGCCGGCTGCATGTATTTGCTTTGAGTTCTGATTGGTTCATTGATTGTCTGCATCTGTTGTGATTGGCCAGAGTGATTACTCTGGTTTTGGTTTTACTACTACATTGTAAACCGCTCAAACAAACAAGAGGAGGTATTTCTCAATTTCCTGCATGCTAAACTTAATTACCTTGTCATAACTGAATACGATAGTGACGTTTTCTTGCAGGATACCAGTAGGCTTGGGATCTACTGTACTGGCTATGATTCGGCTTCCAAGCTCAAGGTCCGTGAGCGCTTTGCTAAGAAAATAGGAAACACAAAAATGACCAATATGATAATCATATTAAGAAACTTTAAACGCATTGTGAAGTAAAACTAAAGTAAAAGAGTGTTAATAAACTTTTTCATATTTTCCCGTCCAACTTTTAGGTCATGTCTTGAAGAATGTAATTTTGTTGCCTTTTTCTCAATTTTGACTAATTTTAATTTTGACCAAATATAAATAAATTTTTCACTTCCCGGTTACGACCGCCTAAACATTCCGTTTCGTTTCATTTTTGACTTATGTTAATGGGAAGAGAACAAACTTTATTTCGATGAGAAATATGCATGGATGTTTGTCCACTCTCACAATCTGTTCTAAGAGGTAAACAGTTTTCCGAGAGCGACGCTCAGGGAAACATGTGAGCGTCGAGGAAGAAAGTCAAGAAAGAATGTCCAAGGACAAATGTCGGTGCATATTTGTAAAGCCCATAACGGTTATTGTGTTGATTATCCTTCAAGTAATTTTGCTGTTAGCCACGCGCGTTATTTATGGAACATTATGGCTTTTTTAGCTTTTTCACTTTTCGCCAAGCTGAAAGATCTTAGAATCTTGTTCTGGTCCATTACAATTTACAGCAAAACGCACTGCCACTTTTAAGGTTTGAAATAATGTCTTTCATCTATTTGAGTCACTTGCGTCTACTTTTAAAAACTAAAGGGTATCCGTTTGCGAAATATAATGGGATATGCCTCAGTTTTAGTTGGGGCGTATTGCATCAAAAATGTTTGATGGCCGATTACAATTTAGTATAATTGAACTCACCCGTCCAATTCAACATCAGGGACCCATTGCGTGATGCCATTATAAATAATGCTTACAACAACAGCTTCTAAAAAATGCAAAACAAAAAATGCTAAGTGAAAGACGACGAATGGTAGTCTAACTCTTAGTTAGAAACTTCCTTTGGTATATAACGATTCTGACTTCACTAACACGAGACATTCAATGTGAAATAGTTTATTTAGAACGAGTCAGTCAGCCAGTCATCTGACGAATGTATCCTAATAACTTATTCCGTCTATTCTCCTCATCCTTTTAAATAACATTTCACATGCATTATATTTCAAAAGTTCAGAAAATTGGACCACGCCAGCTCCGAAGAAACTCTAAAAAAAACACCCTTTAGATGTGGTCAAAAAAAAGTGTGAAAACATATTCCCCTATAAGTGCAGTGGCACTGGACCTCGAAAAAATTTACAACATTACTTGATATTTTGTTCTTATACGAAAAAAGGCAACTTTCAAAGACACTGACCGACGTAGAATGAAAACTATCTTCCGCCAAAACCTTAACTCTTTTGCTCCCAGAGTCAATTATGGAAACATGTAGCGTAGTTCCAGCTTTTTAGTCTGTGGACGAAATCCTATCATGTAACCATTCAAATGAAACCATTTCGGCAGTAGCTTTACATGGTAGCATTTGTTTTTCAGTAATTTACAAAATGACATTTGGAAGTTTTCTTAAGCTTTGATTTTTGTCACTCCTGGGAGTCAAAGGGTTAAGTAGTCCCGGAAATGTCCCATGATAACACGCAAGCCTCTATATCGTATTGTCAGAATAATAATTTTTGACTAGTTTGTTCTTACGTTACAAAAATATCAGAAATATAATTACATATTTAAGCTAATAAATTGTGTAGTTATTCCCAGTTCTTCTACAAAATGTCACCGGTTTCCATTTATACACCTGTGTGTGGGAATCGAAACAATGTGACAGTGTCTTTGGATACAGCACAATATTGAACCGCCAATGACTTCTGTATTTCAACGCATGCGCAATCGATTAACTTTACTCTACCTTGTCCTTTGAAAATCTTTGAGGGTATGAAAATGCTCGCCCTACCCTCTCCCGCTGAGTAATTTGCTTCATTTACGGAGAAAGTGATGGCTTTCTTGCTATTTGCTGATACTTTCTGGATCTTCATCGCTACAAAAAAGGCAAAACAAATACTCGTAACTTAAATAAATTAATTAAGGGGTTAGTTTCTAAAGAAACTGTGATCCTATCGGTTAAAGGGGCAGTATTATGAGGGCGAAACTTGAAAACTGGGCCGACGTTTTCAAGTTTGATTCGGCAAATTCAAAAAGGCCGTCGAGAAGTGGAGGTATTTGTTGAATCAAAAAATCCGTTTTGATAGCCGGAAGAAAGAAAAAATCACTTTAAACAGTGATATGTCCAAAATTCCGGTGGAAGAATAGTGAACAGTGCCGCGCGTGGAACCTCGTGATACTGCCCCTTTAATGTTGGGCTGAAACGTCTTGTATCGAGTGATGATACCGATTAGGTTTTACCTCTTATATTTACCCCGGAACTTGTCAACTCTTTATGAGTTAAGTGACTGAGATTTTATTCTTCAGAGAACCGACAGTTTACGAAGATTACCGAAGACGAATAAGAGATCTCCGAAGATATCTCATAACAATAAAACATTTCAACAAAATATTTTCGGAAGAGTTTTATTTAGGTTTACTAGCCAGGGTTGTAGTTCATGTGTCGTGAACAATCGATGTCTATTCGTCGAAGGAAGTTGCGATTGGTATAAATGGGATTCAACCGATAGCTGAGATCCTCAATTTTTGATGGGCTTTCAGGTGCGAGTCCACTTGTTGATTGAGCGCCGGCTAGTGTACAACATTTGTTGGTTGAAAAATTATGTTAGAACGTTTAACACCCCATGTTGGATGAAGTTGACCAACAAGTTTGACCAGGTTGTTGTATGAATGTAATTTGTTTTTGATCTAACATTTTGCCCAATATTTGTTGGACACAACAATGTTTGAAAGTTTAGCTGGCGTTCCAACACAACGACGCTAGCAACAGCCAGTCATGTTTAAGCCATGCATCCAAGAAATGTTGTACAACAATGTTGGGACGTTTAGCCGCGCGTCCAACAATTCATTAAAGGTCGGACAACAATGTTCGGACGTTTAGTCCCCAACTTAATAGCTAAAACCTTTTTACTTAACTTAATAAGAACTCACCAAATAATTCATGGGAAATGACCTTGCTTTGATTTGCTTTATAATGAATCTTGCCGTAGTTTATTGCAAATGTCTCCAGTTCCTGGGTAGCTACTAATATATTGATATCATTCTTTTCAGGTTGGTCTTTTTTCAAGTCTTTGAAGAAATTGCTGGTTGCATTGGTTGCGTTCTAAAAATATTAATACAGCAAATGAGAGAAGTTTGGTATAGTCGTGAGACGATAAACAATGCTTTCATAAAACCTGAGCAGAAGTAATCTTCATGTTATTTTACTTTTCACATTTATATGTCTGGATGTTTATGTGATTTATCATTTAATATAAGCCGGAATGCTATAAATAATTAATCGAGACAGCGATTGGTCAGTTTCTGTTAGTGTCCCGCGTGAAACTGTTTATTTAAGTAATTCATCGATAAGTGTTCAGTGGCGTTTGTTCAGCGTTTGTTTAGTGGCGTTTGTTCTACGTTAGTATATAATACACTAATCCTTATGTGAAACTTTAAGTCAACAACTGATGTTAGCGTTTGAGGCTGTAAATAAAATTTGTTTCGCGTGAGTATAAAATTCAAAACAGACATGGGACTGAAAAACCAGCCTCGGCCTGAGATTTCAGGTCGAATTAGAATTTAAAAATGTTGATTTTTAAGGAGAGAGAAAAATCCGCGAGGCAACAACGGGAACCAAAAACCAACTTATCCGACATAAGACACAGAGTCCAGGCATGACCCAGGGCCACATTGGTAGGAGGCGACTGCCCTCACCACTACATCATCTCAGCTTATTTGATAACCCTTTAACTTCCAAGAGTGCTAAAAATCAAAATTCAAGACAAATTCCAAATCCTATTTTGTAAAATATTGACAAACAAATAGTACCAGAGGATAGTAATGCCAACGAGGTTTCATATGAATGATAACACCATAGAATTTCATTCACAAACTCAAAAGTTACAACTACACTACATGTCTCCATATCTAACTTTGGGAGTGAAGGGGGTTAATAGCACCTTATTATTATGTTAAGGATGTTGTTGTTATGACCTGTAAATGTTTGCGCAGAACCATTTTGCGAGAGTTTTGTTCTGCGGGATCTTATTTTTTCGGATCGAGGTCAAAGTCGCAAAAAATGGATTCCGCAAAACTTTGATGCTACATGGCAGTTAACATGTATAAAACGTCCTTTTAAAAAATAAAGAATAAAGTTATGTTGTTTACCTGTAAGGAACCTTTGTTGCTGACATTGAGAGCATTTATCACCGAAACGTATCGAAGTAACTGCAACTAAGAAAATGATTTAGTGATACCGGACCTTGCCAGCAGGTATTTTGGATAGTAAAGCTAGCATGGATTCCACTATAAATGTGAATAGATTATATTCCTCGAAGTAAGATACTCTAGACTTCATAGGAGACTGACAGTCGTTGTTTTGAAACTTGAAAGGATATATTAGTATATAGTCACGACAACATTTGGACGTTTCCTCAATTTTCTATGTACAGACAGACTGTCCTATGTGTTATGTCTGCTTCAATGTTTCACTTCTTTAGATTTTTGCGTTATCACAGTGACCGTTTAGCACATGTTTCCTATCAGGTAAGTAGGTTTTATCACAAAAATTAAGAGATCTGTATCTGTACTTATAAGTAGTGAACGAATCAAAGAGGAATATTGATGATACCCAGTAGCTGTCTTTATAATTAAAATAAATACCTTCATGACATTCTCCGTCGTCTTCGGTGTAGGCGGGTTCGTGCTGGAAGCCTCTATGACGGAAGATGTTAATGTTACTGTTATAGCTAATGTTGTTGATGTTAATAGTGATGCTGTCGTTGTTGTTGATGGTGTTGTTGTTGACAACGACCCTGTTGTTGTTGATGATTCTGATAATGCTGTTGTTGTTGGTGTTATTTTTGTTACTGACGATGTTGCAATTGTTGATGCTATAGTTGTTGTTGTTGCTGATGGTGTAATTGTTGATGCTGTAGTCGTTGTTGTTGCTGATGGTGCAATTGTTGATTCTGTAGTTGTTGTTGTTGCTGATGGTGCAATTGTTGATTCTGTAGTTGTTGTTGTTGCTGATGGTGCAATTGTTGATTCTGTAGTTGTTGTTGTTGCTGATGGTGCAATTGTTGATTCTGTAGTTGTTGTTGTTGCTGATGGTGCAATTGTTGATTCTGTAGTTGTTGTTGTTGCTGATGGTGCAATTGTTGATTCTGTAGTTGTTGTTGTTGCTGATGGTGCAATTGTTGATTCTATAGTTGTTGTTGTTACTGATGGTGCAATTGTTGATTCTGTAGTTGTTGTTGTTGCTGATGGTGCAACTGTTGATGCTGTAGTTGTTGTTGTTGCTGATGGTGCAATTGTTGATTCTGTAATCGTTGTTGTTGCTGATGGTGCAATTGTTGATTCTGTAGTTGTTGTTGTTGCTGATGGTGCAATTGTTGATTCTGTTGTTGTTGTTGTTGCTGATGGTGCAATTGTTGATGCTGTAATCGTTGTTGTTGCTGATGGTGCAATTGTTGATTCTGTAGTTGTTGTTGTTGTTGCTGATGGTGCAATTGTTGATGCTGTAATCGTTGTTGTTGCAGATGGTGCAATTGTTGATGTTATAGTTGTTGTTGTTGCTGATGGTGTTGTTGGTGTTGGCTGTGTTATTATAGCTGTTAGTTTTGATGCACAACTTGAGGATATGTTCATAGTTGTAGTCGATCTTGCTTCTGTCTGCGTTGGGGTTTCTGACTGCATGGAAACTGCACTGGCCACTGCTGTGGTTGACGTTGTTGTTGTTGTTGCTGCTGCTAATTTAGGATAAATAAAACCAACAAAAAATGTTTTATGATAATTAACGTCACCCTGACATAGCATAACGCAATTCTGTCACGTTTCAAAATGGTTGTTTAAACACGCTTGAACTTCATAATCCGGGCTTCGTAAATTCATAATGATAAAGATATCCGTTCAATAACCAATTTTTTCAAGTGTAACTACAATAAACATATTGTAAATCATTTGTACCGCTAAATTGGAGTGTTTTGTTAAAGTGCACCTAAACCCCATTTTTTTTTTCATCAACTCGATGTACTTTGAAAAGTCGAATAGTGAAATATTTCTTGTTTTTAACGTCGCGTTAGTGAGTTATAGAGATTTGAATTTACAAAATGTTAATAAGATGACGTCAAATCAAGACTCGTTTATTATAGACCCTATTCATAAATGGCGGCCGGTTTATTATTCTTTTATATTCATGCTAATCAGCCCAACTAGCCTCGTTAGCATGTGCAAAATTAAAAAGAATTTTTGCTCTAAAATGAGGCTAGTTGGGCTGATTAGCATGAATATAAAAGAATAAATAAATCGGCCGCCATTTATGAATAGGGTCTATACAACTACTTGTTTTTACAAATCAATTGACTGTTAGCAGTTTTTATTTAGTATTCCTTAAATTGATTATCCTTAACCCTATTCAGCCTGGGCTTTTTTTGAGTTCCTGAGCCTGGGGGGGAGGGGGCACATTGTGCCACCACCCCCCCCCCCCCCCTCCCCTTCGTAACTTCAAAAACATTAAGGCTATGACAATGAAACCTAGAGGGTACGTAGTCCTTTGCGGTCCGCACAATGGAACGATGACGTCATATGACGTAGTTATTAGGTAATTAGTTATACGGCCGCCATCTTGGATCCGCCATCTTGGATTTCTGAAATTTTTTAAAACCTCTTAAAAACCGTCCAAATTGACGCAAAATTAATCAAAACCAATAAATAAACGCTAAATTACGTAAAATTACAAAAGTTATACCAATAAACATTGTTTTTCTTCATTCAAAGGTATAAATATGCAAATTTCAAAAAACATGGCTGTCAAAATCTTGTTGCCATAGAAACATCAAGTCACGTGATCAAAAATTGTCATATGAAGTTGTTGCCAGATAAATTTTAGGAAAAGTCACAAAGTTTGATGGCGTTTGAATGCATATTAAAGAAGTTATGAATGTTGAAATTTAGCGCGGGCACTTTTTCCTCCCCCCCCCCCAGGCCGAATAGGGTTAAGCTGTGAACTGCGTATTGTAAATTGAAGTAGAAATAATGGTAAAGTCATCTAATTAGTATGTTGTAAATCAAATCTCTATGACTCACTAACGTGACGTTAAAACAAGAAATATTTCACTATTCGACTTTTCAACGTACATAGAGTTGATGAAAAGAAAAAAAAATTGGAGTTTAGGTGCACTTTTACAAACCCACGCGTGTGCCTCTGGCCGAGACAGCCCATCTTCAACTTGATGTATATTAAAATGCCTGCCGTAAGCCTTTATTGTTTGTTTCAGTATTAACGAATAGAGTGTTTTCACATGACGTCATAAAAATTAAAAAACCTAAAGTATAAATCCTACAAAGCTATTTCTAACATGGTATGTGGATATCAGTGTTATAATCTTTCACAAAAAGTTTCAGGTTTTAACGATGTTTCGTTTTCGATTTATAAAGGTTGTAAATGTGTCACGCATTTCGTCACGCTATTTCAGATAAGCCGTGATAATAAACAAAATTGAACTAGTTGAAAGTTATTAATGAATTATAGATGCTTATAAGCCGATTTCATGCCTCTTATAAGTGAATAAAATATTTTGTGATGAGATTTTCGGTGTTATTCTTATGCCCCATTCACACCAACGGTTAAACATGTTTAAATGTTGTTTAGTTTAACTACGTTTTAGCCTCTATCTTGAACGTTTTGAAATGCATATGACTCAGACTACCTGGAATGGTAATAAAGTCAATGAAGTTTCTTTTAGTAAAGATTTCACTCCGAATATTATGGGAAGTTAGGAGGTATTTTTCTAAACCTGTTTTAAACTAAACAACATTTAAACATGTTTAAGCGTTGGTGTGAATGGGGTATTAGACTTTAAAGTTTTTAAATTTTTGGCCGCCATGTTGGTGTCCCTAAGTGGGACTCCAAGATGGCCGCTCCATACATTTCTTACTAAAAATGTCTATACTCATTCGCGTATGACTCTTGAATGAAATGCTCTTGCGCTTCAAAATTTGGTCCAGATGTGTAGTTTTAACATAAACATTTTAGAATCGAAAACTGCTTCTGAATTTTGATATGACGTCAGTGAAAACACTCTATAAGAATAAAAGCACAAGGTATTGAGGACAGTGGCGACACCACCATAAGCAAAACTGTAGGAAAATTAAAGGGAAATGTTTCTTTTTCTTCGAGTGCGTTTGATCTCCTAGTTCTTGTCGTTATTCTCCTCGCTATCTTTTATTCTCGTAAAAAGCTACTGGAAACACAGCGTTAAATTAATGGTGTTATTTACCAATAAGATATCACCAACGGCATAATTCAAACACCCAACTTACAGGATAATCGAGTGAAAGACTCAAGATCGCCAAATCTCGTTCGCCAAATCTCGTTTTAAGTTACAATATAGCTCACCTCTTTTTTCAAGTCAAGGGAAAATTGAAATACCTTTTTGTCACAGGATCCAACCAACACCTATATTCTCGGCCTCTCCATTTTTAAATAAGATATTTAATAATATTTTATATTCCTTTTTAGATGCTGTCAGAGAGAAGTTTGGAAAAGAAGCAGATGTTGTGTATAAACTAAATTAATACCTAAGGAATGTACCTGGGCGCGAGAAACGGCTGGAATGAAAGACAAGTTCTGTTATGAAAATGACATTTATCTTCAATTTTTCCATTTTTTACATTAAAATTTTATCATAATTGACCCTTTAATATATTTGTTATTGTGTCCAAACTTTTGTATTGTTAACCGTAATCAGAATTTTAAGATTGGTTTGTAAATTACAAAAAAAAAAAGAGTTAATTTTAAAATTGTCTAATCTTCCTGACTGTCACTCAAACACAACAAATAAATAAATCAAAATGGGCACTGTCATGACATGAATAGTGTCATGACATGAATAAGTCATGACAAAGTTTGAACATCATGACATGATAAGCTATGACAACACCTTATAAGTCATGACAATATGTCATAATCCAAGAATTTTGCATCCAAAAGCTATTTTCAATTCAATCAAGCATTATGACATTTCATGACAGGATGTCATGATAGCTCATGACTTCTTATGACATTTTGTCATGATTTGTCATGACTTGAAAGTTCATTAGCATTTTAAAAAATGCTAATTTTTTATCATGACTTGTCATGATTGATGGTCATGACTTGTCATGATTGATGGTCATGACAAGTCATGATTTATCATGACCACTTTTTACACGGGAGTGACGTTTACAATCTTATACCACGAGATCACGCTTTACTCTAGAAAATGTATTCTCTGGATAACCGCCGAGTTGTGAACTATACATATAACCGCGGCCATTAATTTTCACTCAACCTTTATCGCTTCTAGATACAAAGCCACAAACAATATTATCTTCATTGCTCGACAAAACGCGATGAAAATATTCTTAGTCCCACTAATTACATGCAATTCATGGACCGTCTTGAGCTCTATACGGACCGACAGCAAGGTTTACGGTCCGTGCGCTCCGTACGGATCGACAAACCGTATGTGCCCACTCTGCTCTGCATGAAAATATTCTAAGTCCCACTAATGACATGCAATTCACGGACCGTCTTGAGCTCTATATGGACAGACGGTAGGGTTTACTTATTCCCGTGCAGCGTTTTACCCTATAGCTATTTGGATCACCTACACTGTCTTTAAACAACTTTAATTTATAAATTTATAATAATTTTTCTTAACACTCGGATGTACACGCAAACTTATACCCCAACCGTACAAGGGGTGTGGGTTTATATGTTTGTTTGTTTTTTTAACAATAAAGTGAAAACGCCCATTTTTATTCCAAGTCGTGGCTTGACATCATACTACTTATGACTGTCATATATCGTTACTGTAGAAAGTCATCCAAAATGCACTGCGCGCTCAAACGGCGAAATCCGCCATTTTCGATGCCATCGAAATTACTGAACATTGCATAGTGAATCGGAATCTTACTGCATCGTCCCAACTTGTGTAAATGAAACTCTGTAACTGTTATCGTTGCTTTTTTGAATGATTAGTCTATCGGTTTGAATTTTTTTTTCGTAGTTTTGCGCTACCGGTGGACAAGGTTTCGACATCCAAAGTCAATGGTGTTATGGGCTCACGGTTTCCCAAGCGTCGACGGCCGAAGGCGCAAGGAAATGCAAAGAAAACTATTCTTTGAGAATCGACTTTCCTCCTTTGGATTGCGAGCAAAAGTGAGGTTGGAATCGTACGGCTAAACCATAGCCAGTTCGCCGAATTGTTGTTGTTAAAGAATGTACAACAGTTGCATCCGGCCGTGAGAATAGGCCATTTGCACGATGACGTCATATGACTACAACTACCAGAATCCTTCAGTTTTTTTGTTTTGTAGTGCAAATTAGGGCTATTGTTATTTAAACCGCACTGGGATTATAAAATTTAAATAAGAAAAGAAAAACGAAATGAATTCTGGTAGTTGTAGTCAAATGACGCCATCGTGCAAATGGCCTATTATGAAACAGCAAACATGCTGGAGATTCAAATATTGTCAATATTTCACAAACTGATTTCATGATGGATGCAATAACGCCATACGTTTAACAACGAAAGTACAGCCTAGCTCCGAGACACGCAACTTAAACGCAGAATAAACTCTGGGGAGTCGAAAACAATTGTAATATACCATTATTCTATGGAACCATTTGATGAAGAAACACTATCTCGAAAGCCATGCTAACCGCAGACTTGCGCTCACACAAAATCACTATCTGAGAAATTAGCTCAGTGATCCCAGCATTCAGCGACTACTACTGATCTTGTAAACTGTGCGCAAAAGAAACAATACTGTTATGCCGAGAACTAGCAAACAGCGATGGCATAACTAAATATTCTCATAGTAAACGGCTCTGGAAAGCGTAAATCTCTCCTGTCACACAAATGCTGTCAGGATCAGAGACTTTCCTAAGATCAAAGAATCGGCAACATTGAGAACAACAGTCCTGTTATAAGAGAACAATCTCTCAGACACGTACTTGGGGTAACCCTTATAAAACCGGGTTGAATGCTTTTTTTGCGACAAGCAGGATTTGTGCTAGGCCTGCCACCTTTTGTAACGATATTTTTATAAATATCTCGCCTCTGACCTTTCGCGGCGATTTCTTTACTTTTGGTCACGCGCTACGTGTAATATAATACCGAAACTCCCGTATGTAAACAAAAACAAAGGTGTGGCTGACTAGGGTCCTTTAAAGCCGGCATTTTAGTGACAAAAGCATCAAGAAAGCGTAACAGAGATTTTCTGTCAAGTTGTACAAAAATGTCATCCAGTGAAATGACGTCAGATGCTCGAAACCGTGAGGGTATGAAACGAGCAAATAAGTTTAAAGTACCGTTGTTATTGATAACTACCGGTAAAATGTAGGAATTTTTAAAAAATACCGGCTAAAAAGAGACAACATGTATTTATTAATATAACATTTATGGGCTACCAGGATATCTCCAAAGATTTGTTCTATGTCATTCGGACCGCTTTATCTCCGGTTTCAGTCAAAATGGCGATTTTGGGAAATTTGGAGGAGCTCCGTACGGCGCGCAAAGAAGAGTGTTCACAAATGTTATTCCATAAGTTGAAAAATTGGTCTTAGTACTTTTGATTTATAATACACTTGACTCTAGGTCAGGTCCCACTTTTGAATAAAAAGGTTTTCAACTACAGGTATGCTAATTACTCGCGCAGCCGGGAGTTTTAAATTTTTTTCATAACTCAATCAAAATTCTATAGAAAACAATTGTTAAACCTTTAAACTATTGAATAAAGATGGCACTTAAATATGTAAAATATTTAGTTTATTCGGATAATCAATAAACTTTTGGTAGCGCTCAACATTTGCATCTTATTCGCCGAGTTCCCGAACGCGAATTTGTTCGTTTTATGGTTACCTCTGTAGAAAACCATCTCGTAAAATAGAAAAATAAATTAATTGATTTAAATAAATGTGATCTTTGTTCATGGGATATAACGATTGTCTTTCATTGAAAAAAAAAATGGAATTCGGTGAAGGTCCAAACTTTGCTTTGTCCGTTCTTATGCGGACAGCAGCCGCTTAAACTTTATTTAGTCGAAATGCATTTTTCCTATAGCCCATGATTGCACAGCGCATTGTTACGTTATTCGGATAACATTCAAAGTAATCATTTCTTCAGCCGTTCATTAACACAGCTATTTCATTTGACAAATGATGAATACAAGAAGCTCTAATGTTGTGAAATGCGAGTAAGTTTACGGATAGAGGAAATGCCAATTTTTACTCGAATGATGCATGTGTTTCTTCTTTTTTTTCATGGAGTAGGGTATACAGAGCTGATTCTAAAAAGTAATCATTAAATGACCCACCTTGTGATATAAACGTATTTTTGTAAAATGTTTCTATTTCATCTGGTGTAAATTGCCAAGACGATCCTGCCAGGAATTCTCGAGCAAAGAAGCTCGCATAGTTGTGCCCGCTCGGTGGGCTGTAAGTGTTGCCAAGGTTTGAATAGGAATTTGACGAGGATGATGCGTTGCTGGAAATGTAAAGGTCATGATACCCTGAATATCCTCCAAATGTTGGTGCATGAGATGAGCAGCAGTATAGGGATTTGGACTTGTGATTGCTGTATTTCCCTGTCTGATTCAGTTTCACTGGCGCCCATCCTGGCTTGTTTACCATTGAAAATAGAAATGCTTCTGAATCGTACCTATAATCGCAACTGGCCGGGGAATCTATTGTGAAAACAAGGAGCAAAACGTTAAACATTCTATTATAAAATCGCGCGGAAAATCTCCGGATACTAAGCCTTGCCCAACCTAAGGGAATATTCTTCTAGCATGACGGTTAAAAATATAAAATAGTTTCACTCTGGAACTCTCTGCCACCTGAACTAAACACCCGTCCGCAGAATCCGCTACCAAGTTCAAGCGCTTGCTCAGGCGAAGACTTTTAACGGACCAGTAGCTTTGAACTTAGTTTTATTATTTAGTTTGAATTTATTTTATTTTTGTGTAACTAACCAAGTTTAAGCGCTTGCTTAGATGCAGACTTTTAATGGACCAATAGCTTTTAACCCTAGA
>JAJLRJ010000004.1:25397433-25489933 GCA_024195265.1 Dendrophyllia cribrosa
AATAATGCTAATTTGCCGTGAAACAATATGCAATATGTGAGTAAGTCATGCCAGGCGACCTGGCGTTCCTACCTTACTTTTGTTGTGACGAGAAAAAGCTTACCTACTCAGGCTGTGAAGACCAGCGGGGAGGCGGAAACGTGCTGGCAGGCACGTGAGTGCAGGGACAAATCTTTTAGATTTTAGGTAAGTATTACTCATAAATATCAATTTTCCTGCGGAAAATGACATATTTATTATGTAAACTTAGCCTAAAATCTAAACTGGATAGTAGAATATCATGCTAGGAGGTGGGATAGATACCTCCTGAGTACCAACTGACGTCAGCACCCAGATGAAAATGTGATCCCGGCTACAAGGCTGAAGCAAGGCTTGTCTCAGGTAACAGTGTGAGCCCAGACACTTGAGAATGGCCAGAAATGCCGAGGCTACTATGTCCAAAGAGGCACATCCACCAAAGCGTGATGTACATAAAACCCTCCAGATGAATAAAAAGGGCTTCCTCCAGAGTAATTGGAAACAAAACACGTCCTACTGAAAGTTCAAAAGCTATATACAAACCCAGAAAAAGTCTATTGTCTGACAGTTGACCCTTACTGGGGAGCCAGTGATCTAAGAGATAAAGGTGAAGAGGCCGATATCTGAGACGGCCGACATTGAGATCAGTCTCCCAAACAGCGAGAGAAAGTCCCGAACTGTAACATACTTCATTAGGAGAATCCGGTTAGCATGACTGGTTGCTTCTTTGAACCGCACCACTGGAGGAAACATAAACCCCAGATCGGTTCGGTAATGTGTGCCGATAAGGACAAAGTCTTGAGTTGGGGTAACTCTGACTTCTCCAGACTGCCGGTATTCAACCGAGGCAAGTAGTGAAGTCCTCGAGTTTCAGTCCTGAGGTGGTCCAATTGCTGGTTCGTCCGAAGTAAGTCGTCTAGATAATGATGAGTCTGTAAGCCCAGAGATCGAACGTGGGCCATCATGAAATTCACTACACGGGTGAAGACTCTAGTGGGCCCACCGACAATCCGAAAGGCAGGATCCAAAACTGGAATACTTCGTCCCGATAGAAGAACCGAAGAAACTTCCTCGACGATGGGTGGATTGGAACATGCAGATACGCGTCCGTCAAATCCACAGAGACTACCAACTCCCTTTTCTGAAAGGAGTGCAAGGTGTAGATTTGTGGGTGTTTCTATGTGAAACTTCTCCTTCGATAAGTGACGATTCAGTGATCGCAGGTCGATGACCAACGGAAGTTTCACGTTTTTTGGGGGGAATCACAAACAACAGGCTGTAAAACCCTGGAGAGGACCTGTTCACCACCCTCTCGATGGTTCCCTTCTTTAACATGGAAAGAATTTCGGCCCTCAGATGCTCCCTCTTGCTGCTTGCCTCTGGCAGCGGGAAGGGCACCGGGCTGGTGGTCAATAGCGGCTGAGATTGGAAACAGAGATGACGTCCATGTTGAAGAAAAAGCAAGACATGCTAGTCCCTTGTTATGGGCCTCCAAGAGTCCAGAAAAAGGGACAGGCGGCCACCCACAGGATCTGAGGGAAGCTGCAGTTCTACTGTGAATTGACGTGTTGGACATGGGGAGGCCACCACCCTGTCCAGTACTGCTCTAGGCTTCTTTGCAGAGCCCCCTTGGGTCTGGTGGCCCCGCCCTTTCCTGCTGTCACTCCAGTAGAGGAGGCTGGCAAAGGTTGGCGTGAGCTTCGGGGCTTAGCAGGTTGAGCTTTGCCCGCATGGCGCGAGGACGCGAGATTAGGCCTGCCGCCCGGAGTGGAAGAGTCTGAGGAGGAGTCTGAGGAAGTCTGAGGAAGTCTGAGGAAGAGTCTGAGGAGGGCGCGAGATTAGGCCTGCTGCCCGGAGTGGAAGAGTCTGAGGAAGAATCTGAGGCAGAGATGGCATTTGAACCATCGATGGATCCTCCAAATCATCTGGCGGAACAACCGGCCTTGCCGAGGACGGTTCGTTCCCTTCCCTTGAAGCAGACATGCCAATGAAAGAAAAAAGAGGGAACAAAATAAAACGTATGACACAACAAGGTCAACAAAAAACGGGCACCGGCAACGAAGAATCCGTGTACCAAAACGAAAATGTAAGAATTTGTTATTGGCTAAACTCCTTCTGTTTCACAGGCTCGAAATCTGAGCCTTAAACAATCTTGAACGAACTCTAATGCTTTTCTGAATACACTATATGCCTGTCTTTGTCAATACTGATTCTTAAAGGCTGCATCCATGGCGACACGTCCGTAACAGTCCTTCACTGCTCATTGTTGGTCAACGAGTTTTGTGATCATGTCCGCAGTAGCTGTTGCTGCTCTTCACGGAGGTCTCGAACTTTCGGCATTAATTCCTGGTTGTCGGGCAATTTCCACCTGCTCGTCTCGGTAACAGGGTAGGATACAGGGTAGGGTGGCGCGTTCTTGCGTTCAGTGGGGCGTTTCCAAGCCTTCCTTTACACTTCACGATGTGGTCATCATTGCTAAATAGGCCAAGTTGCTGCTTAAGGATCTCGAAACTCGTTTCATGCTTCCTAGCGTTCTGTATTTCGTGGATCCATAGGCTCTTTGCTTCTCTGATTTCTTCTGATGTCAGGGTTGGTTCGGTATTTTGAGGCTCTCTTCTCAGATTTTTTGCAGCCATAAGATTTCTGATGAACTTCAGACTCAGAGCTGTCACTCCAAATACCTTAGTGGCATCGCTGAAACGTTCACAGTCGATTATATAGGTCAACTTTACAGGCTTGCTGGGCGTGGACTCCAGGCAATCTGACCATGGTAGATATTTGCGGCGCGCTCCCTAGGTTTCTTTCCTTTGCCTTGAGTTCTTTCGTACAGTCTTCTTCGAGATCTTCTTCGTTTGACACAGACACTTCAGGCTTTGGGTAGTTCTTTGGTGGGTCTTTCAACCAGGCAGGACCTTCCCACCACAGGCTGTTGTCGGCGAGCTCAGAAGCTAGGCACCCTCTAGACCCTATGTCTGCAGGATTTTCAACTCCGGGCAGTGTCGCCAGCTCGTTACATCCGTCAACTTACGAATTTCTTCTATTCTGTTTTGGACGAACTGCTTGTATTCCTTGTTGGCTTGTATCCAATAAAACACCGTAATGCTATCCGTCCAGCAGAAAATTTCCTTGATGTCTCTCACGTGACTTAAGGCGTCTCGTACGGTCGAGATCAAACGTGCGAGGATAAGGGCAGCGAGCAATTCAAGTCTAGGGATGGTCATCGGTGTGGACGGCGCGACTCGATTTTTGGAATTGTTCTATGTAAGTCTTCAATTTCAATGCACAAGTACACAACTGCGCAGTAGGCTCCCTTTGATGCGTCTCCAAACCCATGTAGTGAAGCGCACTTGATCTTTGTTTTGTCTTCCGGAAAGTAGAGGCGGCTCACGCTTACTGTGTTAATTTTTCCAAGTCAGTCATCCACTTCTGTAAAAGGCGTGCTTGATCACTGGGGATGGTATTGTCCCATTCACACTTCTTTAGGCACAGTTCTTGGAGTAGCATTCGAAATACTGCAGTCACCGGCGAAACTAATCCCAGCTGATCAAATAGTTTCGCAGCCATCCGAAGAACATTTCGCTTGGTATGCTCTAGGTTCTTTGCAAATTCCACGACCTTGTACAACTTAATAACGAAGGTATCTTCCGACAAGTTCCAATTGATATCCAAGGACCGTATGCTCTTTTTCAGGATCAATTTCGTCCAGGCCACCGACTGTTAACTTTGCAAATGACTCCTCCTTCTAGGGGGGTGATTCACGGTCTTTCAGGCGCTCATTCCTTAGACGATCTAGCGTGATCTTCTCAATAACTTTCTTGTCATTTGACGCCCATTTTCTCAGCTTGAATCCCCCTGTTGAGAAGCACGTGCTCGTTGTTTTGTAAAAGGTGTATGCATTGTTTTCATCTTCACCACCTGAGGTCCAGTCGTCGACGTACGAGCCGTCTAGGGTGCTTTGTGCTAAGACCGGATCATGCGCATAGTACTCAGTGATGTGATGCTTCAGGGTCGCATTCGGTAGGAGTGGTGACAAATCATCGATCCATAGGAAACGCATAAGGTCTCTTTGTTGCTGGTCTACCTCAATATTTAGAAAGGCCTTCTCAATATCGGCGACCAATGCCATCTTGTGGGCTCTGAAGCGCATTAGTATGTCGGTGATCCCTGCGGTCAGCGGTGGTCCGGTGTAGGTACAATCATTCAGTGAAGGGCTGTTTCGTTGCACTTTGAACTTGCATCGAAAACCACCCCCAATTTCATTGTTACGGCGTCACTTCTGATGACGGCTTGATGTGGTAGACAATGAGTGTCTCCTAGAGGCTGCTCTCCCATGTCATCCACTCGTTCGATGATCCCATCTTTAAGTTGATCTTCGAATACCTGATGGTATTCTTTCAAGACTGAAGGCTCTTTTCGTAAATGCCGTATCAGGGAATTCAGCCTAGAGAGGCTAAGATCATAGTTGTCAGGCAGGAGGTCTCGTTTCTCTTTCAAAGGCAACTTCACGCAATATCGGCCGTTCTTAAATGATATGTTCTCTATAAATGCCTCGTGCAGTCTCTTTATCTCTAATTCCAATGGATTCTAAATCCCACGGTCGGCCAAGTAGTTCTTCTGTTTCTGCACTTTCGTGTTTTGGTTCGGAGGAGTACTTGAGTACGTAAGTCGAAACGAAATTAACACTTGAAAGTCGCGAGTTCTTGCTCCCCCCGAGAACTTTACCAGACAGGACCCAACCTAAACTGGTGCAGCTTGCTACAGGACCTTCGCTGATCTCCCCCCGTTTCGTCTCGCCTGTAAAAAAGGACCACATGAAGTCGGCTCGAATCAACACATCAATCTCTAAATCCTCGTTTTCGTGGTCATCGTCGGCAAGTTCAATTCCCCTCAAATGGGCAAAATGTTTTCAGCAGTATCAATTCTTTGGCTTCCGATAGGAGAACATATGTTTGGGACAACGAAGACTTCAATCACTTTTGATTTGTTGACGTTTTCCACAGCGATTCTAATTTTTTCACATGTCATTGGCGGCTCTGTCATGTTTACATTTCCGAATGTGATTCCTTTGCTATGGCTGGTAACGCCAATTTGTCACGTGCGTGTTGTGATATGTAACTTTTTTGACTCCCTGAGTCGAAGATCGCTCCAACCTTTGCTGCTTGTTCCGAGTTTTCAGTTGAATTATGGCTTGTGCGGTTTGAAGTAGAACCGAATCGTGTGCTCCCACTTGAAGCGTGTGAGAAGTGGCGTTCTTTACTTGTGGGTGTAACCGCGTAGCGTTTGTGGCATTTCCGGGCGTACTTTTACTAGGTCCAACTTCTGTTGTTTGGCTTTCAGGCTTTTGGCTCTCACAGAGGCTAACATGGTGCCTTCCACTGCAGATAAAACAGTAGATCTTTGACTGGCATTCTCTAGGTAGATGGCCCTTCCTAAGGCATACAAAACACCTTCCCTGTTTTTTCAGGCATTCTCTTCCCGCGCCTCTATTAGTCACAATGTGACAGCTCGCTGTGTGGTGTAGTTTTTTGCAGTAAGTGCAATGCGTCGTGTTGTTTGGATTAGAATTTGTACCCCCAGGATTTGTTATCGGAGGCATATCTTCCCTTGAAAATAAAATCGCCGCATTTGATGGCCCAAAATTCCTTCGATCTTGCGGACTGTATTTGCTATCTTTGGTTGATTGGGCTTGAATTCCTTTGCCATCCTCTTATCGGAGGAGTCGTAAGATCTGTGTCAAATTCCAGTCACCATCTTTAATTTCACGGCCAAGCAGGTACCAAAAGGCTTCCGTACGTTTCGGCAGGTACATCCAATGACTGAAGACCTCTTATGTGCACTTCTATTTTGTCACAGGTCTGTCGAAGTTTGCGACCATCCGACGTATTTTCTAGAGGCGTCAGCTTCAAATTGTTATCCATATGGCTGCTTATGATCACTTGCTTATTTCCGAATCGCTTTGTTAGAAGTTCGATCGCTGCATCGTAGTTTGCGCTCGTTAAAGGCAGACCAGCGATAGTCGTTGCTGCAGATCCGTTCAAGAGGCTCTTTAAATAATTAAATTTGTCGATGGCACTAAATTCGGAACTTTCGTGGCGGAATTTTCTGACAGTCAGTCAGACAGTCAGGCAGTCAGGCAATGATATATTCTAGGTGTAACTGCCAAGGATCCGGTTTCTAGGTCAAAGGCGTTTTTCTGATAATTATTTGTATAGGCTCGTGTCCATTTCTTTAACAGAAAATATATAAACTACAAAGGCGAAAGAGGTAACGAACGGTAATCGTAAACGCGCTACGATATTTTACCGACCAAGCAAATTGAAGGTCCTAAGAGCAGACTTCCCAGTCCAAAATATCGGCCAAAAACACTGGTACGGACAAAACAAATAAGCCGAAGAAGACATGCTGTTTCGGAAGGCCACCATACCGCCAAAAAACAACCAAGATGGCGGACCGACGAGACGCAAATGCCACGTGGAACTGCAAACGTACCACAAAACGGCAAGCAACGAAGGAAGAAGATTCCTTAGTACCTATGGAAGAATCCAAGAAAAATCCCAAGGCTTCTGGTGCTGCACGGCAAACGTTGGAAAGCCACGCAGAACTCGACAAACATCAACTTCGAAGCGTGCACAATCCAAAAGTGAGGTAGGAAGGCCAGGTCACCTGGCATGACTTACTCACATTCGGGAATTTTTATTCCCTTTTTGTCCTGGTGCATATTGTTTCACTGCAAATTAGCATTATTCGTTTTAGATTTTAGGCTAAGTTTACGAAATAAATACTGGCAGATGAGTATCAGAAACATAAAATAACAGCAGCTATTTTCAACCATGCTGGAGAACTCCTTCGGGATGCAATAACGGAGGTTTCTAGCTGAGACACAACTAATAAACATAGAATAAACTCTAAGGAACTGAAAACAATGGGAAGAAACTATTATTCCAACAAAATTACAAAAAAGACTTGGATCTTTTATCTATGGCCAAATAAACATTATCTCACAAGTCATGCTAACAGCAAACTTAATACAGATACTAATTAACGGCCTGAGAAAATGAGTGATTCAAGCATTTCAACAGCAAATCATTTACATTTCAGCGGTTGCCAAGAGTGACTTAAATATGCATTGTGTTGTGTAAAATGAGATAACTGTATGACGTAATGCGTTAAATTTGCTGTGACCTTTGATAGTCAGTGGTGAGACTCGATAATATAGCCACATACAGGCATTGTTTCATCTTGTACCGGTCAAAGCTTCGCGTCGGTCATCGTATCCTATCGCAAAATGCATCTCACAACGACAATCATTCCTCTTCGCTTCGCAACAGATTCAAGAAAACAATAGGCAAGTGAACATGTACACAAATAACTTAACAAATAAGCGTATTCAGTTTACAAATAAGCACGTGGGTTTCCTCTGATAAGTCTAAGCTTTTTGTTGTTTCAAAGAGCAGTCTAAGAATTATAGACAAACTTGATCTGCAAAAAGTACACTTCACCATTCCCTCGGTATGACCATTATCTCACGCATGCGCCCAACCATATCACCCTGGTTGTGGCAGCCATGGACAGCTGTTTCGTCCTAGTTAGGACTCATCAGCATGGTATGGCTACCTAATTCAGAAATATAACATGTAAAGTGACCATTTCTTCACTCGTTCATTAACACACCTATTTCGTTTGAAATATGATGGATACTAGAAGCTCTAATGTTTTAAATTGCTCGTAAGTTTCAGGATGAAAGAAATACCATTGTTTACCTTTGATTAACACTTCTATGGCACGTCGTCACATCCGAAGTCTCGAGGGATATCGAAAGAACCCACCTTTTGCACAAGTTACGATATTATTCAACTATTCCCAACTGTTAATGATATTGATTACTGGGTACCAATGTCGGTGCACACGTTACAAGATAGGTCGCGACAGGTTAAACTCGTTAACTAAAGGCCCTCTTAACGATAAACTGACTAATTCTGTGAGGAATATCTACCAGACACCCACACAATTACTTGGCGGCAATGATTACTAGTCTTACCTGGTATGATTGTTGGTAGTTCTGTGGTTGTTGGCAATGGCATTGCTAGAAAGAAAAATAAATATATAAGTAATACCACTGAAATGACTAATCAAACTAAATTTATGTTGTGTTCTAAGGAAACCTAGTTCGCTTTTGCCCCAAATTGTTTGCTTTGCAGCTGCAAGATTAACTTTATTGAACACGACACAGTTGAAGTTAAATTACCAGAAGACATCTTTACTATAATGGTATTACATGTAAGTCAATTCAATAGAAAGGAAATCGAAAAACACTAAAAAACACTAAAAACCACCCTTTAGCTAGATGTGGCCATAACATGTGGAAACTTATTGCCCCCTAGCTATAAAATTGCAGTGGCACTGGACCTAGGAGGCAAATGTAAAACTGACAAATGATAACATTTCCAAATACTTTTGCTATATTACATTATTTAATCTATTTGAAGACTGAAACGTAAACGAAAAAAAGATAACGTTGCAGAAGACTGACCGACGTAGAATGATAAATATCTCCCGCCAAAACCTTAAATAGTCCTGAGCTGTCCCTTGAAGACAAGCGAGTCTCCATGCCGTGCCCTCTAAGTAATAATTTCTGACTAATTCGTTCCTACGTCACTTAGTCATAAGAAATTACATTTTGTCTGTAATAGCGGGGTGTCCACTAGGCGAGAGTTGATTGTATTTATAAACACGGTTGGTCAAAACCTTCACATTTATCAATCTAATCGTTTAATTGTTCGATTCTTGTCCCAAGTCATCATTTTTACATCCGATTTCTAAATCTTAATTCCGCATACATTTATTTCAACGCTCCTTGCACCTTGTTAACTTGGGCGTTTCTCTAAACTGTTTTGTTGGACAACTCATTGCTATCTTATTCAGATCAAAATAACCATTTCTTCACTGGTTCATTGACACAAATACTTTATTTGACATTGATGGATATATGAAACTCTAATATTTTGAAATGACCATAAGTTTCAGGATAAAGGAAATATTTTTTTTTCTTTCGAAGGTTCCACTTCTTTTCTTTCATGGAGAGAGGGTGGACAAAGATGATTCTGAAAAAACAATCACTTAATAACCCACCTTGTGACATAAAAATTTCGTTGTAAAAAGTTTCTACTTCTTCTGGTTTAAACTTATATGATCCTGCCAGGAATGTTTCAGCAAAGTTGCTCCCATAGCTGTACCCACTTGGTGGGCTGTAAGTCAGGCCAAGGTTTGAGTAGGATTTTGGCCTGTATGACGCGTAGTCGCCAATGTAAATATCACGACCTCCTCCAAATGTTGGTCCATAAAATGAACAACTGTATACGGAATGGAACTTGTAATATCTGTTCTTCCCTGTCTGATTCAGTTTTACCGGCGTCCATCCTGGCTTGTTTACCATCGAGAACAGAAATGCTTCTGAATCATACCGGTAGCCGCAGCTGGAAGCTATTGTGCAAACAAGGAGTGCAAAACATTTAAAGGGGCTTTGACAGCATTTGTACTGTTGCTTTATTAAGCTAAAAGACGTGTTTGTATCAGTGGAAACACAGTAATCATAAATAATAATAATCCAGCGCTCTTACATGTACAGTAAACGTAAGTATATTCGACTGCCAATAGACAAACGCGGCTAACGCATTGCTGTACCCAATTCAAACCTTTTGGGATTAGAACTTTTTGTTCGTCATATTTCCATATCATTGAAGCATTGACATGGAAATTATATGGAAATATTGTGAACAAAGAATCTTATTCCCAGAAGGTTTGAATTGGGTACAACAATGCGTTAGCCGAATTTGTCGATGGATAAGATAGAAATGGATTGCAACTTGAAAAAATCTGGCCATGTTTTTCAATTGTATCGCCTTGTGTCTTGGAAAACTCCACAGGGAACCCAAACGCTGTATTAGCTGTAACATAATCATTTAATAAAATATTGTTATTCACCTGTGTTCCTGTGTCTTTTTGAGTTGTTTTCGGGAAGCGCTTTGAATCAGAGCGAAGACGGTTGATCTTGCACGTTTCAAATATTATCTTGTCTGCCGCTTTGTAAATCCGACGCGCCTATTACGTCTAAGTTTCCATTATTAAAAAAAATTGAAACCCGAGATTTTCCCCCGAGGAGAGTTAATATGGTAATGGCTCTTGAGTTAATAATAATGGAAACTCGAGACGTAATAGGCGCGTCGTATTTACGAAGCGGCAGACAAGATAATATTTGAAACGTGCAGGGTCAGCCGTCTTCGCTCTGATTCAAATCGCTTCCAAAACGACTCAAATACAAGAAAACAGGTAGATAACAATATTTTTATTAAATGATTATTTTATAGCTAATACAGCGTTTGGGTTCCCTGTGAAAACTCGCTAAAGTTCTGATTGTGGTTTACTTGATTCCTTCGTCTTAATGTTCTATTAGCTTTTCGTGTCTGACAAAGTAATTTAGTTTTAATGTGGGAAAGTTTCGACCCAAAAACGTCAAACTGCCCATGACATAGCTCCTTTGACATTTCTATGACAAAATCGCGCGGAGTATCTCCGGATATTAAGCCTTATCTTAACTAAGACGAAGGAATGTCCTTCTGGAATCACGGTTAAAAACACATGCGCAAGCGGAGAAACAAACAACACTGACAAAGTCGATAAAGAAAACATCGCGTGTAAATAGGTAAAAAAGGTAGTCAGGTAAAGTAAAAAGACATCGCAAATACCAATTAACCACAGAAGTTTCCGGCATCTTCTAGGTTTTGCCTTTAGTCGGTAGTAAGTTGAGTATTGATTTCTCTTAACCCTTTCAATATGGCAGACTCTCAAACTCCCCATCTTTGTTTCAATGTCAGTGTGCATGTCAAAATCCCGGAACCGGGAGAAAAGGAAGGTGGTCAGAATTCCCTGGGTTCTCCGCGCATCCATCTCTACAGCCGAGTGAGGACTCTTGAAGGTACGAACGATAACGATACTTACCCCACGATACACTGGTGTAACCGCCAAAGATATATTTTCCAACCTTGATAATAGTAATAGTTGGTCCTTTTCCGTCACACAAGAAATGGAATCGTTTGGAATGCCAGCCATTCTGTGATGCTCGCCAGCAGAGTTTCCAGTTTTGTCTGCTCTGCACGACGGGTTTTAACAAGTTAGTTAAATTGACCAAGTATCCCGCGTTCGTTCCGACAATGAGCGAATTGCTTAAGCTATCTTTATCTGAAGCAAGAAAAATACAAAATAAGAATAAACAAAATCGAGTATTCTGTAATAAAATGATGACATATCATGGGTTGCTGCAACGTCTGCCAAGTGAAAGAGTTATATCCGGCAAAAAAACTGAGCAATTAACTTGGGTGCTTCCTCTAAATTCTTATGATATACAGCGCATTGGTACCTTATTCAGATAATATTCAAAGTAACCTATTTTTCACTCATATTTGTTTCACATTGGTGGATACAAGAAGCTTTAATGTTGTAAAATTCGCGTAATTTTCGGGATGGAGTAAATACCATTTCTTTCTCGAATGATTTGTTACTTCTTTTCTTTCATGGAGGAGGGTAGACAAAGCTGATTCTAAAAAAAATTATTTATTGACTAACCTTGTGATATAAAAGATTTCTTGTAAAAAGTTTCTATTTCATCTGGTTTAAAATGATACGATCCTGCCAGGAATGCTCGAGAAAAGTTGCTCTCATAGTTGTGCCCGCTCGGTGGGCTGTAAGTGTAGCCAAGGTTTGAGAAGGAATTTGACGAGGATGACGCGTTGCTGGAAATGTAAAGGTCATGGCCTCCTCCAAATGTTGGCCCATAAGATGAGCAGCAGTATAGGGATTTGGACTTGTAATTGCTGTGTTTCCCTGTCTGATTCAGTTTCACTGGCGCCCATCCTGGCTTGTTTACCATTGAAAATAGAAACGCTTGTCTATCGTACTGATAGGCGCAGCTGGAATCTATTGCACAAACAAGGAGGGCAATACTTAACATTTCTATCACAAAAAAAATACGGAATATCTCCGGATACTAAGCTTTACCTAACCTAAGGGAATGTTCTTCTAGTATCACAGTTAAAAACGCGTATACAGGAGAATATACAATAGTATCACTCTGAAAATCTCTGCCACCAGAACTAAAGATCACAGAATCCGCAACCAATTGCAAGTTCAAGCGCTTGCTCAGGCGCAGACTTTTAACGGACCAGTAGGTTTTAACTTAGTTTTATTATTTAGTTTGAATTTATTTTATTTTTGTGTAACTAACCAAGTTTAAGCGCTTGCTTAGATGCAGACTTTTAATTTTAACCTAGTTTTAAACTTAGTTTTATTACCTAGCTTGGATTTATATCATTATTGTAACTATTTTGCTGAAAAGCCTCTTTGGGGAAGTGAAATAAAGTAACCAGGTAAAGAAAGACGAAACGCAAACACCAATTTACCACAGAAGTCTCCGGCAATTTTTTGGATATTGCCTGTCTGCAAGTTAGGTTTTAGGTTCTCTTTACCTTTCCAAGATGGCGGACTTTCAAATTCCCCACCTTTGTCTCAGTGTCGGTATGAATGTCAAAATTCTGAGACCGGAGCCGGAACAATGCAGATACCACGCAGCTCTTTACAACCTTTAATTTCATTGGACCTGTATATCACGCAGCTCTATTGTTTTCAGGGCTAGGGTCCATTGTTGTGTTGTTTGTTGTATTGTTTTCTCAGCAAATCAGAGAAGACCTTGTAAGAGCTGCGTACTGCCCCGAACAATGGAGGTAGTCAAAATTCCCAGTGTTTAAGCGTTTTCTTAGATGCAGACTTTTAACGGACCAGTAGTTTTTAACCTAGTTTTAAACTTAGTTTTATTTTGTAGGTTGGATTCATATCATAATTGTAGACTATTTCACTGAAAAGCCTCGTTGGGGAAGTGAAATAAAGTATGTTTGTATGTATTTATTTATTTAAGAGAAAATAAAAACAACACTGACAGAGCAGATAAAGAAAACATCATTTGAAATGCATAAAAAGGTAGCCAAGTAAAGAAAAAGCGAAACGCAAATACCAATTTACCACAGAAGTCTCCGGCAATTGTTTTTAGATATTGCCTATGTGCAAGTTAGGTCTTAGGTTCTCTTAACTTTCTAAGATGGCGGACTTTCAAATTCCCCACCTTTGTCTCAATGTCAGTATGAATGTCAAAATTCTGGGACCGGAGAACAATGAAGGTAGTCAAAATTCCCAGTGTTCTCCGCGCACCCATCCCTCTCATACCGATCACTATAATTTGTTTTACGCTTTGAGTATTCAAGACTTAAAACCCCGCAAATACCAATTTACCGCAAACGTCTCCGGCATCTTCTACGTATTGCCTGTGCGCAAGTTAAGTATTAGGCTCTTTCAACTTTTCCAAAATGACGGACTTTCAAATTTTCTACCTTTGCCTCAGTTTCTGTGTGTATGTCAAAATCCATGAACCGGGGGACAAGGATTAGGTAGTCAAAATTCCCTGGTTTTTCTGCGCACCCATCCTGCCAGCCGAGGGAGGACTCTGGAAGGAATAATCGAGGGCCGATCTAAAGGTGCGGATGAGTTGCACACCGTATTTAACTGGCCTAATCTTCAAGCGCGTCGGGATTATCTTAAGTGCGTCCTTGTTTATAAATCTTTACACAACTTGGCGCCAGCTTATTTATTAACTGAATTTAAATACGCACACCAATTCCATTCCTATGACACCAGCTAGCCAGACACCGTGACCTATTGCGCTTGCCTTTAGCTAAAACTGCCAAATACCAGGGCAGTTTTAGATTCAATGGCGCGCGGGCATTCAATGCCTTGCCCCCTAAAATACGAAATGCAATTGACCTCAAGGAATTTAAGATCTTGGCGAAACTTCATCTTAAGCGCTCTATGTTAATACCTTAGCTTTGTGTATATTTTATATTTATTTATTTCTATTTCAGTTCCGTAAATTTGAAAGTACCGTATTATCTAGTAATAGTTGTTTAAATTGTTAATTTAGTCAGGGCTCTGTTTAAAGTGCCCCTGTGATCAAATTTTTGATTTTCAATTTTTTTTACATTTTCGTGTACAATTATACTTTCTTACTTATCTTGCCAAATTTCAATTCATTACGAACATCAGAAGTCATTTTATTTTAACATTTATTTCTGAGAATTTACGGCCGCCATTAATCAACCTTGTTCCAAGGCTTGGTTGCGAATGGGATAAAGTGACGTCAAAGGCTCAAACATACCTCACGGGTTGAAATTATAATAACAATAAGTATTGAAAATCACGCGAAAAGAAACAAAAACTTTGGACTTGTTCTTCGTGCAATTTTCTATGCTTATTGTTATTATAATTTCAACCCGTGAGGTATGTTTGAGTCTTTGACGTCACTTTCTCCCATTCGCAACCAAACCTTGGAACAAGGTTGATTAATGGCGGCCGTAAATTCTCGGAAATAAATGTTAAAATAAAATGACTTCTGATGTTCGTAATGGATTGAAATTTGGCAAGATGAGTAAGAAAGTCTAATAGTACACGAAAATGTAAAAAAATCAAAATCAAAAATTTGATCACAGGGGCACTTTAAAGGCTGATTTTCACTAGCGCATAAGCACAAGCATAAGCATAATCGGCCGAAAAGCAAGTGAGAACGCCAGAACATACGCATAAAGACATACGCAAGCGCAGTATGAACGAAATTCTCGATACCAGCTTTCCTCGGCTGTGAGATCCGAATCAAAGATGGCGGATGATTTGGTTGACTGCCTTGTGCTTATGCTTGTGCTTATTTCATCCCCGTTCTCACTTGACATAAATGTGACACAAGCATAGCATAAGCACAAGAAGAACGAACGTCATCCGCCATCTTTGATTCGGATCTCACAGCCGAGGAAAGCTGGTATCGAGAATTTCGTTCATACTGCGCTTGCGTATGTCTTTATGCTTATGTTCTGGCGTTCTCACTTGCTTTTCGGCCGATTATGCTTATGCTTATGCTTGTGCTTATGCGCTAGTGAAAACCAGCCTTAAACCAGCTGTGTATGCTAATCAGATGCTCCTGAATAAATATTCAACAAAATAAAAAAATAAATTAAAAAAAAAATTCTTACCCCATGATACGCTTGTGTATCCGCCAAAGATATATTTTCCAACCTTGATGATAGTAATAGTTGGACCTTTACCGTCACACAAGGAATGGAATCGAGAAGAATTCCAGCCATTCTGTGATGCTCGCCAGCAGAGTTTCCAGTCTTGTCCGCTCTGCAAAACGGGTTTTAACAAGTGTGTGAAAATGGTCAAGTTTGTCGCGTTCGTTCCGACGATGTGGGAATTGTTTAATCCCACTTTATTATCTGAAGAGTCCGCTTCTGCAAAAAAAGAAAGAAAGAATGGAATAAACAAAGTTAAGTACACCCATAATGCAATGGTGGTATTTAAGGGATGGCTCCAACGTTCGCCAAGTTAAAAAAATTCATCCCTAAAAATATTACGATTAAACAACTGAGCCGAAGTAGCAATGATTAAAATATGAACCAAAGAAATAGTTCTGGGAAGATAGACGCCGTTTAGAAAACTTATTTCATTTAGATTGCATGCCTATAAATAGCCATGTGGCATTAAAAAATGCTGCATAGGTATGATGACATTTCAATTCACTCTTTCTTAATTCCTGGATTTACCGAAAGTTAACTCAACAAAGTACGGCTGATACGCTGCAGTTTTGTTGTGGAACTCTGTAACAGAACAAGAGAACAATCTGAAGAAACTAAAACTTTAGGTTTGTAAAATTTTGAAATTATTTGTATTTCAAATACACCTAATTGCAGAAACATTGTCATAGATAATACAAAATAACAAATAGGAATAAATTACCTTAATTATATTCTTGGAGATACTGAAAATTGATTCATTCATTTGATAGAAATGTGTTTTAAAAAATATCTGTTGAAAGGTCATGTATGCGAAAGAATACATCTGCGAATATCATTAAGGTAATTAATTCCTATTTGATATTTTGTATTTTCTATGAAAACATTTCTGCAATTAGGTGTACAAAGAGGTTTTGCAAAGAAAATATTAACTAAGATCATGTTTATATACACTAATCTCAATACAAATAACACAAATTAAGTTACGGCATTTATTCATTATTTTTACACCCTATTTCTAAAACTTAATTTTGCCTACAAGGAATCAGAGAGTTAACTCTGTGTGTAAATTTTAGTGCTAAGGTCAGCCTATAAATTTCCCTGTACTGAGCGTTAGCCCTAGTTAAGGAAATAAGGGACCACACGTCAGGGAAAGAAAAAATCTTTGGCCTCGGTAAGATTCGAACCCACGACCTCCGGATTAGATCTTCCGTCGCTCTACTGCTTGAGCCACAAGGCCGTACGGGAGCAGATCGTGGGTAATAAGTTGCCAATTCGTGGCAATGAAAATGTGAAGGGTATAAGTAAATGTTGAGCCACCTAGCACTGGTGATACAAACAAGGAATCAGATAATTAACTCTGTGTATAAATTATAGTGCTAAGGTCAACCCATAAATTTCCCTGTACTGAGCGTTAGCCCTAGTAAGGAAATGAGGGACCACACGAGGGGAATAAAAAAAATCTTTGACCTCTGACCTTTGCACACAGAGTTTATTCTCTGATTTCTTGTTTGTATCACCAGTGCTACGTGACTCAACATTTACTTGTACCCTTCACATTCTCATTGCCACGAATCTCCACCTTATTACTCTTGATCTGCTCCCGTACGGCCTCGTGGCTCAAGCGGTAGAGCGACGGAAGTCCATGGAGGTCGTAGGTTCGAATCCCACTGAGGTCAAAGATTTTTTTCTTTCCCTCGTGTGGTCCCCCATTTCCTTACTAGGGCTAACGCTCAGTACAGGAAAATTTATGGGTTGACCTTAGCACTATAATTTACACACAGAGTTAATTCTTTGATTCCTTGTTTGTATCGCCAGTGCAACGTGGCTCAACATTTAATTTTGCATACCTTTTAACTTTGGCGCTTCTCTAAACAGTTAGTACAGTGCATTGCTACCTAATTCAGATGTTAACATCCAAGTAACTATTTCTTCACTTATTCATTAACACAGCTATTTAATTTCATTTGATTAGCTATTTCATCTATTTCGGGATGGTGAATGCCATTTTTTCTCTTTGTGAAGCATCTTTACCACATCTGAAGTCTCGAGGGGTATCGAAAAGACCCACCATTCGAGCAAGTTTCGACAGATGAAGTGGAAATTACTTAAATAAAAGTCCTCTCCCCCATATTATTGATTAACTGATTCTAATTCTCTGAGGAATATCTGCACTCACACTTGAGGACAATAATTACCGGTCGTACCGGTTGGTGGCAGCATTGCTGTCATATCTTATAACACTTGTTAGAGTAATCAAAATGGTTAGCTTAATAAAGACCCAATATTGTCCATTACCCTTCTCGTGCCTCTGTTATTGGTTTGGTTTGTACGGGAGCGAGGCTTCTGTTGTTTTCCGGGGATTTGCTTTTCTCACAGGAAACATTCAATCACGTGAAAAGGGATTATATCGTCTCGTGCCTCTGTTCTCTTTCTGATAACAAAGGTACTTAAAAAATGGCTAAGATCAAGGTTTAAAGACTGACATGGCCGATGCAAACGGACGGGAACTACTAGATTTTTAAACATCAAGAAAATGGCCGCCGATGCTAGCAGCGCGCAATGCATATTGGCGCAAAACTGGCTCACGCGTTGCAATTAGCTTAAACTTTTTTGGCCGTTGGCACACCAAACAAGCTTGGTAAAACATTTCGCATTCGTCCATTGATTGGTTAATCGTTGGATTCCTGTCCCAAGTCATTATTTTTACATCCCATTTTTAGTACTTAATTTGGATATATTTAATTCACGCTTCTTCCACCTTGTTTAGTGGGTGAGAGCTTAATTTCTCTACTTAAAACCAATTGTGTTTGCAACAATTGGTTTTGCTGATTTAGTGAATATTTGAAATATGTGAACATTTTCGAGGTGAATTAGTTAATTTCGTCGTGGGTAGAAAAGTGTCATTAGTCAGTGGACAAAAGTGTAGAAAATACCGTTATTTACAATATTAGTTAGATATATTAAGGTCGTATCGGGGGCGGAGCTACCTGTACGGATGTACGCATGGCGTACCTGAAAAAGTCGAAAAAAGAGAAAGATTTGGGACTTGAGGGTGGGGGAGGAGGTAAGGGGAGTGTTTGAAAATTGATTGTGCGTACCTCTGAAAAAGTCCTGACTACGCCCCTGCGGATTCTCTTCTTGTGTGATGATTCTGATGACTCGAGCTTTAGCAATTTTGCGCGCTTATGCCAAAATGTAGGTTTGTTCTGATATTTTAAGATGTAAGTAAAGCAAAAACAAAGTTAACCGTAGATTTTCTCGAAGCTCCCCTAAAACTTCCCACATTTTGAGAAACAAATGCTACCTTTGACATATTCTTTTAAGAAACAAATATGTCGGAGCATTTTATTTAAATAGTTAAATATACAAAACTGCGCGACGTTGGGAAAACCGTATGAACGATCCTATATTTTTTACTTCCAAACAGTTGGTCTTAACCATTTCTGCAATATAGCAAAGTTTTAAACAAATTCATCGAATAAAACTCGAAATTTTGAATAATAAAGGTCAATTATTGCACAGTATTTGCAATTCTTTAGATGCTTTGTTGCTATGGCAACGGCCTTCACAAAAATGACAACTAAAAAATGAGCACATGTTAGTCGGTATCCTTTCTGGTAAATCTCGTGAGCAAGACAAGAAAATTAACTCATGATAGTTAGTGCAGAAGTTTTTGGTAAACCTCTCGGGTGCTACATTATACCTAAAGATTTGCAATGGCTTGTCAACGATGAATTCTACTTTGAGGGGAAATCCATCATCATACTGACTTGGAACAGACACTTTGCCGATTTTTCGAAGCTTGAATTCAGTATCATCAGATAGGTTTCGCCGAAACCCTTTACGAAAACCATGCTCAAATACTGATTTCATCGCAACACAATGCCCGTGTATATCTTAAATAATACTTTAATGCATATACATGTAGATAATATTTTATCCCTGCGTAATTTGTATTCTGCCCAACAAACTATTTAACCATTAACTATTCACCCGGTTATCGACATAAAAGATAAATACAATGCAGCTTTATACAGTTACTCACCGGTCATGGAGATCGCAAATAGCAACAGGAAATTACTGCCAACCAAGCGATTTAGCTGAAGAACGTTCATGCTTTTAGAGACTAAATCGCGATTTGTTTCAATATCAGAGTTAGTTCAGGCTGATGGTAACGAAGAACGCCTGCCGTCAGCCTTTCGTTGTTTGAGGAGTTTTCCTTATGTCAGAACAGGTGTACTGTGTTCTTGTTTAAATAGACATGACAATTTTCGTCTAGAGTAAAAACCCGTTTGTACAAAATTAACCAAGGAATGAAACCATATTTTAAATTGGCTGTAACTTTCACCTGAAAGAAAAAGACATCGTTTACCCTGGAAAGATACCGAATGTCTTGAAAGCTTATCATTATTTAATAAGCCTGTTGGCTCGTTTAAAACCGAACAAATAATTATACTTATAAGTACACAAGGTGATAGGAATTCCTTATTTTTAAAACTACCTGCCTTTGTAAAGAATTTTGAAGCATAATTGTCAATTCAATGTTAATTTTTGTTTTCTGCAGTGCGACGTTTGATGGGATGCAAAAGAAACAGTTTTGTTAACTTTGCTGACCAACAAAAACAATGTTCTATGCATTAAATGACAATCAGTAAATTCCAAATATTTTGAGTTGGCTTAAAGCCATTAGCACTTTTTTCTATTACTAAGAAATATAGATTACGTAATTTCGTTTAGAAAGTTGGTCGTATGAGCGGTTTTATTTTTCAAAGCGATGTGTGTTAAGTGTTAAAGTGCAAAGAAAATTCGGATTAATATTTTTTTTGAATACGTGCTTGGTTTTTTTTCACGCTCTCTTCAGAGATGAAACCATTTGCAGCTTGTTTTAGAAGATAATCGGTTTTCGTTTAAATGCACTAACTACATAAATTGACAGGTCATGTCCAAATTGTCAGCTACAGCAAGTTAATTCTTGAAGACAAATTTATGAAAAATTAGGTCTGTCTCTAAAGCTTTATTTCAATAAGAAAGCACCTTTTATTGACGAATTAATTTAACAAGAAGTTTGTCTCGTCAGGCAGGGTTAAGCAAAAAGATATCCAAGGTTTATCATCAATCAATCAATCAAATCGTTTAGTCAATCTATCATTTAGTCTTTAATCTAAAAAATAGTCCTTATATATCAATAAAAAAAGAAAAATTGGAGCAAAATGCTAATATTTTTGTTTTTCAATTTTGTGTCACAATGGCCATCGTTTCTACAAAAGAATAACAGACTAAACAATCACCTGTTAATTACAAAACGGTAAAATGCTAAAACTGAGTTAGAGAGATCTTACTTGTATCAGTACTTCGAACGTGCAGTAGGTCAAATTAATATCAGTCTGAGAATGTATATGTTGTGGTTCAATTATAGCCTTAGTTCAAATTTTATTTTTCTTTGTTTTGGGCTATGGTAATGTATGGTAATGAGTTTTAAACAAAGGAAAATAAAATTTGAACCAAGGATAAAATTGAACCACAACATATACATTTCAAGCAAAATTTTTGCTATATCTATCTTTTTTCAATTTAACGCTATCCTGATATTAATTATTGTCTAATGTGCTGTGTTTTCGTCTTTATTATACACCATTGTTTTGCCAAATTTATATTAATATTTGGACTCCCTTTATTTGAAAGTGACCCTGTTTGACATTGTTTCTCGGGACGACAATGATCAAAACAATTAAGCGTACATGTGTTAAATACTCTTTAGCCCAAAATACCATTTCTCGCTTGATGTGTTAAATTATGCAACTTTAAGGTATTCATTTTAAAATTCGACCTGGCCTGCACTGCTCAGTACACTGACTCAGATTATAGTCCAAAATATTATTTCAACATTTATATTTTCTTAATTAGCGTATGTGTCGCGTTTGCATATCAGCCAAATTTATCCCATTATGCAAGGTAAAAAAGGAAACGAAAAACTGTTAAAAAGCTCCATTATAAGGAATAAGCCGGTGCCTAAACATAGTGTTAAATTAAAGTATCACGTACTATATATAGACGTATTTTGGATCGTCATTTAACATTTATGGCGAGTGTCTCAATTCTGGTTCCCTTGAACGAAAATCACACATTTATTATTTATGAAAGTTAACTTAACGGTTTAACTTCTAATAATCGCAAGTTTTAAATTTAAAATAGTTCCAACTAACAGCGGTAAAAAGGAAAAAAATTGACATTGTTGACGTAAATGGGTCAGGCCCAAATCGCACTTGCGGACAACTTTTGAATTGTCCGCGACATTTTGGACAGAAATTGGTATACAAAATTGTCCGAGACAACTTGTCAATTTCGGCGCTAAAATTTGCAAGACAATACGAAAATTGCACATTACGGTATGGAAACAATTTTAAAGGTGTGGAGTACTTCGACTTTCAATCTGAGCATCAAGCCTTGTCAAAGCGCACGTGGCTTTAAATCTCATTAGTATGTATTTTATGCAGTATGAAACTGGCTTGTCATTGAACACCGTCATTGAACACCGCTAAACATGATTCCATTAAAAAATAACGCAAAGTATTTTTTTATTTCTTAGCCTTTTCAAGGGTTTTTCTACTTTTAGTGATTAAATTGTTTTTGAACATTGCGATTTGCCGTGATAAATTTGAATAAAAAGAAACGTGCTGCATATTGATTTGTTTTTCTCAAGGAAGAGCACAATGGTTAATCAAGAAGGCATTGTTATCTGGATTCGCGGGTGCGTTGGAATGTATCGGACAAGCGTGTTGTCCTGCCAGGAGGCAGGACTTCGGCTCCTTTGAAAATTCGGCTGTTTTGTCGAAACTTTTACGACTTGGCAAAAGTAGGTCGCACTTGTCTTTGCGGTGATTTTCCGTTATAATGACGAACGAATTGCACGTGCAACGTGGACCAATCAGCGGGCGGCGGTGTTTTTAAAGTTTTATTTGTCTGCCCAGTTCGTTTCTCTGAAACGTGTAGGTCGCACTTGTCTTTGCCAAGTCAGACACTTAAATAAATTGAAATTCGATAAAAATGTACAAAATTGTCCCAAGTGCGATTTGGGCCTAAATTAGAAGTCGGCATACTGGCAGATAATTTCAGCGCTTTTGTTATACTATGCTTCTTACTAACGCATCAATTAAGGCTGGTTTTCACTAGCGCATAAGCATAAGCACAAGCCAACATACGCAGACTCAGTAACATGTTGATCATTAGTTCCAATTGTTTGAACAAAACAGAACAATAGGCACTAATGATCAACACGTTACTGAGTCTGCGTATGTTGGCTTGTGCTTATGCTTATGCGCTAGTGAAAACCAGCCTTTACAGATATCTTCGCTTTCTTTCTTTGTTTAATGCATGTTTTGTTTTTTAAATGTTACATGAACGATATAAGAAAGCTGAGTGTATTAAAAACTAAATGAATGAGTACTCGAAACCCTCCATTGTGTCACATTAGTAGCTGTTTTATTTTGTGATTTAGAGTTGAAAGTTAGAAGCGTTTAATAGTAGTAAAATTGTTCATGTGAGTTTTAAAGTCTTCTACTTTCGTTTACATGCAGACACTTTACAAAAACTATGGAAATTTTGCGCCTGTTTCATCTAAATAAAATATACCTACTTTATTTCCCTAAAGCATCAGCTCATGGACTTTTTATACCCACGCTAAATTCTTGTAATCTTGCTGCTTTGGAGGCGCCACGAGTAAAATACAAGTGCACCTATCAAGGCTTAATTTAATTGCAATTTGATTTTATATATTGAGCATAGTTGATATTGTCTGGCTACCATAAAAAGTTTTACAGCTGAAGTTATCCCTTCTTTTATTTTTCACACCGACACAGCACCACCGTTTCTTTATAATCTTACCTCCTTATAATAGGTAATTATGGTTACTTAGCCATAGCCTGAGCGCTTGCAAAAACGGAGGCAGAAGAAAAAAGTCAATTAGTTTTAGAGCCGCCATCTTGGACTCACCATCTTGGACGTATGGATTTCCAAAAAAATCACTTATTTTGATCTAAGTTTGATTTAAATTAATAATTGGATGCTACAATGGATGGTACAATAGATGACAAAAGTAAAATTACTCATGAAAACATACACAACAGAGAATTTAACAATAAAAAAACAACATTTTGGTCGACCTGCCTATCGAAACGTTCCTGCCATGGAAACATTGCATGTCATAGGAAAAATAATTCACATCCGAATGTGTCCGAAGAAAAAATGAGGAGTTTTACTAAAACTTTTAACTTTGTAGCCCTTTCAAATCAAAATCAACCGCTAAACAAATTTTTTACAAAAATTGACATCATGATGTTATGATGTCATCATGATGTCAATGTCATGATGCCTATGATGTCACTCACGATAATGTAACCTTCCCTCTCAATTTCATGACATATCCCACTCCTTTCGTCTCTTATTCTAGGCTCTTGAAAGCCCACTTAAATTCGATTTTCTTCACCGTTCAGTGATAATAAAGTGATGTTCTGGTTGTTCAAAAGATGGAAAGTGCTATCTACTGGAAAAATCTCTATGCAGTGGATAAAACAATTGGTTTTGTTAACCAGAATCCATTGGATAGTGCTTTCACCTTATCAGCGACTGGAGCCACGGTGGGGCCAAACACCCCTAAAAGGGATCATTTAGGCCATTTTTTTCTTTTTGGCACATTTGCTCACCAAACTTCGCACATTCACTTGGGTTGTTGTCCAAATTATTTCAATAGTAAAAAATTTCAAAATGGCAAATTCTGACGTCAAAATTGCTGACGTCAAAAAAACACGTGGTACAAAAGTTTCTAATTTCATATCACCAAATATATCGTTTGAAAGAGCTTGACTAGGGATTAATATACCGAAAACCGTAATTTTATATGAAAAATATTATTTTAAGTTCCAAATTTGAAGAAATTTCAGTGTCCCACACGGGACCATACGTTTCCTACTAAAATCAACTCCTATAATTTTTTTCCCTTGTAAAGCTGAGAATTAGGTATAGTAAGTGCATTAGTACTTAAAAAATCGATTTTTGATTTTCTCCTCTTAAAAATTGTTGCCAGATAAATTTTAGAAAAATAATTCACAAAGTTTGATGACGTTTGAATACATATTAAAGACGTTATGAATGTTGAAAGTTAGCGCGGGTAATATCATAGTTTTTATGTAGTGCCGACCAATAGGAACGCGGTCTCTGGGAACCAGCTTGACTGGCTTTAAAAATTAATTGAAATATGAGTGAACGTGAATATTTTCCAGAAGATGTGTGACATTTGTTTAAAATAAAATGTGTTAAAAACGTGAAAAAATAAATGAAAAATTGTAAAAAGTGTCATAGTGATTGAGTTCAAATGTTCACGCGAGAACTAAGTGGTAGAATCTTAAAATTTGATTTAAAAATCAATTGCCGTCAATGTGACTGATTGACTTCCGGTAATCAACATTTTACTCCGTTTTGTTAGGACATCAAAATGCCTCTCAGCTGGCAGTCCAGGAATGAATTTATATATTTTTTAACAGGGAACGAAAATTGGATAATTTAAATATTCTATACGAAACAAAAGTTATAACCTTTCTACCCGCATGTACACAGAAAAAAATGATCACATTCAAAACAACAGAAGACGTAGCAATACAAATAATTTCAAGCATGAGATCAATGCGATTTCCTGGAGGCAAGGTCATCATGCAATCAACAGTTCATGTGATAATTAATATTTTCAAGTTATGAATATGTTTCACCCAGCTATTTTTCTATTCCTGTTAAGAAATATCTGTACACCTGTTATTTTGACATTTTTCAAAACTCTTGATTGCGTTGGGATGGGGTAAGCGCAAATATCCATATCTATTCAATACTGCGAACGGTCAAGATAAGAATGATTGATTAATATAATTATTATTCTGCCATAAAAGCAATCCGTGTAAATTCGCCTAAGGTATTAGAGGAAAAGGGAACGCACATTAAACAAGGATTTTCCTTTAAGTAATGTGCTGCGGATCTTTTACGTTTAATTGAATTTTTTATTGCTTAGGGTGATCACAACCAAACTTGCCCGTTTCTATTTCAGGCCAAACATGCGATATTACGACAACTTCATTCAATATTGAAACCAGTTGCAGTGCAATAGAAAATATTATAACAGTCCATCTTTTACTTTATAACCTCAAGGGAGTGATTTATTCGAAAGAAGGATACCAATTTACCCAAACATATCCTGGGTTGCAAACAATAAAAACAAACAAAAATCACAAAGCAGGTCGTCATTTATTTCTCGTTGCAAAAGCTTCGACATTCAAAATAGCGTACGCGATGCCGTAAATGATAAGAGACAATTAAGGTAATATTACATACAATTAACATGATATTTTCGTGGATAATACCAATATCATGCTCGTTCACGATACTAACTACAAGAAAAGTATAAAAGAACGAGATGAGTGCAAAATTTAATTCCTACTTGCTATAAGTTGGAAAAACTCTTTTCTGTGAAAATGGGACAATTTTGCAGATTCGCAGTAATATTTTCCTGTTTCGCTTTGCCAGGTGAGGGCTTTATATTCAATGAAAATATAATCATTTAGCATGTTCAAAGAAAACATTTTTTATAAGGGTATTGTCATTCTCAATTATGTGGGAAAACATAAAAATAACGATTCAAATTTTGCTTTATGAGCTCGGTGAAAGCTGGAGAGAATTTGCTGGAACAAGACCACGCTATTAAGGGTTTACACGTGTATTTACCGTTTGTATGACCAAATGTAATGTGTGCAGTATTGTAAGAGTTTATCATTTGAAGATCATTTTGTTTCTTTTAACAAACTTTTTACAAAATCACGAAACTTGAACAGCAACCTGAATCTTGTAGTTGTTGATGTAAATACTCAATTTGTATAAGAAGGCATATAACACATAACAATCATTCACCCTGTTTTTATTGTTATTACGGTTATATTATTTTCTTTAGATATTATGAAGAGCTCCGTAGGTCAAGAGATCATTAAAGTCATTTATTATCTATTATATAGCGCTCTGTAGCCTGAAACAAAACAACGGAACAAAACAGTAAAGCAGACAGGTAGTCTTAATAATGGCCACTTAGTCCCTTACATGTAATTGTGTTTGTTCCTTGAATAGAAACAGAAAAACGTTGTTGTTGGTAGAAAAATGGGTATATAATTGGATAAATTGACCTGAAAATGGATATTACATTTGACCGGTCGGTCTAAAAATGGGTATATCTTGCCATCTAGCCAGAAAATGGGTATATATATTTTTTTTTTCCATTTTGACTTGAAAATAGGGAATTTTAATTGTTAGCTCCAAAAATGGATATTAATGAAATTGCTTTTGTAGCTCTGAAAACGGGTATTAGTTTCAAGAAGCGGGCCACGCCTATTTTGTAGAATTACCACCCCCCCCCCCCCCCCCCCCCCCTCCCCAACCTCCCCGCACTGCCCACTGCCCCATCGAGATATTTATACCCCTTCTCTCTCAAGATATAAGCGCCCAGCTGATGGGCCTTCATTGCTCCTTTTGCCGTCACGTGTGAAATCTTAGGTGTTATTTTCCCTTTCTATTAGTGTTATCCACTGATGTGCCACCAACTGTTTGCCCCCACAAGACAACATCTGGCCAATGTTGCAGTATTCCCTTCAAGTACGACGGAGTTACATACAATTCTTGCACCGAAGTTAATCATCACAAACCCTGGTGTTCGTTAGATTCTGTGTACAAAGGGAGGTGGGGAAATTGCTGTAAGTATACCACGTTATAACCATGAGTTACTACATAATTATATAAAGTTACTAGTCGTAGAAGCCTATTTTATTTATAAGATGAAACGATTATTTATATTTGGACAATTTATTTATTATACGATTAGTAATCTTTTGTTTCAGTAACTGCGATTAAATATATTAATAAAATAACAATAAATCGACAGCTTGTTTGATTTTCCGTTCCTTTTTTCAAACGATTGGTCATTAATTGAGCCAGCCAAGTTTTTCAACTGCACTGACATTTTTGAAGACAGTTCATAAGAGGTCGAGATCGTAGACTGAACTCTGACCCTTTAACATTTTAAAGCTAAAAAGGTTAAGAGTGGTCAATACCATTTAAAAAGTTAGTGATAAAGGAAACCATTTTAATTAAGGAAACATTCGACAAAATAAAATCAGATGCCTAAATTCAATTGGGAAAAACGCTTTCCAAGTGGATGACCGGATGCATCACGCAGTTTTAATATATTGTTAACGCGTTTGTTTCTTTATTCAGTACTCCCGACTCCTTGTCCCCATAAGACAACATCTGGTCAATGCTGTAGTATTCCTTTCAAGTACAGAGGGGTCACTTATAATTCCTGCACCGACGCTGGTCATCACAGACCTTGGTGTTCCTTGGATTCTGTGTATGAAGGAAGATGGGAAAATTGCCGTGAGTATGTTACCATCATGTGTATAAGAAACAAATATATATATATATATATATATATATATATATATATATATATATGCACCCTTTTAGACAAATATTGCGACTTAGAAAAAACTAAAAGCATTAAATATATTTGTTGTTTGTGTTCACATCACATACGTGATAACGGGCGACAAATAGTTCTCAAGGTAAGAACAATTTCATATAGTCATGGAATAGTGAATACGTATGGTGAAGTGAACACGAAGGACAAATATCTTTATGTGTTTTCTAAGTCGAAATAGTTTTGTGAAAGGGTGCATATTTTGTAACATGGTTGATGGAAATTTGAACATGTTTCACTACCAGCATATACGCTTATACAAGGGTTTTGTGGCTCCAATCAATCTGAAGACCACACGAAAATAACGAAAAAGAGAAAGAAAGAAAGAAAGAAAGAAAGAAAGAAAGAAAGAAAGAAAGAAAGAAAGAAAGAAAGAAAGAAAGAAAGAAAGAAAGAAAGAAAGAAAGAAAGAAAGAAAGAAAGAAAGAAAGAAAGAAAGAAAGAAAGAAAGAAAGAAAGAAAGAAAGAAAGAAAGAAAGAAAGAAAGAAAGAAAGAAAGAAAGAAAGAAAGAAAGAAAGAAAGAAAGAAAGAAAGAAAGAAAGAAAGAAAGAAGGGAGGGAGGGAGGGAGGAAGGAAGGAAGGAAGGAAGGAAGAAGAAAGAAGAAAGAAAGAAAGAAGAGAAAGAAAGAAAGAAAGAAAGAAAGAAAGAAAGAAAGAAAGAAAGAAAGAAAGAAAGAAAGAAAGAAAGAAAGAAGAAGGAAGGAAAGAAAGAAAGAAAGAAAGAAAGAAAGAAAGAAAGAAAGAAAGAAAGAAAGAAAGAAAGAAAGAAAGAAAGAAAGAAAGAAAGAAAGAAAGAAAGAAAGAAAGAAAGAAAGAAAGAAAGAAAGAAAGAAAGAAAGAAAGAAAGAAAGAAAGAAAGAAAGAAAGAAAGAAAGAAAGAAAGAAAGAAAGAAAGAAAGAAAGAAAGAAAGAAGAAGAAGAAGAAAGAAAGAAAGAAAGAAAGAAAGAAAGAAAGAAAGAAAGAAAGAAAGAAAGAAAGAAAGAAAGAAAGAAAGAAAGAAAGAAAGAAAGAAAGAAAGAAAGAAAGAAAGAAAGAAAGAAAGAAAGAAAGAAAGAAAGAAAGAAAGAAAGAAAGAAAGAAAGAAAGAAAGAAAGAAAGAAAGAAAGAAAGAAAGAAAGAAAGAAAGAAAGAAAGAAAGAAAGAAAGAAAGAAAGAAAGAAAGAAAGAAAGAAAGAAAGAAAGAAAGAAAGAAAGAAAGAAAGAAAGAAAGAAAGAAAGAAAGAAAGAAAGAAAGAAAGAAAGAAAGAAAGAAAGAAAGAAAGAAAGAAAGAAAGAAAGAAAGAAAGAAAGAAAGAAAGAAAGAAAGAAAGAAAGAAAGAAAGAAAGAAAGAAAGAAAGAAAGAAAGAAAGAAAGAAAGAAAGAAAGAAAGAAAGAAAGAAAGAAAGAAAGAAAGAAAGAAAGAAAGAAAGAAAGAAAGAAAGAAAGAAAGAAAGAAAGAAAGAAAGAAAGAAAGAAAGAAAGAAAGAAAGAAAGAAAGAAAGAAAGAAAGAAAGAAAGAAAGAAAGAAAGAAAGAAAGAAAGAAAGAAAGAAAGAAAGAAAGAAAGAAAGAAAGAGAGCGGCGGAGATAAAAAAGAATGGCGCCCTCTATCAGTCACAACCAACACAGCAGCATTGTTTCTAAAATCTTTACATTTTAATTCCCCTCCGTTCAAAAAAAAAACAATTTGGTGCAGTAAAGTATCAGCGTATGGAACGTTTTTTCGAGATGCATTTGGCTGGAATCATCTTTTGCAGCCTGCAATCACAACAACTAATGTTCATATTTTTTTACATAGTGATCCCGACGCCAACTGTTTGTCTTCAGAAAACAACTCTTGGCAAATGTTGCAGCATTCCATTCACGTACAGAGGAGTGACGTACAATTCCTGCACAAAAGTTAATCATAACGGACTTTGGTGTTCCTTGGATCCTTCGTACAAAGGACGATGGGGAAATTGTCGTGAGTATTGATTGCTATCCATCTGAAGTATTCATTTTGTTATTTCTTATATAAAGATTAACTATAGTTGGATTGCAGTGCCGTTAGAGTAACTGTTAATGTTGTTACCAGCAATTTAAAATGTAGCTAAAAAACCTTCTCAACCTCGGTGTCCTCTTTACACGGACTAATAGTCATTCGGCAAATTAACCAACGAAAAAAGATGTTTCTGCTGGGACACAAATCAACTTATATCTCTTTGGTTTTTCATGATACATCGTCAGTATATAGTACAGACACTTGCATACTTGAAATAAGCACTAAAAATAAATAAATAAATATTAAATAAATACATAAAACACGAAAGGCCGTGAAAATGATCGATGTTTGTATCAAAGCATTCATTAGTTCTATGTTTCTCTCATTAGTGATACCTACGCCAACTGTTTGCCCTCAGAAGACAACAACTGGCAAATGTTGCAGCATTCCTTTTACTTACCAAGGAGTGAAACACGTGTCCTGCATTAAAGCCAATCACAACAGGCCTTGGTGTTCTTTGGATGCCGTTTACAAAGGGAGATGGGGAAATTGCCAAGTTTAATTAGTCGGGCTGCTTGGCTACAAGCCAAGCTGCACGACTTATAAAATAAGCTGCGTTTTATGGTCGCAAATGGACACCCCCGGGGGGGGACTCACATATAAAAATGACGAGGGTGCTCGTCGCCGGAAATTAACCCTAATTAATCTTTTTGGGTGTTTATCGTCGCCGAAAAACACCCTAAAAGATACTTGAATCTCGACGAGCACTGCTGTCATTTTTATATGGGAGTCCCCCTCCGGGATTTTGAAGTGTTTTGGAGATTTAAGGGTAGATAAATTAATAGGTGGCGTAGCAGACGTAAATGGGGATCATGGCTGTCGTCGATTCTTGCTGCATAGGCTAATAAATTGGCTGAAAGGTTGTTTATGTAAAAGGTATTTACTGCTTATAGTAATTTGATGGAATCATGAAACAATTTTGGAATTGATTAAGGGTTCTTGGCTTGCTTTTTATTGAACAAGAAGCTGTACACAGCTTGAATTGTACATGGCTTTAACCCATTGCGGTATTGATTGAGTAGCCGACACTTGAAACCATGATCGCTTCCATCCTTCAAACTACAAGCTGCCCTACATAGATTACATAATGTACGACACTTTCACTCTCTTACGAAATCCTTGTCTATTCTTTCACCCAGCAAAATAAAACATTGCACAATAATTTAACTAATCGACCTCCCAAATATTTTCTTTTACAGCGGTCTTAAATGCTCAACACTGAGCGACAGACCAATGCGGTAAATAAATATTCAGGTCTGGTTGGATTTTCATGTTCAGGGGCCGTATTCACGAAAGCATCCTAAGTCCAAAGAGCCTCCTAAGATATAACTTAGGAGTTAAGTGGTATTCGACATGTCTTATTTTTTTCTCCTAAACTTAGGGCCTCCTAAATTTTTAAGACATGTCTTAACTGGTATTCACGAATACCTCCTAACTTAAGATATGTCTTAATTTTTGTCCTAAACTTAGGAGGTCAGTTTTGACCTCCTAACTTATTAAAACATGTCTTGACGGGGGCTAAATTCGATTGTTGACGAGTTTTACGTCGATTTTCAGCGTGATTGTTGTATATCACAATAGTTACCGATTAAATAAACATTTTAAAGCATTATATTGCTTTCCTAAGAAAACAGTATATATTTTCTAGTAATGCCAAACAACACGGTTAGTTTTATATAGGCCTTCGTGTCATTAACCGGTTCCACATTTCTTTCTCATTGCAGTGTTATATTTACTTTTTTCGTGAAAATAAGCCCTTGTACAAGAAATATCGAAGTAGACCCTATTAAAATGATGATGGATTTGTTTGTTGCTTTCGCTACTGACCATAAACGAAGATATTTATTACCAGTTTTGCTATCTTAAATTCCAGATGAAATAAAGATTATTGTATTGTCATTGTATTGTCAACAATTTACACAATACAAAATATTCATTCATGTAATTTTCATAACTTATTATTCATAAGATCGCGCCATATAAACTATCTCTGATTGGTTTACTTTTACTAATCGATAACTGCCCGCGACTATTAAACTTAGGAGACTGCTAAGTTACGATTACCTTAGGATGGTCATAAGATATCGTTCGTGAATAGCACATAGGACATATCTTATGAAGCTCCTAAATTTTCTCTTAAGTTATATCTTAAGATATATCTTAGGTAGGATTTCGTGAATACGGCCCCTGGTGTGTTAATGTTAGCTAACTAATTAAGATAGGAGATCGAGCGTTGAATGTTCCTTAGGACAGTCTGGAAAACTTCAATTTTAATTAAATGAGAAATAGAACATGATCTTTATGTCAACAATCACTTTGATAACATAGTATAAAGCAAGGTTGATACCACGTAGAACATTTAACGCGACAACTGTTTTACACAGGAAAAGGTCAAGTGGTATTTATTGAGATAGTTATAACAGTTAATTTATTTAAGTAGTGGTGGGGAGAGCGAATCATCTAGGCAGGACAAAAGGCCACAATTGCTGATACTAATAAATAAGAGAAGGCTACAAATTCTCAGAAAATTATAAACCCTAGTAAACAGCCCAATTATAATACTCGAAGAGTTCTTGTTTAAGGAAAAACGTATGAATGGCCTACCCCTTTCCCTCTTAAAAAGTAATAATCAATATTAAAAGTAAATCATCTTGTAAAATACTGACATATAAGAAGTGTATTAGGAAATTACTACCGAGTAACTTTCGTTTGAATGATCATAGTTCAGGTTTTCATTTACATACTTAAGAGCTCCTGCCCGTAAATATCAAGAATCCGGCGACAGAACCGAAATTTCATAATTCATTTTATTTCACCTGACAGACCGCCTGGGTGAACTGTTTTTAAAAAATCTCATTTAAAAGTTACACCGCTTTTTTTGTTTTTGCGAAAAATAAAAAGTTTAAGATACGGCTAGACGGTCGCTTGACCCCCCGGAAAAACGATGAAAAATCGTGCAACTTCAGCAAGTCCGTACGCAACAACGAAAAGCTTTCCCGGTTTGCCATTTCCTGATTTAGTAAACAATCCTTTAATCTTCCTTAAAATGTAAAATACATGTAATTTGTTTAATTTTAAGTCTGCTTATTGACCCGTCGAAAATTATGACCTTCTGGTGTTCTTGCTCGAGGTAAAATTTGGGTCAACTTCGGAGGCCTATAAAAATCCTAGTACATAAATATCTGTACAATACTGTTAGTCAAGTTGAAGCTTAATCCTTCTAGTTCACTGTCTTAAGTTGTCTTTTTTGGCCCGCTTAAAGCGACGCGGCGACAATAAAAAATGTTCAGAGTGTTTTCAACAAATTCCAACGCGGCTTGCTGAACGGCTGTCTCACGCAAGAAAATATCGTTTGAATATAAATCCTAGTACATGTCTTTCTGAATAAAACGACACGTCAAGTCTGAGCTTTATCTTTGTAGTTCAATGTCTCAAAATGTCTGTTTTGGCCCGCAAAAAGTGACGTTTCCAGAGCAAAAAACATCGAGGCTATTTTCCCCAATTCCGAATGTGTCTTCGCTAAACGGCTGTCACGCAAAAGACAGCAAACTCTCATAAAACAACGGTTCGACATCACGTTATTCATAAACTTGCTCAGAAATCGGACAATCTCCTTTTCCTTAGAACTATTATTTCCAGAGCTTGTGTTTGGTTGTTTCTGGTAGCATTTCATCATCTTAAAATCGCACAATGTTGCACAAAAAAGAAGCTCCGACTACGATAAACGCCCGATAAAAAGCACCGTTCAACCGCCGATCAAGCAGCAACCTAAATACCTAATAACAACTTTAAAACGCCTCACCTGACACCATTGCTCTCTTGTTCTTCTAAGGATCCTATACCTATAGTTTCCGAGAGGAATATTTAATAAATAACTCTCTCTAGAGTCTTTTAGCATTTCCCGCAAATACATGATGTTTTACGTGCTGTGACATCGCATTGATAAATAGCATAAATCAAGCAATGAAATTTGATGCACCTAAAAAGATAGCGTGACGCAGACATCGTCGCCGCTTAAAATAGCCTCGCCGTCATATTGAGCACTGATTTGCGGCCCACAAATATACCAAATACCTCAATTTCCTGGTCAGATTTTCGAAAGTTCGTAAAAGCGACGTCAGTTAGTCTTCCAAGCAACGCTATTTCTTCCATGTTACAGTAAGTGGCATCTTGTAGCTATTCGTTTCTACTGAAAGAGGATTCTACATCGTGCGGATCAAACTGGAAAAACCTTGAGGATTTCCAGTGTGTTTCCATTGGATATTGCAACAAGCATGTGTCGTCCCCCGGGAGGGGGGGGGGGGGGTACTTCCTAGTAATGGGCTAATGGGGACGGGCCGCTGGATGGGTTCGCAGTTTCGCGACTGGATTGACTATAATGGGGTTGCATTTTTAATAGAGTTACTAGAATGGGGTTGCAGGATTTTTTGGGGTAAGAAAATTCTGGCAAGTATTTTTTGGGGTAGTTTTATTTTAGCAGGGATTGCAAAAAATGGGAAGATGTGACTAAGTTGGGATTGCGAAATTTACATTTACTCAAAAGTGACTAAGAGGGTGTTTTATTGGCCACAGAATAGACTATAATTTGGTAGGGGCTCTGAGAGGCCAGCGGCACATACCCAGCAAAAGTTGACGCAAGTACCCCCCCCCCCCCCCCCCCCCCCCTGTCGTCTCATCTGAACGGCTTGTAAAGTGGTGGACGTCGGAGTTGAAAACGAATTTCATTTGCTACTCGCAAGGGCAGGTATGTCATGTCATATTGCTTTAGCAAGGTCTTTTATATTTGTTTTAGTCAAAACGTTGGAATCGCAAATGAAGTATTTTTCCACCAACATTTGTATTACCTTTTAGTCGCCTTTAAGGTACAGCTTTCCGGCCTTGAGAGCGTCTTGAAAAACTGCCCCCGGGTCTCCAGTAGTAGCCATTTGATTAAAAAGCTCACGTATTTTTCAGGGGCGTAGCCACGGACTTTTTCAGAGGTACGCACAATCACTGTTTTCAAACACTCCCCCTTCCTCCTCCCCCACCCTCAAGTCCCAAATCTTTCTTTTTTTTCGACTTTTTCAGGTACGCACGTGCGTACGTGCGTACAAGTAGCTACGCTCCTGCGTAAAAGCTCAGATAGGTTGTCATATGCCCTTGTACCCTCGGCAGCAATACAATCGAACACTTGAAGTGATTTGCGCACTGACGCACTGCAAAATTTCAGAATTTCAGCTTGAAGAGCGGATAATTTGAAGAGCGGCTCCGTTAGTTACTCCTGAGACGAAAGCCGACTTTGGCTGACGAAGACTTACGTCCCGCTGCTATCTCAGTACAGAACATCGGACCTTTCTTCTCCTCCAGCCAACCCCGTATCAGTATCTCGATGCCGTGGACACAGTAACAGTACCTACCCTTGCGAGTAGCAAATGAAATTCGTTTTCAACTCTGACGTCCAATTCTTGTACTCTTACAAGAGTACAGTTGAGACGACACATCCTTGTTGCAATATCCAAGGGAAACACGCTGGAAATCCTCAAGGTTTTTCCAGTTTGATCCGCACGATGTAGAGTACTCTTTCAGTAGAAACGAGTAGCAGCAAGATGTCATTTACTGCAACATGGAGAAATAGCATAACTTAATTTCGAAGACTAACTGACGTCGCTTCTACGAACTATCGAAAATCTGACCAGGAAATTGAGGTATTTGGTATATTTGTGGGCCGCAAATCAGTACTCAATATGACTGCGAGGCTATGTCTTCGTCACGCTATCTTTTTAGGTGCATCAAATTTCATTGCTTGATTTATGCTATTTATCGATGCGATGTCACAGCACGTAAAACATCATGTATTTGCGGGAAATGCTAAAAGAGAGAGTTATTTATTAAATACCCCGCTCGGAAACTATAGGTATAGGATCCTTAGAAGAACAAGAGAGCAATGGTGTCAGGTGAGGCGTTTTAAAGTTGTTATTAGGTATTTAGGTTGCTGCTTGATCGGCGGTTGAACGGTGCTTTTTATCGGTTGTTTAGCGTAAGTCGAACCTTCTTGTTTGTGCAATATTGTGCGATTTTAAGATGATGAAATGCTACCAGAAACAACCAAACATAAGCTCTGGAAATAATCGTTGTAAGGAAAAGGAGATTGTCCGATTTCTGAGCAAGTTTATGAATAACGTGATGTCGAACCGTTGTTTTATGAGAGTTTGCTGTCTTTTACGTGACAGCCATTTAGCGAAGACACATTCGGAATTGGTGAAAATAGCCTCGATTTTTTTTGCTCTGGAAACGTCACTTTTTGCGGGACAAAAAAGACATTTTTGAGTCTTTGTACTACAAAAATAAAGCTCAGACTTGACGTGTCGTTTTATTCAGAAAGACATGTACTAGGAGTTATATTAAAACGATATTTTCTTGCGTGACAGCCGTTCAACAAGCCGCGTTGGAATTTGTTGAAAATACCCTGAACATTTTTTATTGTCGCTGCGTCGCTTTTAGCGGGCCAAAAAAGACAACTTAGGACATTGAACTAGAAGGATTAAGCTTCAATTTGACTAACAGTATTGTACAGATATTTATGTACTAGGATTTTTATAGGCCTCCGAAGATGACCCAAATTTTACCTCGAGCAAGAACACCCGAAGTTCATAATTTTCGACGGGTCAATAAGCAGACTTAAAATTAAAAAAATTACATGTATTTTACATTTTAGGGAAGATTAAATGATTGTTTACTAAGTCAGGAAATGGTAAACGGAGAAAGCTTTTCGTTGTTGCGTACGGACTTGCTGAAGTTGCACGATTTTTCATCGTTTTTCCGGGGGGTCAAGCGACCTTCTTGCCGTATCTTGAACTTTTTTATTTTTCGCAAAAACAAAAAAGCGGTGGAACTTTTAAATGAGATTTTTGAAAACAGTTCACCCAGGCGGTCGTTTAGGTGAAATAAAATGAATTATGAAATTTCGGTTCTGTCGCCGGATTCTTGATATTTACGGGCAGGAGCTCTTAAAAGTTAGAACCATAGTAACCATATTAAGGTGGCTCCAATAGGTTTTCTTTGGGTCACACTTCCCTTTTTGAATGCGCTTATACATAATCTTACTTTAGCTCAATGAATCTGAATTTGACACCAGATGTTAGGCTTGGATGAAAGTTATGGACGATGCTCTTTTTATGCTAATCAGTGTTTCCATAGCAACGGTAAACAAACATAGCCAAAAACAGTTTTTTTTTTATTTTTATTCAATATTTTAACAGGAACAGGAACAGTTTTTCCTAATTATCTTTCGATTTTGGGGGCTACCCGCGACAATCGAATAAATGTTTATGAAACGTGCTCAAATTCAGTGGTATTTATTCACACTCAACCCTCATGGCCTAAACAAAAGACGTGAATTCAGATCTAAGAATCGCATCTGCTATAACACCTAATTAGCTAATTATAGTACACTTTGTAATTTAGATGTTTTTTACAAATTGTTGTATTTTCGCTGTTTGCGCCTTCTTGTTTGTTGCCATTTACTTGTTACATAACTTTTTGTTTTGCATTTTATCATATTACATAACCTTATTTACATTTTCCAGTTTGAGTATAAATATTTGTGACTCTGTAAGCTTGTTAGGATTTTTAGCTTTTTAAATTTTTATTTGTAAATAGTTCCACCTGAAGAAGGCGGAAGGCCGAAACGTCGACTGAATTAAACAGCCGGAACAGTTAGAAGTTTGTTTCTATGTCACATCTTCGTACACTTATCTATATATATATATATATATATATATATATATATATATATATATATATATATTACCGTTCTGAGGATGTGTTATCGGGCAAAAGCAGATAAGTTTATTTGTTAAATCGTTACAGTAAAATATTTCTGCGCCTTTCAATAACACGCGAACTTTCAAGATCAAAACTCAGCCAGCAGTTTCGTTTTCCACTGCGCTCTATTATCAAGGTCAAAAGGTCGTGTTTGAGATTGGTGGATTTCGCCTCGATCGGGCTTATTGCAAATTTCCTGATTTGTCGTTATTTTTGTTGTTGTAGTTGAAAACTGTTTTAAATTTATTGCCGAAATGTTCATAGCAAATGTCTTAGGAAACAGGGAGGTTTAACTTGATTAACAGGTATGTTTTTTTCATCCGTTATCGGTTCATCCACTTTGTCAGTTTTTATGTTTTCTACGGAGGGATCCGATGTTTGCCGCGCGCCCAAATTATGATTTACGTGTAAAACGCGTTTGAACTTCAGAATTCACGTGTAATTGAACGGCGCAGTTTAGCGGTGGTGAATAGCAATTCCGAGACTTATGCGAGACGTTGAGACTATCATTGTTTTGGCGAACCCCAACCTGCAGGACTGCAAGACGCTTTAGCGAAAAAAAAAAAAAAAAAACGAGACAGAGAACAGAGAACCGCAAAAAAACGAGACTGAGTGCGAGACCAGTGAAATATGACTAAAAATTGCATGTTTCTGGAAAGATCATGTACCACCCCTGGTTAAAGAATCTATTAATTTATCATATTTTGTTGTAATTGCATTTGCACTCCTCTGTAACTGATGAATAGACATTTGCTTTTCATTGTCTGTTACTATGATAACCTGCCGGTTACGTCGTGACAATGATCACAACTTGTTCAACAATCACTGAGCATTTGTTTGATACCGGAGCACTCGCCGGGCCGAAGGCCCAGCTGCGCAGCCCCATACTCATAGAACCTAGCCCGTCATTTTTCATGGTCATGGCTAGCGGAATGTTTCGCGGACGCGCGTTTGCCCGCCGCCCTCCGCCGTCACGCAGGTAGCTCCGTCGCGCAGGACTAGATCGCGGGCGCGTATGACGTCGCAAAACATGCGCGTACGACGTCATGTTGAAACCAAAGCGAGGCTTTTTTTCGGGCGGTTACACGGCCGAATGTCACGTCAGCTGGGAAAACACACATGTTTTGCTGTGTTTACTGAGCAGAGAAAACGGTTTAAATTAAAGTCGTTATTTTTCTGCATTTTTTCGTGGTTTGCTACTCAAGACAGGGATACTAATTAAGGGATACTCAAAAGCCGCTTTAGTGGGAAAAGAAGAGCTTTCAGGGATAAAATCTTGCTTCGAGGAACTATATACGTTTTTAGCAATGCGAGAGATGGGTTCGTTTTACGGATTTCAGCACCAAAGCGGAGATTTAAAGAATTTCCAAGCACAGTAGTCGCCGGAGGGACTTACAGGTAAAACAAATTACATTTTTCGATGGGAATTTATCTTAATATCAATCTGTGATTGACTTTTTGTTTGTGTTCTCGTTAGGTTTGGAGAATTGTTTTTAAACGTGTAGCTTAAATTCAGTTGTATTAATTTCTTGACTTTCATCGAAGACAATGGCTCGGCCTCGATGCGCGTTTTGCGTTTTGCTTTTAAACATAAACTAATGGAGATTTGAATAAAAATTTTCGAAAGAAGATTGTGTTGTCCATTTTTATGTGTTTGTTCATTCATTACATAGATTGAAAAGCGATTTTATGTAAACAAAACAAGACTTAGATTTTATACTCGCGTCGCCTTATGCAAATATGTTTGTGTATTTTTGCAATTTTGGTTTCCAAATCAGTTTCTCGGGCATTTTGTGACAAGCAACAAGTGTATTTTATTCGGAAAATAGTCGAATTAGTTATTCTAGTCGGAGAAAAAGTTGTTTTTGTGAACTTTTGTACGGTCTAAATGTACTGTGCAGACGGTCGGGTAACAAGCTTAAGCTTACTGTTTTTGAGAATTGCTAAAATTGAAAAATAGCCCGGTCGTCAATCTTAATTCCGACTTTTCACCTAAGTTAAGTTTCATCTTAGTTAAGCTTGTTCAGAGGGTCTTCAGAGGGCAACGCTGTTAGGCCAAGCCTAACTATATATATTACCGTTATTGTAGCATCAAGTGATAAAGAATTGTAGTATTGATCCATTTAAGTGATGGAAAATGCTGGGAACTATTGCAAGCCATCTTTAGCTTAAGCGGATTGCAGTTGAAATATCTCGTATCAAGGTTGTGGGAGCTAAAACGACAGCTAACAAGAGCAAGTTTGTAAACAACAGTGATCGATTCAACTCATATATACAGTACGACTTCGATGTTAGCTTTAGACTTGTTTTGAAAGTTTGGTGCTGATGGAAGGGATAAGCCAGCCACATCAGCTATATGCTGTCCTCGCTGCAGTTCTTTCAGACTTTTTAAATTTATTCGCCGCACTGTTCAGGTAGCCGTGTATTTGTTCAGTTTTCTTTTCTGAATTGAACTTTTTAAGACGTGAAACACGTGTCGTTAAGGAATTCTCTGGCATATGTTACTGTGTTTTATTTCGTGTACTGCTCTCCATAGTAAGCCTTTTTTTGCTAAATTAATGTTTATACAGTTCTCCATGATTTTTTTCTCGAAACTATTATTTATTATCAATGTATTGAATTATAAAACATTAATATTTGTATAGTACTCAAGCCTGATTTTAGTCGACTCGGCCTCGTCAGCAAAGGGTGCTAATACCATTTGTGAGAATTGGCCGGCCTGACAGACCGGTCAGTTTGAACTAGAATTCTCCTGTTTCTACAAGTTCATCATGCAAACGGGTGCATACTATTAACGAATTGACCAGTTTTGCCGACCAGTTTTGACAAATAATGGATTAATATTTACGAATTAAGCGATCAGGCCAGCCTGTTCTGACAAATGTTAAGTGCACCAAGTATCGTTATTAATTATTTTAATGATGTTGAGAATTTGATCAAATTTTACACAAATTCTTTATTTGAACAAGAAACCAAAAACAAAATAGAAAACATTTAAAAAAATAAACGTTTTAGTGATCAGCAACCTAAATATAATGAGCCTTGTGAGGGAGGGCTTATTTACGGAAGGCTTTCTGAGAATCGATGAAGGACCATTATTGGAGACGAGTCGAGAAAAAGACTTATTTTTCGAAATATTTAACGACCTTGACGGCTTTATTTTTTTAAAACACATGCCATTTGCGCAACATTTATTCTATACCATTAACGGAATGCCGGGGTATGCCGTAAAGAGCATAAAAAAATACAATTATTAACTTCTGATTTTACTGGCTTCAGATGGCAGAACTTTGCTATTCATTGTTTGCACATGCTTGCATCGATCGTGAATCAAAAATCTTATTATCATATAAAAAGGCAGTCCTGTTCAAAACAATCAAGAAAACAAATAACTGATCATGAGCACATGTGTTGTAACTGGTGAATACCTGTAGACGATAGAGAAACAATTAGCATTTTTTCGTAAAGTAAAGCCTAGTAGATATTTGCAAAACTATTGTTTTCAAAATCTGTGACGCTAATCCAAGCGCAACGAAGACAGCATGTCGTTTTAAATAAGAACAATTTCTATTTTCCCATTGCTTCTTTGCAAACCGAAAGAGAAACTGTTTAATCCGTTCACAATGCCAACCCCATGCAGTACTGTACTGGTTAATTGGAAGGAGGTTTCAACGTCCAAGTGTTGGGAATAAAATCCAGTAACATTCAGAAGAAAAGTAATTATAAGCAGTACATCTGTACATGTGGTACTGTTTCTTTATATTTTGCAAAATGGAATTTGATAAAAAGTTTTCCAATTTTCTCCTTGGCTGCCCTTTGGAGTAAAATGGATGGAAATAAACACCAGCTGTGCTTAGAGACCGTTATTGTGTTTGGCTAAAACACCAGCACAACCTGCTTACACGCTTTTTAAGCTTGCAAATCAGTTTGAAATAACAAAACAGGAAAAATATTGAGACGATGTGGCTCGTTGTTTTGGGATGAAACGGTTACAAATGCCACGCTTGATCAGTGGCGAAAGAATAAGGTCAAAGCTATGAGGAATAGAAACAGTTTTCCAGCTTGGGTGATTAACGCGACCGCTCTACTCACGTGTATAACGATTCTGCTTTATCTGGCCTCGCGGTCGAAAGTTACTCGACGTGACAAAGACAAAGAAATAAATGGGCATCACCACGCTGCCGATGTCAAATATATTGAATTCTTCTCGGTGAGGTAAGAAGAATATTTTTCTGAAAGAAATCAGATGGCTGTAGTGTGTGTTGATACAAAATGTATTTAGTTGCACGACTGATTTAGAAACACAACAGATCTGACGCTCAAACTTTGCAGTCAAACATTGAACCCGAAAAACTGAGTATCAAGTCTATCAAGGATTATGTGGTTCTAAGGGCTTGTCTACTGAGACAAATAGATCCACATTTGCGTTTCTTTCAAGTGTCTCTGTTTATTCAGGCAGAGTTAAGATCAATCATCCGTCTGCTTGTTTATATTTATGGAACTGAGCAATATCGGAGATATATTTATACAATTCTGGCTTATTCTTTTACTATTTTTTTCGGATATAGCGCATACAGTAAACCAAAGTCATATCAGCCTTTGGAAAAGACTCGTGCAAAGACGAATCAATTATCTCATGACATAATTTAACTACGACTGTGACTTCAAGCATGAAATTCTACCAAGTGCACCGTTTATTTTTGGCGGGAAAATATTAGTAATGATAGCCGGCGTCTTGTTATAAATTGCGAATAGTGAGTTTAGAACTTGACATACACGAGATAACAAGTTTTCGGACAAGTTTTCAATAAAATTAAAATCCAATACATTTGCTGTTATTGTTAACGGTTTTCTAAATCTACCTTTATTTATATACTATATTCAGTTTCCTTCTCCACTGTCCGCCGCGGCACGCCACCCGGCGTAATGGGCATAAGTGAGTGAGTGAGTGTGATATTTACGTTTCTTGAACGAAAATTATATTATAAAGTGTGGTTGTAGCTAACGGAAACACTTTGCCATCGAGAACCTTAGAATTCCCTTGTCAGTGTTTACGATTTCAAGACTTTATATGGAGTCGGTTCTTAAGACTTCTCGTGTTGCACTGCAAGATCTGTATTATTATCGTTAACAATCACCGTAAATTTAAACTTTAGATCTATAACTCTGCAACTATGTCTTAATTCATGAAATGTACACTTGAATGAATAGACACTGGCGGTTGCAAATTGCATTAACATGCATCAGTCAATTAAGTCTCAACACTTAACACACGTTGTATCTGATTAATCTTCATCTCTGATTTAGACCCTCGCAGCTTGTTTATCTGGACAACACTGGATATCGCTTAGCGCTTGACTCCACAGATGAACCCAGTTTTATCGAAGCTAGGAGTGGCACTATTGACAATTTAACTGCCAAAAAAACACTTAGTGCACCGAGCAACAACACCACTAGCATCTTGTTGACAAGGTCATCTAATGATGGTCTTATAAACGCCTATGACGAGGGTGAAGCAAAGAGTGAGGCTGAACGAGATGAAAGCATTGATTATAACATGGGTTGGGACGAGTTCCTTGAAGAACCAGAAAGGTAAACAAGATTTCATTTACTATGTTAGGCTGAAAAATGTATCAGTATCAAGCATGGGTTTCGGCAAATGTAACTTTTGTCGCCAAAGCTCGGCATTTACAAGGCATTTTAAAACTTGTACAGCGGCGTTAGACAGGCTTAACTGTTTTATCTTGATACTCATACGCAACTAACAAGTGTAAAAAAAGACCGTTGCATTAGTGGGAGTTAATCAGAATCGCGGTCTTAAAGAGTTTACTTATGTTCAGAAACGCAGGCAAGTATACACCTAATTCAATAAAGGTTGCTTTGGTCATTGGTAATTGGGCATTGAGAAGCTATTGTTTGGTGTTCACTCAAGCAAAGCATTGCATTGTGTTCCGTATGCCCAATTACCAATGACCAATTGCCAAGCAACCTTTATTGAATTAGGTATATATTGTTTAACGAGTACTTCATATTTGACAGAGTTGTTTGTCTTTTTCATATTACGTCATATGTGACAGAATTTCGCGTGTTTTGGTGAACTTTTTTGGTAAGGACACTTTGTGATACCAGTCATGGAGTAGCGTGGCCCCTTTCTGCCTGCACTTTTGAACACTGATCTCTGAACTTCAGCGATTGCGAGGATTTTTACACCCCCATGCATTTTATGGGTATATTCATTTTCAAATACAATTATGATTTGACATAATTTAGCGCTCGCTATTTTTATAACGCCACCAGCTTTTACTCCACGTTCATTAAATAATTTTTTCAATTATTTAATAACTGAACTTTAAATTGTTCTCGTTTTAGAATCCGTTGCGATCCCAAACGTCCTGTCAAAAATGCAGTAGTTCTAAGAACACACCGATCCGGAAGTGGAACACTGGCCAATGTCATGTACAGATATGGCGATTTAAATGACCTTGAGTTTGCGCTTCCGAAACATAAAACTTATGACTTTTACTGGCCACTTCATTTCAATCCAAGTTTTGTGGACAAGAAGTATCTCAACACTACGCCTCCAAATTTGCTTGTTAATGCTAGGTACAGTCCGGACACAATGGCCTCTTTTATGCCCAGGGTAGGTGCCTTAAATATACTCATTATTTTATTGTTGTTCTTATTTTAAAAAAGCCATTACTGCATCAGCATCTAAGTGGATGTCTTTCACATTCGGACAAATGCAGCTAGTAAACGATAGTTTCCAAGATATGACAAAATGTTTTTTGTTGTTGTCAATTCTCTGCCTAGTAAGTGGACAAGCTCTGTCGAGCAAAGACTGTTCACAATCCCTATTTTCCCGTGTGCTCGTCTGAATCGATCCTTAAAAATATTGCCAGTGTTGACGGAGTGGAAAATTTGAACTTCTCGGAACAGATATCGGTTCCGTTGAAATTGTGAAGTATCTAAAACATTTGAGATAAATTTGACTAGAATGAAATTGGAACTAATGTCCTTGTGATGAAATTATGATAACAGCTATATAGAATAACCAGGGTGCCATTTATAAGACTTGACCGTGACTACGGCCATGCATGATCTTGACAAATCTTAAGTCAAATATAATAAGAAAAAAATAGGTGAGCTCCATTTGAGCAAAAACTACATGTATAAGCTAGATCATTTAATATAGATATGTATATATTAATTGACTTTTTTTCCCAATATTTCCTGCAGGACTCTTACTACATTGCTATGATTCGAAAACCATCGGATCATTTCGAGTCTGTCTTTAACGGATATCAAATTGACACATTGTTGGGGATGCAAAATAGCAGCAACCCGTTTGACGAGTTTCTGACCAAGCCGAGGCAGTATCTATTGCAGTATCTGCAAAATGATCATAGCACAGGATTTGACATCAACCTCAACATGGCCAAGAATGGTAATTAAAATAACTTACCAAAATGTTTTATTGAAAACTTTCCATTAGGGAAAAAAAGGTGGTTAGCCAGAACGCATGGGACTTTCTGTCTGAGTGTGGATTGGTCAAATCCTCCTAGCCTGTCTCTGCCTGAGTTAATTCCTTAGATAACATATTTTCCTCCATATAATCCCTTTCCCATCTGTCAGGAACTCGCGACAATCGGTTATTACATATACAGTTCAGCGACGCATGTTTATTACCCATCATTTATTACCCACACCGTTGTATAAAACAGTACATGCAAATACAGGACACCCAAGCGTAATATTTGCATGCACATGACATACGTTTTAAGTAATTTGGTCGTATTGGTGTATAAGTCAATCCTGTAATTCTCCTATCGAGGTGAACGTTACTTTTGTACACAGCATACAACTTGAGGCTGAATTTGTCGAGATTCTGTAAAAATAAGAGCTATTTTTAATTTAGAGCTCTTCCAAGGCTTAAGCAAAACATCGATCTCTCGCGCTCGTAAGCATATTGTCAATTTATTCGACATTTTATTGCCGATTCTTTACAATGCCTGTGTAGTAGCAGTCCTCGCTGGCCTGTAGTAAGTAATTTCAAGACTTTCTTTAACAAATGAACACGAACAACAGAAACACACGGAAAAACGACGTAGTTTACTGACTCATCAGATTAAAAGAAATTAAGACTTTGAGACTGGACTTTTGTGGATTATGGACTGTGGAATGCATGGCATATTAATGTCGATTTTTACTGATTTCCGTTGCTTTTAAAAGTAGTCTTTCTAAATGTAATATAATTCTCGGTTTGGGAAGTATTAGACGAGTGTGGATTTGATAGGGAATCAATAAATCAAATATTCAAAGCGAGTAGAGAAAAATTGGTAGCCTCAATCAATGTGTCTTACATGTAGCTTCTCAAACGCATGAGGAAAGGCTACATGTACTTGGAGCCTGTTGGTTTTTTTCGACACAAGCTGGAAAAATCATTTTTTGACAAATGAACTGAACGCAATGTGACCTTCGTAGAATCACCCGGTTACCATCTACCGCTGACAACATTGTATGATTCCGAAAATAGAATTCATTGCTCGATTTCTTGTCTTAGTTAGCTAGCTAACAGTGACGTAACAGATGAAAATAAAGACCCTTAAAAACCGGTTTTACTACTCGTAGAGTTCTTGTTAATTCATGTTCTATTCTTCTACCATCGAGCACGCAGTCGAACTATCCTGTTGACTTGCTAACACCTGAAATAAACAAAACTGAAATTAGACTTTACTGATGTATAATGTAGCTGCCTGGGAACTGCAGCCTGATTGGTTATCAACATCACGTTGCACAGTCGGCGACGAATATTTTCATTAAATGTCGAGACGTCGGTGATTGTTGTAATGGTTGTAGAAGTTGAACTAGTTCAACTTTTCGTACAACAGTCGCCAATCGTCGCCTACCGAATTACAACTATATGGGAACCAGGCTTAAGGAGCAGGAGACAAATTTAACAAACTAAGTAAAGATGAATACAATTGTGGCTTGTATGCTTCTTTGACTTTTTTAGTATGCGTCCGATTAGAGCCTGATTTGAGATCCAGTTAGTACCTGAAAAAAAAAATTTTAAAAAGCAGTCCTCCACGGGATTGGAACCCATGAGCTTTGCGATTCCGGTGCCATTTACAACTCTAATTGTAATAGCCCTTATGAATGTTTACGTTTCACTCGCTAATTTCACCCCCAAGCCTCAAGTACATACGTGAAAAACTGAGACTAGCTAAAATCTGTTCTCAGCGGTAAAGACTGAAATCCTAATTCCCAAGAATTTGTTCCCGCAAATCGCAAAAAAAACGGCAATCCGCGAAATTAAACTCCCGCAAAAAGTTAATGCCACACGGTATTCATGATGCACAGCTACCGTATTTTATTCGAAAATGAGTGATACTAATCATTTTAGTATGGGTAGAAGTTTTTTTGCTAAGTTTCTGTCTTGTCTTTTTTCCCTGCGCCTTCATTTACTTTTAGTTTGTCCGTGTTTTTATCCACTGCGTTTAAAGGGACACTGTCACGGATTCGCATGCGCGGCCCAGGCTCACTTCCGGTCTACTTGAAAACATTTGGCCGACATTATGGATCTTGGAATCGGTGGCAGAAAATGCTCATTTTCAGCGTAATATGCGATAATTTTTAAAACTCCAGACATGTTTTATGGTGGAAGGGAAATAGTTCTTTAACTGTGGCTGAAAAAGTCGCCGATTGGATAGATTTTTGGGACGCAAATCGCCTCCGAGTTTTGTCGATCTCAAACCGAGTGTTTTGCCTTGACTCCGTGACTCTTATGAAGAGAAAACAGTGGCGACAAAGAAAAACCCCAAAGGACAAAAGATACGCCAGAGGCGAGTTTAATAGTGTCAATTTATTGAATTAATGTCTAAATTTCGCTTTATTTTCCGTTGGAAATCTACGTTATTTTTTCCCTATACAACGTCTTATAAAGCGCTCAAATTTTCAACGGCCGCCGTGTAATATCGCTTTCAATACCGCTTTCATTGAAGGGTCACGTGCCGACTCACGCATCGCTAATAATTTAAAATCCTTTGCTTTTCCGTGACGTGAGCAATATTCCAGCGACAACAAGTGCACCGTGAAGACAGAATCGGAGTAAGTTTCGTAGTCTGCGATGAATTTCGCTTCATGCCATGACTTTAAAATTGTATCCTCGAAATAAACATGTTTATGGGATTTCAACCACTCTTTCATCGCTCTTTTCGGCGTACCAAATATCCGTTTCCGTCTCGAGTTTCTTCGTTTTCCACGTAACCGCCGCCACTAGTCGACGCCATTTTGAACTTAACGGTTCAACTTGAAAAATTTAGGCTAAACTTTTCAAGTTTCGATTCGAAAAACTCGCGCATGCGCCCTCGTGACAGTCTTCCTTTAACAACAACAAGTAACAAGTTCATCTGCTTCTGTGTACAGGTGAATAGGTTCATCTTCAGTAAGTTAAACGTTGCCCTACTTGTGAACAAAAAAATCGAGCCTTACACGTGCACATTGGCGAACTTTGGCATGAAATTTGTTCCAGGCTATATTAAAAAGTTAAAAGAAACATAAAAATCTTGCCACTTCCTCTCAACAGGACAAATATTTGACCTTGGACTCCAGCACAAATATTACAATGACCCGGTGATGATTAACAAACACATAGATGATCTGGCAGAGAAAATTGACTTGGTTCTAATCATGGAATATTTTGATGAATCCCTTGTTTTACTGAAGAGGGAACTCTGCTGGAATTTGGATGATGTGGTGTATTTTAAACTGAATCAAAGATCACAGGAATACAAGCAATCCATGATAACCAAGGAACAACAGGTAAAGACAGGTTTTTTTAGTGAACTGGGATGTTTTTCTATTCTTATCAAAGCGCTGATGCGGCTTACAAGTTGAACCATACACGTTAATCCTTTTCCAAGAGACATCAATTTTAGCACAGGAAATGTGTCCTAAGTTTCGTCTTCGCAATATATTGCATAAACTAATCTATTGCAATCTATTGCAATCTATTGCATAAACCAGCACACAAACATTGGGGCACCCAACGAGAAACGCCTTTTCAAAATGGCGTCAGTGCTGTTTTCCAATGTCACTTTCGTGCCATTAAAGGAAACGTTGTGAAGTCTAATACCGTTTGATATTTAAGGTTCTTTCAGCTGAATATTTTAGCGGCATCAAATTTTAGGGAAATTAATATTTTCCCGAATTTAATAGCTGTTTTCTTTGTTATTATAACCTAACCCATTGTTAACCTTTTTGAGAAAACTAAGGCCTTCCGAACAGATTTTCCACCGAAGCGATTCATTGGATGTTCCTGAGTATTGCTAAAATACATAATGTAGTGTTTATGATGAGAAATAATGACTCAGGAGGTACAAACTCAACTTGTTTAATAATGGCGGAGAAGTAAAAAACGGTACAAAGGTTCAACTAACACGCACGAGGTAAGTCACGTGGTTAATAAAGCATTACATCATAACATTCCTTCCTTTCTAAGGAAAATGAAAAACGAACGTTGAAAATATAAACAAAGATTAAAATGTCACAGTTCGTTTAAAACAGTTCACAGTTCGCTAAGGAACTTGCTCTATAAGGCGCGTAGGCGGTCTTCTGTCACGCAGTGGGTAACGCCTCTCTGGAAAGACAGACTGGTCACGTCGATCAGACTTCTTGCACGAAACTGATGCTTCTTGATTGGCAAGATCTCTATGTAGTTCTGAACTTGGTTTCGCCTCCGTGACACGTGGTTGACTCTGGTTGGGTGTTGGTTCGCTATGCGAAATGACTGTCGATTCGGTTGGCGAGTACTCTGCAAACGACTGAGGTACATGCACTTCACAGTCCTCAAGCGGTTTCTGCCACTGGGGGTGGATCTTTGTCCCTGATAGGTCCTTTAACTGATCGATGTGTCGTTTCCAAAAGAACTCTTTCACCTGTACACGATACGTCACAGGTCCTAGCTTCGCAACTATCACTCCCTTGACCCAAGGATCTTGACTCTTTCTGTAATCTTGAACCAAAACAGGATCTCCTACACTAAGCTGTCTCTTTGGTGTAGTAGGTAGTAGCTTGGAGGGTTTAGTTACCTTCTTTCTGAGATCTGGACGTAGAAGATCTAGGCGAGTACGTAGCCTTCGATTCATCAGCAACTCAGCGGGCGTACATCTTGTTGCCGTGTGCGGTGTGGTGCGATAGCTTAATAAAAATGAACGAATCTTCTGTGACATGGTACCAGGCTCATGTTTGGCTGCTTTCATTGCATGCTTAAAGGTTCTTACTGCCCTCTCCGCTTCGCCATTGGATGCTGGATGGTATGGGGCGCGGAGAATCTGTTTAACGTTGTTGTATCTTAGGAAATCTTTAAACTCTTGTGCAACGAATTGAGGTCCGTTATCTGAAACAATCTCTTCCGGTAGACCATGAATAGCAAAGAGGGAGCGTAATGTGTCCACTGTTGCTTGAGCTGTTGTACTTGACATGGGTATTACTTCTAGCCATTTTGACTTCGCGTCTACAACAACCAGGAAGAATCCACCAAGAAATGGACCACAATAATCAACATGAACTCGTTGCCAGGGTCGGTGTGGCCACATCCAGGGATTGTCCGCGGTTACAGGTGCTTTACTGTGTGTGATTTGACAGGTCTCACAGTCTGCCACTAACTGCTCAATATCTGTGTCTAACGCAGGCCACCAAACATGAAGTCTAGCTAGCGCTTTCATTCGTACAATTCCGGGATGATTTAGATGTAACTCTGCCAATACAGTCTCCTGATGCTTCGCTGAAATCACAACTCTCGTTCCTCTCAAAAGGCATCCATCTTCCACTGTAAACTCATTTCGTTTAGCAAAGTAGCTGTTCAAAACGTCTGGAACCTCGGACTTGTCTGGCCATCCACAAAGTGAAAAATGAATAATTCTCGACAGCACAGGGTCTCGAGCTGTATCTTCGCGAAGCTGTTTAGCATTGATTGGCACTCTGGCTACTTGAATCCTGTTTACATCTTCGGATTCCTCGTCAAGTTGTAAACCCACATTTGCTTCTTTACACGGAAGTCTAGATAACGCGTCTGCATTTGCATTTTGTTTGGATTTAAGGTACTTGATATCGTACTGGTATGCTGAGAGTTGTATTGCCCATCTTTGAATACGCGATGCGGCGACAGCTGGTATCGCTTTCTTGGGACCAAACAATAAGGTAAGGGGCTGATGATCTGTCAGAAGCGTAAATCTGCGGCCATACAGAAATTGCTGAAATTTGCGAATTCCAAAAATGATGGCTAGAGCTTCTTTCTCAATAACTGAATAATTCCGTTCAGATTTGCTTAACGATCGTGAGGCGTAAGCGATAGGACGTTCAGTTCCATCAGCAGTGATGTGTGAAATTACAGCTCCTAAACCTACTGGTGAAGCGTCAACTGCTAATTGAACTTCAAGCTTGGGATTGTAGTGAACTAACACGTTTGAAGAAGCAAGAGTATCTTTAAGAGCTTGAAATGACTCTTGGCACTCCTTACTCCAACAGCAGGGTGTGTCCTTGGATAGTAACTGGTTCAAAGGACTAACCAGTGTTGACATGTTTGGAATAAATTTACGGTAGTAATTTACCAAACCCAGAAATGATTGTAACTCGGTCCGGTTCTCTGGCTCAGGAACTTCAAGAACTGCCTGAACCTTGGCTGGAGAAGGACTACCTTCGCGGTCTAGCACGAAGGCAAAATATTCAACTTTAGGTTGCATAACAACACACTTAGAAATCTTGAACTTCGCTCCTCATTCTTCAAATTTCTTGAGGGTATGATGCAAGTTCTTAATATGCTGCTCATCGTTCTGACCAGTAACGATTAAATCATCCAGTATTCCACCAGTTTGGGTCAGGCCATCTAACATTTTGTCGATGATCTGCTGGAATATTGCAGGCGCAGCTGCCACACCAAATGGTAGTCTAGTGTACCGGTATAAACCTAAATGGGTATTAATTGTGACATAGGGCTGGGACTTCTCATCCAGGACCACTTGCTGGTAGGCATGACTGAGGTCCAGCTTAGTAAATAGTTCACCTCCATTCAACTTTGTGAACAATTCCTCAGGCGTAGGCATAGGGTATTCCGGGACATCTAAATAAGGGTTAATGGTGACTTTGAAATCGCCACAAATTCTTACTGTCGCATCTGGTTTAAGAACGGGAACGATAGGTGTAGCCCAGTCCGAACTTTCCACCTTTTTGATCACTCCTTCTTTCACCAGGCGCTTAAGCTCATTTTCCACTTTCTCCCTGAGTGCATAAGGCACAGGACTGGGCTTGAAATACTGAGGTGAAGCATTCTCTTTCAATTTGAGCTCAGCAGTAAATCCGGTGATGGTACCTAATTTACCATCGAACAACTTTGGGTACTGTTGAACTATGTCTTCTAACTTGGGTTTTGGTTGGTTTGCTTGTCGAACAGCATAATTTGATGCCAATTCAACTTAATCTTGGACAACCAATCTCTTCCCATGAGAGCAACACCTTTCCCTTTAGTGACTATAATGGGTAGGTTAAGTTCTTGGGAACCATACTTAACATGAACAGCGGTTTCCCCAGACACTGGTATCAAATGGCCTGAATAGCTCCTTAATGTCACATTAGACTTTTGTAAGGGAACTGAACCCAAATCTTTCTGCCATATTTCCTCTGGGATCACAGTCACTGCAGCTCCTGCATCCAATTCTAATTTACAGGGGACATTATTGATCATTAGTGGTATCAATATTTCATCTGATTTCCTTTTTGAGGAATTTCTTACAGAGAACATTGGCCATTCACCGTGGTATTCGTCACCGGAATTTTCATCATGTGAAAAGTTAGACTGACCCTCACTTTCAGAACCACTTTCGGTGCCTACGAGCCTAATCCTTGAATCTTTTTTCTTTTTCTTACTTTGCTTAATTTTCGACTGCTTGGGTTTACCCTTAGCTGGAGACTTGGAAGACTTCTTCTGCGGACATTGAGGACTAATGTGCCCCCTTCGTTTGCACGTGTGACACTCGGAATCTTTGTGAAAACAATTTTCTGGTAAATGATTTCGCCTACCGCAACGAAAACATGGATCATGTAATTCTACCTTCTGTACGATTTTAGGCTCACTTGAAATCTCAGATATTTCCTTCTCAGTCAACTCCATGCCAACAGCAATATCCACTGCTTTCTTTAGTGTTAAATCTGCGACTCCTAATAATTTTCTTCGAATCGTTTGAGAGGTAATACCACACACTAGTCTATCCCTCAAAGCTTCATCGCGATATCCACCAAAGTCACAAGTCTCAGCTAATTTTTGTAACTTAGCTAAAAATTCACGAATTGACTGACCTTCCACTTGATTACACTTGTGAAATTTGTACCTTTCTGCGATGACAATCGGTTTCGGCGTCAAATGTCGGCCCATCATTTCCACAATTTCAGTGAACGATAACTCCGTTGGTTTAGTCGGTGTAGTTAGACTCTTCAACAAAGCATACATCTTCCCACCAATCAAGGTAAGCAAACTGGCTGCCTTTTTCTCGTCGGGAACATTGTTCACCACGAAAAACATTTCCAAACGCTCTACATATGTCGACCACTCTTCCACTTTCGGATCAAAATTTTCCATTCGGCCAAAACAACTTGCCATTTGAGCACTGAATGAAACTGCACTCGCTCCTTGGACTTCGCCACCGGCTGTACTTTCTCCTCCGGGCATTTTACTTCGATCCCGTAACTCGTCGCCAAAACTTTGTAGTGTTTATGATGAGAAATAATGACTCAGGAGATACAAACTCAACTTGTTTAATAATGGCGGAGAAGTAAAAAACGGTACAAAGGTTCAACTAACACGCACGAGGTAAGTCACGTGGTTAATAAAGCATTACATCATAACACATAAAGTGTCTTTCCTTTGAATTGAGGCACCTTAGCATTGTGAGTAAACCAAAAAATGGTTCTCTGTTAACCTGAAGGACTGTAATATATATATATATATATATATATATATATATATATATATATATATATATATATATATATAATTCAATAATGCAATAATTCTCCTGAAGAAGGCCGTGAGGCCGAAACGTTGAGAATAAATCTGTCAAAAGTCTTGACTGGAGTCGGAGCTTATTGTTTTACAAGTGAAAATTCTATATATATATATATATATAGGCTGAGCCTAACAGCGTCGCTCTCTGGACAGAAAGCGGATGATAAACTTAACTAAGGTGAAAGGTCGGAGATTGATGACCGGGCTATTTTTCAATTTTAACAATTCTCAAAAACTGTATTACGCGACCGTCTGCACAGTACATTTAGACCGTACAAAAGTTCACAAAACAACTTTCTCTTGGTCTAGAATAACTAGTTTGACTAATTTCCGAATAAAATACACCTGTTGCGTATCAAAAATTGCCCGAAAAACTGATTTGGAAATCAAAATTGCAAAAATACACAAACATATTTGCATAAGGCGACGCGAGTGAAGATAGAACTATAAAATCCAAGTCTTGTTTTGTTTACATAAAATCGCTTTTCAATCTATGTAATGAATCAACAAACACACAAAAATGGACAACACAATCTTCTTTCGAAAAATTTTATTCAAATCTCCATTAGTTTATGTTTAAAAGCAAAACAAACAACAAGAACATAACAAGAACACAAGGAAGAGTTCAATCACAGATTGATATCAACATAAATTCCCATCGAAAATGTAATCTGTTTTACCTTTAAGTTCCTCCACTGCTTGGAAATTCTTTAAATCTCGTTTCTTTGGTTCTGAAATCCGTAAAACGAACATCTCCCCTAATTGATAAAAACGTATGAAGTTCCTCGAAGCAAGATTTTATCCCTGAAAGCTCTCCTTTTTCCACCAAAGCGGCTTCTGAGTATCCATTAATTAGTATCCCTGTCTTGAGTAGCAAACCACGAAATAACGACTTTAATTCTCCGCTAAACACAGCGAAAGATTCAACCATGGATAGTAAACACAGGGTGAAATAAGGAGTTTCCGTAACTCGGAAATGTTACGGAAACATGAAACTGTGAGTTTCAGTCGCGTTTCCGCGGCGCGGATACAACGGGAAACACGTAACAAGAAATTTATTCATTCTCTACGCGTTTCCGCAGGGTTTCCGATCACGGACACAAAAACATCCGTTTCCGTAGTGTTTAAGTCCGCGTATTCCTAACTGATTCCTATTGTTTTATATCGTACATTTTACAAAAACTCCAGGCCGGCCCAAACTACAATTTTCAATCTGAAGTCTTACCGTTGTTGGTTCGAGATCTGAGGTCTGAGTAATAGGTTCCTGGTCTGATGTATAAACAGAATTGTGTTGATGTTGCGCTGTACGTAACAGAATTTTTTATTCGGGCAAATTTTTATTTATTGCTAATTTGCCATTATCACGGCGAAATGATGTTTCCGGCTAAACAAACTAGGGCCAATTAATCGTAGGTTTGCTTCACATGCATGTCTGTGGAGGCTTGTCTGTGGAGTATAAAAAAGGTGTGCCACACTGTGGCCGGGAGAGGTTGAGTACGGTTTAGTCATGCGCAAATGGAGTTCTTCCCGGCGGGCTGTTCGAGTTATTGGCGCTCTTTTCACTTTTCAACGGCGAACCTTCGAGCTCGAGTCTGTACATTTAGTTTAATCTGAAGCATTTGAAGGGATTAGAAAGTTATCGTCTCGCTTTATAAGCTCAGTTTGTCACCTTATAACATTGTTTCAACGTATCTGCGCTGGATATGCATATTTTTCTTCCATTTCATCAGCTTATGGAGTCATATTTTCATTATGGCCGCCAGTGATCGAAGATGTTGCTGCAAAGGTAGGTTCGATGTGTTTGTACATGTAAATTTGTTTCATTTGCTATTTTAAAACATGCTCGCCTACACTTTTTATGCTTCCTCGTGTACATGTAGTTTATTTAAATCAGAAACAACAAATGATTTGTAAGCCGCGAGCGTTTAGCGTGTTTTAATGCCTTTTCTACTCCGGCTATAGGCTCAAACCTCCCTACAGCTGTAGCTTGATTCGTGTTGAAAATCACCATTTTAAATTAAAGTTCTGGAGGCTGGAACAGTAAATGCACACTACAAACAGTTCTTTATGGCGCTGTTAATAGAGTAAGTACTTGTAAAGGAGTATTGAATGCTTTTTATGTACAGTAATTTTATGTATTGAATGCTTTCCATGTATTTTTTTATTTCTGACATACACTGTAAGCTTACATTCATTATCATAATTTCAAAGCCGTTTATTCACATTTGAGCAGAAGGAAGGATGTTTACATGTATCTCATTTGGTGATCTTACAATGTAGATCTTAAATGATACAGTCTAGTATTTTTCTTTTTGATAAACCAAGCAACTTTCACAAATACATGTACATGTATGGTCATTGCAAATGAGTTTCAGTTACTTTCACTATACATAATAAGTATTTTTGTCTCAAAATAAGTCAGTTTTAAGTACTGAATGTTGTATGTATTATGGGAAAGAGACAACAACAAAACCGACAATGATTGCTATATCGAGTTGCGAATTTGAGTAGGATGTCGTTAGAAAATATTTTGATAAACCTAACAACGTTCATTGACACAAGTAACGGCCGTCCATCTTTGAGTGGACAGTGCCAATGTTGTTTATCCATCTCTGAGTGGAAAAAATGGCGCTTGTGTCAATGATCTTTGATTTTTCTAAAATCCGTTGCGAAAGAGACAACAAAACCGACAATGATTGCTATATCGAGTTGCGAATTTGAGTAGGATGTCGTTAGAAAATATTTTGATAAACCTAACAACGTTTATTGACACAAGTAACGGCCGTCCATCTTTGAGTGGGCAGTGCCAATGTTGTTTATCCATCTCTGAGTGGAAAAAATGGCGCTTGTGTCAATGATCTTTGATTTTTTTCTAAAATCCATCGTGAAGGAGACTACAATAAAACTGACAACGATTGCTATCGAGTTGCAAATTTTAATAGGATTTCTTAGAAAATATGATGATAAACCTAACAATGTTTATTGACACAAGTGTAATTGCCTTTCATTGCTATTCTGTTTCAACAATATTACATGAACTTTAAAGAAAACCATTCACAGAAGTGAAAATAATAAATCTCGGTTAAAAGATACAGTAACACCTGACAAGTGAAATAATATCTTATTTGGCACATCGTTTTCTTTAACCATTTGAGGTACATGTAGGACCATGAAAGCAATAATAAGGTGGAGGAAATCTTAGTGAAAGAAGTCAGAGGAACTTTTGGAAAACAGAAATGGTTTAAGGCTGAGATTAAAGGTATGTATGGATTTCCTGGTGATCAGGATACAGAGTTTACACTCCAAGTACATTACAACCTATTTTAGTGATTGTATTAGGTTGCCACCCTCTATTTAATTAAGTGGCCAGTTCCATACGCTGTATTTTAGCCCATGCAAATTTTGTATCTGCTGCCTGAGTGTATTAAACAGTCACCTCTATTCAGTGGTCACAGCCATGCTTTGACAGTCCCTTGTTTGCATGTCTTTGTTAATTTTACATGTACCTGTATTAAAATGCCAAACTTGAAAAAGATTTATTGACTCTACACTACAGAGTTGTTATTGATCATTACTGCATGTATTGCATTCACCACTGTTTTACATTTAAGTGCTTTCTAGACATTAATGTACTCTAATGTATTTGACCATGCCCACAAAGTATTTTTAGTTAACATGTCCTAAGGGTGGCTTGTAAATGTAGGTTCAACTGTTTTAACGTTTTGCAATCCTGTACGTGTAGTACACTGTATCACCACATCACTGATACTATATTATCTTGAATTAGTGCTGCACCTCAAAGTAACAGTGTGACACTGAATAAAATCACTTGAATTCAAGATATAGAGGATATTACATGGCCGCACAAAGATACGAAATTTCTCTCCGAGTGTTGAAAAATGCTCGAATGAGTGAAATATTTTTCAACACGTGAAGAGAAATTTTGTATCTTCAAGCGGCCATGTAATGTTCTGTTTATTATATAAACACCAATGAAATCAAACCATTTCACTTTAATATATTTTTTTGTAGTCCTAAAGTAGAACGGTGATCTTTTCACGTGTGAAGATATGATGTTTACGTGCGAAAGCTCACCTGGTATTTCATTGGTGTTTATATAATAATGGTAATTCTTAAATCACTGTGTCAAAGTAAAATGTAAATACCTGTAATAACATTGTACATTTTGCTTTAAACAAACTGGAAATTTATCCTTGTGCATGAATAACTGTTCTTTTTGTTCTTACTTTTAAAGAAAACAGTCATTTTTATTTTAAGGAAAGGTCCACGTTTTACCATAAATTTGGATAATCTATTGATAAAAGGCTCAAACAAGTTGAAATAACACCTCTCGAGTAAGCAGTACACCACAAAGTAAACAAAAGAAATGTGAAATTTGCACTCATTCAAGTAAATACAGCATAAATTTGGATGTGAGTGCATGAAAATACTAATATGTTCAGATTTTGTTGTTTAGTTAGTTACCATTTTTGGCAGAGTTTACATGTACCTACATGTATACTCACCAAATATTGATGTACACTGTACATTTATTACATTCCTTTTTTTCAGGGGCTATTTGTCAGTACTAGCGGAGCACACAGGATGATGATATTAGAAAAAAATGGAAAACTAAAGCAGCATAGAATCATGACAAGACGTTGACGAGAGTGAAAAGGGTAAGCCATCGGCATGATACATGTAGTAATGACACCTTTATTAATTTAAAATACCGATTATCGTTAAATGTTCACATCACTTTACAATACATGTACCTCTGTAAATGCCCAAGTCAATAATTAACAGTTTTAAGAAAATGCATTAAGTATATTATTTAATTATAATTACTGATCCTCATCAAATCCTTTTGTTCTCTCTCTGCATTATATCAACGATTGCAGCGTTTTTAAGAGTTTTGATTCCAAGTGTCTGAGGAAAACGGGGGCGGTCCTTTTTGTTAGCAAGGGAAATTATCAGGGGTAATACCAAACGTGCTAAAACAGACCAAATGCAATATTTTTTGCAGTGTGCACGCTGCAATATTAAAAATATTGCAGCGTGCACACTGCAATATTTTTAATATTGCAGTTAGCCCGTTTTTACCAAGTTTAAGTATCCCCCCTGATGATTTCGTTATTAAAAGACGCTAACATTTGTTTAAATTGGAATCCCACTATGTAATGTACAACTGAAGATAAAACTTTCTAAAATAAATAAACAGTACACAAGAAAACTATTCCAGGAGATATGTGAATACAAAAATATTTAATTTATTATAAATCGTAACTTGTTTACACCTCATACAAACTTCACTTGTTTCTGGCTCAATGGATTTTTCCTTTAACCCCTTTTCTTCTTTTTGCTTACTGTACTTATGTTCATCATCTTCCTTAATACATTTTTCTTCATTTACGTCGACATTAATTCCAACATGTTTTGAAGTCGTTCCCTGCAAGATTTCACTTGCTTTCCTCTTAAGTGTCGATGACGTACATTTATACGCCCTTACCCCATCAGATGATCGATGGCCAGTGGTTTCTTGAATAATCTGTTCTGGTACACCGTCATCATACAATCGCGCAGCACAGCTACCCCGAAGGGAATGATTAGTCTATCGAACCCCCCTTATTTCATAATTTTCTTTACCACATTCCCCAAAGTTTCTCTCCCCGTTCCTTTTTTGTAATACCAGGTGTCCCCTTTTGGCTTATGCAAAGCTCGCAAATAAAACACGTTATCGCTGACTTCCATTGGGACATGAGACATATATTTCTTATACAGTTCAACCGGGCAACGATCTACGTTAGTCAAATTCTTATATGCCCGAACAACTTTTCTTTTTGATACGCAAATGGCCCAATCCCGCATTATTAGTCTTACTTATATCCTCGGTGTACTGCAAAAGTTCTTATATGCCCGAACAACTTTCCTTTTGATACGCAAATGGCCCAATCCCGCATTATTAGTCTTACTTATATCCTCGGTGTACTGCAAAAATTCACTCCCCGAACTACTCTGCGTTATTAAAATCGCTGATTCGTCTTCCGATGAATCCTCCATGCTTCCAACAAGTGAGCGAGGTACTGAAAAAAATGACTGAGTACTCTGGGTTATAAAGTATGCAAATTTTTGTGAACATTCTCGTCAACAACAAATAAATTCAATACTAATGTTCACACATAATCATAGTTACATAATCCTCAAAACAACTGAGGAATCGAGGGTTATGTAATCGCCACCGCGCTGTATAGTGTACGTAGTCACAATAAGTGCTAATTTCATTGTTAGAGCTCAGTATTCAAAATCAATGTAACAGCCAAAGGGGCGGCTAAAATAGAAGATATAATGTATAGTGATAACAATAGGATTTTATGAGGATGAATTGTCATTATTTAAATAATCTTCACAACAACTGAGGATTTGAAGGTTACGTAATGGCCACCGCACTGTATACGTAGCAACAATAAGTGCTTATTTCATTGTTATAGTTGTATTCAAAATGAATACAACAGCCGAAGAGGTGGCTAAAATCGAAGATTTTTTTTTTTTTTTTTTTTTGGCTAAAATCGAAGATACAATGCAAAAAGAGAACAATGGGTTTTAATGAGAAACAGTAATTATAATAGATAATTACTTCGGCTCACAGCATTATTAGGTATATTGCAGGCAGCTGAGGGCTGCGCCCTCAGCTGCCTGCAATATACCTAATAATGCTGCGAGCCTCAGTAATTATCTATTAAAAACAATATATATACATTGTATATACATGTATATATATACAGTATACATAATCCAAGAAGGAAAATCACTCAACTTTGATGACCATACATGTAAGTTTAATACAAACTTGTTTCGTAGGTGTTGCCACCCACTCCTCAGTTAAACTTACTTGTAAGTTTCTAAATACCCTTTGCAGTTCGAAACGTGTGTTGTAAGCTATGATGATTTTGCTCCTTAATTCCTATTTAGCTTTTTTCATTTTTCATTTTTATATGACAATGTTATTGCAATAAGGTGTGTACCGGTATTCTGTACATTTTGATCTATGTCTTATTAGCAACAACTATTTTCTTGGATAAGAAAACAAAATGTCATACATGTAGCAACCTGCACATATCTGGAGTTAATTGTGGCAGGTTGCTAAATGCAGAACAGTGACAAAAGCTCACCAAGAAAATTAATAACAATAGATAAGAAAATCAGACATGGATAGTTAATTAGTTACAATGACAAATACAATGTATATGGATTTCTATCAGCATACATATGCACAGCATACATGGAATTCTCACAACCAATAACATCAGACTTTAACACTAACATTAATAGAGACACTGTCACTGGTACGAGTCTTGGCAGCCAAAATAATCATGGCAAAACTGAATAATGACAACAAAAGCCACACAATACCATCAACTGATGGTTTTCCAATTCACGTTGCTCTGGAAATGACTTTCGCTCAGATTGTCAAAATGTAATTTCATGCAACAAAATCTTTGTAAGTTGTGTGTAATTTGTTGTGCAACAGTACCCAGCTTTTAATCCATTTTTCTTGGTCTTCAGAAACTGATATTTCGAAAAGAAATGGTGGAAAAGTCAAATACCTCCACAGGACAAAGAAAAAATTACAGCATTGCTAGCACTTGACAATGCTGTCGATTTTTTGTCCTCCGAAGAAAGTGAAGGAGAGGAGGAGGGAATAACTGGGCCGCCACCAAGGCACGTCAAGCCGCTTAAGTGGGAGAGAACGAAATTGAGGACCATCAAGGCTGTCCTGGATGCCACTTATCAGGCTCACGTGAACAAGAGGCAAAAAAGAACAGCCACTAAAATTTCAAGAGTAGCTGACCAAAACATGTCGGACAGACCACTCCCTAAAAACTGTCCCTCTTGGGGAGGATGACTGGCTGAAAGACAGTTTAAATATTTATTGATTTTCCATAGTTATGATAAAGTGCCTCTTAAAGAAACATGTTCACGGTTTTCCGCATGCGTTAGTTTTTGTTTTTGTTTTTGCATTGTCCCCGTACAAAATTTAAATAATTGATGAAGTATATGAATGCAAATTTAATTTTATTGATTGTTTCAATGATCCGCTCTACGGATTAAAAACAAGACTCGATTCAAAAGTCGGAATTTGATGCCACATGCAAACTTGACAGGTTAAAAAGCGATTTGGCAAAAAGGAAAGAGAAGAAATATGTGATGCTGAGACATGCGCAAAGCCGCGAACATGCCCCTTTCAAATTTCTATTTCACACTGCCTTTATAAAGCTGATAGCATTTATTGCTATAAGAACATTGCATCATTACCAGTTGCAAATTGTTGTTTGATGTTTTTTGTTGCTGGGAACTCAACATTTTAAATTATAAGGGAATGAAAGCACTTTTTTATTGAAAATTTTATTTATTTATTGTGAATTATTTCCTAATCAAGTGTAAATGAAAAAGTGTATTTATATGAAAATTTAAAGAATTATATTATGACATTTTTTACGTCAGAGTTTAAGAAAAATATACCATATTTTGAAATTATCATATATTGTGATAACTTTCTCTTCAGTGGTGGAAATAAAACGAAATCCACTCTCAATGAAGGTGTTGTAGGTCTGAAGAAGTTTCACAACACAATAAACTCGATTGCAACTGTGTCTATCCACGTTACAAATTTCTGTTCATTCATTTTTGTGTTGCCCAAGAAGCATGAACCGATCGCGCGGTATTCTCGATGAACGTCCACATTTCAAAAGTGCTAGTTTAATTGTCTACAACGTAAGAGGAAATGATTATCCGATCTCAAACCATTTTCAACTTTATATTTCATTCACGAAATAATAATGTTAATTGTGTGTCCGCCGTGTTTAAGAGTGCGGTTTTCGAATTCTTCAAGTTTCCACATTAAGGAAACCCTATGGATAATTGTATGTCCACCGAATTTACGCGGAGGTGCGAAACATGACGGTTAATAGCGAATTCTCAAAGTTTCCGCACTTCCACATTTAGGAAACCCTATGGATAATTGTGTGTCCGCCGAATTTACGAGGTGCGTAAACATGACAGTTAATAGCGAATTCTCAACTTTTCCGCACTTCCACATTTAGGAAACCCTATGGATAATTGTGTGTCCACCGAATTTACGAGGTGCGTAAACATGACGGTTAATAGCGAATTCTCAAAGTTTCCGCACTTCCACATTCAGGAAACCCTACGGATAATTGTGTTTCCGTCGAATTTACGAGGTGCGTAAACATGACGGTTAATGGGGATTACGCAAGACGTAAACCTTGCGGATACATGAGTTTAAGTGATGCGTTTCCGCGACTCCGCAGCGACTGAAACGTAACGTATACTCGTGTTTCCCGCAATGGATAGTTGAATTTCCGCTTACGGAAATTCACGTTTCCGTTAAGTAACCGTTATCAAAACGGAGACGGAAACGCCTTATTTCACCCTGTGAAAGAGACTAAAGCATTCACCGAGCTAACAGCTGTGTAGCCGCGCGAAAATTGCTAAGATCCCGAATGTTACGCGACGTCATACGCGCATGTTTTTCGACGTCATACGCGCCCGCGAATTGGCCCTGCCCAACACACGGATATGTACAGACGCCGCCAGCGAAACAATCCGCTGGCCATCACCAGTAGTATAAGAGTTGGCGGTACCAGATCAGTTTTGCAAAACTGATCTGATACCAAGCCAACTCTATACTACTTACCATATAATGGCAAAAATAAAATGGAAATATTAAATGCAATAATTAATTAAAAATATTAAATGGAAAAATCAAATGAAACTATATGTTAATAAAAACAAAATGGTGCGTTCATTTCATTGCGTGATCCAGCATAATAGAATCCTTTGCGTGACACAATTCTCGGAAACATAGGAAGTCTACACAGGATTTAATTAAGGAAAGTTATTTTATAATGTCCATAAGCATATGAATTTATGCCATCATCTGATATATACCTTTTGTCATCGAAACAGCTGAGTGATACTTTATTGATTTCATAACTTCCTAATTTATGGTTTTGACTTCTTATTGTTTTCATAGTGTGATGCATCTGTTTATTTCCTAATAACGTTTCTTTATAATCTTGATGCTTGATATTATTTTTGATAATATTCTTTTTGATTCCCTTGGCAGTCTTTCCTCCTTTTTGGTTGTCTTTCATGTAACTATACATTTTAGATCGTAGACCGATGAATTCAGTTATTGGTATACTTGCAGCTTCATCTTTGAATTTACCAATTACTTTTTTATTTGTCTTATCAAAATATGGAGAATCTTCTGGGTAATCGCTATTATCAAATTTATCTTTATCATTCCAAAAATCTTGATACACATCCTTAGCTTCAATTTCGTATGTGAGACTGTCAGTGTCTGTGAATAGTAGTCTAGCTTTGTCTCCATATTTCTTTTTGATATAGTTATAATGGAAGTCATACATCAAAACCTTACTAAGATCAAGAATACACATACCCACATATGCCGGCCTGTTTAGGGTTAGTGCTTCTTTGATCTTATGAACGGCTACAAGATTTTCATTGAATATCTTACTGCTTACATAAGTAGGTTTAGCAGCCATTTTTAATAGTTTTTTCTCATCAGTAACTAATCTAACATCTATTCTCTTTCTTATATTTTCCATTGTTTTTCCAAATACACTGTTGTTCATAAGTTTGAAGAAATCTTTCTCAAAGGCATTTTTGGCATTAGTTCTTTTCTGAGTGTTGAAATCAATATATTGCTTCAACCATGCTGACTGATTAAACTCTAGTACTCTATGAACTTTTGTTATTTTCAAACCGAGATCAGTGTATAATTGTAGGTTTCTGTAATGAAGAACATACTTTTCTTTGTTTCTTAAAGTTGGAATCAGTTTTTGTACAAGGCCTGTTGATATATTATATTTGGTAGCTATCTTTTGGCAATACCCAGATAACATATTACTAGTTACTTTAACTTTCTCTGGTCCTAATGGGTAGTCATTATGAAGGCTGTGCAATTCTTCAGGATATTCCATGTCAACTTCTAGTATTAAACCTTTGTTGCTATCTTCTTTATATTTGGTCAAGTCTAACTTCTTAATCTGATTTTCTGTCATCCATTTGAAACCGCCAGTTGGTAGGTATTGTGACATAGCCCAACCATAGAGATTGTTAGCATCAAGATACATGATATACTTTGAGGGCGCCTTCTCATTGTATGATTTCATGTATTTGTTGTTGGCTTTCCCATATCTATTGGCTATATAAGAAATACCACCTCTCACCCCTTTTTCAATGAATTGAAACATGTCAATATCAGTCATTAGTTCTAATTTAATATTAGTCATTTTTAGCATAGCATCCCAAGACAATCCTGGAGATGTGAAATAATGACATGGGTCTAATTTATAGTATTGCAGACAGGTCTTTCTAAAGTTTTCAAACACATCAGCTAACAGAAGGATGTCAGATTTAAGATATAAATCATGGTACTCACCCATATTTTTAAGCATGAAGGTTTCCCAAACAGTTTGAGCATGCTTATAGTCTTCATCTGATATGCATACATCATTTAATATGCTGTAAAATTCTGCTTTTGGTGGTAGTTGTTTATTGAATTTGTCAAAACTGTCTATGAAGTCATATGGATAGACTCCTTTTTGTGACATTAAATTAAGCTTTTCACCTTTGAATTGTTGAGAGGTATATTTTAATGATTCTTTTGGTAGATTGCTTACTAGTTTATCTAAACTAGAGCTCATAAACTGGAAACTATCAATGAAGGTAAGATGATTACCAAGCATGAAAGCCATATACTTTTCCATATTGTTTGGTATAGCATTTATGTTCATTTGTTTGTCTTCTCCTTTCTTATTTTTGTATGTGTGCTTCTTGACTATTTCACCAATCTCTTGCATGATGAAATGACTATCATAACCTCTGAGATTATGGAATATAACAGGAATTTTTATCTCTGCTGGATTCACTCTGAGTTTCAGATTACATTCTTGGTGAGCAGATCCTCTGTATTTACCAGTTATATGGCAATGATCTCTAACTTTAATATCTTTCTCTGCATACTTTTGATCACATATATGGCATTCTTCAGCTTTTTGAAATTCTTCTTCATCATCTTTTGTCATTCTTAATGGTTTATTGAATTCTTTTTTCATCACTTTCTTACAATATTTGACTTCCCCCAGCATAGCTTCCATAAATTTGTGAACAGCTTTTTCACCTCTATATATTTGCTCTGGTTTGGTGTATTGATCATTGTAGCAACAAACAACCTTATAACCATAACTACAGTCTGTATGCTTCTGATAAGCCTCTGTGTATGATTGATCATTGTCAGGCTGACAACCATGTATTTTTTCAGTAATTGCTTCAAAATCTGCATAAATAACAAATGGTACCGGTAGTTGTTTATGGCAATTGTTGAATTTTAGTGTATTATTATCCTTGTCAGGCATTTTTATAGCTTGTGTGCCATTCACTTGTATGCAGTTTTCTTTATGATTTAATAATACTCTTTCACTACTGAAACATTGTAAACAATACATACAAAAATGCTTTCTATGTTCATGTTTTGTTTGATTGTACATAAATTTATTGAAGTCTTTTATTAATACATAATGTTTGTTTTCGCCTTCTGTTATCAATAATAAATGCATTTGATCTTCAAATTTTTCTTGGGATATGTAAATAGGAAATGGTTGTTTTTCTTCATATCCAAATACAATGATATTGATATTATTCTGTTTCTCAATTTTATTATACTGTTTTTGATTGACTGGAAATTCAATTCCTGAGTAATTCAATTTTTCAATAAATTCTTTATCACATTTTTTAATTCTCTGTGGGTATTTTTCTTGAGGATTCAAATGTCTAATGTGACACCATCTAAAACACTGATTGTCTTCGTTTTTCATGTTGATCAAACCGTTGGCACTATTTCTTAGTTCTTGTGGTAGTTTAATATATGAAGAGCCTCTCATTGGTTGATATCTTACAACATTAAGATAATGATTTTCCACTGATTGAACAGTCCAACCAGATCCCTCTGAAATCCAAACTGCAATTTTGTTTAATATGTTCTGCTTTGATACTTGCAGTGATTCATCTATATCTAGGTTGTTTATGATTGTTTGAACTTGACTGTTGAAATAGGCAGTTTTATATACTGTGTCTCTATTTGACATTTTTGTAAATATTACCTTGAGTGTTTCAACAAATTTTAGTCCTTTCATGGATTTTAGTGTATTTGTAATATGATGTTCAATAGCCTTTCTTGTGTTCTGCAACTGCACCAGTGGGTCTTTGTTATTTTTTATATTGATTTCATAGGATTTAGTATAACCTTTTAGAGCTTTGTCTGTTTGTTCTATTTTAGTTCTTATAGTTGGAACTGGTTTTTCTGCAACTGGCTGTTTAGTTCTAGGTGCTGGCACTGGTTTATAGTCGTCTCTAAACTCCATTGGTGGTAAAATAATATGGTCTTCATACTCATTCACCATCTGTTTAACACTTTTTCTTGGTGTAGGAATTGGTCTCCTACGTTGTTTTTTGTTATCCACTATTGTCATCTCAGGAGCTGGTTTAGCATTCTGGATTTGCAATAACATTTGGATTAGTTGAGATTTACTCAATTTTTTCAAGTCTGATTTTTCCATTATCTATATATATAACTATAGATAATTCTTTAAATGGTTTTACGAATGTGCGTTTGAATATAGTCGAGAATTCAAATAATCCAATCATGGATCCTTTGAACTATAACTATGAAAAGAATTAATCTTGTGTGTGATTTGGAATATTTTTTCGTGTTATGTTGATGATTCGTTGCATTATGATGTAGATATTTAGATTCTTCACATGCTTTTTTGTTTTCTCATGACATGATTTCCCAGCAAGTGTATAATTTTTGTTGTTCTTACAAATCTTACAAAGCCAGACTTTATTTAACATGTATTGTGTCTTATGTTGCTTTCTTTCTTCATCGGTATAAACTCTTGGTCTACCGCGACCTCTCTTAACATTTTGATTTTCCATATATAATACTATACTATAGATATTATTTTAAATAGTTTCATAATAGTGCGGATAATATTGGTCAAGAATTATATATTTTGCATTATTGCGTAATAGCCAGAAACATTAATATTTTTGGCTACCAATGAATAGCGAATGCAAAGATATAAATATCTCAGAAATTTCTGGGATACTTGTAAATAGTAACATCCCTTTAAAACAATTTTGTATATCCCTTTAAATCCCTGATTAGTGTTCTAATGTTACTGATTGTATTTTTTAAACCCATGTGCCCTGGATCAGATGAATATTTCTACATCTTTCCAAATCCGCGTTGCTGCTTGTTTTTGTTGTGCTAGATATACTATTTTCTTGTTTGAGATATTTAATATTATCAACTTTGGTTTGTTTCAACACATTACATTCATCATCGTATCTATTGTTTTCTATCTCATTGCAGATAATATTCAATAACTCTTTCAATGTTATATCTTCATCAATTTCATGTATTTTTTTATGATAAAGTTTCAATAATTTCTTTTTATATTGTAACAGATCCAATCTACGCTCATTATCATATATTTTATCATGAAGATTGTCTATTTCATCTTCACATTCCTGAATTTGAAAATTTATTTTTTTGATATATTTCTCAATGCCGCTCATGATATATATAAACATTATATATTTTTTACATCTTTTAGCGGTATCCAGCTGTTAAAATCATCACTATATCCTTTCCACTTCACCAAAGCTTGTTTTTTCTTATAGTCTCTTTTGATAACCTTATCTATACGAAAAACATCTTGTTTAGCTTTCAATAACTCCTGTTGATAGAAAGATCCTTCTATTGATTCATCATTGAGATCTTTTAATTTGTAAGTTATAGGATTAGTGTATTGTATCTTATCGACTGTAAACACTTCTTCAGTCCAGTTTGGTGTATAACCCTTGTCGAACACATTCCGTTTATACTTTGAAATTCTAACCTTATCACCAACTTTAAATTTTGGTTTATATGATAATAGTTCCGTATCATATAGATTGAAATAAACAGTTCCTTCATTCTTTTTCATAGATGCTTCAATAGGTTTCATTTTAATACTTGAATGCTTTGTACTGTTGTATTCATTTAATAGTTTTGGTAACATGTCTAAATATTGTGTTGTATTTTGAGCTGTAAATTGTTTCCACATTTTAGATTTTAATGTTCTGTTAAATCTCTCAATAATAACAGCTTTACCTTCATTGAAAGTAGAATACATCTCAATATTATTTTTCTTTAGCCAGTCTTTGAAAGTTTTATTATAGAATTCAGACCCTTGGTCTACCCAAATAAATTTAGGTTTCCGTTTGGATTTTTTAATAACATCATCAAATGATTCAGTAATTGTATTACCTGTTTTATTTTTAATAGGGATGCTCCAAGCAAATTTCGAAAACACATCAATGATGTTTAACAAATATCTATATCCTTTATTCCATTTTGAAAACTTCTGCATTTCTACAAGGTCAGCGCTCCAAATATCATCTATTCCATTAACAATAACACGTCTCTTTTGAAATTTCCGTTTGATTGGTTTATGTAGTTCATTTGCAAGGAGTTCAGCCCAATCATTACTCAACTCCTTTTTACGTTTTTTGACTTCCTTTTAACACCTAATCCAAGTTTTTGTTTTACATCAATCGTGTTTCTAGCCAACCAATGCCCCCATTGTCTTTCATTATACGGTACGTTGTCTAAAGCTTGAACCATTTTTCGGTCTGCCTTATTTTTACATTTCCTATCATCCTTGCAGACTGAATAATCGACATCATGTTGCATTGCTATTTCATCAGTTCTTCCTGTAGGTTGGTCATATATTTCTAATATTTGGCCAGTTGTTGGGTCATATTTCACTTGACTCTTTAAATCATTATATGGGCCAGTATATTTATGGCCGGGTAATGTCCAACCGCCTTTTGGTTTCGGAAGCTTCCCAATGGCCTTATGAATATCAATCCCACTACCTTTATGCAATGGATCTAGTTTCTTACTAATATCTGAAGTTAAACTATCTAAGGCTTGATCCAAATATTTATCAGCCATTCCTTTTATTTTTTGTTTAGCATAACCAGATTTAATTGCCTTTGATGCTCCGATTCTACCTAAATTATACAAACCTTTTAAAGCGCTTTTAGCTGCTATTTCACCAAGACTGTGACTACCTTCTATATTTAAAAAGCCCCCATCTTGTGAGGGCTCAATTAGTTTCCCTGTTTTTGTTTTATAAATTTGGTTTTTGTTATACCACATTCAGCGCAAGTGCATTTCAACATAGTTTGACCATTTTTAGTTTTCACATATCGTTCGCTTCCTGGAACACATTCAGTGACTTTATTCTGTCTAACACAATATGATTTTACCATTATATATATAAGTTAGATATTTCTAAAATAATGTTCGAGAAATCTCTCATTCTTCATTGTATCATATATGTCAAATACTTGCAATAAATTATAATATGAATTCCCTTTATTCATTTCATTCAGAAAGTATAAACAGAAGTAACCACATGTAGTCGTTTTTATGTTCTGGATTTGGTTGTTTTGATGTAACAGAATCAAATTCTTTCTTTTTGTATGATTTACGATCTCTTGAAATGGAGGCATACCGAAACTATCAAAATAATTTATCACGTTGTCTTTGACATATGTGGCCACCCAATGGCTTCCACTCATATATGAGGGTTCAAGATTGTATATGAATAACGCCTGTTTATGCTTATGTGGAACTTTCTCATCCCTCGATAGAACATCTTTGATTGGGATGTTCAAATATCTACACCATTTTATTAGATCATGATTACTTAACGGGATATCTTTATGGAATTTTGGTTTTACAGTATTGCCCCTAGTAGTGGTATGCCATTGAATGGGCTGTTTTTCCCTAATAGTATGCCTTCTCCCGACTTGTTTTTTTTGGTAGTTTTTTTTTTAATCCCCATACCAATTGGATTATCCCATGTACCTATAAATGGAGGTGGTTGTCTGTATGCACCAATTCTCGGAGCTCCCTTACCCCTTTTTTTCTTACTAATTCCCATTCGTGGAGCCCCACTACCAGTTTTACCAGTCAAAGCATTTAGAAGGAGTGGAACACCAATGCTTGCCAACAGAGTGCCTAAAAATCCACCTGATTGTGTTTTTGTTGGTTTTACATGAACACCTGAACCTGATTGAAGGGCATTCAATATATCCTGTTTTTGTTTCGTCGATAAAAGATGCTTATATTCTATCAGCTTATTAATTTTGTCTTGTGGTACGAGAAAACAACCCGACTGTACGCCTTTGCCAGATATTGATTTCACAATCTGAGAAGCACCTTCTGAAGCCAATCCAGCAAGAGCTGATAGCCCAAGGGTTTTACCTATAGTTGGTGCTAGTGTCTTTCCAATACTTAAGATAGAAGTTAGTAGACTACCTCCAACCTGTTTTCTGATATTACTTTTAACAAGTTTGATATCCATACCCTTATTCATCATACGAGTCTTCTCCAATCTCTTCTTTACCATTGCTGGTACATATAGAATATCATTTCCGTTCAGAGATTCATTTGATAGTCTGAGAACAATAGTTTCCCTTTTTTTGAAAGCATTGCTAAGATTCTTCTTTTGATTGTCAGACAAATTTACTTTGATTTCAAAAAGCTGAGTCATTTGCTGTATATAATATATGTTATATAATTTTTCCAGTTATAAAACATATATGAAATAAGGATATTTATTTTTATTAGTAATACATTACTTATTATACAATTTTACACTATAACCAATTCATTACCCACCTTGTCAATGACAACAGATTCTTCATATAGGACTACAGCATGAACATTGAAGTTTGCAGCTGCATTCTGGCTTAGTCTATACCTGAAGATTAGCTGTTTCGGATCTCTTGTTATTTTTTCAGTTTGATACGTAAGATTAAAGTAAATCAACCCATACAGAGAACTATAGTTTGCTAAGTTCAGCTGAGTTCCGCTGTTATAGTCATTTTTCCGCATAGTATATGACATCAAATCGTTAAAGATTCTCACTTTTGATTCTGTATCATACTCTGTTTCTGGATAAAAGACTCCATTTCCATATTCTAGTCTACAGTTTAAAAGGGAAGAGTTATTATCAGCAACATTAAGTTTAAAAGTGTCCATTAGATAAGGACTGTCTTCTTCAACTGCATCATTAGGCGGGTTTGTTCTTTTCAAGTAAACAAAAATGTGTTTGACATTGTCAATACTGCTTGAAATCTGGAAAAATCCTGATGATTGTGTAGGAGCTGATGCTTCGTACATTTCCCTTAAATATTTCCACTGAGTTTCTTTAAGAAATGAACTAACGAAATTGTCATACAATGAATCCTTTGGAGTTAGTTTTGGCACCCAGAGCAAAAACCTGTTAACAACAATTCTTCCAGCATCAGTTCCATTAGCCATGTGAATGAGTTCACCATCGTTTTGTAGCTCAATGTTAAATTGTATTTGCATTGGTACAAGCATCTTATCTTCAAGTTCTTCAAAAAATGAGAACCTGTTCAATGGTATAATCACATTAATGTTTTTAGCACCACCAGCCCCATTGTCTCGAAGTGCTTGAGTTTGCAACCTGCGAGCTTCAAATCCTGTGTTATTCGCAGCTGTTGTAGCATTCGTGTCCAAATACCAGAAACTGTTTTTAGCAACTGATCTACTGTAATCATCAGAATACTCTAGCAGGTTTTTAACAAAAGTGACTTTATGGAGATTGTCAGTGTCATAAACTATTTTTCCTGCAGATTTAATCATTATGTGGTCAATTAAGGAATGCCCTCCATTAATTACCGTTATTCGATCAGCAGCAGCATATCCTACTCCGTCTGCTAATTTCTGTAGTTGGAATTGGACTTCAATATAGGCATTGTACCAATCGTAGAAACTCGATCGATCATTAATTGTAAATTTATAACCATTTTTCGTTTGGTGTTGACCGTTAGCTGGAGACCTGATTACATCATCGAGTTGGAATCGCACCAACTCATTTCTTTGAAGAAAATTATCTGTTCTAAAAGACATATATTATTATGTTATATAATTTTAACAATTAAAAAATATATTCATTGATTCTATACAAATCTAACTCTACGTCTTCTCCTCAAACCATCTCCAGAAATGAGTCTATTCAGTATCATATCAGTACTTTCTTGATCTAGTTTTGGCTGATAATGTTGCTGCAGCTGTTTAATGGGTGAGGATGGAACAATTGCTGTTTGTCTTGTAGCTCCTTTTCTCAAATTTGTCAATCTTTTCATTATCAAATCACCAGATTTTTGAGATACCGCCTTACCCAGTCGCTCACCTGCATGGGATATCCCCGATTCTAACGCCTTCTTTGCTATTGGCTTAGCAAATTTCTTGAAAACAGATGATGCAACACTCTTCAACGGTTTGAAAATATTATCAACGATAATTCCCGATCCTTTGTGTCTGTATACAAATTTACCAAGTTTTGGATGGTAAAATCTTTTGAATTCATACGGTTTCATTATACTATTATGTTATATTATTCTATACTTTTCAGAATTAGTGAGAAAGATGTATCTGCTCCATTCAGGTCAACTAATCTTCTTTTTCCATCAGTAATGTATACCCTGATACTACTAATATTATTCTTATTGACTGGATTGAATGTGACTCTTCGTGGTTCCAGGGTAAAGGAGTAACTAGGTTGGAGTACACTGGTCGAGAAGGAATAAATGATGTCTGTATCTTGACCGTCGACAAGACTGTCGTTTATTAGGTTACAATGGATATTCAGGATATCTGTGTCTTGACTGAGATTGGGCACTTTCGGCCCTATATTTGTTTCATTAGATAATACTGTCTTATCAAACCCGATTAGATCATTAAAATTGGAATGCGTCAAATCAAGCTGATAATTCTGAGTCAATGTAATCGTAACCCTAAATGTTGTATTATCGAATTCAAGAGTGATAGGATACGTATCACCAGTCTTCGTTATATCCTTGATATATGTATTGAAGTCTGTATAATTCCATACTCCGGCTGGAAAGGTGATGTTGTTAAATGTTGAACCACTATCAGAGCTAAATTTAATTAATTGATTATTGTATCCAGCATTAACATTAAACCATGTAAAACTCATATTGATAATTCGGTTAAGGCCGATCACATATTGAGAATTACTATCCAATATCATTGGTCTAGTAAATTTTGTTGTGAAATCTTCAGGTTTATTATTCCCTTGATTTTTTACACTATAAGATGATAAAACTATCTCTCGTTCCATTTATATAATAAAGTTACATAAATTATATTTTGAAATATTGACTATACAATTTACTATATTGTGACCTATTGATTTTCGACATTTTCAATAATGTGTCCAATATAGTAACTCCCATATTTCGCATCTCAATGCTGGTATTCCCTGCCAATCTTTCACCAATAATCAATTCCAATTTTTTTAAAAGCTGCTTTACATCATTAAAAAACATAATATTTCCACCTCTCTGTTTTTTTCCCCGACTCTGGATTCCAGAACCTTTTATTGTTTCCAATTTAGTATTATAATGTTTTATGTATTCATTTAAAGTAACTCTTGCATTGTCTATTCTTTTGTTTCGCATTTGTCTCTCAGCTTCTGATATAGCCCCACTTTTGAACTGTTTTGTAACATGTGACTTATAACCACTTAATTGACTCCTTTTTGATTTTGCATCATTTATAATCTTATTAAGATAGGCCTTAGTCTTTTTATGTGTCATTTCTGGTTGATTTAACCTCATTTCCACATTTTCATAATCCGTAATACCAATATCATTCAAAATCTCATTACTTATATCTTCATTATCTAATCCATAATCGATCTCATCGTCGTCATCATATTCTGGTGGTAATTCATCAGGTTCATCACCAAAGTACTGAGGATCAACATAAATATTCTTATTTCCTTCCATAAGATCTTGTAAAGATTCTTCATAAGTAGGTGGTTTAGGTACAATTTGTTTATTTTGATTTGGTGGGACATAATCACCAAATAAATCATCAACTTGCATGTCTTCGAAAGGGTCAACTTCAGGCATATAATCAATACCTTGATCAGCTTTTTTAGGTGCTCTTTTCTTTCTTATGGGTACCCTTAAATCTACATTACTGTCGATAACATCATCTAATTTACTAGTCACAGGTTTGAATACCTTAGCCAATGACTCTTGACTTATCTTATGACTAAGATTATGTTTTGTGATTGCATCATGTACAAGATTGATCTTATTACCTAATAGAGATTTACTCTTTGCAAGTTCTTTCCATTTAAGTAAACTCATTTTTATTATATTATTAGGTTACATAAAATTTGGAAATCATATATAAAAAACAACGTTTAACACCGTGTTATACACCGTGTTATACACCGTGTTACACACCGTGTTACACACCATGTTGTATTGAAATAATATACCCATATTATATAATGATAATACCAAATTACGATATTGAAGACGATATGGTCTCGAACTTTAGACAGTTATATGATTTCATGCCAGATCAATCATTTAGGATGTTGGTTTGCGGCCCAAGTGGTTCGGGAAAAACAAATACACTTATGCATATGATTTACAATTTATTGTACTTTGATAAAATATACCTGTATGCGAAAAACTTAGAGCAGTCCAAGTATCAAAATCTTATGGATATATTCCAGCCAATAAGTGATGAAGCTGGTTATAATGTTATTGAAGCAAGCAATGATCAAATTATTCCTGTAAATGATATTGATAATGAAAGTCAGAAAATAGTGATATTCGACGATTTCGTATGTGATAAAAACCAAAAACCATTAGTCGACTATTTTATACGAGGAAGACACAAAAACTGTAGTGTGATTTATTTGAGTCAGAGCTATTATAAGACACCGAAAGACATAAGATTGAACTGTTCACATTTCTGTCTTTACGAATTCCCAAGCACCAATGAAAAGAGTCTAATTTGCCGTGAAAACAGTATTTCAAAACAATTATATGATAAAGCAACTAAAGAACCATTTTCATTCATATATATTGATAAACCAAAGAAATTCACAACCAAGAATATTAATGAAAAAATATAATCAAAGTAATATAATGTTATTATATAAATGAGTTACTCAAACGGACGTTTACCTGAATCAACATTTAATAATCAATCTCAACGGGGATTACCTGGTGTCGGGTTTGTATTAACAGATGACGGAAATTATGATATTCAGAATAAAAGATTGACAAATGTTGCAGAAGCTATTAACAATAACGACGTGATCACAAAGCATCAGGTTGACACGCTTGGAACAAGTTTGGAAAACAAACTGATTCAACTGAGGGCTGATTCTCTTCAGGTTGACGGATCATCTCATATGACTGGAGATCTTGATTTGAGGGGACATAAACTAATTCTACCCGGTGAGATTGATATGGATAGAAAATTAATCACAAACATGGACGCTGATTTGAATAATGACCTGGCTGCTGTTAATTCGATAACTCTCAAAAATCAGGTCAATAACAAAGCAAACATTACAGATGCATATATGAAAAATGAAAGAATAGTATTGACTGATAACATGGATGCCAATTATCATTCTATATTAAATGTTCAAGCAGCTGGTGATAACGATGCTTTCCCTTTTTATCATGGGAAGACACATTTTTTAAATTATGATGGTCAACAATACGATGCGAAGAATAAGAAAATCGTAAATGTAATAACCGATGAATCCAATGATTTAAGTAGTGTAAACATGGTTACTTTGAAAAAATATCATCCTAATACCGATCCTTCACACACACACGAGATTTTGAAAAATATTGATCTGAAAGAACTTTATAATATTGTGAAATCAAAACAACAGACATATCTTGAATTAGCAGCAAATTATAACAATCTTGTATCTTATAATGATGTAAAAAACATTTTTCTCAGTCGTAAAGAAACTTTTCCAATGGAAACTAGTCTAGATATGGGATCAAATACTATTTATAATGTAAAAGATCCAACAGAAGTTGATCATGCGGTAAATAAAGAATATGTTGATAGATTATACGGTGACAACATCACGAAAATCGAACAGAACGTTACTGCTCTAGCTTTTTTAGGAACATCGAAACTCGATAAAAAAGTGGAAAATGATCTTGATATGCAAAGTAATAAAATTATTAATTTAGCAACACCTTTACCAAATGAGAATGGTGCTGCCGTCAATGTTTCATTCTTCAACACCGAACTCAATGATTCTAATACAAACTTGTACACACGAATAACGGATGATTATAAGAGTTATGTAAACAAGTCACATATAAATACCTCTACAGCTAAAAAAGATGTTTTTAGATACATGATGGAAGATGTTAATCAGAGCTCGTCGGAGAGTAATATTGTTGTTAATGGTATTATCGATTTTGTATCCAGTCCACACAAAATTAACAAGAAAGCCTATGATATAACTCTTACGACAGACAATAACGATGACTTCGCGTCAAGGATAGGTTTTAATGCACTAAATCTTTCTCAAGGTGAGTACACTATGGTGATTGAGTTTTTCGTTCCAGATAAAGCTTATATTAGTTCAACAACTGTCAGTGTTGTATCAACAGTCATTAATATTGGGCAGCAAACAACAAAAATATTTAACACTGAAGGATATACGAAAAGCATTGTTCATTTACACAAATGGCAGGTCTCTCCACCTGAATATATAATGATAGATCTTCATGGAAGAATAACAAAAGGAAATACAAATAAAGCACATCTAATTGTTTATGGTGTTCAAGAACATGTCTCGAGTGTCGATCCAGATGTATTTGATACTGTTTTTGTAATTGAAAATGGAAAAATGGTTATGGAGACTGATATTGATTTAAATGGTAGAAACCTAATTGGTTTACCAAAACTGAAAAATAAATTCATATTTTTAGGCAATTATATGAAAAATAAGAACAGTCGTGATATAATGTTCAACGGTTCATCATCATTTATTGCGGTAACTAATTTGAAAATAGTAAAATTATGGTTGATAATATTGGACGATAAACCGCCTGAAGGATACAAAAAAATGGTTATATTAATCGGTAACTATTCATTTGGACCCCAAAATTGGAATAAAACATCAAATAAAATTTTATACACTTTCAATATATCAACATCAGTTATCAATTTCAATGAAGATACAGTTGTACGAATCAAATTACTATCAATTGATCATATTACATATGCACCTTATAATTGCCATATCAGTGTACTTTTTGAAGAGTTTTAATATATAATTATCTAATATATTGATATATATAAATGTCAATTCTTGCACAGTCAATTAATTTTTGTAATAAATTTTTCACAACCCAAAAAAACCTACATCCTAATACTAAAGATGAAATATTAAAATCGGCTTTAATATATCAATTTTTGTACGTTAACTATTTGAATAAGCCAATATTATTTAACCAAATATTAGAAAAACACCCTGACATTGGATTAATAGGACCAGGTTCTTGTACTCTAAATACCAATTACCAATTTTTAATTAAACATGCTATTTTTCATGATGCATTTGGAAGATTTTATAATGACTATGAAATGGGGCCTGAATACACATATTGCTTCCTTTCAATGCCAAAGAAAGTAAAAAGATCTCCAATAATGGGCCAAATAAGTGGTGTATTATATTGTCTTATTTCAAATCCTAAAATATAATATGTACTAATAATATATAGAATAGAATGACTAAAACAGATATCTTTCAATTTAATCATATCGATAAGTGTATAAGCAAAGAAAAATTATCTGAAATCAAAGCGTTATATAGATATTACCACAAACGCTTTTGGTGTTATAAAAAGGCTTTCAAATATTTTAAGAGATTGAATTTAATTGTAAATGTTACTTCAACAGGCTTAGTAGTTATTGGTACAATAGCTGGTAGTATCACATTAAATCCTGCTATACTAGCTTCTATTTCTGGAGCTGGTTTATTGCTTAAGACAATATCTGAAATCAAGGACTATAAGAGAAAAATTGAAATGTCTAAATTTTCTTATATGACTTATGAAAAAGTGTTAGTTGATCTACGGTCTTTTTTAAGAGGAAATCAATTCAACCACACTGTTTTCATCAATGAAATGAGACAGTTAGATGAAATAATCATCGATCTTTGTCCTCTTGCTGATAAATTCGAGAAACAGTATGATAAAAAATTCGAGTAAATTTTATTTTATAATTCATTCAAAGGGAAAAACCCTTCACATGACGTATGACTTCCTATTTTTCTGAGAATCATGCAACAGGTCACCTTTTAATAATTTTGTTGACATCATTCTTTATTAATTTATAAACATCATCCCACCATTGTTCATAAAATTTTAATGTCTTTTTAGAAGAAGTTTTTTTTTATTTTATCATAAGGTAATCCTAAAATTTTTAATAATCTTCTCAAAACATAGGTTACACTAATCATCCGTTTCCGGTTCTTATTGACTTCTGGTAACACGTTGTTTATTAATCCAAAAATCTTATATATTTTGTTACGGTCTTGATAACTCAAATGAATTTCTTTATTATATTTATTGATTATATTTTCGATATGATATTTTCTTACATACACACTCTTCGTCCTTATTCTATACATATTCTCATAAAAATCAACGTACTCTTTAACATAATCATAACCATGGACGGAACCGCAATTTAGACAGACGCTCATACCATCTATACTATTTATATCTTGTTCACAACAACATAACTCAACCAATCTAGCACTACTATCAACTTCTAATAATTTCATATCATAAAAGGGATATATCAACTCACCAATACTCATCATTTCCGTATTTCTACCAACATCTGCTAATCGTCGGTCACAAAAGGGACAGGTCAACTCTCCCATCTTCTCAAATTCATCATGAATTTCCAAATTACAATTCATTCTATACTATTATATGAGATTATATTTTTAAAACAATAGCTATAAGCGGTGCGTGTCTAAATTCCCAGAAAACAAAAATAGCGAACATGTTTTAATAACAGGAAATGAGTCATCATTAATAGTTATTGTTTCAGATCACGAGTCAGTCGTATGATTTTTTCAACCAATCAGAAGGTGGATGATGCATCATTCAGTTATGTGAGTAAGGCATCTTAACTTCACAAGCAACTTCACAATTGTGAACTTTTTCACTGAAAAAGTTCACAATTGTGAATCAAAGTGTGAAGCCTCTGATTGGTTAAAAATATCACACGACCGTCTCGTGATCTGAAACAATAACTATTAGTGATGACTCATTTCCTTTTTATCAAAACATGTTCAGACTTGTAAGCGGGGGATTCCCCGTTCTCTGTTTCTGGGTATTACATCCTGTGTTTCCGAGAATTGTATCACGCAATGAAATAAACGCACTTTGTTTTAATTAACATATAGTTTCATTTGATTTTTCCATTTAATATTTTTAATTAATTATTGCATTTAATATTTCCATTTTATTTTTTGCCATTATATGGTAAGTAGTATAGAGTTGGCTTGGTATCAGATCAGTTTTGCAAAACTGATCTGGTACCGCCAACTCTTATACTACTATCACCATGAAAATTACGGGCATGGGTTCTATGTATATGGGGCTCCGCAGCGGGCTTTCCCCTTGTGAGAGCTTCGCTTAAAAGCAAAAAACGAAATCTTCCCAAGTAGTGAATCATAACCTTAGTTCCAAACAGAATGTTGCATGATAATTTAATGCATGCGACCGTATTCGAGTACAGCATAGTTGGTATTCTGGACAAATGACAAAGAAAGTAACGAGCAAACAAAAATGCGACTTAACTACGCAGTTCTCTTGGATCATTCTCTTGAATGGATAAAGAGTTAAACTATTCAAATTCACCGAGCCAAAAAGGCGTCTGGGTGCGCGTCTGGATGCGTAATATATGTCGTATTTGCCTGTTACTAAATCAACGGAAGATCACGATGATTTCATGTGTACTTTTAAAAGGCGTCTATAATGCTATGCTTGCGCAAATATATCCGTTGCTCAGGAAAAGACGTTTCAAATGCTAAAATTAATATCAACTACTGCATAATAACCGTAAAGAACGTGCCTAAGGTCGATTTACAACTACTGATGTTCAACCCAAGTGTTATTTAAATCCAACTGAATAAAATGGAATTGAAAAAAGGAAAAGGCGCCATCTGTATCGCCATTCCTATAAGTCCTACATACAATTCCGAATGGGATTCGTCAATTTTTTGGATCGTAAATTGCACAAATCATAAAAAAATGTTCTACAGTAATTAACACTTTTACTTTCTTTTTTTTAGATGCAGATTAATGATTGGAACAATGCAGATGCTGCCTTATATGATTTCTTTAACAAAACCTTTTGGAATAAAATTGCTAAACAGGATCACAGTTTCTTTCAAGAAGTCCAGGAATTACGTGAAAAGGTTAAGGACCTAGAAAAGGAGTGTATTCATTCGCTGCAAACAAACCTCGATACTGGAGAAATGGAGATTAAACTGTATGCACACGCTCCAAACTTTACCAAATATATGTGTGAGAAAATGACGATGAAAGAGGAAAGTTACATAGCGTATCTGAAGAAGAAATTTAACATAAAACTTGGTGAACATAATAACTATCAAAGAAAAACATTTTATAACGCGTTAAACCAGACAAGATTACAAGAGGCGTTAGCTGTGTAGATGACCTAGCTTTGCAGTAAAAACAAAAGGTGTTGAAAGCAGTGCATTATCACACCATCCGATAAAAGAATAGTTACTGTAACCAAAGAAAAGGAAAACCATATGAATTTTTATAGTCCCGTTATAATGGTTTTATAGCACTCCCCCCCTGAGGACCAATCAAATTGTTTGCTTTATCAATCGCATCGGCTCTTAAAACTCCAAGAGGATACACTGTATATCAAGCGATTCCGGGAAGGGAGAACAAATGATTGAGCGATCCCTGCAAAAATTGGTCAATTTCATCAAGTAACCCATTTCCAAGGTAAATACCTTCGGTGGTGGTGGTGGTGGAGAGAGGGGGTCTTTTCAAAGTAATGCCAAAACTGGTTTGTAGTTTCTAAAAGGGACTATGTAATGTAAAAGACAATAAACCTAAATTTCTTTACTTTCTTATTGAGGTTAACATCGTATTTTTGTTCTGGCTTTTTATTGAACACAATTGAGTTACAATCTGACAACACGCAAACCTACATCAAACTTTGTTCATTTAAAGTAATGACAACCACCCTGTGTAGAATGAAATTTTGTTTCTGATTCTTGAAATACAATACTGATCTTTGAGCTGCATTTTTTTCCTTTAAAAACTCAATATCTTGTGCGCAAATTAAACTTTTGTCGGAACGGGAGGTCTGGACTAGTCAGTTCTTTTAGATGATGTTCGCACTAATTATTTATGCACACTGGGCGCGTAATTCATGTCGCAATGCCATCGGCTAGAACATGTACAAACGCGCTGGCCAATAAGAAAATCTAAACAAATAAAGGCCTCAGGTATAGTCAGCTTTGCTGAGATTTAGCTCGCTTGTATAGATCGGCTTCCTTACCCTGATTTCCCCACTTTCTGGATAAATAAAAAAAAGTCTGTTGTGTAAAGTTTAATTTTTCCTACTTGCTCGCTCATATCGTAGCTGAAATTATTTACCCAATAGCCCAATTTCGATATATTAAAATTCAACTTGAAACAAAAGACATCACTACGAGGCTTAGGGGAATAAACCATATAAATCCCTACTATCATTCCCTTAAGCCTCGTAGTGATGTCTTTTGTTTCAAGCTGAATTTTAATATATCGAAATTGGGCTATTTAGACCCAATATTCAATCTGATGTATCTTCAGTATTTCAGAAACTGGAGCCATATCAAATTATGAGTACCGTTTTCATTTTCAAAATGTGAGTGTTTCTCCATTAGTGTAGGCTCTCTTTTTTTCTGCCGAGAATAACAAGATATTTGCAACGCGAATAAAACAAGTTTGTCAACACTTCGAGCCCCAACTCGCAATGGTTTTATTTGCACTAGGGGCACAAATTTTATTTTGGAATTCAGAAAGTGGGTTCACATTAGAAATAAAAGGCTCCTATAAGCCAAATCGTAAATATGAAACGCTTCTTTTATACTGAGTAGATGCCGGACCGGGGGTCATTTGTAAAAGATCAAATAAAGCAATATTTTTTTCGAAAACAATGAAATGGCATCAGCGTGGCATGAAACGAGACACGTGGATGACTAAATGCGTTAAATTTGTCAGTTATGACCTTTTCATTCAGCCGGGAACACGACTTTGTATGTTACGTCTTTAAATAAAGTAGACAAAAGTATCGGAGAATTGTAATACAGTTGAATTCCGTTAACTCGAATCCTCGATAACTCGAACCTTCCACATCTCGAACCAAATTTCTCTCTCTTCTGGAGGTTCGAGTTTTCGGGATTCTACTGTATTGTTGTATAGACAGTGTTTTATTATCGAGTTACATGTATATTATTTAATGTACTCTTGACAGTCGGTGGAGATTATTTTTTATTTCTTACATTCATTCACAATTCATAAGAGTATTGGTCAGTAATCAACCATAAAAATGCATTCGCTTAAAAGAAGGTACGTGAAAATGTTCGGGGAGATACCAAAGTCACAGTTGCCGCCTACTTTGCCTCTGAAAAGAGCAAAATAATCTTCGAGGGGTGGGGAGGGAATTGAATAAAGTGGCATCGAAACAGGTAACAGAGGAAAGCTGAAATTAATCCCGCTACTACGCAGGATACCCAACACAAGATTAGGTTGCGCGAACGCACAAAATCACAAATGAAATTAAAAAGGTTTATAAATGCTGATACAGAATACTAATAGGAATGGTAATAACTTCATCGCTATTGTTCTTTTGTAAGTCAGGAAAATATTAGCAGCAGGACTGTATGAATGTTTACAATAGCTCGCCTACGTCTCGCCATTGTAAATCTGATCCATACAGTTCTACAGCTCATATTTTACTTAAAATCCTTATGGTGTTTGAATCAAGTTATGTACGCATACGCGCATTTTATTTTACTTTATTTTGTTTAACCTACAACTGAAGACACACAGTTTTACTAAGCAGTTTATGACACTAAAGATTTTAAAAGAGTTATATTTTGCATTGATTTCAACCTTGTTGGTAACTTGTCAATTTTGAGTAATCTAGCCTTATACTCAAGGATCTGCAAAGAAATGGTAGACAAGGACAAGATTTTAGTGTCTTTTTTTCTATTTAATTAACAATAAAAAAATATGTTATCCTAGAATTGTTCATACTTCGTGTAGTTCCCAAATTTTCCCACTGCATGTTTGCCCCCATGAACGGTTAATTTATTTTTACAATATCAGGCTTTCTACGACCATAATTGGACATCTTCGACTTGAGAACATTGTCATGAGGTCTTCAATCGTTGCACTTCTGTAAACAAGTTCAACATGGTGGCATATGGCCAACAGACCGTCGTCTTAACTTTGTGTTACAGAGATAACTATATACATATAAATATTACTTGTGACACTTCTTGCAGGTTTAACAACTTATGGTTTTGACTTATAACACCAAGGGCTCCTTTCTCGCAAGTCCTCGAAGCGTTCGAGCCCATCAACTATCGGAGCTGTTACCGAGTTCACTTTCGAGTAGTGGAGAAAGAGCAGTAGAAAGAAAGGACGACATTTCCATGTACTATCCGACAATCTCTAAAATGCCAGTAGTTTCAATAAATATTACAGGAGTTCATCGAGAGTTTCGGGAAACGGACCTCAGCTACAAATTCTCAGAACGCACATTAAGGGGGCAATGTACCTGCATGTCATTTTACCGCTACTTGAGATGGGTTTTATGGAATTATCTCGTTAACGTGAAGCAGTTCAAAAATGCCATCATTCATAGGTTTGTGGAAGAATGTTTTGTATTGTTTTGTAAATTTTTTGGTCATTTATAGGAGTGTGTATCGACTCAATTTTTGCTTTTTTCAAAAATATTTTTTCTTTCTTCTATCCCTTCTTTAAAACACTTAGTATTTCATTCAAATTAAGGTGTATTGGCCCCTTTGCGCAATCAGAAACAGAAAGATATTATATTTTGTGCTTAGAACAGCAACAGTTACTTCTACTTACTTTCGCAAAATTGCTTGCATCCACTCAGTGTCCTGAAGTTATTCTGATTACCGCGGCATCCACCATATTCGAAGAATTCGCATTTCTGGGTATCTGTGTTATAGAAATACCGTGGAAGCTTTGCCCTGCAGGGTCCGACAACTTTCGGCAGGTGGCAGACTGAGTTCCAATTTACAACAATCTGTTGGTCTGAAAGATAGAACCATTGTATTTAAATTGAGCAAAATCAGGGCGATACAAAGTACGCGTATATCTATAAAAGCATAAACCAAGGGTTTTGTTACGACCCTTTTAATATAGTGCGACTGGAAAACCGTTCCAGACCTATTTCCAAAAAAAATCAATCCAGCAACATTATTGGCGCTAGTTTTTCCGGTCGTACTTTCGTTGTTTTCGTATTGATATATCAGTTTCCATTAAACTCAATAAAGGCATTTAGGAACACGATACATACATGCAGAAAGAACAAACTGGAGGCCGCTACTTTGTACATTTCTCCGTCGACAATAAAATTCATGTTACGGCCTTTCATGCTTAAGTTGTAATACAGAATTTACGATGAAACGTACATTTTATGACGACACGAGTTTTGGAAAATTTCTCTTTCTTATTCGCATTATTTTTATTCAAAATAACTCTACATTCTTGAATAATTCTTTCCACCCACATTTTTTTAAAAGGTCAAACTGAGTTGAGGAAAGAAACACAATAGCACGCTTTTCCATGTTCTCATATTCAATTTTTTTACCTAATCAAAGCACTCATTGCTTGCATTCAAGCATTTTTATTATAGTACTAATAAAAATAAACTTTGAGTAACATTTTTAAAGCTTATTTTTCTCTCCTTCGAGTAATAACATTACTAGGTTAAAACAGTGAATGTTAAATAATCACTAAAAATTGAAAAGAAATAACTTACATGGACATGTTTTATAACACTCGGCAATGGTTTTAAAATTGTTTGAGTTTCCTTGGCAGCCACCGTATATAAACCTTTCGCACGTTTTAGTGGTGTAGTTGAAAAAATATCTTGGAAAATATGCCCTGCAATCCCCCGTAATCTTGGGAAGAAAACAGGTGCCTTGAATAAAGATAACAAAATAAGTTAGTGTGTTGCTATCTCTGATGTTTACATTTCACATAAGAACAGCCCACACGTGTGAATTGCATACAGCGCGCGCGAAAGGACCTTTTTGTGACGCGAAAAAAACGCTCGCCAGCAGCACTTTGCTGTGGTAATATTTATCACGATGCCATACAAAGGTGGTTCTAACGTTTCAGTCTGTGGATAAAATCCTAAAAAAAGTTTAAGTGTGACATTTCAAGTGAAAGCTCGTCAGCAGTACTTGCATGTGGGGTTGTTTATTATAACTGTACAAGGTGGTTTAACTTTTAACTTTACGGTGTGACACATATGAAAAAAACGAAAGCTCGTCAAGTACGCGTCAGCAGTACTTTCCTGTGATACTGTTTGTTTATTAGTATCTTCTGACGAAGTGAAATTTCGTATTGTTATTACATTTGATTTTGGCTAATCGTTAGAGTTAAAGGAAAAAATGCGTGACCAAACACATTAACGCTCTTCAGCAGTTCTTTCACTAGGAACTGTTTGGATAGTGACACGGTGGAATTTACTTTTAAGTCTATTCATAAAATCCTCAAGCTTAAGAGAAACACTTGAGCGAGTATAAAGTTTTCTTTGGAAGGAGATTGTTAATAACTAAAACTTAATGACGTAATTTTTTTTACTTACAATTGGCCTCGCAGTCCTGCATTGTTTTGAAGTTGTTTTTATTTCCAAGGCACCCACCGTAAATGAACATCCTGCACCGTCGGCTGACTAAGTCAAAATAGTATCTTGGAAAGTGCCCATAACATATGCCTTCTGCCTTAGGAAGGAGACAGTCGTGTCTTATCTTGGGTCTCCACAATTGCAAGAAAGCAAGCGAACCTGGGAGGACAACACACACAAAAAAAATGTGTTTCGATCAATCGTTCTACGTACTAAATTAAATAAATCCTCCAGAATATCATTTCCCCTGTCTTTGGACAAAATGCGGCGTCACGTCTCACACTATATATCGAAAATTTATTATCCAATTAACTCTTGGGAAATATGTCAGAATAATTCGCAATCGGAATTCATCATAGGAAGGTGGAGGGGGGGGGGGGGGGGGGAAGAAGTGGTGATGAACGTACCCATCAAAATTTTTAGGGGATTGTACAGGGCGCTTCTTGAAACTCTTAGCCGTTTTTAGACCATTTTTTTTATGTGGTTTTCCTCCTTGTCCAAATGACAGTCACTAAAACCCAAATTTTGTTTGACTAGAAGGTACATGTAAATCATACCAATTTTCAGACTTTTTAATTTTGTCAAACTAGTGTATCTAAAAGATAGTAATTGCTGCGGTAAATTTGTTGTAATAATGCTGTTTCATCGTCTCACTGGTATTACAGAATTTTCTCTTTCGTTTTTTGAGGGGAAGCAAAGCAAATGTAACCGGGATGAATCGACGAAAACTCCAGCTGATAAGACTAATTTTGTTTTGTAATTCACGCATCAAGTTCTTGCAATGTCTGTAGAATATTGTTGAGCAAAGGACGCGTTCACCACGAGGAAGGTGTGAAAATTTAGGTTAATTATTGATAATGAATATGTTGCGTTACTAGTTCGCGTCTCCACACGCTCAGCTCAGGTTTCGCGTCCCCACGCACTCAGCTCAGTTCAGTCTCATCGACCGCTGTCGGAGTGATTTCAAAATAAATTTGTCTTTTATTCCGTACAACCTTCGAAAATCTTTGCTATTCAACGGTCCTATCACCATGCCTCACAGTCCTCGCTCAACTCGCGGTAGTCTTCGACACTTCAGTTCCGATTTCGACTGGGACATGTTAGACCAAAATATTACAAACCTCGCAGCCAACAGCTTGAAGCAGCAAGCGAGGCTATTGTTCGTGGCGCAGTGCATTCTGGCCCAAAATGTGTTCGTGGCGCAGTGAATTCTGGTAAAAAGCGATCAATTCGAGATTTTTCCTAGCTTATATTTTTTTTCTCATATATTTCTCTTAAATCCTGATTATGTTGCTGCTCACTCGCTGCGCTCGTTCCGCAGCAATTATATTTGCTGTTTAGCAAGAAATAGATTATAAAAAAACATATCCTTTTCGGCCGTCCATACCTTTATAGCGTATATTAAGTCTATATATATATATATATATATATATATATATATATATATATATATATATATAGAATATTTATAGATATTTTACAAATATAGTCGTTTCCGTACCATGGATCAGCCTTGCTTTTTTATCAAATCGTATCATTATTTTATAGCTGATTAGATCCTTTACTACAGGATCTGGTACTTCTATAGGGGCATTGTCACGCAGATTTTGCTGTGTTTTGGTCAAAATACACTAAATATATGACAAAGTACCTTTGCTCAAACATAAAATTGCTTTTTGAACACCAAGAAGATAATATCAACTGACTTCTTCAAGGAAGAACAAACCATAAAACGTTTTTCTGCGATTTTTCCACGACTCTTGGGAGGAACTTGAAAAAATTGGCCAATTTTTTCAAGTTGCAATCCATTTCCATCCTGGCCATCCGCAGCCAAAGATAACTAATACTAGTTTCTGTGCACTGGTAGAGTATTTGTTAACAAAACTGGACCGTTATTTTGAGGTTTCCATTGAAACAAATATGTTATTTGGCTATTCAAAGTGATACTAAAAATAGGTGACAGTATCCCTTTAATGTGTCTTTGCAAATACAGTTACTTCTTTGAAATTAGACAGACTGTTTTGATCACCAAAGTTTTTTTGACTGACGTTGGTCAAAGGTTGCTGAAAAATGCTTAAAGAATAAAATAAAATCCTCCTGAAACATCTTCCTCGAAGCTTACAGTTTCCTTCGAGTTTCCTTATCTTTGAGATATCTCCTCGCTTTATTTGAGCTCATTATTTATACAGATGGCGAAAAAGGTCACCAATGACTCGCAACTTATTTCACAGAGAAAGCAGATGAGTTTTCAGTTGTTATGAATGATAGCAAAAAGCATCTCAGATATTGGAGATAATACTGCTTTACGGTTTAAGTTTACATGGGCACTAACGCATACTCTATAAAGGCAAAACTTTTATCGTACCTGCGTTGAAGAACAGCACAAAGACCAGAGCAAGAAATGGTGACTTCATTTTCATTCCTCTTTATAAACTGTGCGCTCAGTCCTGTTCACGTCGTTGACACAGCTGTGATGAAATGAAGCTTGAACGCGTATGAGTTATATTAAATGTTTTGTGCGCCCAACCCTGTTTAAGTACTGACATTTAATGCGTTAAATCCGCTGAAACGACTTAGGTCATGTCGCAAGACCTTTTGTCTGATAACGGAAGTTTATAATACTCCCGGATAATACTAAGCGACAAAAATAAGCATACTTAGAACGGCCGTACGTGACATGTCTCCGCAACTCAAATAGAAGGTGTTAGTGTAATATATAAGGCATTAATTTAACACCCAAATTTTTACTTGTCCTGGGAACCAAACAATAACTTTCAGTGATTTTAAAAGGTTTGACATTAAGGTTAATAGACTCTCAAATGATATAAGCTACGTTTAATTTGGTAAAAGCAGGAATTAGATTAGATCAGCAACCACGGAAGTCTGCATGTCAAGTTGTAAAAGCACCAGGAAAGAAAGATTTTGAAAAAATACTGTATTTCCTCGAATAATAGCCGTCCCCCGATTAATCACCCCCTTACAATAATTGCCCCCATTGGTGAAATATTCGAAATAATCGCCTCCCTCGTTTAATCGCTCTCCTCCCCCCCCCCCCCCCCCCCCCCTCCACCCCCCTCCCCCTAACCCCCTCCCCCCTCCTTCTTTTACTTCCTCCTAGTTAAGCTAAAATTTATCTTCTTGTATACAGGCAAGAATCGTTACAGAAAACTTACAAAAGCGCAGGTTTCATATAGTTTTTCAATAGTGACGTTCGTGTATTTGACTTTTCTCGTTATTTCTTGAAGCTCTCTTATTAGCACATCAGCACGTTAGCACTTTCAGCGAGCATATTTGAAATAATCGCCTCCATCTCAATTAATCGCTTCCGCTCGAATAATAGCCCCCTTTTGGAGTGAAAAAAAAAATTTTTTTCGAGGAAATGCGGTACTTGTGAAATCAGGAATAAGATTACATTCAAGGTCAGCAACCACGGAAGACTGCATGCTGAAGCCAATCTATTTAAGAAATCAAACTTAAGTTAAAATCTAACAAGTAAAAATTCAGAAAGAAAACGTAGTTGCTGTAATCATAGCCTGCGAATACAGCCGCTTCTCATCGCTCCCGGCCGCTAGGGGCGTTCGCGTGAGATTCGCAGGCTACTGTAATCAGTGCTTTTCCGGTTCCTTGTAAGTAGCATTTATCAATACTACGGAGTGCCTGAATTCATGGTCCAACATTAATTCTCTTGTATTTTCTTTATGGATTATTCATGAGTGTTATCATGATATAAACCATCTGTAAAGCAGGAATTGCATCAGTTCAGCAAGTACGGAAGTCTAGTACTGAAGCCAGAAATAGCACGTAAATTTTAAAAGCACCCGGAAAAATGAAACTTCCACATTCCATTTTATATTTTGTGAAATAAAAACATCGAATTTCTCTTGAAAAAAAATTATAGCAATAAATGGAGAAAGCATTATTTATTATTTAGCTTAAAAGTATCGCTCTTATCAATAATTCAGATCAGCCTTGATTCATGTTTCAACATATTAGTATTTTAGTGTCTACAGAGCTGTGATTGCACGAAGGAAGTTTGGAGAACAAAGAAGAAGTTTAAGAATTACTCTAAGCAAATAATTAGTTTTTCTTCTATTTTAGTCTGCTTGCTCAGTTCGTTTTGTTTTGTTTCGTGTTTTTTAATTATGGTAATTTCTTCTAAGAACAATTTTCATAGCATACGAAAATGTAATATAGCTTGGTTGTATCCGTTTTAATCTGCTGAAACAACTTAATAGGTGATAAAATCTCTTATTGGATTACGGAAGCTAGGGGTTGACAATACTTAGATCGCGAAAGCAGTACTATTAAAAGCTTGCTTGACATGCTTCCTCCACTGCATTCAGGACTTTAAAGTGAGTCATTAGTAGAACCCACATGAGCTTAACTTAAATTGTAACTCTTCTGCGAACCAAATCAGAGATTTTACAGAGCTCTAATGAGCACTTTACTGACGACATAACTTGTGTTGCAAACCGCAGGAATTACATTAGATCAGTAAGCACGGAAGCCTACTGAAGCCATAAATAACATTTCGTAAAAGCACCAGAAAAAAAAAGGTTTCTACATCCCATTTGTTGAAATAAAGGCATCGAATTTAATTTTCTTTTTAATTAACGAACAAAGTGTAATTCCTCTAACTAACTCCAGATCTTTTCTTCACTTCGGTAGCTCTTTTCAATATTTAATTATATAAGATCGGCCTCCACCCGGGCTGTATTCATAGCCCAACATCAGTAACAGTTTTGGCACAGCCGAAAATAGTTTATTCCTAGCATGCGTCTGTGGAGCTAAGAATATCATGATGCACGGAGGGCGCGGGAAAGAGTACGAGTTGTCCTACGCAAATAACCGAAAACAAATAGAACGAATGTATATTGAACTGACTGACGTGATAAATGAATGTTGAACTTATCATAGACCTATGGGGTGGGGGAGGCCGGATTCCCATATGAAAGATACGCGGATGCTTGTCGTCTCGTTTAGGGGTGCGGATTACGGAATTTATTATCACTCAGGGTGTTCAAGGAGGAAAGGCGATATTTTTAGCCACTGAAGGTATCGTTCAGGCATCGTTCATATATTTTTTAGCGCTTTCAAGCAAAACGTTATTATTATAAACAGCGGTTCGCTCATTCGCACATCGTAAGCTAAATGTGTGAAAATAACAAACTTGAAAATCTTGCTTGTTGTTATCATAATTACCGTTTTTAAATCATGTTAAATTTGTAATGGGGTTGATATTTTAACCAGTTAATATTTTTAAATAGTAGATATTTAAACACAGACGGTTTTTATTTCACTGAATTACAGCAAAACGTTGCAGATGCAATAATGCATTTTGTATACCCCAATGGTACACAAAAAACTGCTGTAAATTAAACATTAACTCGTGTTTTAACCAATCATTAAAATAAAATACTTAAATTGCGTAGTAACACTACAGCTGAACGCTTAGTTTAAACAAATTTATTTTGGGTGATTTCTAAAGTGCATGTCAATGATTAATCTGATATAATTAATAAAAAACTTAAAATTTATGCGAGAATGGATATTTTATTCTCCTCCTTTAGAATAATAGTTATGCGCCGCATACACTAGATTTATTATCAGGACTCAAGGTCGCTAATGTGATACAAGTATTTGAGAGCTGACAGCATTTGTACTAAAATTATAAGGTCTTATTCTTTGGATATTAGCAAACACGTGAAGAATGAGCAAGATGCGGCTTTTCTGCTGCCATGGACCTCTCCCTTCGATGCTTGGGATGATACACATCTAACTTCAAGAGACTATTTATCTACCATTTCTACAATGATATACATTGTCAAGAATAATTTTGAATAAGCTCTGGAGAAAACACTCCGCCCTAA
>JAJLRJ010000004.1:25497433-25982433 GCA_024195265.1 Dendrophyllia cribrosa
ATTAGTACATGTACTGAGGAGTATGATTTCAGAATCGGAGAAATAACCGAAATGAAATCAAGACAAATATACTATTTACATGTCGGAAAAATCTGAGACCTTTCGGAGTACACAGCACAGCAGGATTTTGCCCGATTCCACGGCGATAGCGTGAATTTGTTTGATGACGGCCCGACGTTTTTGCCTGCGTGACATATCTCGCGACATAGCCCTTTTAAACAGTGGCTGAATTAATTCATGAAACTGAGGTACTAGGTCAAGACGAGGTGCCACGGGATAAGGAGACGCACCATAATCTATGATTACTAATAGTATAACGATATTTTTATAAATATCTCGCCTCTGACCTTTTGCGACGATTTCCTTACTTTTGGTCACGCGCCGCGTGTAATATAATACCGAAACTCCCGCATGTAAACAAAAACAAAGGTGTGGCTGACTAGGGTCCTTTAAAAGTTGTGAAGAACATTCTACAAAGAATGTAAAGAACATTTTACAACATTCAGTCACAAAGAAGCTTTGTCACGGGGATTTTGATGTTTCAGGGTCAACTGCCTCCAATTAAAACATAATACCTTTGTCAGACACGAAGTACTGATAACAAGTGAATTTTTAAAGAGAGAATAAACCACAATTAAAGTTTTAGCGAGTTTTCCAAGACGCAAAGACGATAAATATAAAACTAGAAATAGCTGAGAGCTAGTGAAGTGCTGCGATTTTACTCATCAAATACTAAACGCTTACCACTGATTTCACTGTTACGCGACCCTTCGAATCAAAACTACTTTGAGCAATTTCAATTTACTCTGCCGTCAATCATACCTAGTAGGAGGAGTTTGTATACTCCTGCGTGATCACCAGCCTGCAATGGCGTCCGAAGAAACGAACTCTTTCCATATAAGGTATGATTGACGGCTGGGTAAATCGAACTGCTCAAAGTAGTTTTGATTCGAAGGGTCGCGTAACACTGAAAGAAATGGTAATGACTGGACGTTAGAGTGAGGCATTTGGGCCAAAACTCACACAATGATGTCTTTTTTTAAGAAAACTGAAAATAGTTTCAATACTTTATGTTTTAATTCAGTACATAAAGAGAACTAATTAAGACAGTTCAAGAAAACGAAAAAAAGTTCCCCACAAAGTCTCTTACAAAGTTAATACAAAACCAGATGTCCTCTCTCAATCGCGTTCATGAGCTTGAACACTAGAACAGGAACAGAACGTTACAGGTTCTCAACTTTAAACTATTTTGCGTTCGTGGCAGTTACATTTTACATCTGTGCACACATCCCGGGACACATCCCCTTGTCTGGCAGCTAGTGAACCGTGATTTTTTCTAATTTCAACACCAAATTGACCTAATTGACAATACTATAGCTTGAGACACTTAAGTTTCAACACAAGAAAAACTTAAACGACAATATTGTAGCTTCAACTAAACTTGACAAAAAACTCGTTTTAGTCATTATCGATGCATAGATGGCAAACCCAGCTGATTTCCTCTTTGAATTCGTCCTCACTTGGCAAGTTGTGTGTATTTGGTACGCAATTACAGTGGTACCACGCCTCACAATTGTCATATGAAATCCACGAAACAATTTCTTCGTCATCTTCTTCAGTTCCTCGGAAGACAAATCTTCAGTTGATTTAATATATGTTCTTTTCAATATCTTTATTATAAAAGCGCACCCCCTCTTGAGCGCATACAATATAAAAAACGCACACGTACAAAAACTCGGTGGCTCAATATAACAATACGGGAGAGTAAAATTATAAGTGGACGTTAAGGAGGGGGGGGAGGGGGGTGTCTGAGCTTACTAATTAGCTTTCAACGTTTTATGGTTAATTCATTGCTTGGAGTTGAAAGTCCTGGGATTTTCATATATTTGTTTCTTTTTATTCTGAATGTTTTTTTTTTGGCTGAAAATAAACAAATACAGAATTTATTAGAATTAATTTGTGACACGCAGAGAAAACATGTGATCTTAAATTTATTCAGGTAAGCTTATGTGTTGACTGATGCGTCTCAGAGATAACACTCGATTGTTTTTTTGTTTTTTTGTCTATCGCCTCCAAAACACTCTATCCTTCAAAAATATCGATCTCCACACACTGAAATATAACCAGACACTTATTTGAAGCAATAAGCAAGGTTTCGAATGAGAAAAACGAATCTAAATATCATTGCGTAGCGATTCGCGGTCAAATGCTCGCTAACCAAAACCTACGCGTACTATTTACCAATAATCTTACCTCGATTCTTCACGTCTTGCTTCAACTTGGCAATCAAAATAGCTTCCCTCATCAGTAGAAATAGAAATTCCTTCTGGATCGTTTGTGGTCGTAATTATCTCTTAAGTACCGTGATTGATAAAATTGTGCTGGTTTGACAGGAAAGGAAGGGACCATGGGGGCCATGGGGCCTGACCACGCACAATTCTACAACTACTGCCGCTGATAATACATACTGCATCCTCACTTTAAAGCATCGTCAACGAAAAATTCAGAACGATCTGTTAACCCTTTAAGCCCTAGGGGTGATCAGCATCAAATTTCTCCTTGTAATATTAATGTCTTATCAATCAAAAAGGTCATGAGAATTGAGGACATGATCACAAAAGATGAGTTCTCTTGATATCCAAACAATTTCATCCCACTACTTCTACGTCACCACAAGCCGAATTTTAACCAGTGTTTTTTGTTGGCGCTGAATTCCGTTGACTTCCATAGATGACAAAGCCAGTGGAACAATTTGTAAATGTCTTAGACGGGGTCTCAAATCAGAGAGTTGTGTCTTAAACAGGGTCGGGGTTTTACGACGGACTCGAGCATCTGTGCAAATTCCAGTATTGTTGAAGGGATAGACAGTTGCATTCAAACACCTAATTGTTGTTGAGGTTTCGATGCATGTTTATTTAATCTCCCTTGATTTATCAGTTAATTTATAATATAAACCCTCATTTAAACTACCAATGACTTTCGACGCATGGCTCTATAAAAGAAATTGTTAAATGACTAAGAACTTGAAAACAATCAAACTTTTTCTGGTAGCATACATTGTATGTGCAATACTTCAGCCCAATCTGGCATTACGCAATTAAATATTGCAATTTCCCCATCTTCTTTCATACACAGGATCCAAAGAACACCAAGGCTTCTGGTTATCAGCCTTGGTGCAGTCGTTATACGAAACTCCCTTGTACTTGAAAGGAAAGCTGCAGCATTTGCCAGATGTGGTCTTTATGGGACATGGCACCTCTGAGTCAAACAAAAACATTCTTTTAGCATTTCAAATGGAATTAAAAATCGTATTGAAGGGTTATTTAAAGTGACACTGTCCTGCCGAAATATACGTCAAACAAAATTTCGCCTATCTCTTTACCATCTTATATCATCAAACGCTACCAAATAGACAACTTAAATGGATAAAAAGATTCCAGTGAGCATAACGGAACAACTTATATTTGGATAATTTGGATATAGAATTCAGGATTGCAAGGATGAAGGTGGATTACAGTTCATCAAATTTGATTTCGTGACAGGAGGTCAAGAAATGAAAATTAGGGGTATAGAATGATAAATTCGAGACTTTGCGAGACTGCGAGACCCTTGTTTAAAAATTCGAGACCGAGACTTTAGCGTTTCTATCAAATCTGAGCCCGAGACTTTACCTCTAAAAAATCCGAGCCCGAGACTCCAATTGCTGGAAAATGTCGGGCCGATAGTATTAAAACAGCTTAAAACGTAACTGAAATCTCCAACGGAAGCTGAGATTTACGAGAAAAATTTACGAGACTCTGAGATCCAAATTATCAAAATTTGAGACTTCGAGACTTCGAAAATTATAGCGAGCCCGAGATTCCGAGACTCCAATTTCCAATGCCGAGAATTCGAGACTCGGTGAATATTTTCCAAGACGCATCATTTCCGATAAACCATTCTATACCCCTAAAATTGCCAGCATTGTCCGTTTCTCTGTCTCTTCTTTTGTTGATATTTCTTTGTTTCCGTCACTTTTTGCGATTTTTCTTCCTATTTCAAGATGTGCCTATCACCCCAAGAAAGTTATTTTCAGAATCAACTCTATGTACATTGAATAGTTGAATGGTAAAATATTTCTGCTTTTGAACGTCGCGTTTGTGAGTAATAGAGATTTGAATTTACAAAATGCTAATTAGATGACGTCAACCCGGGAATTTGCCATTATTTCTACACCAATTTACAATGCGCAGTTTACAGCTTGAAGATAATTAATTTGATAAATGCTAAAAATAAACTGTGGATAGTCGATTGATTCGTAAAAAATATTACTTGGAGGTGAAAACAAGTAGTTGTATAATAAATGATTCCCGGGCTGACGTCATCTAATTAGCATTTTATAAATTCAAATCTCCATATCTCACAAACGCGACATTTAAAACCAGAAATATTTTACCATTCAACTATTCAATGTACGTAGAGTTGATTCTGAAAATAACTTTCTAGGGGTGATAGGCACTTTAAAGCAAACTCCTGGTCATAATCATGAAAACACGATATATCTGTTGTGGGTCAAAATTTACCTTGGTTCAAAATTTTCTTTCCTTTGTTTAAAACTCATTATCATACATTATCATGCATTTTCATACCCAAAAACAAAGGAAAAGAAAATTTTGAACCAAGGCAAATTTTGACCCACAACATATCCGTCGGGAACTCTGTGCCTCAAAAATTGTACAACCAAGGAAATAAATAATTACAGATCTGGAGCGAATATAAAAAAAGAAGGTACAAAGAATGCCAGTTGGGAGTTAATAAAGTGTATGTTGTAGTTAACTTTTTATCTCAGGTAATTTTTATTTTTCCATTGTTTTTGAGTATGGTAATATATGCTAATGATTTGAAACAAAGGAAAAACAAAAATTACCTGAAATAAAAAATTAACTGAAACATGTATACTCACGACAATTCCCCCATTTTCCTTTATACGTAGGATCCAAGGAACACCAAACGCGGTGGTGATTAGCTTTGATGCAGTCCTTGTATGTCACTCCTTCGTAGTTGAAAGGGAAGCTGCAGCATTTGCCAGATGTAGTTTTTACTGGACATGGGACCTCTGAGTACAAAGAGAACACTTTTTGGACATTTCAGGTAAATTTGACAAGTACTCTCAACATTAATAAAATGGTGTCATTTAAAACTGTTTTTATTATTTTATTCACCACACTATTTTTTTTTTTTTGGAAACGAAACTTGAGTGGCGAGGAAGCCTAAAAAAAAAACAGAGAGCTTGTGAAATTAGGCTTCTTTCTGTAGAGGGTAACAAAGGCGGGCCGGGAGGGGGGGCACGATCCCGTTTCACGCACCTTTTTTTTCGCAATTCACGCGTCACATATTCGTTAAATTCCCTTAGTCTGGCTCCTTACAAGGATATTAGTTCCTAAATTCACGAATCGCGTTTCCATTTTACTAACTTTCACGTTTCACGCACTGATTTTTTCCCTGTCGCGCATAAACCCTTTGCCACCCTCCCTGTAGTTAGATAATTATTAAAATTTAAGACTCACGGATGGCTTTTGCCATCGATAATTATGCAGACTGTTTTGGCTTTACTTTAAAAGAGACAAAGGAAATCGAGTTGGCAAAATTATTATCAGCATTAAAGTATTTTCGTCCATTGTAACACATGGAGAATTGTCGCATATTAGATCAGTCGGCATAAGGGTAAATGAAATGAGTTCGCGTATTTTGTCTTAGTGCTCAGCCAATGAAAGCACAGCAGAAATGGTACAAAAGATAGATAATGGTATGGAAAGAATATATTTTTGGAGTTAATCAAAGTTTGTACTTACTGCAGTTGCCCCATCTTCCATTATACGCAGCATCCAAGGAACACCAAGCCCTGTGATGCTCAGCTTTGGTGCAGTCTTTATATGTCACTCCTTTGTACTTGAAAGGAAACTTGCAGCAACTGCCAAATGTGGTCTTCACTGAACATGGTACCTCTAAATAAAAAATATTATTTCAGTTAGAATTAACATCCATAGCACAATTTCATTAAATTGCGTTATTTGAAAATTTATCCAATAAAGGGGAGAATAGCAGAATAATGGCAAACATCCGAAAAGCATCAAGCTAATTGTAGCTTAAGGTGTCCAAAACAAATTTTTTATTATTATTTTCTGATCTAAATCTACATGTCACGTAATGAATGTCTGCGAAAAATTTTTTTGATTTCAGCAAAACGTAAATTTTTTATGATTTTTTAAAGTCAGTCCCGCCATTTTGTATAAAAACAAAATATTTTTGCGCGCCCAACCTCGTTTTCAACTTTTTCACTGCGGGGCTGGGCGGGCAAAGACAAAGCATTTTATTCTCCGGGGAGTCAACATGGCCGCTGCGTGATAAAGGCCTATTTTTTTGCGGTCGACCCGCCCCGCTGATAAGAATGGCAACGGGCTCATGATAAGCCCACGAGATCAGTCTGTGACGTAGTTTCAGGAATCTTGTGCATAGAAATATTCTTCTCGGGGTCAGATATGTTGTAACAGCGCGCTGCGACACATCTTTCAGGCATTTTTGGCGAGAATAAAAACATTTCCGCTTAATTACAAGTGAGATGGGAATAAGTCTCGAATACGCGTCCCTTAATCTACGTCACAGCTCCCGTCCGACCGAGAGAAGACTAATGTGAATGGTGGTCCAAAATGGCGGCAAATTTCGAAGACTTTAAAAAATCATAAAAAATTCTCGTTTAGCTGAGATCAAAAAACATTTTCGCAGACGTTCATTACGTGACGTGTAGATTTAGATAAGAAAATAAAAAAATTGACGACACTCCTTTTTACTTAAAAGGAAAGCTGCACTGGCATTTTTCAAATATCGTCTTTACGGGACACGGTACCACTGAGCGAAAAGGAAGCACTATTTTAACAATTTAATTGGAATTGACGATGGTAGCTCAGCATTAAATCCTCACAAATACAGAAGAAGAAGGTATTTAGAATATTGTGCGTGTGATTCCAAGTGTGTACTCACGACAATCTCCCCATTTTCCTTTATATACAGAGTCCAAGGAACACCAAGGCCTGTAATGATTAGCTTTGGTGCAGTCTTTGTATGTCACTCCTTTGTACTCGAAAGGAAACCTGCAGCATTTGTCAGATGTTGTCTTTATGGGACATGGCACCTCTAAAAGAAAAGCACTCTTTCACTATTTGGGTTAAAAAATGACAGCTGTCGCAGCAAGGGAACCGAAGAGAGCTTAGCAACGACGAAGGCAACGCCAAGGAAAACGTCACATCAAAAAAAGGATTCGCGCAATTTTAAACTACTTTACAGTTGTTCCAATTTGTTTAGTTTGTTTAATGTGACTGGATTGTCCAGAATCTGAATTTGAAGGGATGGCTTTTTAGTTCAAATGGAGAAATTAAAAATTAACCATGTTCACGTTCTCCACAAAACCTATAGTTTGATCATTTGACGTTGTTGTTCTGCAGAGGAACGGCAAAGAAATGTACCAAAATGTAACGCACTTGCAGAGGCATTGTTTTCACTCATTAAAACTATTGTTTTGTGCCGTTACGTTCTCGCTGCCGTCGCCGTTGTGCCTGGTTTCCATATAATCACAACGATCGCAGCGATCGTTTCTACTGTTTCTATCGACGATCGCTGCGATTCTTGTGATCCTTGCGATCGCTGAGACCTCAGCTTTCCACATGATCGCAGCGATCGCAAGAAAACGTCGGCAGGCCTGGATCCAATAAACCTTAAGTGCTACAAGGTTTTGGGTGCAATGCTTTCTGGGACATTTTGGCTCGCAAGGATCGCAAGAGTGGTTTACATATAAAAACCTCTCGATTGCAAGGATCGCAAGGATCGCAGAGATAGAAATCGCAAGGATCGCAAGGATCGTAACGATCGCAAGGATCGCAAAGTTTTTGGTTTCCATATGATCGCAAGGGTCGCACAACACTTTTTTATGCGATCCTTGCGATTATATGGAAACCAGGCTTATGTGAAGAATCGACGAAGAATGTGAACAAACACCAGTCAATTTCCCTTTCTGTAATTGAACTTAAAATCCGTCCCTACGAATTTAGCTCCTGGACAACAGTCACATTAGACAAACTAAACAAATTGGAACAACTGCAAGTAGTTTAAAATACCCGGGAAAATAGCTCAAATGCTTTCTCATAGACATAAACGAATTTCAAAATTTAAAATGGCGCAGCGGATAGATGAAGAAGGTTCAAAGATTATTTTGCATGGGTGTAAATCTAAAAGTGTGTACTCACGACAATTTCCCCATCTTCCTTTATACACAGCATCCAAGGAACACCAAGGCCTGTGATGATTAGCTTTGGTGCAGTCTTTGTATGTCACTCCTTCGTATTCGAAAGGAAAGCTGCAGCATTTGCCAGATGTGGTATTGACGGGACATGGCACCACTGACAAAACAGAAAAAATATACATTACAAATATATACTCTGAAAGTATTATACGTTAATTGTGCCGGATGTCTCCGACCATGCATCCTCTGGGGAAAAATTTCTATAATCCGAGTTTATTTATTCAAGCTGCTAAACTTGGGAAGCATACATGTCTATAATGTCAATGACTCATTTGTCCGATACTCCGATCCTCCATGCATCCTCCGACCATGCATTCTCTGGGGAAAAATTTCTATAATCCGAGTTCATTTATTCAAGCTGCTAAACTTGGGAAGCATACATGTCTATAATGTCAATGACTCATTTGTCCGATACTCTCAACCTGATACAACCCCGAAAAAGAGAGTTGTCGATCCGAAAAACGTATTTGTTAGAAATTTCCTACCATGTTTGCGTAGTGCGTGGGCCCTGCTGCAAGTCGGATCGACAACTCCTCTTGTTAGGTCGTGAATAATTTTCTTCTTCATTCATACGACTCGTACGACATTTCATGGCCGTCGTCTAATTTTAGGTTTGTCTCGATGTAAAAACCTGTGACTTTTTTCTTTGTCTTTTTAGCTACCTTTGTTGTCTTGCACTCTATTGTTTCAGTACCTTTAGATTTCGTTGTTTTAAGTCACTCGTGAGTTTGACAGGTTTTTACACCGAGGATGAGCCCTTATTTTGTCGATCCGTACGGATCGTACTTGGATTTTTTCGGGTCGTATCAGCTCGACAGTCTTGGACATGTATGGGGGTCCAATGACTAAAATCTCCAAAATGTCCAGCCCACCATCAGTTACAAAGGAAAGTTCAAAATGGCGCTCTTTAGAACACACTATCATAATCTAAACAAAATATCGGCTAGTACGGCTAGTATTAGCAGAACATACGACTAATGATGTTGTGCCAGGAGCTTATTTGCTTCTTCTATAACCCGTACATTTATAATGCAAATCGGCATCTCGCAATAAAGACAGCATTGTATTTTGTAGAACTACTGAATCTGTACGATCAGCAGATGTCAACATCGGGCTTGTGTTTCGTGTACCGGGATCACCAACATCGTCATACCGCCAGTCCCGCGTAAAACTCCAGTCATATTATGTTTTCCCAAACATATGTCTGGAAAGTTCGTGTGCATGTAATTCGAGTTGGGGTGAATAAAGACAAACATTAAAAATATTTTGAGCTTAATTGTTAATTTAGTTTGAGTTGCCGAGATCCAGTTGGCCTCAAGAAGAAGGGGCTGATTAGAAAAGGTTCGATTAGCATCATTTATATTCTACAACACACTTTATTAACTGCGAAATATGGTTTTAAACTGAGAGAAATCTTTGTTTGATGTAGTAAATTAACTGCCCTTTTGTGGGGGGAGGGAGACTCATAAAATGGTTTACCGGGACTTATTACAAAGCCTGAATTCCAAAGGAGTCTTAAGAGGGGTTGCTTAAGAGAGGTAATTACGCGTTGGTGCTTGCAAAAGTTTTACGTTTCACCCGAGCCTTTAATCGGAAGATAGCTATCCATTAAATACTCACAACAATTTCCCCATCTTCCTTTATAGACAGTATCCAAGGAACACCAAAGTCGGTGATGGTCAGCTTTGGTGCAGTTGTTATACGTCGCTCCTTTGTGGGCGAAAGGAATGCTGCAACAATTACTAGATGTTGTCGTTTCGAATTCGCAAGGAGTTAGCGTCGACTCCGTCGAGATCACTGAGTACAGAAACAAATAATATGCAAATAATACTGGGTGACCCTATGTTGAGGGAAGTAGTTCCTATTCAGGGTTTTCCTTCAGTACTTGTGAGTTGTATTTATCTCAGTATTTATCGACCTCACTTGTTTTTGTACTGCTGTTAAACCCCGGGGGGAGGGGGGGGGGGCTACTCTGCAAATTTTTGGGTGGGGGTGTGCCGCTGGGATTCTGAGACCCTTAACCTATACTAGACCATTTTAGCTGCATTTTGCAACCCTATTCTAGACTAAACACCGGAAAATCCTACCCTATCCTAGACCTATTCCAGACTCGCTATTTTCCAGTTATTAGTTAACAGGGGTACTGCCCGCCGTACCGATTTTTAAATGCCATTTGCCAGTAAACCTTGTCTAGACTAAATTTCTTCACGCAACTGATCAGTTTCGCGGAAAATGATACCCTATTCTAGACCAAAAATCTCTGATAACTATACCCTATCCCAGACTAAACTGCCTGAAAACCATACCCTTCACGGGGGGGGGTTAAACCATTTTAAAATGTGAAAGTAAAGTACTGTGACAAGTCACATCGCGCGTACGTCCGAAAGATTTGGAGGGGTATTATGGTTCTTGTTAGTCATGATTCGCCTGTTTGATCCGCTGCCAAAAATCAAATGTTTTTTTTTTATTTTTTCCATTGATTTCATTTCAGTACCATCGAAAAGCGACCTTGTCAATCAAAATGTCGTTCCACCACGCCAAAATGACCAAACTGGCGAAGGGATTTCTCCGAAATTACGGATCCGTTTAATTACATAAACCATGACCAAGCTAGTGAAGGGATTTCTCCAAAATTACGGATCAGTTTTAAATTACATAAACTTCGTTTTTCCGGCATATCAATTCTGTTTGAGATTTTATACAGGCGATAGTACCTTATTACATGAAATTTTGGCGACACTTAAATTTAGCGAATTTAGCGATTTTTCTAAAAATCGCTAAATTAAAATGCACCAAAATTAAGTGTCGCTAAATTTAAATCGTCGCTAAATTAAAGTGAGTACAATATGAAATTCCGCCATCTGGTCAGTTTCACACAATCATGCTGTTTACGTGTATCGGATGTCTCGTACACATATCAGTCATTTCAGCTTGACAACTGAAATGATTCTTCGCTAGTATTAAATTTTGCATTCCCGTATGGACTCCGCGGATTCTACGTTTACAAAGAGCTGTGGAATCCTAGAATAAATGAAAAGCTCGACACAATTCACAATTCGCCAAAGTTTCAGTTCGTGAAATCGCGAAAATTAAGTGACTTATGTTCCAAAATTTACGAAAAATCGCTAAATTAAAGTGCCGCTAAATATGGATTTTTTAAAATCGCTAAATTAACGTGTCGCCAAAATTTCATGTAATAAGGTACGTTTTTTTTTTATCCCAAATCTCTTCCTATAGATGGTTTTCACTCACGTGACCTTCAGTCCTGTGGGACTCAAATGACAAAGGCCATGGCGGCCATGTTGGAGCACATAACAAAAGAGGTTCATTAAAATTCTTTTGTAGGTGTGCTCCAACATGGCCGCCATGACGTAACGTGCAAACCACCTATATAAATATTGCAAGAAGCGGTTCTGAAAAGCTGGAAATATGCTCCCTTTACCTTTGGCCCAAACTTTGCTAAGATGTAGTTATACTACCGCAACGTTTATTAGCCAGTGGTCGTCTATTGAAAACAAACTAATTGAAGCTGAACAATGATAAAAAAAAGATAAAAAATGTGTAAATTAATACGTTGTCTTCTACTTCGATTATGGAAAAAACATTTTCATGGTCCTTAATCCTTCGCGACCTGTGCTAAGTAAAAAATACCAAGAATTCGTCAATTCGCTACCTCACGACCTTCAGGATTTACATGTAAAAGAGCCACCAAGAGCAAATGATACATGTAATTTAAGATATGCCATAGATATGCTTTTGTTTCAGTGGATTACAAAAGTTTATCCGCACTGAGAAGAACCTCAACAAAAGGTTAAAAGGTGGTTGTCTTTATTCTCAATATCCCCGGTCTTCGTCGGAAATCTTCGATAATTCTAACGGTGGTCATTTTAGATTTTAACATCCAGAGCCAAATAAAAGGCAGAACATGACATTGTTTTAGAATTGGTATCTCTAAGGGGTGGAAATGAATTGGAGCCACGACCATTAAATGAGATTCTGCCGCTGGTACCTTTTAGGGTGTTTTTTGAAAATTTTCGACGAGCACTCCCGTCATTTTGGACCCCCCCCCCCCCCCCCCCCCCCTTTCCCCCATCCCCGGGAGCAGCCGTATATTTGGGGAAGAAGCGTTGTATGACGACCCAAATAACGACTGCACAGGAGACAACACAGATTCTGGATAGGCGTCCGTTTAGCATACAATTCCCGCAATTTAACCATTTTCGTTTCGAAGCATAAGAAAGAGAAAAGAGAAAGCGTAAATGAGTATTCAAAGATCGAAAGCATGTATGGGGAACACTGCGTTAGTTTGATTCATTGCAGGAAAAATCATTAGTAATTTCTCAATACTAAAACGAAACTTGCTTCTTACCGCCGTTGAAGAACAAAACTAGGACCAGAGCTAGGAATGTTGACTTCATCTTGTCTGGTTCCTTTGCGCAGCTTAATCCTGCTCAAGTCGATGGAAACTGCTTTGATGAAAATGGTACTGTGAATGCGTGCGGCGTGGTTCTTATGTTGTAACATTATACCATTATACGTCCCAAGAATTCACTGAGCTTTCAGGTTAGGTCATGTCTTTAGATCTCGTGACTGAGTCAGGTGACCTTATTTATATAACATAAAGGAGGAGACAAAAACAACATGATCTGCCTACTCAAATTTACTCTAAGAATGCTATCACTTATAACTTTAGCGAATTTTACACTAAGGGTTATTGCAACCAAATGAAATACCGTAAATCCTCTACATGTATCACCCCCCCCCCCCCCCCCCCCTTCCTAAAATAAGCCCTCCCCTCTCTCTTTCTAATAACCCCCCTTTTCCCTCTTTTTATTAAGCCCCCCTCTTTTTTAAACGACTGACTGCATCAGCATTACGATTACATTTTTACCGTATCGATCTGGACACGAGTTTACATACCGTACCGCAAGCTTTAGGAAAATGTGACATTATGCGTATTGTCAGGTGCCCATGTATTGTGCAAGTTATTTTTAACATTTTTATGTACTTGTGGGAACCTTTTGAAATTGACATATTCCAAAAAAGAGTGTTGAACTGCTGGTGTTTCGCTAAATAATGATAATAAGCCCCCACCTCCCTCTTTTTTATTAAGGTGAAACTTAACTACTAAGGTGAAAGGTCCGAAGCACAAGAATTAAGGTTGACGAAGGCTATTTTTCAATTTTAGCAATTCTCAAAAACAGTATTACGCGACCGTCTGCACAGTACATTTTTATAGACCGTACAAAAGCTCACAAAAACAACTTTTTCTCCGTCTAGAATAACTAGTACGACTACTTTCCGAATAAAATACACTTGTTGCTTGTCAAAAATTTCCCGAGAAACTGATTTGAAAATCAAAATTGCAAAAATACACAAACATATTTGCATAAGGCGATGCGAGTGAAGATAGAATTGTACTATAAAATCAGTCTTGTTTTGTTTACATAAAATCGCTTTTCAATCTATCTAATGAATGAACAAACACATAAAAATGGACAACACAATCTTCTTTCGAAAAAATTTATTCAAATCTCCATTTACGTTTAAAAGCAAAACTTTCTTCGATGAAATTCAAGAAATCGATACAACTGAATTTAAGCACGTTTTAAAATCAATTCTTCAAAACTAACAATAACGCAAAGAAAAAGTCACTCACAGATTGATATCAACATAAATTCTCATCGAAAAATGTAATCAGTTTTACCTTTAAGTCCCTCGCTTGCTTGGAAATTCAAATCTCCGCTTCTGGTTCTGAAATCCGTAAAAAACAAACATCTCCCGCATTGATAAAAACGTAATACATGAAGTTCCTCGAAGCAAGATTTATCACTGAAAGCTCGTCTTTTTCCACTAAAGCGGCTTCTGAGTATCCCTTAATTAGTATCCTTATCTTGAGTAGCAAACCGCGAAATATTCCGGGAAATAACACCTTTAATTTAAACGGTTTTCTCCGCTTAGTAAATTCACAACAAAACATCAAACTGTTTTCCCAGCTAACGTGACATTTGGCCGTGTAACCGCGCGAAAAACAAAGCCTCGCTTTGGTTTCAACATGACGTCGTACGCGCATGTTTTGCGACGTCATACGCGCCCGCGAGCTAGTCCTGCACGACGGCGGCGGAGGGCGGCGGGCACACGCGCGCCAGCGAAACATTCCGCTAGCCATGACCATGAAAAATGACGGGCATAGGTTCTATGAGTATGGGGCTACGCGCGGGCCTTCGGCCCGCAGAGCTCCGCTATAAAATGGCTAAACACTCGCGAGGGAGTCGCATAGGCTTGTCACTCTTTATTACACCAAAAATGGATTTTGCCGAGAATAAATAAACTTGGAGCTTGCACGCATTTATAAAGGAGATCTGAAAAAAAAATCCTGTATAGCTTTTGCACCCCTCGAAAAAAAATCATGCAGGAATTTCAGGCCGAAAAAAAATTCATACATTGAACAATTTTTACCCCCCTCCCAGGATTTCTAATGGTCCGCTCCTAACACAGAAAGCCTAAAACACACTATAAAAACTTTCTGGGAAGCAAAAGACAAAACAAAATTAATAATCAGAACCTTAAGGCGCTGTTACACCGTGCAATGTTTCGTGCAACTTGTGTCGCAATTTTGTTGCGACACAAGTTGCGTGAAAAATTGCCAAGTGTAACATACCCTGCAACAAACATTTCTCGGAATTTTTTGTTGCCGCAATCGTTGCGAGAAGTAGAACTCGGTTCTACTCTTCGCAACGATTCTCGCAACGCTGCAACGAATTTTTCAAGCGTTGCGTAGTGTAACATGCTTCCTGTAACGTGTGTCGCAACGTTTTGTGACATCAGCCAATTGAATTGCTCCTTTTAGCGCATGTGCGTTGTTGTCTCGACGACAAAATGGCGGCTGAAAGTGACTCTATGGCCACGACGGCTTAGATCTCATGTATGTACCCACCACTGTTTTACATTGTATTCTCTTTGTTTGTGATCTATTATTTCCGTGTTGTCTATTGTTTAGTCTTTGTGGTGGGTATATACATGAGATCTCTGCCGCCACGACAGTACCCAGAATGACAGACGCGGAAAAAAGAAAGCTAATTCAAGCATTGAAAGAACGTCCGTCGCTGTGGAATACTTCGATAGCAATTTACAAAGACAAACAAAGGAAACTCGATGATTCACAAACGCTTTCGCAGCAATTCAGTATGCCAGAGCGAGACAAGGTGCGAGAAACATAGCGTAGTGTAACACCCCTCGTACAACTCGTCTCGCAGCACCGCAACGCACGGTATTTAGTTCTTGCGAGACAAGTTGCACGAATCATTGCCTAGTGTTATAGCGCCTTTAACCCGCTCCGTCACGTTCTTCAAATATTTTTGGGGGATTATTGGCGCGCTAGGTGTGAATCCTTTTGTTTCAAATGAACAAGGATATTTCATCAAAAGAGGTCGAAACATGTTTTGTAGCTGTCATCCGTTTTTAAAAAATTTAATGAGCTTTCTTTCATCTCAGAAAACCGGGAACATAGATGGGAACTCAGTGTAAAATAGCGGTATTTACAAATTTTTAAAAACGAACAAGAACAGGTGGGTGAAGCAACAATGTTACAAATCATTTGTCATGCCGAAATCTTTATTGACTTTATTAAATCGTTGATGCGTTTGCTTATACGTGTTCGCGGTACTGAAAAAAGTAACGTGCAATATTTAATGTACATCAAAACTTCTAAAATTAAAGTGATGTCCACTGACGAATACGCTCGCTTAATCTAAACCACAGTCCATTCCCGATAACTCGAACCTTCAAGGGAAATATAAAAATAAGGTTCGAGTTATCGGGAGTTGAGAACAAATGACCGGAAATAAGAAAAAAAACGGTGTTTACTGTGTATTGGTGTTCATACAGTACTGTACATTTTAATCAAATTTTAATACTGCATGGAATGGAACAAGTGACAAAACTTGATGAAGATACCCCGGGGGAGGTCACTCCCATATAAAAATGACGGGGGTGCTCGTCGTACCTTTTGGGGGGTCAAAATTTGTAGTTTGTTATCGCTTAGGCGGTACGAAAATCTAAAATGACCACCGTTAGAATTATCGCAGTACTGTTTTAATAGGGTATTGAGCCAAAAAAATATGACAGAAATATGACATGTGTTGTTTTGAATTGGTACCTCCTAGGGGTACAATGTAAAACTTCTTTTCAGCCATACCCATCAAACGAGATTCTGGCATCTTTTAGAGTGTTTTTCGCAAATTTCCGACGAGCACCCCCGTCATTTTTATATGGGAGTTCCCCCCCCCCCCGGAGGGGAAGATACTAAACTAGTGAAATCTCAACTGGACTGACATTTTTTCTAATGCAAAAAAAAAAGAATACACGGCTGCTTCAAAATAAATTCGATGTTTTGGACTACAGTACAGTAGTTTCTGACTTGTCACGTCTTGACAAACGTGGTTCGAGTAATAGAGGGTAGAATTATATAGAAAATGACCTGAAGGGAAACGAAAGTTGCTTCGAGTCGGTTTGAGTTATTGAAGGTTCGAGTTACCGAGGGTAAAATTACAGTAAATGTGTGGCGGAAATCCAGGGGAAATCGATTTTGGTTCTAGTTAGCGCGAGGTTCGAGTTCGCGAGGGTTCGAGTTATCGGGATTCGACTGTATGACCTAATCGTTCAAAACACTTTACGAGCAAAGACGAATAAGGGGCCGTCGACATATTCGTTTGGTCCTCGCTTAACGCCAACTGGAGTTTGATAAAATATCAAACTTGTAAAATAAACAGCCATTAAAGTGTTCATATACCTCATTAAATATTGCCTATCTATTGTTTCTTGGCGGCCTTATGCTTGTAAACGGCATTTAGCGAGTTTTGGTTTTTCTGGTTTGACCAAGTCTTTGTAAAGTCAAACCGAAAAAACCAAAACTAGTATTAGGTGACATAATTAGTTTTACAAATAATTTAAATACGTAGCTTGAGGAATGAGTCTGAATTTCGTGGTTTCGCCGCAAATGTAAACATGCATAGTTTTGGGAATTTTCATTGTTCGTTTATTATAAACTATTTTCTCAGGTATTTTCTCGTTCACTTATGATTGATAAATGAACCCTTATCTTCCATATGAGGTCCGCTTTTATAGAGTGCCTTACTGTGAAAAAAGGTTATTTCCTATTTACCAGTTTTAGGCTAGCGGGAAATTTTTAAAAGACTTCAGTTGGAACTCCGTTTCATTTTATATTAATGTTGACGACACATTACCAGTAAGAGCTATGTTTGTCCAATATTGTTGCATTTTAGATTAATATTTGCAAATTCCCCATCGTCCTTTAAATACAGTATCCAAAGAACACCAAGCCCTGTGATAATCAGCTTTGGTGCAGTCTTTATATGCCACTCCTTTGTACTCGAAAGGAAATCTGCAGCATTTGCCCAATGTGGTCTTTACGGGACATGGCATATCTAAGGGAAAAGGGTACGTTATTTCAACATTTCAATTTCAATTTACAACCGTAGCTCATCATTCATAGAAGTTTTATCTAAAATCTTGCTCAGCCAGAAAAAAAAAATACAAATCCATCGTAAAAATAGATAAACAAATTAGACAAATCATTTGGGGAGTAAATCCTAGTGTGTACTCACGACAATTTCCCCATCTTCCTTTATACACAGAATCCAATGAACACCAAGGCCTGTGATCGCCATCTGCGGTGCAATCGTTGTATGTTACTCCACGGAAACGGAAAGGTATGCTGCAGCATTCGCCAAATGTGGTCTTAATCGCACAAGGCACCTCTGAGTGAGAAGCGAACACAGTTAAACAATGTTCAATTGCAATTGCCAACCGTAGCTCAGCATTGATAAGATAGTGTTACAGTAGATCCCCGATATAACGATGTGCCAAGGGCACCCGTGACTGGGAAAATGTGTTCGTTATAATGGAGATTCGTTTTATCGGGGTTCTTTTCCAAACATTTTACTATAACTGGACTGAAAAATATCGTTCGCTGTTCCGGGGTCTTCGTTATTTCGGGGTCCCACTGCTGTACGCTCTGCGAACCAGGAAATATAAAAACCTCTGGCACTGAGAGATAATCAAAGTGGCTGTGAGCCACTAGCTAAACTCGGAAAATGATTAATTTTTATGAAAGGGTGAGAACACCGAGGCAACTGAACTGAGTTTGTATTTATCCGTTGGTCATTGGATTGCTTTTACTGCCGGGTTGATAGGTGCAATTTCTTTTTTCCCCTGTTCTTTCCATTGATGGAAGAAAATCTTTTTTACAGTTTATAGAAAGTTGTATCTTGACAATTATGCTTTTTAATTATAAACACGTTTCGATATTTCTTGAAAAGTGAACGACTTCAAACGCAAAGAAACAAATACAGCATTTTCACAATGTCCAGTTCGGAAGAAGAGAAGAAAAGAGAGGTCTCTCATTGGTCTCGGAGCGCAACACTAAGACCACATCACCACATAGGAATAAGTACCTAATAAAGATTAAATTTTATTATTTCAACGTAGATACCGTGACGCGCCAAAACGAGTGTCTATGTCATTGAAAAATCCATTTGTATCGGTTTTAATCAGGGGGGGGGAAAGCAACTTCCCATACATTCTCCCAGGCCTTTTTTCTATCCCCCCCCCCCCCCCCCCCTGGGTTTTAATGTTCCATCAAAGGACTCCAAATGCCAAACATCAGAGCAACGCTTTCATAATGTAAAATGTAAGGTGTATGTTTATAGGTGATTTCGAAAATTACCATAATTGTCTTTTATGTGCAGGCTCAGCCTCACCGAGGTGTAATTATTTAAGTCTCCTTTGTTAGAACGGCACAATGGAATTCAGAGTACATGTAGGAACGCTAGGAAGTAGCGTTGTGTGTTCGTATACAAATGTGCACCGCATGCAAATTGCCAAGAAGTTGAAGCATAGCACGTGCAGTTCGTGCTGAAAACATAAGAAATTGGAAAAATCAGGCTTACATCAAGCACCACCCAAACCTGCACTTTAAAGTAGAGTATTATGGTATTTTTCGAAGTGGCCTATTGAAGGAGGAAAAAAATAATGACATGTAACACGGCTTCTCGCAGAAAATTATATACTCGGAAGCGTTTATATGCACTAATTAGCCGATTTACAAATGTTTAACAGGAAGCGAAGGAGTGAAATTAGCGTCATACCTACTGAACAACTCGAAAACGGCTTTGTCATTTTCCGAGTTAAAAAAGGTGGAGAGAATATTTTAGAGTGACTCAAATTGGTACTCACCACAATCTCCCCATTGTCTTCTAAACACAGGATCCAAGGAACACCAAGGCCTATGATGATCAGCTCTAGTACAGTCATCATACGACACGTCCTTGTACTTGAAAGGAAACCTGCAGCATTTGCCAGAAGTGGTATGTATGGCACATGGCACCTCTGAGTAAAAACCAAAAAAAAACACTCCTGAACATATCCCGAACATATCCTGAAGGTCTTATATCTCAGCTTGATGTCTTTGATCATTCTCTGGGAAAAAATTCTAAAATCGTTTATCCTACAAGTTTAATTTACAGAATTGTTTAGCTTGTATAATTGAAACCCTGAAACACTTTTTCACTTTTGTAAAATATATTACTGAATAGTAAGAAGTAGGCAAACAAATGTATCTGCTCTTAAAATACCCCTGGCGTTAACAGATACTGATCGCATGATTACCTATTCATCTTCGGCTAAAAATATTTCATTTTTTCCGATTGTGTTTAGTCCAGATAATTTTAGCCCGAATAAAAATTGAAGAAAAATACAAGATTTAACTTTTTAAAATACTTAAAAACAATCAGCATCATAGGAAATTACTTCCAAGGGGGCCCCGGGGGGGAGGGGTTATTCCGGGGGGGGGAGGCTTTCATTTAAATGATCACACCACAGAATTACGTTTTCGTATCGTTTTGAGACAAAACGGACTCCTGATATTTTATTCCAATTGTACATTATCAGCTAGAAAAAAAACCTACAGCAATAAAGCGTTCAAACTATACTTTTACCTTCTTTTTCAGGGGTATTACGCGTCAAAAACATTTCAACGAACTTTTGAATTTCTGAATAGTTTCTTGTTTAGAACCATTTCCGCGCGATTACTGACTCCATCTTTTTTTGCGCCCTATTTCGAAAATGTTCTGTAACTTTTCACTAAAATTGAATCGTGGGAAAACGCAGACACGTTTCTAAATTTATACCAAAATATAATAATCGCTTTGACTTGTAGCTTTCAAAAGCTGATTCAGACGCTCGCATTTAGAATTCGACGTAAAAAAATTCGAAAATTCATTCTATTGGAAAATGAAAGATATATTTAGATAGCCAGCTCCAAAAACTTTAATTTGACATATGGGTTAAGGTATCTTAGGAGTAATCTCGAGATGCTAGAGCTGTTACACTGGAGACACCCCCCGAACGTATACTGAATTCGAAACCTTAATAGATTGATAAAAAAGGGCTGGGGATAGTTTTTAGGCGTAATTCCAAGTATGTACTCACGACAATCTCCCCATCTTCCTTTATACACAGGATCAAAGGAACACCAAGGCCTGTGATGTTTAGCCTTGGTGCAGACTTCATATGATACTCCTTTGTACTCGAAAGGAAACCTGCAGAATTCGCCAGATGTAGTCATGACTACAGAATGAGGCGCCACTGAGTACAGAGAAAAAGCTGATTTTAGTTTTCCCGAAGGTGTATTGCTTCTGCACTACTGAATGTCGAAAGCACTGTTTCATTAAACTACAATTGCCGTCAAATGCATAAACAAATCTAAGCGCACTGCATAGGTTAAAGTTTGACAGCCAGTAGCTAAATGGTCATGACTTACTGCTGGGTTAAAGTATCGCCCTTCATCTTTAGTATATGTAGTCATTGTGTTGTAATCTCGGCCAGTTAGTCTATATGAGACGGCTCCAATTGTTGTTTTCTAAAGGCAAACTTTAAGGCTGAGATTTTGGGGAAAAACCAGAACCGGATTCTTGAATCCAAAAAAAGGATTTTGCGGTTTTTTTTACTAACATCCAAAAACGGATCCTCAATTTGTTAAATCGGCATACTCCGGTGAGATCAGATTAATTTGAGATTCGTGACCTGAACGTTTTTTGGCGAATGGATTCGAAAAAAAGTACATCTGACAGGCGGTCTTTTGTGCAACTTCACTTGTTCTGTTCGCTGTCAGTTTTGCCTAGTGTTTCTTTCACGATTTCATATCATGGTCAATGCAGGTAAGATTTTATTACATATATTTGGAAAATTATATGTTAAAGCAGAGAGAAATACAAGAGGGAGTCAAAATAGGTTCATTTGAATATCAACAGGGTTTTTTTTTTTTTCACGTAAAATGATTCGGTGTTTTTTCTCATATAGAACCCATATGATCTGAGATCTCAAATCCCAAAAAACGCAGCCTTAAAGTGTAGAAACAAAGATAAATAAAATTGTGAACTTGTTAGGATCGGATTTGCGATGTCCGGACGGGTAATCTTCTTGGAAAACGTTTTTATAATCCATACCATACGCGCCTCTGTCAAGTGAAGAATACCGATAACACGTCAGCTTGGAGTGTTCCTAACCTTTAGCAGAAAGATCGAGAACAGCTACTAGCAGCAAATAATGGATGGTATAAATTTGTCGCTTCTAAGATCTGGTATTGCTTTTTATCTATCACAGTTGTTTTACATTTCAATTTTATAACCTTCACTATCAGTCATGGCAGAAACCCATAAGTGGGTTGAAACGTGTAAAGCGCATTCACAGCTTCCGAATATTCATTTTTTGCTTAGTACCATATTTGGAAACCCCTCGGTCCCTCGAGATTGGAAGCAAGTTGTTCTATAGCGAATTGATTGGTTAATATTTTTATCGTGTTTTTCCAAATATGGCTGTAACAACTTCTTAGCAAATTGAATAATCGGAAGCTTGTTTTGAAGCGTACATGAGACAGTTGCACGTTTCAACCCACTTATGGGTTTCTGGTCGTGGCCAGTAGCTCTAGTGCTTTTCTGTTCTATTTGTGGCCCGGTTGTTCTCCCACCCACCTACCTAGTTGTTAGTGATGTTATTCATGTTAGATGAGAGAGAGGATTATTTCTCGTGTTTGTTCTTGTTTATTCGAGTCGAGGAAATAAACGTATTTCTTTGACAAAAGCAAACTGTCTTCAGCCGGGAAATTCCCTTGTAATGATCGAGAGTTAATTGTGGGAAACGTTGCTTTTATAGTTTGGTTTATACGAGCGGTCACAAAATAAATAAACATAAAAGTTGTTTTCGTACCTGCATTGAAGAACAATACTGAAACCAAAGCAAGCAAAGTTGACTTCATTTGCTTGTTGTTTTTAAATTTACGGCGTGATAAATAAAGTAAACTGTTCGCTCAACTCTGTTCCAGTAGTGCTAACACTGAAACCTTAACTGCGATTATAAGTCATAATTCTAAGTTGTAATAAGTCTTCACTGCTACAGTAATTAAAACAGATAAGTTGAGGTAACATCTATAAGTTATGGAGGAAATAACTTTGCCACCTGTCTATATGCTAACACCAATGAACAAAAAAACCAGCAAGAGAAGAATGTAAAACCTAAATAAGGGGAAACTTGACTTAGGAATTGACCCTTTCGGTCGCGGCAAACTTAATCCACGGCAAAAATGGTGGTTTCCACCGCTCAGAAAAGGCACCGTAAATTTATGGGGGAAAAGGCATTTTCCAGACGTTTTGAGGTGTTAACCAACATGGAAACCTAATGTTTTTCAAGGGGTGTTTAGTTCGGTGAATTTTAAGTATTCGCTCAATTATCCGGTAGATTTTCAGCGCTTACCTTTTGCTGAACGCAAGAAAGTGTAATGATTCTGGCGTTTTCATGTAAATGTATGGTTCTGCTAGAAAACGGTTGTTTTTTAGTCTTCACGGTTCGGTTACAGTTACAGTGTACCTTCAGATCGACAGTTTTCTCGAAATTTGTATGTACGACATATGGCATGAAAGTTTCGCGGGATCTAAGGGACAAAACTACCATTAAACTTCTGAGGCGGGTGGGGGGGGGGGGGCTGGGTGATTGACTCTGTGTTCAACGGTTTTACTTTAACTGTCAGTGTTGCTGTAGGGAATATTTCAGGCTTTCGCATTCCGAAGATTTTCTTTTTTCAAAATCACCCAACTCATTTCCTGACGATCCGCGAAACTTAGATCACGTTAAAAAAAAATACGCGAAAATTTGCTCCAATTATTTCGATTATTTAATTTCAATTGAACAATATTACGACCTTCTGCTTTACAATTGCAAAATAACGAACAGTCTCCGCGGTCACACCGTAGCTTTGAGTTGTAATCGACGACTCGTGACATGAACACAGTCACTGTAGCAAAATAAAAAGACAACGTTACGTTCCCTTGTTGTTATATACAAGTTCCTTACGTGAATTAGCGGACAGGAACGTGCCTTAAGATCGGCGAACATTTGTTCCCAGCGATTAAGTCTCAAATCTAAATTCGCAAAACTTTGTTCCCGCGAAACCAAAAAATCGGCAATCCGCGAAATTAAATTCCTGCGAAAATTTTATGTCACATGGTATCGGGCGTGAAGCAAATGATAATACACTTTATTGCTATAGTTGTTGGCTGATCAGTACTAAAAACTTTATTGTTCATAACTTTAAAAGGATGTTAATTAAATGATACACTGCTAGCTGTCCCTTTTCAGTCAATCTAGCGGGCAAGCAAATCACGAAAACAAGCTCCTTTTCCCGGAAGAGTCTAGATCCATAGCTCAGAAGGAGGTCGGACACCTTATTGAGACTTATATAACGGAGTAACTGGTTAGCTTTCAGTTGAGGTTGGGGTTAGCAGTTTATATAGTTAAATTAGAGAGATTAAGCACCGCGTTCTACGGCAAACGGCAAACGTTAACTTGCAGTCGATAATTTTTTCTTTTCCTCGAATCGTTAAATAAATCCACTGGAAAATTCGAAAATAATTCACATGTTCATGACAAACGCGAAACTATTCACCTTCACGTAGAAATGGCAAACGGCAGACGGCAAAAGTTGTATCCCTGCCGTTCGCGGGAGAAATATGCTCGAAGCTTAATCTCTCTATTTTAAAGTATAAGCCGCCCGGTTAGCTCAGTCGGTAGAGCATCAGACTTTTAATCTGAGGGTCATGGGTTCAAGTCCCATACTGGGCGACTAAATGTTTTTTTTTTTTACATTAAATCGATGTCATTGTTTGAACTATTCAAAACAATCAGTCCTTTGTGACATAAATTACATAAATAAAATGCTGTCTTCCATCTCCTGATGTTATTTTTTTTTCTACAGTTTACAAAAAATGCGTACTGACAAATACCCTAACGTTCGTTCACCACAGATAAGTGACTTTAAGGGGCTCCATGATGATACCAACATAGAGATCCGTTGTCGCTAGGTTACGAAACAAGAGTTTGGACGGCGAGTGAAGGGAAGACTTCTTGTGAAGAACAGCTAAGATCAGAGAATTCCCCAGAATTGCAGTATGATGGACCGAAAGATGTTCAGCCCTGAAGGTGATAACAGCAGGGTGTGCATCCCTCTCGCTCCAGTTAGTTCTGCTGAGCAAAGCAGTTCCAGTTGTCAGGAGCCCGCAGTTGACATCAACCTTGACCTGTGTCATTTGAGCTTGTATAGTCTTTGCTTCGATTAGTTTTATAGAATTGACTTTTCCCAAAACCAAACTGAGAGAACGGCATTAATATTAACCACATTTTCGAGTTTGCTGCCTTACGGTTTCTTGCCTTAATGTTAACAGACTCATCGTGATTTTATTGTGACGTCAGGCTTCGTGCGGAAGTCTGAGCCAGACATTGAAAAACATAAAAGCGAAAGGAAGAGGGAAATCAGATGCGACCGATCGCAAAGCCCAAACGGAATTAGGGGAATGCGCGCCTGAGAATCACACTTCCCTATTGGCAGGCTAGTATTTGTATTTTTACCAGGCAAAGAGACAGCGTGGGTTAGAAGGAAAATGTAATATTCTAACAGTCGTAGTTCAAAATAAACTGAAAAAATGGTCCACGTGATAAAATTGTGCTTATGGCAATGCCCTATACAAAACTGAATGCAAGGCTGGCACTACGGCAAAGGGCAGATTTATTAATGGCCAGCCTTGCATTCAGTTTTGTATTTTAACATTCAAGTGACACCTGGCACGAGATCTTTCACAAGGAAGATTCGGCAACAACCAGAAAGTTTAATTTCTGCGTCGTGTGGACCTCTGCATTCAAATGCCCTATATATAGATGAAGTATGAGCCGCCCGGTTAGCTCAGTCAGTAGAGCATCAGACTTTTAATCTGAGGGTCATGGGTTCAAGTCCCATACCCGGTGACTTTTTTTACTTTAAATCGATGTCATTATTTATTTGGACAATTCAAAGCAATATTAGTCCTTTGTGTCCTGTTTGCTCCGGTTAGTATTATAGAATTGACTTTTCCGACAACCAAATAAAGAGAGAAGGTATTAATATTAAAGTGCCCCTGTGATCAAATTTTTGAGTTTCATTTTTTTACATTTTCGTCTACAATTAGACTTTCTTACTCATCTTGCCAAATTTCAATTCATTACGAACATCAGAAGTCATTTATTTTAACATTTATTTCCGAGAATTTACGGCCGCCATTAATCAACCTTGTTCCAAGGCTTGGTTGCGAATGGGAGAAAGTGACGTCAAAGACTCAAACGTACCTCACGGGTTGAAATTATAATAACAATAAGTATTGAAAATCACGCGAAAAGCAACAAAAACTTTGGACTTGTTCTTCGTACAATTTTCTATGCTGATTGTTATTATAATTTCAACCCGTGAGGTATGTTTAAGCCTTTGACGTCACTTTATCCCATTCGCAACCAAGCCTTGGAACAAGGTAGATTAATGGCGGCCGTAAATTCTCGGAAATTAATGTTAAAAAAATGACTTCTGATGTTCGTAATGAATTGAAATTTGGCAAGACGAGTAAGAAAGTCTAATTGTACACGAAAATGTAAAAAAATGAAAATCAAAAATTTGATCACAGGGGCACTTTAACCACATTTTCGAGTTTGTTGCCTTATTGCAATCGTAATTTTATTGTGACGTCAGGCTTCGTGCGGAAGTCTAAGCCAGACACTGAAATCTAAATGTAAAGAAACATAAAAAAAAGAAAAAAAAAAAAGAGGGGAATCGGGCGCGAGCGATCGCGAAGCCCAAAGGGAGGGGGACGGACCTCTGAGAATCCCTCTTCCCCAGAGGCAGGCTAGTATTTGTAATACATTGGTATTTTCAGTGATTAATATTACCAGGTAAAGAAACAGCGTAAGAAGATTGGAAGGAAAATGTATTCTAACAGTCGTATTTCGAAATAAACTGAAAAAATGGTCCTCGCGGTAAAATTGCCCATATGGCAATGCCCTATTTATAAAATATGAGCCGCCCGGTTAGCTCAGTCGGTAGAGCATCAGACTTTTAATCTGAGGGTCATGGGTTCAAGTCCCATATCGGGCGACTACTTTTTTTTTTTACATTAAATCGATGTCATTATTTGGACATGCATTCAGACCTTTGTGACAAAAATGCTGTCTTCCATCTCCTGGTGTTATTATTTTTTCTACAGTTTAAAAAAAATGCGTACTGACAAATACTCCATCGTTCGTTCACCACAGACATCCAATAATAACTTGAAGCCGAGGCTCCATGATGATACCATCACAGAGATTCGCGTCGCTAGGTTACGAAACAAGAGTTTGGACGGCGGATAAAGGGAAGAATCCTTGTGAAGAGTAGCTATGATCAGAGTATTACCCAGAATTGCAGTAACTGAACAGAAAGATATTCAGCCCTGAAATCCATTACAGCAGGGTGTGCACCCCTCTGGCTCCGAAAAGTTCTGCTGAGCAAAGCAGTTCCAGTTGTGAATTTATTGGCATCAACCTTTACCTGTGTCATTTGAGCTTTTGCCGTCTTTGTTTCGATTAGTATTATATAATTGACTTTTCTCAAAACCAAATAAAGAGAGAAGGTATTAATATTAACCACATTTTCGAGATTGTTGCCTTACGGTTTGTTGCCTTAATGTTAACAAATTCATTGCAATAGTGATTTTATTGTGACGTCAGGATTCGTGCGGAAGTCTGAGCCAGACATTGAAAAACATAAAGCGAAAGGAAAGAGGGGAATCAGGCGCAATCGATCGCGAAGCCGAAAGGGAAGGGAACGCGCGCCTGTCAATCAGAAACAGCGTAAGAAGATTAGAAGGAAAATGTATTCTAACAGTCGTAGTTCGAAATTAACTGAAATAATTGTCCTCGAGGTAAAATTGGTCTTATGGCAATGCCCTGTTTTTAAAGTATGAGCCGCCCGGTTAGCTCAGTCGGTAGAGCATCAGACTTTTAATCTGAGGGTCATGGGTTCAAGTCCCATATCGGGCGACTAAATATTCCTCTTTTTTTACATTAAATCGATGTCATTATTTGGACTATCCAATGCGTTCAGTCCTTTGTGACATAAATGCTGTCTTCCATCTCTTGATGTTATTTCTTTTCTACAGTTTACTGAGCGCAGATTCTTTTGTTTTGTTTTTTCTTTGGCGTTGCCGTTGTGATTGCTAAAGCTCCCTACTCCCAATCACTCTTAGTAAATTGATATAATAAATCTTTCAAGTGTTTTATTTTATTATAATACTAATCAGAAGCTTATCAAGTGACTTGCCGAAGTACTAATGTTATGAACAAATAAAAAGAAGCGGGACAATAAGTTTATCTGACAATTATGAAAATTCACAAAATTGAAGACGCTTAGTTCTCATCCCTTTTGGCACTGGGCTTTCTGGGAGCGTTTGGGTAATCAATTTGAGTTATGATTGGTTAATGATTGCATTTGGAAACAATTAACCTGTCGTAACTTACGCTGGTTATATTACTCAAACAATCCCAGAATGCCTAGTGTGCCGAAAGCTGGTGCGAAGTTTAAGTTTCTGGAGTGGCGAATATACGAAACTTTTTGCGGGTTCTTTGCCGGACAATAAGCAAGTAATGGTTAATCACAACAATGGTGAATCAAAATTGCACTATTTCAGGTTTAGAGTTTTATCTCTCCAAGTGACAACAACCTTTCAGGTCAATTTTCAGTCAAACAATGTATTTAGATCTTTTTTTGGATTGACCATCTTCTTTTTGCAACTTTATTCCGATTAGTCTGAGGATGATGCTTCCCACCCCCCCCCCCCCCCCCACCCCCCCCAACCCCTACGGAGATTGATAATCTACGGAGATTGATAATCTTACCCTTTCATATCCCACCTTTTATCGAAATGATACCCCTTTCACATATATGACAAAAATTGGTACCTTTTTTTTCACCGCGACGTTTTCAAAAACTAAAACTTCAAACAGTTTCGCTACCCTTTCGTGCACTATGAGAGTAAAAAAGGCATCCCTTTTTGGCGGAGCCTCCCCGTATAGCCGTATTATATATGGGGTACCTCCACCCCGGGGGGAGGAGGTCGCTGGAGGGGAAGGTCACGGGTATTCATCATGTAGCCGATACCGTACTGCTATGAAAAATGTCTTGTATGTTTGGTGTTTTTTTCGAGTTCTTCCATTTTCTTTCTAAGTAGCTGCTTCCTTTTCTCGATTCTGCTTGACTTCGCCCGAATCCACTGAATTTGCCCGTGCAGTTTTTCTGTGTTGTCCTCAACACGTAACACTTCCGCTTCACTTATACTCGACTGCGATCTTGAGATATTGTTTGGCTCCGAAATGCTGATGAGGCGAAAACGGCTGAGGGACTGGGTCCTACGAAGTCGCTGGTCATTCTCGTGTTGTTCAACTGTAACCTTAAAACAAATTAAAACAGATTAAGTGAAATACATTAGACACATGAATTAGGCGCAGTTAGGTTTTCGCCTCTTCTCCGTGGGTTTTTTCCCTGGAAATCGGGTTTTCCTTCCTTATTTACAATTTCTTAATCCGTTATATGACACAGGCCCGTAGCAAGGCTAAAATAACTGGGAGGTGGGGGAGCAAATTGGCCGAGCAAAGCTACCTCCGTCAAACAACAGACATACGGGATCTTAAGCAACGACGACGGCGACGGCAACCCTTGCTCCTCCCTCTGCTACGGGCCTGCTGACATTACGAGCAGTCAAAAAAAAAAGGTTTAAGAAACAATTTGATAAAAAAGCAGGGCTGATGAACAGTACGGAAACGACTATATTTGTAAAATATCCAATATTTCGAAAGGCACAGCCTTTCTTCTTCAGGGTCTTACAGATAATGACTCGTAAGGCAAAAAACGTTACAATAACAACTAATTCCTCTTGAACTCGTTAAAACTAATCGTGACGGTGTACGTAAAGCAATTCAAGAGAAGCATATCTTATTGAAAGAGGTCGGACACTGGAACCTTTAGGTTTAAATAGAAGAGATGAAACATGGAAACTCTTCTAAGTTTCCATTTTTTATATTTACTGTGGTGTCATGTTGCATGTTTTTCTTATTTCTTCGTTATTTTATACGGTTATTTACATTTACTTTGTCACTATAGTTGATGTTATTAATACATGTAGTATCATATTTAATCCCCCGCCCTCTTTCAAATTTAAAATTGTAACGTTTTTTGTCTTACGAGTCATTATCTGTAAGACCCTGAAGAAGAAAGGCTGTGCCTTTCGAAATATTGGATATTTTACAAATATACTCGTTTCCGTACTGTTTATCAGCCTTGCTTTTTTATCAAATCGTTTCATTATTTTACAGCTGATTAGATCCTTTACCACAGGATCCGGTGCTTCTATTTCGTTACGGTGGTTCGTTGCAAATACAGTCACTTAAGAAACAAGTTGAACCACGCCATATTATCTCAGTGAAATTCGAACATATGTTCGGCTTATTTGTAGCTACTGGGCTGCAAAAGCCAATAGTAACAGGGGCGTAGCTAGGACTTTTTCAGAGGTACGCAAATCAATTTTCAAACACCCCCTACCGTGCCCTACCTCCCCACCCCCCACACTCAATTCCCAAATCTTTCTCTTTTTTCGACTTTTTCAGGTACGCACGTGCGTGAGTGCGTACAGATAGCTACGCCCCTGCAGTAAGCACGTCGTGGTCACAAGGGATGATTTTCCAAACAATGAAGATATAAAAGAGAAAATTGTGATCGTCCGGGTAAGTGTAGTACTGAAAAGAACTGTTGTTGTTGGCATGGACTGACGTTTCGACAACCTGAGCAGAAGTCATTTTCAGATGACATGACTCTGAAGATGACTTACACTTAGCCTGTTCCAGGCTCCAAGATAGTGGGGAACGCGCGAAGTAAATAAAAGGGAAAAATCGCGGGGGAACTGGAGAGAAGGCGGTCGGCGACCAGTTCCCCCGCGATGTTTTCCCATTTCTTTTTACTTCGCGCGTTCCCCATTATCTTGGAGCCTGGAACAGGCTAACTTCCGCTCAGGTTGTCGAAACGTCAGTCAGTTGTCAACAACAACAGTTGTTTTCAGAACTACACTAACAAGGACGATCACACTCGACAGACTACTGATACTCCTGGGTTTAAACTATTTACAAAAAGAGAAAAGTGTTAACGAGTTGCTTGCAAACTATTGGACAGTTCACACAAACCGGCTTTCATTAAAAATTTAACTGGTCACTGTTAGATCGTTGTTTACCATGAAAACAAACCTCTGAAAATGTGTTGGATCGATTTCTCCCCAGAGTTTTGAGAGAAGCTCTAAGCGAGTGGCTGTTTTTCGCTGTTGCCGGGCCGTCGGTCTGAAAAAAAAACAACAACAACAACAAAGCGAACATAAGTTACTAAATAAGCAAAACGTACGTTATTTCCCGTGGTAACCTCAGTTGTCACGTAGTGCTACGTTAATACTGAACGAAACACGCAGAAATGTTTAGTGATTCCATGATCATCAAATTCTGGATTCATGGTTTTTATGCCCAATTTGTAATTTTATAAAAGTCATATTTTGCCAAGTTTTCAGTTTCAATTTCAGTGGAATGCCGCCAAGTAACGGCCACCCCTGTGTAATACAATCACCTCGTTATTACGGCAACTTTTTCTTGGCCTGAACAAAATCTTTTTTGCTCTAGATCAACCGTATTAAAACGGCCACCCCGTTTATACGGCCAGATTTTGCTGGCCTAATAAGGGCGGAATAACAGGGCTCCACCGTATAACGCTTTAATTTACATTTCTTTTATTCGTCTAACCATGGGTCTTCGTTCTTCAAAATCCTACCTTTTCAGACACGTATTTCTCAGCAGTCGCGTTTGTGTCTATTTTCTCTTTTTCTGTTGCTCCTTCTTGCTCAGGGTTTTCTTCTTCCTCTGTTTCATTTGTCTGCTTTTTCCGCTGCCGTTTTAAACTTTTTCGTTGTTCCTTCAAGTTTTCAACTTCTTTCTTGAAATCGATCAGCTGCTGCTTGCATGCATCACGTGCCTCGTGAATTGGGGTGTACCATCTGCGCGTGTCAAATAAAAAATATGCTGTTCAACTGCTGCAATCAAATGAAGAGATAAAAAAGCAGGGGCACGTACGACGATATTATCTACAACTGAAGACCGTTGAAAGATTTGAAGGGCTCGCCCCGAGATCGAGAATATGGCAATTTTATTGTACTTATTTTTACTTCTTCTTCATAGTCCTCTTTTAAATTTAAGCATTGTTATGTCTCATTGTCATTCTGCATCTAAGAGGCTCCTGACAGTACCACTAGCCAAGTTTAAGGGTTATGGCTGTAGATCGTTTTCATTTGCCGCACCTACACTATGGAACTCATTACCAGAATCTGCCCGCCATCATGATGATCTTGCAGACTTACTTATTTCGCGAATATTTCAAATGAAGTACTCTCCCTAGAATAATGTATATATTGTAATTATTAAGATATGAATTTCAGTTTGTATTAATTTTTATATATTTTGTTGTTTATCACTGATGTAAATTTTTGAATTTAATTTTTTTGTTTAAACTATTATGCTGTAAAGCGCCATGAGCCCGTGGATATGGCGCTATAAAAATATTTTATTATATATATTATATATATTAGGGGGTAGGGATGGCGCAGTGATGACAGCACTCCCCTCCCACCAATGTGGCCCGGGTTCGATTCCCGGAAGCGACGTCATATGTGGATTGAGTTTGTTGTTTGTTCTCGTCCTTGTCCGAGAGTTTTTCTCGGGTGCTCCGGTTTTCCTCCCTCCGCAAAAACTAAAACCAATTCGATCCGAAAACAGTGGAAGTAAAAGCCAACTGGTGCATTGTGCTGAAATTCATATTTATTTATTATTTGTTTCATTTTTATTTATTTACTGTACCTTTCAGAAGGCGCAAGTTCATCCTCATACTTCTTAATCTCTTCTTCACTCTCTTCCGCGACGTCAACCAGGACAGGTGTCGTGGTTCGGCTCGTCTTTCTCGTTGGTGTCTTCCTGACTGGCACCAACTGAGATCCGTCAGTTTCTTCACTTCCTTCAGACTCCGTGTCAGGTGACCAGTCCTCAATCACAATGATAGGCGGCTGACTTTCGTCGTCACTTATCTCTTGAGCCTCTGCACTCCTTCTCCTCTGTCGAACATTGGTCATCCATTTACTAGCAGCAAGAGAAACATTCCATGGATTCAAAACTGGGCTTTTGGCGGCAGGAGTGTCTTCGTCCGAAGAGATCTGTTCCTGGTTGGAAGTTTTATCCAAGACATCAAAGATGCTTCTCTCAAATCGACGATAACTTTTAGGAGAAAACCGTCGTCCAGGAATTCCTGTGTTGATGATTTCTTTAATGACAACATTGGGTTTCTGAGTGACTGATTTCTCGACAGCAACAGAGGGTAGAAACCCTGGGCTGTCTGCTCTACTAACTACATTTATTGTCGCTTCTTTAGGAGGTCTTTTTGTGTTCTCTAACGTTACAGTCTTTTTAAAAACTGCCTTAAGTTTCCTGATCTTTTTGGCCTTTTGGTTCGGTTGTTTGATTTGCTTCTTTTCATTTCCTCCACTGCCTGAGTTGTCGACTTTCATTACACTTTTGACTTTTGTGCGAGGTAAACCCTTTTGACGTTGGGAGGCAGCCTTTGTTAGTTTAACGCTGTTCGGTCTCTGAGCAAATGTTGGAAACTTAAACGTTTCGTGAACTTTTCGGCGAGATTCTCTCACTGGTGCACTCCTTGGCTTAAGTATTTCCCCTGCTCTGAATCTGGTAAGGTCTTGAAATGAACTGGATCTTTTTGCGGGGAATGAAAAACTAACTTTGTTATTATTGTCATCCTCTGATATTCTTCTCAGCAATAAAACGGCTTTTACAACCGCAGCAGCGCTACTATTCAAAATGGCGGATGATCGACGTCTTGAAGAACGGGGTGCTACGAAAAGTTCCTCTGTTTTCTTCGGTGCACCGGGAATCTCATCGTCGTGGTTTGGGATTTTTAACGAAATCCTGCAAAGGGTTAATTGGTACAAAAGAAAAACAGATACCATCACAATAAGCAGACAAGAGTAAAAAGAAGAAGAGACGGCACTAAAGCACAAACTCGAGGGGGAATAATGCCTCACAAAACCCCCTTTTGTGAGCTGCACTTAACGAAAGTTGGGATCTGTCATCATTTGATTATCGTAGACAGACAAACAGACAGTCAGTAGACAATTTGCAATTGTTGGTTTGCACATGACGTCATAAAAATTCAAAAATTTAAACTACACATCCTACAAAGGTGTTTCTAACATGGTGTGTATACCAGTGTTACATCCTTCACCAAATATTTAGGCTTTAACGATGTTTTGCTTCCGATTTGTAAACTAAGGTTTTAAATGTGTCACGTAATTCGTTACGCCATTTCAGATAAGCAATGAAAATAAACAAAATTGTACCAGTTGAAAGTTATTTTTGCATTATAGTTGCTTTTAAGCTGATTTAATGGATCTTATGGTGAATCCAATCTTTTGTGATCAGATTTTTGGTGACGGTTATTAATAAGGAAGTATCACGGTGATTTAGTGTCATTTAAAAAAAACGTTTTTGCATTAACAGAAACCCTAAAATAACGATCATGGGGCCCGTTTCTGGAAGTCCCGATAACTTTCCGGGGCCGGAGCTAAATTTTAAATCAGAATCTATAGGGTGTATTAACTCCAAATTAGCCGGAATTTTATTAGAATTTTATTGCTTAACCTTTAAAACCGTGCCAACAAATACTCCCAAATACTGCATCTTTGATGTGAACATTACAGACAGAAAATAGCTTTCCGGGCCCGAAAAGTTACCGGGAAACGCATCAGCTAATTTACAGGTATGCATCAAAATAAAGATAACAAAGTAAGATGATTATAAGAGGGTATGTTTTGTAGAATGTCCAAAGGCAAACTTCACCATAGGGAAGCTAGCACAGCTAAAGAGCTTTCATTTGAATAATCATACTATGCAGTATTACCTTTTAGCGTCTCCGTATTCCACAGCCCTTGAAAGCGTAGGCGTCATTTCGCTCCTGTCAATTGTCGCGTCGCATTTTCCCGCCATTTTTAAGAGTTCGGTTATAGTGCACCGTTTAAAGCTCTGCCAGACGTCACTGTCCCGGATGTAATGCTTGATATCCGTGTCATTGAAGAAGTAGCGACGGTTTTCACAAAGAATGCGGATGATGTTTTCGTTTGTTTTTAATGCCCAACTAAAAAATGCGACATTTAAAGGTTAGAAGTATATAAGACAAACTTTATATATTAAGTAAAGGCATATAAAGTCTGGTCGCATTGCTCGTGTACATGTTTTTTTCTTAAACCGCGAAACTTTGCTCTTTGTTGCCGTTTTTTACCCAGGTGTGTAAATGGTTTCGGCGAACCGTTTGGAAAACGTAAAAACATGCTGACGGTAACCTATAGGGGTAGGAGGTAGCCTGTAATGCAGGCGTATTTAGGAGGGGGAGGCGAACGAGCTCTGAGACTGAGGCGAGTTAAAAGGCGCGACCAAGGGTGTGGGAGTCAGGCTGGAAGGCGATGAAGGGGGGGGGGGGGGGCAGTCGCGACGTTTTGCAAAACCAAAATGACGACCAAACACTAAATTCAGCACTCGCGCATCAAAAGAAAAAACCTCTGCACTGCAGGCTAGGTTGGAAGAATGTTCCAATCTAGTCAGAGAAGTTAGTTTGATGAACAATAAGGTCGTGTTCTATTGGGATCAACCGTTTCAACCTAAAACGGTTTTGGTTGATTTCGTTGAGGCGTTCCTGAATAGAACACTTTTCAACCATTTTCGTTTTTTTTTTCGGTTTCAACCATTTCAACCAGGTTCAGAGCTGGTTGAAATGGTTGATCAACCAAACCAACTGAAAACAGTTTTTTCCCAATAGAACACGAAAAAATCCAACCAACCGAAAACGGTTGTCCCCAATAGAACACGCCCTAAGCCTCAGAGAGAAACTGAGACTGCGAGCAGTCTCTTATTTTTCTTTTAGTTAGAGTCTTCGCCGCTCACAGACCGCGCGCTCTCACAACTAACTGAAAGAAATATAAGAGAATGCTCGCAGTCTAAGAGGAACTATACCTAGTCAAACCCTAAATCTAAATATCTTTTCAATTGTTGCAATTGTTTTGTAATGTACAGAAGATGCTTACTTGTTAACTAGAAAACACGTGACTGGCCCGATACTTGCGACGCTGCAGAAACAAGGACTGGATTCAAGAAGAGTGGATTCGCCAAAGAATTCACCTGGAAGATAATATTGAGTTCAATATAAAGCTAGACAATAAACAGTGCTTCCATACCACGGTTAAACGTGGCTTCCCCCCAACCCCCTCCCCCTCCAGCAACCCTTGCCTCCGCCTACGAACCCGAGAGCTTGCTCCCTCCTCGTCACCCTAAAAAACACACTGGTCTCCTTGCTGTTGAACGAACAGTCAAATAACAAATAGTTTCTTTTTGCGTGCCTCCTCAAAGTTATCGTCCTAGTGTTTATTCGAAGAAATACCAAGATTGTTTTGAACAAGAGCATGATTTCATATTCATTTAATTTCTTACCCTTTTCAATTTGTCCAAGTTTAACTAGCTCTTCTCTGTTAACTTTGTCAATAAAAACACTTCTGTAATACTGACATCTTCCTGTTACAGTTAACAAATAAAAGTACGGTAATTCTTTGTTACAAATATAATTAACTGGTAACCCAGGCTCTCGAGACATCATTAAAACTACAATCGGACTATCTTAATACTGTTTCGGCAGCACCCTGGCTATCATAAAAGGATGGATGGATAGATGGATGGATGGATGGATGGATGGATGGATGGATGGATGGATGGATGGATGGATGGATGGATGGATGGATGGATGGATGGATGGATGGATGGATGGATGGATGGATGGATGGATGGAAGGATGGATGGATAACCTTTATTTTAACACGATAAAAATTTAAGCTACAGAGCTTGTGGGGTCTTGTGTAAAATAAATAGTTAAATAATACAATATAATAATAAGTAATAGTAAAAAATTAAGAATTCTGCCAGTCTAATAGTTAAACTTACTCATCCCATAATAAATCTGGTATATATAAAAATATTTCCATGCTAAAAAACGTAGTATAATCAAAAATATATAAAATCTATATACTGCGCGGTTGAAGCAGAGACTACGTCGAATTTAAAAACCTTTGAAATAGTCTTTAGTTCTTAATCGATGGTTCAGTTCTTTCTCGTTCAGCTGTGGAATTCCGTGTTCATTTAGCACTTCCTCTCAATCTGACGACTGCCGAGTGATAGATACTAACCTATTCTATTGTATGTCGCCATTTTTAGTGATTTTAAGATGCGAAATGACATATTCATATCAGAAGAAACCCAAAATTAGTGGTTTTGTTTGTTTGTTTGTTTTAGCGCCAGTGGATACAAAGATCGATTTGCAGTGGACAATTAGTGTTACCATAATCGCACTGGCAAGATAAAATATTTCATAATAAATACCTTTTGCGACAAAAAACAGATGCTCTGGTTGATCTCCCTGGTTAACAATAATTTTACCTGCGGGATATTCCTACAAGAAGAGGAAGAAAGACAATACATAATATAAAATTTAGACAATACCGCTGGATTGCGAGAAGTTTCCTTGAGTTCTTTTTTCTGTTATCTTTGGTGCGAAACTGGTCTGCTAGAATGCGAATGTATTGAGCGGTGAGTGACGAAGGGTCTAGCCTGCGTGGAAGGCGTAAACGGGGATTGGGAGGTGGCGCGAAAAAGGAGCGGAAAGAAGGGAAGGAACGCATCGTTTTCCTCCCTACCCAGTTTCCCTCTCCCCGACGCCTGCTATAGTAACACAGGCTACAGAGGGGCAAGCCGCAAGCCGGGAGAAGTCGTTTTAAGCAAATGTTGCATTATGGGTATTGGGGACAAACAAGGCGAAAATTCAAACCGTTTCAGTGAGAATTCAAGGTTAGAAATCGCTCGTATGTTTTGGTTTAAAGACATGTTTTCATAGCCAAACTTAAGAAACGCGTTCAGCGCTGACGATTTGAGATTTGAGGGCTTTATGCAGCAGAAGATAGAAATAATTTTTCTCTTCGTCATGCAATCGACGGTACTTTTACGGCAATCGATCGCAGTCATCGCATTAAAATTTGAGGCGATGTATGGCGTAAAAAATTGTTTTACAAACCTTCTACAATGTCGGGCGTCTTCATATTTCTTCCAGGATAACTTGGAAACAATACCTTTTAAAAAATTTAAAACTTCCCGGCAAAAAAAGTTTCGGAAACAACTTCAATCGATAAAACCTCACCTTAGAATTCTCTTAGAATTCTCTATTCTCTTAGCTTATAAACACTTCAATTCCCGCCATATTCGTCCCCATTATATTATGCAACATTTTGCTTGGAAGGGCTTATGATCGCTTATTGCAAATCAGCTCGCCCGCTCTTAGGACGACGGTTGACTTCACGTGAAATAAAACTGAAATTCAGAATAAGGTTGTAATCTCGCTTGATAATATTATTTTGTGTGATTTATAGCTATCGAAAACAACCACTGTACAGTCAATAAAATTCTTATGTGAATATTATTTTTACTTTTCGCCTTGGTTACCAAACGCGCACAAAAAACTCTGTTTTGACTTTCTAATCAGATTAGACTGCAGTCAAAATTGTGCTTTACCACCCGCAAAACAAACACAACAGGCAAAAAGGCAAGCTAGAAAAACACTCATTAAAAAATACAACAAACAAGGTAATATAATAATGTTTGTACCTGCCTTGCCATCATGGCAACTAATTTGCGTTTCTCTTCTGGTGGAAGAGCTTTTAAAGCTGGAACATCTTTAATGAACCTTTCGATCTCTTGACGGTATCTGTTCTGAACTCGCTTCACCTCTCGATGAAACTGCTCGCGGTCAACTCGTAAGAATTCGCTAACTTCTATAGTTTGTATATTATCGGGCGGTGGATAATCAAATTCTTGTCCATCGCCGGATACTAATCCGAGATATTCTCCGGCTACGTGAGTATAGTTGATGTCACAGTCATTTGAGTTCTCAAGCGCGCGCTCACCTTCGCCAAAAACACCGTTGTTTATCGCGTACTTCGCTTCCACCGAACCGCTCAGAATGTAATAACAAGATAAGCACTTCTCTGCCCGTTTCTTACAAATTTCGACATCAGCATCGAATCGTTCGTAGGTAACCACAGAACAGAGTGCTTCCTTAATGTATTGTAGGTCTTTGTGAATGTCTTTCAGCGCCGAAACAACAGGCTTTATTACATGAAGTTCCTCGGTCGATCTTCTCTCAGTTAAAGGACGTTGCAAGATGTTGAGAATTTTATCCGTGAGTACAATCCCTGCTTGGGCTTTAAACAGCCTCTTGTTGAAAACCGGCGGCAGTTTACGGACAGAAAACTGTGGTCGTGTTTCGCACAAGATTGGCATCGTAGAATGTATGCTTTACAAATTCGTCCGATAAAACCTAAACATGGCCACTAGTTCTTCGCCGCTTCATCTCTTCTTTGGTTTTAAATCTCGTTTTCATTATAAACATTTAACTTTTTCATTTCTGCTTTGGAACTAAATTTTTCACTGCCATGAAATGCTAGTTGATATTTTTGTGACTTGACTATAAACAAACCTTGTAGTCAAGCAAAAAGTTATGTAAATTAATTTCACCCTAAACAGGTGTAACGCTCTATTTGCATCTGGTACGTCACCTTTTTGTCAATAAAAATTATTGATCAAAATATTGCTTCCTTTTGTCACTGATAAGATTTATCAATCTAAATTGCCGGAAAAGAAGTTATTTGACACTTCTGGACGATCAGTATTGGGCTTATCCACTCCAAGAAAAACAGTAAATGGAAAATCTCCTCTTTCAAATGCAAATTAAGTTTGCTCCGTCAGACACACTTGAAAACATGGCTGAATAAATTTGTGTACAGTTTCTATACTTGTCTTTCATACAGTTTCTGTAAAAATTGTTGTGTAAAAGAAGACACGTAAACGTTTGCTAAACGTAGATAAGTCTGCATGAATCTGTAAATTTCTTTTCTCAGATTTTATATTAGGGCCGATTCGCACTAGCGGACAAATTTTGTAACAATTTGTAGATTTCTTCATTAATGTGTCACTTGTTACAGAAAACAAGTGCGAATACGTTTTTTGAGACCTAGAACTTGTCCAACAATTCAGGAAAACAAAGAAGCAGTTGTCTTATGATTGGTCAGCGTTGCACGCGCGATACATTTTGTCAAACAATCGCAAAAACAAGTGCGAACGACTTGTTGGACAAGTGCAAATTTTGTCAAAAGGGACAAATCTTCAAAGGGGCCGTTGTCCTGCCTCAAGGCAGGACAATTCATGACAAGTCGCATTCCAATGCCCCTCGTAATGCCAGATAACAATACGTTGTTGATTGGCTATTGTGTTTGGTCTGGATTGTACTAAAAAACAACACGCGAAATTTCGTCCTTTGCTGTGGCGTTAACATCTGTCGAAACGCCACTTGCTTCATAACTTGCCGAGGTGACGTCGTGGAAGGATGGTAATACCGGGGTTGGAACAAGAGAATGCGGAGGGAACCAGTTTGTGCCGATAAATGGACGGGAAAAATAATAGTTTTCTTGCGACATTTTCCCCGCACGAGCACAAAAACATCAGTACACGCGCACTTCAAATGCAAATCGTTTTAACATTTTTCACCACGTGGACCTGCCTGCATATTTGATGTTTGCTCAAGACGACCGTGCCGAGAAATGTACAAGGATGCCAGAAGCACGTGCAGAGCTATTGTACTGATAATTATACCTTTTGTTTTCTTCAAAATGTCTCTGACTTGTCGCGACAATTTTGTTTTTGTCAAAAATGTCATGACATTTCAAACTTGTCCGCTAGTGCGAATCGGCCCTTAATTTAATTTCGTATAATTTCATGTAATTTTATTCATAAACTTTAAAATTATACAAATGTGTGATTCAGACTTTTCTGATTGTCTGAGAGTCTGTCGTGTTTACAATTTTAAACTCGGCCATACCAATAATATAAAATGATTACGTTTTCTATAGTTTGTTCTGCAATGATGAATTTTCGATAACGTGCGTCGATGCACTGAAATGGAGAACGGTTGAACGACGTTCGTCGGTCAGCTTAAACCTCGGTGAGCACTTAAACTCGGCAGTGTGGCACTCGTCACACATTGCCAGAGGTACTCGTGCGTTGTAACCCATCCGTAGAAGCGAAGCAGAAAAACAATGGAACAAAACTGGAAATCTTCAAAGTTTATTGGCGGTCTTTTGACACACACACTATAAGGCGCGTGGGTAACTCAGCAATCATGGTGAATAAAGATACGGTAAACACCCATATAATAGAAACAGCGGATTTAGAACCTCCAGGATAAAATTTGGCCAATAAAGCATTAAATGTATAAAAACCAATTCAACCTGACAAATGAAGCAGGTTCTTATACAAAAAATTACTAACTGTTAGACAACACCGGGTATGTGTGCTGGACCATTACAAACACACAATGTGTAATTTCAGAAAATATTCATACCTCCTTCACAGAAGGGATTGGTTTTTCCAGAGTGAATTTGCCTTATTTTGCCTAATGTCTTGGCTCAATTTTGCGAAATCCAGAGGGGAGGGGTTCATATAGCAGATCCCTCCGTAGCATTTCCTGGAAAGGTTCTTTAGAAATTCTTAAAAACCCCTCCAGGCTAATTTTTCACTGTGCATCACCCTTTATATAAGAAACACATCAGCCTGAAACAGATAATCACAGGTTCTTTTATGCGGGTGTTTACTGTATTTCGGAGTTAATTCTGCATCAGCTTTCTGTCGTAAGGTAATTCGGAGGTAGTTCAAAGTTGTACACTGTCTAACTTGCTAAAATATGTTATCCATATGTTATTACAGTTCCGAAGTAAAGTTCGGCAAGCTTCACGACTAAAAGGGACACTGACCCTACTGCACGATAGATCGTGTTTTCATGATTATGGCCAGAAGCTTGCTTTATTATCGTGAAATTGGAAGAAACAAATCGCCAGAAGTGATGGAAGAAAAGAAACATTACTGCTAAACAGACAAAATAACGGCTAAAAGAGGGAAAATTCCACCAGAATGGAAACTTTGATTTCTCGACCGCCTGTCAAGAAATCAAAATTGATGAACTGTAATCCACTTCCATCCTTGCAATCCTGCACTTTTTCTCCAAACTACTGCTTCTGGTTTGCTCTATGGAATCGTTTTATTCGATTTAATTGTATATTTGGTGGCATTTGGTGATAAACGAAATTTTGCTTTCGGTTAAGTTAACAGCAGAGTAAATAACTAAGATAACCATTATTGATAATAAAGCAGTTTTCAATTGAGTGTCGAAAGTAATACACCGAATGCAAATATGACCGTCCATAGTTAATAGTTATTCTATTAACTATGGACCGTCCAACAATTTTTTGTTTGGACAGGTTCTCAAGAAAAGAAAAGCAATTGAATAATGATAAAGATCAGGTCAAAGTAAGTCATTGTATGCATTTTCAAGGCCATATTCTTATTTTAGGAGAAGTTATAGGCAATCAAATTTTAGGAAAAACGTGAAAGCGAGGCTACTCAGGATAGAATGTCTTTTCTCGTACAAATGCTTAAAATTTCAGTGGGGGGTCTTCAGTGAGCCATAACTTTGCAACCGTTAAACCAAAAACACTCAAACTTTGCAAGATGATACACTTAGCAGTGTTGGTTTTACGACACTCGATTGAAAACCGCTCTGTAAGCTATAAATAACGGTAAAACCACTGCGAAAACCCGAATGAAGAGTCAGGCCGGATCTTTCGTAGACCTGGATCAGTTAAAATCTTGAAATAATAAACAAAAAGCGGCAAATTGGTCCTTACGTCAAGGAGAAGAGATTGAGACAGAAGTGAAAAAAAAAAACAGTTCAATATATTTGCCCGATATTTCGGTTTGCAAAACAAACCTTCTATACGGGGAAAGGATATTCAGAGCAGATGTCCTTCCAGAATACTGTGCTGAACTAAAGTAAATATAGTGCTAATCTAGAATATTTTACAAAACACTCGTTTTGTTGAATTGTAACTCGACTGGTAGGACAATGCAAGTAGAATTAGAGAATTATCGTGGGACTGGGCAGTACCGGCCAGCTGCGGCGGGGGCGTGCAGCTACGCGCGAGTTCCTCATGCCAGAGTCTCTTTGCTATTGCAAAGTTTCGAATGACATTCTATTCTGACAGCAGACCAGTATACCATGACAGAGATAATAAGCTCCTGACCATGAACGCTTTGATGGGTCCTCAGGAAGAACCAAATAAAGTATTACTAATTCCAGGCTGTGCCGATAAGCACCTTCTGTAGACTCTGTAGCCGAGTTGTATATAACGCTGTCACAGTTTTTGTGTCAAAAAGGAACAAAAATTTAAAATCCCGACAAAGAACGGTTTTTTAATGGCTAAAATTAGACCAAAATCCCGTCTTGAGACTTCGTTCAGTTTAGCAAAACAAAATCCTGCAGCGACAAAACTTAGCTAAAATATTGAACATCGACACAAATATAACAAGTAGAACAAGGACCAAAGGACCGCGAACCAAAATGCTGCTGGAGTACGTAGGATCTATAGAAGATCTAATCAGCCAAAAATAGTAATACAAACATAGTGAGCAAAGCTGATACTACGTAGAACATTTAACACGACAACTGGGACATAAGAGAGCCCAAACTGAAAGCCAAAATGCAACCGTGTGACGTTGCCGGGGCGTTCGCGCTGATTTAACTATCTTTTTACTGCTACACCGTGCTGACGAGACTCAATCAGGTCGAAACAGCTGTCCACGGTTGCATTTTGGCTTTCGGTTTGGGCTCTATCATGCCCGGGGGGGGGGGGGGACTCCCATATAAAAATGACGGGGGTGCTCGTCGGAAATTTTTGAAAAACACCCTAAAAGGTACCAAAATCTCGTTTGATGGGCGTGGCTCAATAGAATTTTTACCTCTAAAAGGTAACAATTCTCAAACAACACGTCATATTCTGTCATATTTTTTCGGCTCATACCCTAAAAGGTACCGCGATAATTCTAATGGTGGTCATTTTAGATTTTAGTACCCTAAGCGGTACCAATCTACAAATTTTGACCCCTAAAAGGTACGACGAGCACCCCCGTCATTTTTTATTTACGTCACGATTGACATATTAATAGCTTTTTTGACGAATTGTGACATTTCGGCAAGGTCTAGAGCTCACCAATTTCAAGTGTCGGTATCTTTGAACATTTGGTGCATTCCGCTCATTTTTAATATTTTTTGACAGAGGGGTCGCACTCGCAAACCCTATATGATGACAGATTTTTTTGTAAAATAAACAACTTTTTACGCCAGTGCGACCCGGCCCTTTGACAAAATTTTCGCAACCTTTACCAAACTACAAAGAAGCCGCGACCAAAAATCGGCGAGCCCTCGGAGCACGCCGATTTTTTGTCAGGCGATGTTATCGCGCGTTTTTGTTTGTTTAGTGTCCGCAAAATCCATTAGCACTCCAAAATCCATTAGCACAGAATTTGGGTCGTGAATGTTGCTATTGAAGCTGCTGTTTCTTCTACTGATGCAGGAAACTTAATATACTCGTTTCTTAGTTCATACAGCCCATCTACGACGTCCATAAATGCTTCAATAGCCGTTGTTTTTCCAACATTCATAGCGACACCAGCATTTTCGAATGATCCTCCGTGCGCTAAACGATAAATCCCAATATCCCAGTATCCTCCCTTTGAAGGTTAGGGCGTAGAATTCTCAATAGCCGATCAAATGTACTTCGCTTCATTCTCATCTGACGATAAAAAAAGTTCTCAGGTATGATTCTGCGGTTGAAATGTATCTCAAACCATAGTTGTTTATTCTATTAACTATGCTCAAACCAAGATTCTGCCGGTCGGGGAAGCACCCAGTATGGACGAAATCGACGGCCACGTCTTCTAGGATTTGTCTGCTGCAAAGGGACCTCCATTTCAAGAAGCTGCATTCGCCAGTCGCAGAGGAATAAGAGCAGTAGTAGCAGCTGTTGTTGAACGATATTTTGCAGTGCAAGCCAGCAAACTGCGAAGATTACAATAATGTTTCTTGGAAGAACCATCTCTCACATAATTTTTGTCCTTTGCAAAATGTTGTGACATCTGATATTTAGGCTATGTCTACACTATACCGGATAGCTCTTGCGCCGGCACGAAAACCATACCGGATAGGCCTTTCGTTCACACATGTATGGTGGCCTAGAACTGCCATAAGGATTTTTGCTTTGTAATGGAGATTTTTACTTTAATTTTGAATTAATTTTTAAATTTTTAATTTAATTTCATAAAATTTATTTTTTTTATTATAAAAAAAATATTCTTTTTTTTTTTCGATGATAAAAAATTATTTTTTTTATGGCTAGAAATCAAAAACTTTATTTTTTTACTGAGACGGAAACAGCGAAAAAATAATGAAATAAATCACAATGAAAAAAAAAAAAACGAAAAAACATTCTTTTTTTTGGAAAAAAAATTGTGGACCCTTGTGAAAAAAAAATTGTGGACCGCTGTGAAAAAAAAAATTGTGGACTCCTGTGAAAAAAAAATTGTGGACCCCTGTGAAAAAAAAATTGTGGACCGCTGTGGCCTAAAACTGCCATAGACCAAGATGCATTGCGCCACCTAGCCTCATGCTCGTTCCAATATGGCAGCTACTAGGATCCGCAACGATGCATGGAAAGAAAACATCGAGCTAAAAGAAACGCTAATTGAGTACGTTAAACAAGGTCTCCGACGTGAGGAAGTTCTTGGACAGAACCTTGGACAGACGCCTTCGCTCTTTTGAAATGGGAAAGTGCTGTTCTAATATCCCATAAGTTTATCATGACCATCGAGGGAATGTACCCAGTCGGTTCCCTTTGACATGAAGTGACCTTTCCGTTTCTTTTGTTTGAATTGTGGGGTCCTTTCTTCTAGCGCTGCTGGGTCTACATTAGTATACATAACTGCGTGCACCAAATCACGCGGCACACACAAATCATGGACTTCTCGTAGTTTCTTCTGCATAGCACGATAGCCCAGCAGCTTTCCGGGAGCTTTCATTTCGTACTTCACTGTAGCTTCCACTTGGTCGACTGTTGCACTACGATCGGTGAAACTAATTTCAAAATAGCGAAGGCGTCTGTCCAGGGTTCTAATACTCCATGCATAATGAGACCTTGTTTAACCTAATTAATTAGCGTTTCCTTTAGCTCGATGTTTCTTTCCATGCATCGTTGCGGATCCTAGTAGCTGCCATATTGGAACGAGCATGATGCTAGGTGGCGCAATACATCTTGGTCTATGGCAGTTTTAGGCCACAGCGGTCCACAATTTTTTTTTTTCACAGGGGTCCACAATTTTTTTTCACAGGGGTCCACAATTTTTTTTTTTCACAGCGGTCCACAATTTTTTTTTCACAGGGGTCCACAATTTTTTTTCCAAAAAAAAGAATGTTTTTTCGTTTTTTTTTTCATTGTGATTTATTTCATTATTTTTTCGCTGTTTCCGTCTCAGTAAAAAAATAAAGTTTTTGATTTCTAGCCATAAAAAAAATAATTTTTTATCATCGACAAAAAAAGAATATTTTTTTTATAATAAAAAAAAAATAAATTTTATGAAATTAAATTAAAAATTTAAAAATTAATTCAAAATTAAAGTAAAAATCTCCATTACAAAGCAAAAATCCTTATGGCAGTTCTAGGCCACCATACACATGAAACGCTAGTTTCGGAACGATTTTTATTCCGGAGCGCCGCTGCGACGCGGCGCTCGTGAAAGTGAATCGTCACATATCGGATAAATTCTTGTGCCACTCTCTGGGGCAGCGTGAACAGGCAATCGAACCGAACCGTAGCAGAAGTCAACAACTAGGAGCGAGGATTGAAACCCACTGAAAAAGAAGTAAATATCCAGTTCTGGGTCGTTTCTGTTCACACCAGGCCGGAGTATTTTTCATGTCGACATGATAAGCTATCCGGTATAGTGTAGACATAGCCTTATCCGCGCTGGCTTGCATAGCTGAAATGAATACGACAAACAATTTAATTGACGTTTCCAGTTGTAAATATACATTTTTGTCATGTTTTTATTTCTCAGTGCGACCGTGATCAACGCCAAAAATTTCCTAATAATTTGGTTGGGCCTACAAAATTTTTTCCGCCTAGTGCGACCGGCCCCCGCAAAACCTCCACCACCAAATTCCCTTGTTACATTTCTTTTCATGTAAGGAGACAAAAACAGGTACTTGCCAACGGACCGGTAATTTATTCAACAAAGAAATCCTTGAACCGGTTGCAATATTCTACCGTCCGCGTGACATGCGGTTAATCTGGCCGGCCTTTTATGCGAAACGCAATCGTTCTTCGATGATCTCAGAAATCCGATCCGGGTGATTTGTTCGCTGGGCTTGAGCGAGACAAAATGAAGTTCGTTCGCTTTCTACTGCTTTGTTTCCTCGCGTTATGTTTGTTGTGTTTCACAGCTATACTGCTGCTGCCCAAAATAAACGAAAATAATTTCATCCGTCTACCGACGAAGACGTTTTCGAGGTACGCTGAATTCCTCGCTGCGAAGTTCAGTGAATCGTACGGGTGAGTGAATCACTTCATAAAATATTTTACCATCGCTTCATCATTTGTCGCAGTGTTGTACTGTTCACTTGGGAGAATTCAAAGTGCCATTAAATCCTAAGTTATGAAATTCAAAAACCGTGACCCCTGCATAACAAAATAGCCATAACAAAATTCTATGGAAATTGGTTTTATTTCACCTCGTGAGCAAGCTTTTTGGTCTTCATTCATGACATGCACGCATGGGAACAAAGAGATTCTATTTACCAGCTCTATAGATCAACTTTTCTTTGTTTATTTTTTCTAAGGACACAATCTCGGCCGATATCAGCAGTAATGTTTTTTTTTAAAGTAGTGTGGAATCAATGAGTTCAGTATTTGGGTTTCTTATGGTCGGCCAAACGCGGGCGACTATAGCTAGTTGTCGAGGCGTTTGAACTTCTGCAGCCAGTCGCCGCGACTAAATTTCGGTCACCTCGCCTAGTTTTTGCCAAACATTAGCAGTGTTTCAAACGATGGCAACTGGTCGTCGCCCCGTGTGTGCCGACCAGATAGTAAGCAGCTCTCTGTAGAATCCATACGTAATAAACATGAATTCCCCTCCTTTGGGGGAATACAGTCGAACCTCCGGTTGCGACCACCTCTCGTAAGCGACCACCTCTCCTCAGCGACCAGTTTTTCAAAATACCAAAAGTTTCCAAGTCAAATCACTATATTTGGAACCTCTTGTAAGCGACCACCTCTCGTAAGCGACCGCGACCACTTTTAGAGCTAAAAGTTTGAAATTTTCTTTTGTTTTTAACCTCCCGTAAGCGACCACTTGACAGATAATAAAGCGAAAATTGGATAATGATGTGTTGCAACATCGCATTCCTGGGTAGTATAAGAGACGGAAATTTCTCAATCAGAAGTACCATTTTTTTTTATTGACTTTTCACATGAATAAAACATTAAAACAAAATGTACATATACTGTACTCTATCAATCTTAAAAGAGACGACCTTAAATGTCTTAAAATTACAGAAAATTAGAACTGAGTTCCTGATTTCCTGCTTTTCCTGATTTTCCTCGCGCGATCGTACGACCAACCAACACAAAAAGTAAGGACTCTTCTGATGTCTAGGACTAGTGATTTTTAATATGCTTGTTAACATGTAAATCACCAGTAATATAAAAGTGCTGTCAAATTTAAAGCTTGCAATCCAATCCTTATTAGTTCATGTTCAGTTCCCATTAACGTTTAGAGAACATTAAAGATTCAATTTGTAACTATCGTGAGACTTGTTCCGTTCGCCGTATTAGGTAGTTTATAGTTAGAAGCGAACCATGAAACTCTGAATAAGTATTTTGGAAAGCTTAAATATTTTTGTGGCTGCTAAAAGTTATTATATGGGTTTAGATGGGCATTGGCGCATGGGGTAAGTCTCTGCAGTTACCATATGCTAATGAGGCAAAATTTTGACCCAATATGGTATGAACTCTCGTAAGCGACCACCTCCCGTAAGCGACCACCTATACTTGACATTTTGGGTGGTCGCTTACGGGAGGTTCGACTGTATGTTTGACAGATAATTAGAAAACCTGGCTATGATCGCCCATATTGGAAAAGGGATAAACATACGACAGAACCCAACCCCTAACAGGGTCTAACAGCTGCTTGCTTGTTCGCATAAGTGTCCAGGATTTAAATTTCAAATTGTTTAAAATACAAAAAAAACACTACACAAAACACTGCTTTGCTTTAGGGCCCTTTTGCCAAAAGGGATGTTTGTGTATTGCATGACACAAGTGACAGGAAATTTTTATGAGCGGTCTTTTATTCCCGACTTTTAATACGAATTATAATCGCCCTTTTGAAAAGCGTAGGTAGCCTTTAAATTAACGTACACAAAATGACATTTATGTATTAAAATTACCATTGGGATTGCTGTATTGTCGGAGGTGAGTAAGGCGACATTTCCGGTACTAAAGAAAACTATATCTTTTCATTACAATTTTTTTAATAAGACAAAGGGAATGATTTAATAAAGCTTTTCTAACAGATATGTCGGGGCATTTCGCATGGTCAAATCGGCAAATAGTAGGATGACATTGTTTTGACCGTGACTAAATAGGTATGTTGTTTAACTTCCGTTCTTTACCATGACGACGTTCGATCACTACTTTATTACCATTTCTTTGCCTTTATTACTTTAGACTTTAATATCTTGGGTTCCAAAAGCTTTTCTCGTGTTCTCAAATAGTAATAATGACGTTTACCGGCTGAGTTCAAGTTTATCGTCAAGCCATAGAACAAGTCTCACTTATGATTTATGATAATTGCTGGCATTAAACGCCTCTAATCATATATCCTCTATTAACCCCCCCCCCCCCCCCCCCCCCCTATTTTTGGAGCAAGAAAGTAATTAAGCCCCCCTCCCTCCTCCCAATTTTTTTTTGCTCCTGTTTGTGCCCATGCCTTCGCGCACCCCTTGCTTTCTCGGAAAGGAAACGATTGCTACGCTGGCTAACCCATTTTTAGAGCAAGAAATTTATTAAGCCTCCCCCTCCCCTTACCCCTCCTCCACCCCCCTGCCCCCTCCCCTTCCTCCTCCCCCCTGCCCCTTCCCTCCCCTCTTGCAGTTTTGATTGTAAAGACATAATAACGAGGGTCGCATACGGCTCGTGTTGACACACCCCAATAATGGTTGCCTATTACATGATAAATGTCTTGTATTCGGTTGAGCAGGGCAGCGAATTAGAATATAAACAGAATTTTCTGCACAGACTCAAAAGTTAGAACTATACTACATAATTGACTCTGGGAGCGAAAGGGTTCACCGCTACCTCAAGTAGTGATCTCAGTCTGTGTCCTTTTTTTAAGATCTGAACGTGAAAATGTGAAGACAGCTGTGTCACCAAGTGGAGGTTCGATGCAGGCATGGCACGGAGAGAATGACTTGAGAAATGTCCGAGCCGTCGATCGCGATTTTGAGGAATTAATGAGAAACGCCAATCAATCGGACGAGGTAAAGGAAGAGGAAACGTTAGAAGAGGAAGACGACAAAATCGAAGAAACGTCAACAGAAGCAAGCGTTGTTCAGTATGATGAATTAAGGTAACGATTCTGTTCAGCTTTTTATTACACGACTAAGACAGTCAGAGGGCCAATAACTAAAATCAATCAATCAGAATGCTCGATTGCCGGTCCAATATTCTCTAAGTATTGGACCGGGCATTGTCCCGCATGATCCCGCGCGATCCTCTCGCCGGCAGGAGTCGTGTAATAAATCTCTTATTAACCAAGCTTGCTCGGGACCGTACTGGGAGAATATCGGCCCTTCAGTCTTTTCTGTACGGCCCTCGCGCTTGGTCAATAAGATATATGTATTGCACCCTTGCTTGTTCCAGGAACTCTGATAATGGAGCCAGGAACAAAGGAAACTGAAGACGACCAAAAAAAACCGTTTAACCCATTGACACCTAAACCACCCTAAACTGCCCCCGAGGGTGCACAGTTCTTGTACCCGATTTGTGACGTCATCACTTTTTACGTCAAAAGATGTTTTTCATGACCGACTCATACAGGATAAAAATATCTTCCAAAGCGTGCTGAAATGAGAGCGATACCCTAAATAGACCATTCTCGAGTTGCTTTTAGCATCTTTTTCAAACCGAGGCCAAGTGCAAAACCATTCATACGGATATAAGTTTTATTTGCATGCGTCCCTCCCCAGTCTTACTCCACGTATCCACACTCGCTCCAGATCTTTTCGGTCGCGCATTTTTTCGGAGGACTCGCGCAAAAATACGGACTGTTTTGCAGTCTAACTCCATGGGCATGGCAAGTGACCATTACACATCGCGGGCTCAATGTTTGTAGCCGATTGACCGAGTGAAAATTTGCATATTTGTCTCCGTATGCTATGAGTCATTCAACGCTTCGCGTATTCACGAGATAAAAAAGGGGTGTTTCTTGGTGTTGTTGCGGAAGCCATTGTTGGTTAGCTTTTGTGGTTGTGGTGTGGGTATTGTTCAGTGTCTTTTGAATCTTTTGTTTTACGTCATTTGGTGATTACACCATCCGCAACACCAAAAAACTACCAAATTGAGCTCTGTGACCCCCATTATTATTATCGCAAGATTACATAAAGTTTCAAATTCTAGAAAAATTCTAAGGGATGGTTTAGCGACAACCCAAATTTAAAACAAAGTTAAAAGCTGCCCCAGCCCAACCCTTTTTAGAGCCTTAGTTGATTAACCCTTTCACTTTCAAGAGTACTAACAATAAAAAATTCAAGAAAAATCCCAAATTTTATTTTGTAAAATATTGAAAAACCAATGGTGCCATGCAAAAGTACTGCTGAAGAGGTTTCATTTGAATGGTCACACCATAGGATTTCGTCCACAGACTCAAAAGTTAGAACAAATGGTGCCATGCAAAAGTACTGCCGAGGAGGTTTCCTTTGAATGGTCACACCATAGGATTGCGTCCACAGACTCAAAAGTTAGAACAAATGGTGCCATGCAAAAGTACTGCCGAAGAGGTTTCATTTGAATGGTCCCACCATAGGATTTCATCCACGGACTCAAAAGTTAGAACAAATGGTACCATGCAAAAGTACTGCTGAGGAGGTTTCATTTGAATGGTCCCACCATAGGATTTCATCCACAGACTCAAAAGATAGAACAAATGGTACCATGCAAAAGTACTGCTGAAGAGGTTTCATTTGAATGGTCACACTATAGGATTTCGTCAACAGACTCAAAAGTTAGAACAAATGGTACCATGCAAAAGTACTGCTGAAGAGGTTTCATTTGAATGGTCACACCATAGGATTTCGTCAACAGACTCAAAAGTTAGAACAAATGGTACCATGCAAAAGTACTGCTGAAGAGGTTTCATTTGAATGGTCACACCAAAGGACTCAAAAGTTAGAGCTACACTACATGTCTCCATAATTGACTCTGGGAGTGAAAGACTCTAGTGTTCCGCACATTATTTTTTCCTTTTGTGTCCAAAACATTGTTTCTTTTTCCACAGCTGCAAGCCTCATAACCATATTGCATTCCTCAAAACTCACAAAACCGGCAGCAGCACTCTTACGAACATCCTGAACCGTTATGCAGACCTCCGAGAGCTCAACATAGCACTTCCAGCGAAAAATCTGTACCGCTTTGGCTGGCCGGGCTACTTCCACTGGAGAAGCGTAGACCTATGGCGCCTAAACGGACAGCCGGCCAGTGTCCTGTGCAACCATGCTCGCTACAGGAGACCAACAATGGATGTGATAATGCACAGTGACACCAAGTTTATAACAATACTGCGTGACCCGGTTTATCAATTTGAGTCAACATTTAACTACATGGAATTGTTCCGCTTTTTGAAACTGACTAATTACTCGAATCCGATGGAGACTTTTCTGAGAAATCCTCATGGTTACCTCGCAAACTTAACGAGATATGTGAAGCCATTTCCTGAACCTATGCATCTTGTGCGAAACGGGATGTTTTTTGATTTAGGTCTGTCCCCGTTTATGCAAGACAGCGATAAAGAAATCCTTAACGTCATAAAGAACATTGAGAGTGAATTTGCTTTGGTTTTAATGATGGAGTATTTCGACGAAAGCCTTGTTCTGCTCAAGCGTGAATTCTGCTGGGATTTAGATGATGTCATTTACATTAAACAAAATCAACGCAAATCCGGAAATAATACTTCCAAAAATGTTTTATCTCCGCAGCTAAAAGATAGGATACGGGCTTGGAACCGGGCGGACGTGTTGCTCTACGAGCACTTTAACAAAACATTCTGGGAGAAAATTAAACAACATGGGCCTGGTTTCTATAAAGACCTAGATGATTTAAGGCGCAAAAATCAAGAAATGTTTGGCGACTGCGTCTCTCCAGAAGAAGTGACGGAAATTGCTTTTCGATTGAGTGGGAAAATACGAGGTTTCAAGCTTAACGAGGGTGTCTCTCGCTTCAACAAATACTTATGTCAAAAGCTGCTTACAAATGAGATAGACTATATTAATTATTTTCGTCGGAAACTTCATCCGAATTCTGAGTACCAAAAACAACTAAGAGCTGCGGGAAAGGCGCCTCAGCTTGTGCAGGGTGCGAACAACAATGTCATTGTCAGCAGAATAAACGCAATGCGTCCTTCTCAGCGACAACCAAATGTGACAGTGAACGGGCGTGTTCAACCGCAGGCCTTTCCTAAAAGATTAGAGGCCGTTCCACAACGAGCTAACATCGTTCCTCAAAATGTACAATCCGCTCCTCGACGCGAACAGGCCGCTCGTCAAAGCGTGCAAGCCATTCCTCGACGCGTACAGGCCGCCGTTCCTTAACGATCACAGCCTATTACACCATAGCCTCATTTACAAAATCTAACTTATGACCTTTGAACTATTTTCTTTATGTTATGAAACAGTTATTAAATAAAGTAATGCCTACCCTTTGGGAAATCGTGAGGATTTAATTTACACATGATTTTTAATACCGGAGTTGGGCGTTGTTAAGTCCCAACTTGTTTACGTAGATCGTTGTTTTTGGGGCTATATAGTGAGTGGTCCATTGCTTGTCCCACCTTTAGAATTTTCTTAGAAATGTTAAATTCCTGACAATTGACTCCAGAGAGTAGGCATTGCTCAAACTCAAAGGTGCGTATTGTGCATTAGTTGTAGCTTTTTGCGTCTCTATTTTTTTTTCGAGAAGCGAGAAACGCTCGAGATGAAAAGCGGCGCGCTTGGTGGCAATTTAAGTTGTGTTTGCGTCTTGTTGTTGCTGTTGTTTATTCGTTTGTTTTTGTTTCTTACTCGTAAATCGATAATAAAACAGAGAGCTAAGTACAGTCGAACCTCCTATATGTTAACATCACTTGGACCGCATTCAAATGTCTCCTGGCACATGTGTCCGCTTCTGGGAAGTTAGCCTGCGCCAGTTTATTTCGAGGATGCGCGCGAGGGGCACGCGCAAATTGGACGGGTGACCACTCTTTCGCGCGTGCCTCTCGCGCGATATCTGGCTTGGAACATGACTACGGTTTTCCGCCGGCAAGAGTTGTCCGTCAGAGGAGGTTGGATCGTTTTCATCTGACGTCATCAATATTCTAAAACCTAAACAGCTTATTCTACAGGGTCCTTCTTTTAACAGGTTCTTCATATAAGCAACAGTAATCGTCGTGCCAATTTTTGTGTCAACACATTACATTGCTTTGAAGATATACCATGAAATTTTTGGCGGTGCAGCTATGCCTCTCCATGTGCGAAACAAAAACAATATTTTTCCCTTGTTTGGAGACTTGAACTGAAACATTATAAAAAAAATGTAGCTGTGTTAAAAGAATTTCTAAAAAAAATGCAAATGCGGCCGCCATGTTGGTGTACCACTTAACATGGCGGACGCATACAATGTTCTTTAGTTTTCTAAATCAGTATTCTTTTCCCCATAACTCGAAAAATCGTCGATAAGATCGTCGGGCTTCACAATTTTGCCAATTCGTTTCATTTCGACTTTTCTGCAACATCTTGTATGTGGTTGGGGTTAGTTTCTAGAGAAACTGTGGTGCTGCGTCGGTGGGGGAATGAAACACGAGAATTTAGTTTTATCGACTGAGCTAGCCCTTCGTCGGAGCGAATCAAGGCTCGCTTCGACGAAGGGCTAGCGCTCGAAACGTCAGCTATTTGAATCTTTTTACGGTGGTCAATTTACCTTATCGACTCAGTCGATGAAACTAAATTCTCTTGTATGTGGTGCTGCTCTCAAAGCCAGAAAAAAACAAACTAAAATGTTAAAAATTAGGGAAAATGGGTAAATTTGGTTTCTTAATAAGTTCTTATGGGGCACTATTGCATATAAATGCTGTAATATAAAGGGAATTTATGAAAGAGTACTTGTTAATCTATAAATTGATAAAATGGATACGCTGTTGAACACTGATTTAAAGGTAATCTCGGCTAAAAACAGTTTTGTTCAAAATCGTAAGTTGGTGTTTGTGTAAAACTGTTTTAGAGCTTTGAAGTTTAAAGTTATTTTTACTGGTTTGAATACTGGGAGTTTTGTTTCTCCTTTTCTTTCATTTAAATTTCCCGCGCGCCGCCATGTTTTATTTTTGCAAAGCTTGATGGGGGATTATGACGACAATTCGTTGTCCTGCGTTTTAAATGTGTCTTATAAATTAAGCATTGCATGAATTTAGAGATAAATACGTGCTTCTCATGCGTATTCTGGCTTAATAATGTACGGTTCTACTGCAATCTTCTTCCGTTGACCCCATATTTAGAGCTCCGACAACGCAGTGATGCCATAATTTACCATAAAGAAAACATGGCAGCGCGCGGGAAATTTAAACTGAAAACCGAACACTGCGCATTCGAGCCAGTTACAGAGATATCGAATTAACACCCCAGGACCATTAAGTATACTTTGAAACTTAAACTGTTTTTCAGCCGAGATTCCCCTTAAATAAAGGAGACTATTTCTATTAGACTATCAATAAAAGTTTAGTTTCTAAAGAAACCGTGATGCTGCGTCAGGCGGATACTGAAACACGTGACTTTGGTTGTATCATCTGAGTTGATAAGGTATATTGATCATCGTAAAGAAATCCCTATTCGCTCTCACGAAGGTCTAGCGGTCGAAGCGTCAGCTTTTGAATCTCTTTACGGGGCTTATTTACCCGACAAACTGCAAGGCTGATCTGACTACGTAAAAAAGTAGACTTTGCGAGACACCAATACGACAGAAACCGATAAAGCAGGGTAGCAACCGCGGACAGCTGTTTCGCTCTGTTGGAGCTCGTCAGCGCGGTGTAGCTTGTAGCAAACTAAAAACGACTACCGTACCTTGGAACCAACTTGTCACCCGCATCACGCGTGCCACATCACGTGTTGCGGAGAACAAGCTGTCCCAAGATGTCACAATAGTGTCTCGCAAAGAAGAATGTTGCAGTTTGTCGGTTGTGTTTGTTCATTTTTTTTGGGGGGCTGATTAGGTCTTTCGTAGATCCTACGTATCGTTTACAGCATTATCGTTTGCGGTCCTTTGCAGATTTGACTGCTAATTTACCTTCACTCGGTTAATAAAACCAAATTGTGAATGTCAAACGAGCTCAGATGCGTTGCTCTATCATTGAAACATCTTTGGATCTTCCTCGGAAAACTACCAAAGCTTTCCGAGAAAATCTTCGGATCTTCCTCGGAAAACTACCGAAGCTTTCCGAGAAAATTTCTTTGAAAATTTTCGAATTCACGGCTGTAAACAGACAAGTCGCATAAGAACCTATTTAAATACCCAGCTTGCTACTGCTACCACCACACCACTATAGCACGGTGATCCAAGCATCCGATTGCCGGTTATATTCTGAAGGACATGGGTTCGTCTCCCGTCGCGAACTTAGCTTTTTGTTTGTGTTTGTCTGTAATCCTCTGCTCGAGACAAAATGACTACATGCAGCATCCATCTCTAAGGTTTCATTTATGGCATCGTTAAACCAGTGTCTAAATTCCGCGGCTAAAATTTTAATTTAACAGCACTATAAAGTCCCATAAATAAGTGTTCGTTTCGCTTCCCTTCGATCGTAATTTGTCCAATTACATTCAGGAATATTAATTGGACATATGAAATGTTTGTTTTGTTCCCATTCGGTCGTTTAGGTTTCACAAGATTTTAGCCCCATTATGAAATGATTTATTACAACATTTCAGTTTTAACAATAACCAGTGATTTATATTAATACAAGGGAGTTTCAATGATAATTTTTACTACCACTATTTCTTCAGACATTTTTCTGAAATTCCATTTTAATTATTAATGTTTAACGTTAGACTCATATCGACGATTCATTTTAATTTAGTATCGTTGCTATGGAAACTCTTTAAATGCTAATAAAGAAGATCACAATACAGAGTAATATTCGATATCCGATCTACTCTAGCGTTTGATTCGTTTACTCGTTTCCGATGAGAAAGTTCCTCGACGTTTTATTGTGCTTTTGCGACGCATCCTTGGAGATGGCGTGTTAAAAATCAATTTGATTCTATTCGAGCTTTAAATGCAAAAATTGACACCTAATTATTCTGGCCGAGTCTGTCCTCGCGACAACGCAACACAAAGCTGGACATTTGCTCAAAATCGCTCTCAATTTCATCATAGCTTGTTTGTTTGGATTTTAACCGCACCGCTCTCGCTCTTAACTCAGGTTTTCAAAGCGTTTGGTTTTACAAGTGGAAAACGTTCACACAAGAGATGAGAAGATGCATTTGTTGTCGTCGTTTATACATGAAAGCAATCCGAACTGAATTATGAGGATTTTCCAAGGAATACACTGAAAAACAGATGGGTACAGGGTGTTCAAAATCCGTTGTAGTTGTATCTAGCTCAACTTGGAAGCCTGATGCTCGGAGCTCTGCCTCGAATACGTCGACAACAACCACTGGATCGACGTTAAAGACATTGGCGGAAGCCACGATGTAAGTACAAGTACAACTAAAATGCCATTAACTTAAGACCATGCTTTTTTATTAAGGGCTAAAAGCGACTTATTGGCACCCATTCATGCTGTTTTTCAAAAAGTAGCTGGTCCTGCTGTGAGAGATTCTTAACAATGTGGCATCGATTAAAACGTTGCACTTGTATTTTTTCTAGCGTCGCCTAGGATGCGCCGGCCAGGATCCGAACATGTTGTTTCGGGAAATTCGTCAAAAGCTATGTACTATCTGTCAAACAAAGAACTGATAAGGCTGTCACAGTCGTATCGTTAGATCTTCGCTGATGAAAACATCGCTAACTTTTCAGGAACATGGAAACTGAAAAGAATTGAAAATTAAAGTGTAACTTTTTTAAAAGCGATGTCAGCTCTAGTTATATTTGTGAAGTACAAACAAAGCGAGCAGCATAAAGAAAAACCTTACAAAAAGCAAATCTTGTTGATGGGGCATTGATGAAACAAAATATAACGCACCCAAACCAGTGTGAATGATAAAACGATTTCGACATTTGATACACAGGTGCCAATTTGAGCGAAAAAAATGTGAATAAATACGTCTACTCTGCTGGTACAACACTTCCTCGAGGGCATCTGGTTTTGTTTCGAAATTGATTCGCTCTATCGACCGGCTCGTTTCCCGTTTTTCGGTCGCTAATGATAGCTTTGTCTTTTGTTAAAAATAAATCAACTTTGAGAGTTAATATTTCCCTTTCAGTGACCTCCTAAAACGATTGCAGTTCGCTCTACATTTCCTCTCGAATATTCTTGGTTACCTCAGATACAAACAATTTGAATGCGCATACTAATTTCCGATTTTCATGGCACGTGGTTTAGAAGCGATCTACTCACCTTAAAAAATTCAGATTATGAAAAGTAAACTTCCATCGCATTTATTACAATACTAGCGTGATAAATTTAAATGGGTAATAAATCGTAGTAGAAAGGAAAGCCTTAAACACGATCAGGATTTTTTTCTATTAATTTGGTTTTTGTAATGACCAGCTCGAAAATCTCTGTAAGTGTCATACAAAAAATACAGTATGTAAAAGTTTTAATATTTTGTCATCGCAGGTTATTATTCTCTCATAATATTATGCGCCTGTGTTGACACATCTTTTCAACAACGTCAAAAATTCGTTATTGGGGCGAAAACTGTTTATATTAGCGATATCATTTTTAGGAAAAGAACTGATAACCCTTTTGATTCAGCTGGAAAATACGGTTTCTATCGTTGGCCTGATTATTTTTGTTCCGCTATATACACGTTTAATGTTGTTTTTTATTTATTTTTCTCAGTCAGATACCATGCACCACTTCAGGATCTCTTATTTTATTTTTTATTTACTACTTTTGTTATAACACATTACAAGGACAAACAAAAAACAATTTAAAATATTAGCCAGGCAGAGTGCCCATCATCTGCTGGTAGATAACTAGTCTTAGTAACAATGTACGTAACATCTGCATAACCTACCACAGGCTTTCCAAGCTCAAAATTCGTCTTTTTGATGTGTTTTTGAGAGCCCTTCGGGTGGCCGACTCTACATACGTGGTGTATGCGACAGCTTGTGTATATAGAGAAATGTATGGGAAAATCACGGATTTCTCTAAAATTGGGTAAATAACTATCTATTTTGAAATAAAGTTTACCTACCTCAAATGTGTCGCTTACTTGTGTCTTGTGCCGAATTTGAAGCCATTCCGACGCCATTTAGCGAAGTTATGGGAGACAACGACTAGATAGTTATTTACCCAATTTTAGAGAATCCGTGATTCTCTATATACACAAGCTGTCGCATACACCACGTATGTAGAGTCGGCCACCCGAAGGGCTCTCAAAAACATATCAAACAGACGAATTTTGAGCTTGGGAAGCCTGTGAACCTACATACAAATAAACTACAGCTACGTACAGTTGGAATTATTTCTTTCAAGAAAACCAATATTTCACATGACATTACTGCACAAATGGAACATTAAAATTTACTACACGATTTTAAATCAATTCAACAATATTTATTATAAATTTTAAGTGAAAAAATATTTGTCCATTTTTTTGTCAAATTTTACCAAGTGGTTATTTTTGGTAATCTTCCGATGAGTATAAGGTAATTTAGTACAGGATGAACTGGTGATGGAAACATACCCATCCGAAACATTAACTCAAAAGTGCCATTCTCTATTTTCGAATTGCCCATAATACACTTTGTTTGCCCCCCAAATTTTGCATAAACTATTGTTTTGAAATGCTCTTGGGAATATGCAGTCCTCCCAAGAGCATTTACAAACAATAGTTTATGCAAAATTTGGGGGGCAAACAAAGTGTATTATGGGCAATTCGAAAATAGAGAATTGCTTTATCAAAATTTCACTCTCATATTAGTATCACGATGTTGGAACTTTTTTCCAAATTTCCTGTCAACAAAAGATACAATCTTAAAACTGGTTAGAATAACTATACTACATAATAAATACTAACCCCTGGAGAGTACAGCTCGAAATCTTTTTTTAATAGTCACACTTTAGAATTTCTTTCATCATGTAAAATATTTCTTTATTGTGTACCAAGTGATTCCCTTTTGTGATCGACCTTATTAACACCTTGTAGGACAGAATAATAAATACTGACCACAGGAACGTACAGCTCAACAGCTTTATTTTTACTGGTCACAATTTAGGATTTCATTAATTCATCGTGTAGAACATTTCTTAGTCGTATCCCAGATGCGTTGCCTTTATGATCGTACACTATTTTGGGCTATTTTCACTTTCAATTGAATCTGTAACTGAATTTCTACGTTTGTAGTCTCACATGCATCTCCGTGATCGATCATTTTTGTTTTAAATGATTCTCAACTAAGGGTAATCAACCTTTCCGCCATTTGAATCATACATGGCTTGGTAAAAACAAACCGTCAGTTAGCTTTTCTAGTAGAAGCGATCCTCTTTCGCAAGCAAACAACCTTTCCTGATGCCAAGGCAGATCGTTAACAAAAGATTAAACCGTTGAATATCTTTTAATATACATGTAATAACTGCATACTTTATATACACATGTATTTATAATATAGACCAGAAGTTGCGTGCGCTCTGATTGCTAAAAAAGCAATGCTATGTTTTATCAGAGTAGAGAGCATGGAAAACCGTGTTTTATTGTTTTTGAAGTCCGTTCCCCGAGGCAAAGCTAAATGTTTTGTAAGAAGAAAGCGTCGCTTACATTTAATTTCATGAAAAACTTTTTCTGTAAACTACATTAGAATGTCAGACAAATAATTTTCCTTAAAAAAAAAAACAGATCAAATAGACATAAAGTTTTCAACACTTGCGTAATTGACTTTTCATTTAAATTGAGCTTTTAAAAATTCTGTATCATAAAGCATAATCTCATATTGTTGTAATAAAACAACACTCAAGAAATTCAGAAAGCTCTCGCCTGCGGCTCGTGCTCTTTACATCTGTATTATGACAAAATGATGCATGGTTTTTCTCTCTTTATTTATTGATACGCTAATTTTGTACGGCCGAAGTGATCGAAGTTTTGTTTTAATATCCCGTTTGGTGTCATTTTAAAGTTCCGAAAACAATAAAGCGAAACGGCACTATGACTTTATGATACGTTTCACTTGAATGTCCTTGCAGGGCGCTTCTGTCCTCTGAAGGGATTGAACGATTAAAAATGTATTTAAATGACTTTTACTTCCGCTACAACACATATACAGATAAAATGGCGACTCGTCCGCGGATGCAATGTCCAAATGACAGAACTTTCAAACCATAAGTTCTTTTTGATAGATCGTTTCCATGTTACGTCAACTACTGTATCATTCCAGTGACAGTTTGTCTCTCTTATCCGTGATCTTCGCTTGGTCCACAATTAAACAAATAAATTTTCGTGACTAGCCACACGTCGCTGCATGTTATCCGTCAGACGGTAAATAATAACACCCGCTAAGACGAGAGTTTTCTGAGATGCACTCTTTTCATAATTTCCTGCTCTTTAACAATAGCTGTATTACCCTGCGGGTTCTTGCATCAAAACTGTTCGTGGGCGTGGGCAACATTGGTAGAAAATTGCTGACTCGTTCCCAGTCGTCTCTCAATTAACGAGAAGAGCGCGAGGTGTGATGGGAAGGAGGAATGCGCAACAAGGTAAAAAAAATTACACTTCTACGCATTTCGTTTAACTTCCGGTTGAATTTCAAATGTTGGCCCGTGTTTATCAACCTGTGTGGAACTGGAAATATGGCGACTACAGCAACAAAACCAACGTTTCAATTTCAACGCAATCAGTGTGTGGCTTGAAGCAAAATTATAAGCGATCCATTGTCACCCAGTTTTGTTGTTTGGTTTAGCAGGTAAAGACACGACTGCTTAATTTCAAAGTATATCGGGATTGTCGCGATTTTCAGCATGTGTCTTGTAACACGAAGCTGTGAGCTGTCACGAATATTTGATTAAAAAAGTATGTCTTTATTCGCGAAAAGAACAACAAAGCTTGCAAGGGATGAGTAAAGAAAGGGAGAAATTCTGAAGAAAGCGCTAGCCGAAGGGCGAAAATAAATATTTTAGGTAACACTCTTGTGGCAAAGGTACCAATAAAATAAAAAAATAAAAATGAACTACCACTTGGAGACCCATTTTGAATAAAGCAATTATCACAACAACGCTATCAGCGCTTTTGTAAGCCAGTTATATTTTATTTATTAGGTAGCACTCTTTGCTAAAAGTTGAAATACAAATCTAGGGAAACCAAGGTTACTTCAAGCCCAATTAAAATAATATGCAAACAAAAAGCAATTCATAGATATTTCTTACCACTATACAATTAAATGAGCCTAATCAATGATCACAGCGTGTCCAAAAACAAAACTTAGCTGTACCATCAACTGATTTGGCCGGATATGATAGCGTTCAGTGGCGAAATGATAACTACACAGCTGTACATACAAAAGGTCTCGATCTCGAACGAATGGAATCGGTTACATGTAAACATCAAGGCTTCTCTAAACGGCCAGCAGGCAAAATTCTTCCGGAATAACAGCAGCACGCAAAGCTTTTCTTGTTTCTTTTGTTGCTCGATCACAGTTTTTCTCTAATTGTTAGGTCTTGCACAGTTCTTTCAACCGTTCCACAAACACGAACGAAAGGCATTATTTCAATCGAGTCTTCGCTCCTTACTGCGCAAGTTTGACGAAGACACTGGGTACGAGGCTGGCTTTATTTATTTCCGGTTTCTGGTACTGAGCAAGCGCAATAGCACATTAATGCATTAGGCATGCGCTAACGGGTGTCGTGGATTTTACAACATCCGGAAGGTTAGTGGTCCCAGGGCCTTCGTTTTTCCCGCTGACCAAACAAAACGAGGGCTCTGGGGACGAAAATGACCTTTGCTGGGAACAGTTTCATTTAGAGTTATTGTTTTCTCATTTTGCCATAATTATTGCTTACAATACACGGCCACGTGTGTGGCCAAAATATGCCAAAAGGTGTAAAGTCATCTCTCTTCCCAGCAAACAGAGTGTAACCAAGGCAACGAAAGTAAAAAGCAAGCAGTTTAATAATATTAATTACTAAGGCAATGGGACATAAAAGTATTTGTATAAGACCTCACTGACAACGTTTGGAAGAATTCCTAAATGATATCGAACTAACAAAGCTGGTTTAAAGGCAGTACGTTCATGGAGTGTTGTCTGTTTAAACAGGTCCCTTTCTTATCTTTAGAGGCAGCTGTAAAGAAGGAATATAAGGAATTTCCGAGTGTCACAAATTTTGTATGGAAATAACAATGTTTCCTTTGATCCTAATCCAGATGGAGCCCATTCAAACTCAGTCGTTCTGAAGCTGAGGAGCTGCTATCAAGAGCGGAGCCTGGTGCCTTTGTCTTTTCTCATGACATGACCTCAGAGCTATTTTTATCCATATCGTAAGAAAACATTTTATTTAATATGTTGTCATTGTTATTTAGATGAACAATCAAAACTCGACCAAACAAACGAAGGTAGCTGTCGCTATTCGAGTCTCCATTCCAAATGTACCCTAAACAATCTCGAACTCAGTAACTCCCTCTTTGGTCGCTATTGAGGTGAGCTGGTTTGATTGTCAAGGTCAATTCAGCCTCAAACTTTAAAAGCGATGATACTGAAGACCAGACTACACCCTGAAGGATTAAATCCATAGACAAAGTAGGGTTCGTACGGGTCAGACGGACTGTCCAGGAATATTTTTTAGGAGAGGCACAGAGTTCACGATCAAACCTCCCTCCCAATAAAAGATTCCACGATTGGCTCATAAGAGAAAGAATTTGGAGGATTTTCTCCACTGAAATTTTATCTGCAAGACACCTTCATTCTTTCTTGTAATCAACCGAAAGTTAAAGAGGTCCTGATTTTTTTTTAAACTGAAAACAAATTCATTTGACATTTTCAGTTTTCCAGCAGTCGATGTAAAATTCCAAGACTTTTCAGAGCTTTCCCGGAAGAGGAAAGAATATGCCACTGTTTAGGAATTCCAGACGGCGTAGGAACCGGAAAATTGATAAAAATAAATAACATTTGATTGTTGTACATTGGCGGGGAAGTGCTAATTATAAACGGTGTACTAAAAGGTTGTTTTGAGATTGGCACAAATTTCCTTTATCTTTTATAACAAATGCAAGTACCGGAAGTGAAAAAAGGAATCTGATTGACGTAATATTGGGCGAAGGATGTCCAAAGCCCCGACTACACTTTCTAACATTTGTTGGTTCAACAATGTTAGAACGTGTAACCGGGCATGTTAGATGGTGTTTGACAACATTTTTTGTTGAAAGAATGTTTTGATTTCGATTGTTCCAAATTAAAGGAATGTAAGTCGAACATCATCTAACATGCCGGCTATACGTTCTAACATTGTCGAACCAACGAATGTTATGTAACAATGTTAGAACATCTAGCCGGGGCTTGAGATTATTTCATTCCTGTCTTTTGTAGCGTGGGAAAATACGTCTGTCATCACGCGGTCTTGACACGTGACCAAGGATATTACGTCGGTGCGAGGCGATTCACGACAATCAGCGACGTGGTTGATTATTTCAAAGACCACCCTCTAGGAGAAACTACCTTGAAACAAGAGGTGAGTTTGAATTGGTTTGAGCCTGATTTAGCTACTTTTATGGATCATTATTAAACAACTGGGAAAATCTTTCAGTTTGATTGGAATTTAAGTGCAATTTCTTGAGGAGAAATTATCAAACGATTGTCAAAGAGCACCAACGTTAACTAAGATCGCACGAAGATTCCCGAAGACAGCCCGAAGACCGGTTACTATTTTACCCGGGGGAGGGGGAATCCCACATAAAAATGACGGAAGTGCTCGTCGTACCTTTTAGGGGTCAAAAGTCGTAGATTGTTACCGTTTACGGTGCAAAAATTTAAAATGTCCGCCGTTAGAATTATCGCGGTACGTTTTAGAGTATTGAGCTGAAGAAATAGGACAGAACGTGACATGTGTTGTTTTAGAATTGGTACCTCTTAGGGGTAAAAATCCATTTGAGCCACGCCCACAAAATAAGATTCTGGTACCTTTTAGGATGTTGGTCGAAAATTTTCTAAAGAGCACCTCCGTCATTCTTATATGGGAGTCCCCTCCCCCCCGTCCGTCCTCAAAGACCTAAGTTGCATCGCCTTTCAGTTACATATATCATTTGAATTAACTGCCCTTACGCTATCATATCACTACCAATAGTCGGTTAACCTATGGACAGTATTACCCCTTGTGTCCATATGGACAAGCAGTAGTGCCTGAAGCTATTAAAAGATGCATTTTCTGCGATTTTACCTCAGTTGATTCGGCCACTATGGATATCTGGTGATATATTATTGAGACAAAACAACAGAGGCTAAAAGGCTAAAAGAGATGATTACATTACCCTCCCCCCCCCCCCCCCCCACCTCCTTCTCCTCCCTTCCCCAGAAAACAACAAAATAGTGTTTACATCACCCACCAAAAGGAAAAAGACGTTTAAGATTTCCTAAAAAATAGAGTAACAAACAACATTTAACTTTATTTGCATGACTGTAGATTTTACAATATTGCAAAAGCTTACAACTAACTAACAAAAGGAAAGAAAACAAAAATGATAATAATAACAACAAACAAACAAACAGTGCAATACGAGAGGGGTTGTACTAGCCTACGTGGAGCTGGTGTCCACCCTCGAGGAAAAACGGGAGGAGTTTGACCTTAGGTTTGTATAATTGTCAAGTCTGTAATTTTACATTATTGTCCCTTTTTATCCCTTTTCTTCACAGTTTAAGACACCACTCCCAAGGTGCACTTCTCAAGTACAAATTAAACACCATCCTGATATAACCATCCCCTGCCCAGCAACAATCCCAAAAACTACACAATACGAACTGCTTGAAAAAGACCAACCGTTTTCTACTGTTCAAACATCCTTTGCCGTCCAATCGCAATCGCCGAAAATAACGCTGACGTCACATTTTGGGTCTGCAGAAGAGAAGACTCTTACCGAGGAAGATGGTCACGTGTTCGTATCCATAGAGACTGATCAACAACAATCTTCGAAGGTTAATCAACGTGTTGATACGATGACAAAAAAAACGTTGACAAGAGGCATGGCTATTGAGAGAACAGACTCTTCAGGGGGTAAATAACCGATAAATTAATGATATGTGCCAGATCCTTATCTTTAGTCGCACTTAGGTAACCTACCTTCTAGCATCATACTTTTTAAAAGAAGTATCATTGCGATAACCTCTTTTAAGAGTAACCACCTCTATTAAGAGACCAGCACTCATAAAAACTACTCATAAGCGACCACCGCTTTTAAGAGTGACCACCTCTTATAGGCGACCACCTCTTATAGGCGACCACCTCTTTTAAGAGTGACCACCTCTTATAGGCGACCACCTCTTATAGGCGACCACCTCTTTTAAGAGTGACCACCTTTTATAGGCGACCACCTCTTTTAAGAGTGATCACTTCTTGTAGGCGACCACCTCTCAAAAGCGACCACCTCTTTTATATGACCACCTCTCATAAGCGACCACCTCTTTTAAGAGTGATCACTTCTTGTAGGCGACCCCTCTCAAAAGCGACCACCTCTTTTAAGTACATGACCACCTCTCATAAGCGACCACCTCTTTTAAGCGACCACTTATCTCAAGCGACCACCTCTTTTAAGCGACCACCTCTTTTAAGCGACCACCTCTTTTAAGCGACCACCTCTCATAAGCGACCACCTCTTTTAAGCGACCACTCTTCTCAAGCGACCACTTCTTTAAACGACCACCTCTCATAAGCGACCACCTCTCACAAGCGACCACCTCTCATAAGCGACCACCTCTCATAAGCGACCACCTCTCATAAACGACCACCTCTCGTAAGCGACCACCTCTTGTAAGCGACCACCTCTCATAAGCAACTACCTCTCATAAGCGACCACCTCTTTTAAGCGACCACCTCTCTTAAGTGACCACCACTCATAAGCGACCACCTCTAATAAGAGACCACCTCTCTTAAGTGACTACCTCTTTCAAGCGACTACATCTCTAGCTCCGCTATATAAGCGATATATAGTCTGTGTGTCCCAAATGGGTATATGGGTTTTCGAGCAGTTTGTCTGAAAATGGTCACATCTTCGTGTTTCACTGATCAGTTTTCAATTATAACCTTGTTTACAATCCTACAACACTTCGTTCTGCATAGGAATGAAACACTGTTTCTTCTTTTTTTATTTCAACAGAATTCCAAGAAACTGCACTTTCCCCTCTGCTGCCTCCAAGAAGTCCAGCAGTGAAATCTTAGGTGCTAAATAAGCAGTGATGTGGCGTTGACATTTTTTAACGTCTTACCATGATCTGAATGATTTCCCTTCAACATGAATCAGGAGAGAAACAGTACTACTCCTTAGGAAAGAGGCCGTATTTTTTAGCCGGATCGCCATTTATCTACAGAAGGATAGATGAAACTGGTTTTTCCAGTTTTCGAAATTAGCTTTTGTAACTTGTTTGACCTTCGCGAATGAAGGGAAAATATGACGAGACAAACTGTTATCTCGTGGATGGGTCTAATTAAAATTTAAGTGTGAGAAAAGACATTCTATATTATAGAGTGTAGCAACAAGTTGATATTGTTTGACTAATTTATGAGATTGAAACAAACATGTACCGTACGCTCATCGTGTAATGCTCACAATGTTAGGGGCTAAATCATTATGGTTCTGCGAACGATAAAATGCCGACACAGTGACAAAATCAATCACGCTGTTGGTCATGCATTACTCGTAAAGAAATTTAAAAAACACAAGCAGTGTACCGAATAGCTTTAGTTCCCCAACCAGAAAAAAATATATTTAAATATTGGCATTCTCAAACTGGACAAGGTGCCTGGCTATTACCTCGAGAATTCCTCTCAATTGTTTCACACTTCAAGAACAATTTTAGAACAAATTAAAGATAATTTGATCATCGCAGTTACGCTCCAACTGAAAGAGTTGCAATATCAGTACTATGTGTGCGGACCGCCTTCCTCTTCAGTGTTGAGTAAAATAGTTTTTGGTGTTGTAATTAAGTCATTGTTACTGAAATTGTTACCCACATTGTTATCAACACTGAAAGAAAACACACACAGAAGTGTTTACATAATTGTAAATATAAATATAAAAATAGTAAGTAACTTCTTTATCCTTTTATACCTGAATTATGCTAAACTAAGGAAAATGTTAATTAGTATTATAAAAGTTAGCAAATAATCTCAATAATTGTACTGGAATAATAAAAAAAAAGTTCAATTCCAGATCGAACCATCAAACGGTTTTCTTGTAAACTTCATTTGAATGTACATTGAAGCACCAGTCAGCAAAACACCTTGCCGTACCTCTAGAATAATACGGCTGTGTATTTTTAACCTGCGAAGCAGGCGCATGTTCATTTATAGGGCGAAATTTCGAGGACGCGCGTGAGAGGGGAACGTTCCCTTCGCGTCTTCCCCTCGCGCACGCGTCCTCAAATTTCCCCCTATAATAATAAACCGGCGCTTGCTATGCAGGCTGGGTATTTTCACGCGTTTGTATTTTTTTGGAGCCTTTAAGCGAGAAAAAAATAAGACTGACTGGTGCATGACAACTGCATGACGTATAACAGGTGCATCAGCAAGAGTGTGAAGGGAAGGGGGGGGGAGGGGTAGTGACTGTCATGCAGGCTACCTCTTTGGTTGTACAAATTACCTAAAACAAACAGCTGTTTCTATAGTCATTTTATTTTTTCATTATAAAATTCATTAATAATTCATAACAGTTATGACAAATCAACAGGTGGTATTTGAGTCACATGTACACCTCTGTAAACCTCAATACAAATCAACTGAGTTGATGAATTATTAAACAGTAGAATTTACTTTTGATACAGATCTCTACTCATTGTTTCATTTCATAAGTACAATAAAATATTTGCGTCTGATCAGTTGTGTGCTTAGTACCCTGGCCTTTGTGTGAAAGTGAGGCTGGAGTTGACTTTGTTTTGATACAACCTCCCTGCTTTTCATATGTAAATCATGTTAGTTAGCATAAGAACATGATTTACATCTGAAAAGAAGAAAGGTTTCTATCAAGACAAGGTCAACTTCAGCCTCATTTCCACACAGAGACCAGGTTACTAAGTAGAAACTGTAAAATGGTCTGTTCTCTCGAACCAGACACTCCTTTCAGATGGACACCTCTCTAAGACAGACACCTAAAGTTGGCCTCATTCATGCTTCTGTCACTCATTTTACTGTAACTGAGCTCTCAATAAGATTTACACCTGTCTAAGACAGACATTAGGTTCAGGGCCCGGTTGTTCGAAAGCCGGTTAATGCTAACCCAGGATTAAAACTTAACCGAGGATTCAATTTCTCTTGTTAGAAGTGTTTTCAAAAGCTAGTTAAAAGTTACATGCGAAAACAAGTCAGAGACAAAAATAAAGGGCCAAAATACTTTGGAAAAATCTCCATCGATTAATTATTTAACTGGAATCAAAATTGATGCTAACCCTGGGTTAGCTTAACCGCGCTTTGAACAACCCGGCCCTGGTCTGTCTTTGATAGCGCTGACTATAGTTTACACCCCAAAATTACATATGCACATTATTCTTCACAATAATATTCAATCACCTATTAAGCCTATATCTATCGTATTTATCACACACTGTCACACAAAAAATTTGTGTAGGACCTCAAGAAAGTTTTTTCACCTCTGTGCTAAACATTGCAAACAAATAAGAGAATCCCAAAATTGAAATGGAATCCTTTACACCTCACCACCTACATGTATTCTATCCCATTATTCAAAACCGAGTTAATGTACAAGCATTATAATTATTTAAAATGACGTCATTTGTATTTTAGATTTTCAGAATGCTTGTTGTAAGTATTGTTGATCACTTATTGCAAAGTAATTAGTTACTTGGACTTATCTCATTCAATATTGTTGATTAGTTTTACCTCATTGTAATATTGTTCGGGATATTAGCATATTCAAAGATTTTAAAATGATATTTGTATCTTAGATTTTCTGAATGCTTGTTGTAAATATTGTTGATCACTTTTATTGTAATGTTTCGGAGATATTAGCACCACCATGCTACTCTAAAATCCGAATAGAAATAAAGTTATGTATGTATGTACAGGCTAATTTAGTCATTTGTATTTTGACAAAATGGTGGTTTGTCAGGCAAGAATAGTATAACAGTTTCCAACTGGTACATGTTTCACAATGGAAGCAATGTCATTTGACAAATGTAAAAGGTATAGGTAAAGGCACACATGAGCCACAGGTTGCCCACTCAGCCACAGGTGGCCCACTCTGCCACAGGTGGCCCACTCCGCCACAGGTTGCGCACTCCGCCACAGGTTGCGCACTCCGCCACAGGTGGCCCACTCCACCACAGGTGGCCCACTCGGCCACAGGTGGCCCACTCAGCCACAGGTGGCCCACTCGGCCACAGGTGGCCTTAACACAGAGTGTGTCTATTGTAAATATTGATATTTTTAACATGTTGAAATAAAGCTTTTGTTGTTATCCAATGTGGTCAACAAAATATTGCCAATATTGCAACCTAAGTTCTTAGTTTTGAAATAAAGCATTTAAAAACATCAAAATATTATCCAACATAATTATTGAAGGAAATTTATCAGATTACATGAATTGTAAATCAAACAATAAATACTTACAATGTACTATTACTATACTGCATAAAAATTCCACAAGGGCACCCACTGCACCCTTACATAATGCCAGTTTCTAGAATAGACCCTATTCTATGGAACACCATTATAATTCAACACATTAAAACACTGCCCAAATATGGTCATAGCACTCTGGATATCAGTAACTCTGTATGACAGATATCTGGCCATGACAGTAATTTCACATTTTAAAGAAAAGCAATAGTGACAGAACATTATTAAAATTAAAATAAAGGAAAGAAAGAGGGAAGAAAAGAGAAAAACTATTGATCACATGATCGAACAAAAAGGCTCAATGTTTGTTGCAGTATTTCTTGGTGAAGCTGAATGAAAGCTGGTTAAAATTTCAACTGCTCGACAAGGACTGAATGAATGGGCACATTTTTGGAAAATGTCTTATAATAATCCGCTCTGGAATATGATAAAAAAAATTAGCCTTGATGCTTCCTCAAAAATGTTTATGATCTTTGAGCAAATTGGAGCTGAAAGATCACTCCATTATGGCTGTAGGAGCTAAAAGGAGCAAGTTTTGAAAGATTGGTGCTGGTGAAAGAGGCAAAAAAGTCACATCAGCTACATGTAACAATTTTTTTAACATTTGGGTCCTCATGCTATGATTTTTTTTACCGTCCTTGTTGCAGTTCTTTCTGACTTTTCACTTGTTTTGATTCTGAATTGAATTTTGTAAACACATGAAATCCTTGTCATTAGTAAGGGGCTTCTCTGCCGTTTTACTGTTTTATTTTGAGTTCTTTGTGCTTTATTTGGGTAGACAAAAACTCTCCGTATAAAACACTTAATTTGTGTACGCTCAAATTTAATGCAGAAAAATTTCATTCACTGATTGTTGTGTAAGGTATGGTGCAAGGTAAAATTTTTAATGACTAACAGTTAATATATCTCAATGATCATATCTTTTGATTTTTCTCAAAACTGTGATTTGTTCTCAATGTGTTGAATTATAAAACAGTTATAGTACTCAAGCTTGTGTAATATTGTCCAATACTTAGCCAACTCGGCCTACAGCCTCCTTGGCTAAGTATTGGGCAATATAACATGCGCTTTTGCACTATAACTGTTAAATACGCTGTATATGAAATTTCATCAGTCGTGAAACTTCAGCACTCGACTTGGTATTATGCCAAAACCTTCAATGACAATAGAGTCATCCTTAACACGCATTGTGGCAAATGCATTGGAATCCCGTGGTGCTTCAACCACAGCATCAAAAACACAGTAATGAATGCCCTTATCATCCCTTGCATACTCCCATTCATGCATGTGGCCGTGCAAACAGGCAACAACACAATTAAACTGCCGCAACATGTCAAGCACATCCTGGTAGTTCCATAATAGTGTCATTGGATCTCCAATTTCTGGGTAGAATGGGACATGACTGAATATCACAGCTTTCTGGCCATTTTTTTCTGCCTGAGTAAGAACAGTGTGAAGCCATGATAGCTGTGTACTGCTAATTGCACCATTAAATTTAACAAAACGCCGCTCCAGCCCTTGAAGGCCCTCTGGACTGTGAAGGTCATCATTTTGATTGTACTTGCGCAGGATGTCAATACCTTCTTTATACTGCTGGGAGCTTTCATCCACACCAAGAATGCTGATTTCATAACTATCCAAATAGACAAAGCAAAACTTGGGATGTGGCATGAATGAGAAATAAAATGGTTTGGTTTCATGATCGCTGCCGATTGGATAACTTTCATTCAAGTGAAGGCACGAGTTGGCTGGGTGGAGAACAGATTTTTCAAGTTCCTCGCGCGAGAAATTATATAGCTCGTGATTTCCAACGTTATGAATCACTGGCACCTTTGCAGGCAGTTTTGAAAATTCGTTCATGACAGAATCCAAAGCTTCTCTAGAGAAATTTCTTTCGTTTTCATCTCCATCTCCCAGCCTTGCATTAAAGCCATCAATGATATCTCCAAGCTGTATTATAAACATTGGCGAAGACTTCTCCGTTTTCCAATGCGTCACTGCTTTCTGTACACAAGACAAAGCGTTCCGATATCGTCGCCATTTTGTCTTGTGATAATTTTGTCGGTCGTCGAGGTCTGCATACTGTATGTCGGTAATCAAACCAAATGAAAATAAGACCTTTGCTTCGTCGTTTGTTTCGCAGTCCATCGTAGTTCCTTTGTCAGTATTTTAACTTACACAAGGCTAACATAAATATAAAGTTGCGGACAGAAATAAACAAATACGTAATCAGTCCGCCATCTTGGATAACGAAAATGAACGAATCAGCGTAACCGACCGCGGGACTTTTCCCTTCCTCATCCTGGGGACGAGGTTACAAGGTGACCAAAAATCCGCCCAAAAAAATCCCCGCAAAAAATTAATCCCCGCCAGAAACGAAATTCGAAAGTAAAATATTTCAATTCTTAAGCATTTTCACATTTTCGACCACCTATTTTAAAAATTTTAGAATGCGTCACATTTTCAGTTTCATTTGCCACGCAAGGAAAGCTTTCACGTTCGTAAACAACATGAGCACTTGTCGGTATTGATATTTTAAATCTTTCTACTGAATTTAAAAACCGATCGTTCAGCCTAACGCTATTTAATGAATTATTTTGTGCCATGTGAAATAACTGGTAAAATCTGAATACGCAAATAGAGAGGAAAAGTTACAAAGATCATAAAAGTTATCAGTGTTTAGGACAAACTGAATGCAAGGCGGGCTCTACATCAATGGGCTGATTTATTTAGCGGCCAATATTTCGGCTAACAAAATTAGCAGTGTTTTCGGTTATTTATTTTTTCAAGCCGCCAAACTGTTTCTAAAATGGTATGTGGATACCAGTGTTATAATCTTTCACAAAAAGTTTCAGGTTTTAACGATGTTTCGTTTTCGATTTATAAAGGTTGTAAATGTGTCACGCAATTCGTCACGCTATTTCAGATAAGCCGTGAAAATAAACAAAATTGAACTAGTTGAAAGTTATTCATGAATTATAGATGCTTATAAGCCGATTTCATGCCTCTTATAGTGAATACAATATTTTGTGATGAGATTTTTGGTGTTATAAGACTTTAAAGTCTTTAAATTTTTGGCCGCCATGTTGGTGTCCCTAAGTGGGACACCAAGATGGCCGCTCCATACATTTCTTACAATACTAAAAATGTCTATACTCATTCGCCAAAAACTCTTGAATGAAATACTCTTGCGCTTCAAAATTTGGCCCATATGTGTAGTTTTAAACTCTCTACAATTCCATAAACATGTTAGAATCGAAAACTGCTTCTGAATTTTGATATGACGTCAGGGAAAACACTCTATTATTAAAGTTTATTTGATAGCTGTAGGTCAGTATCAGCTTTATTCAGTTGGTTGCCCTTAAAAGACCTGCTTCACCGAATAAAGTATGTATGAATGTATCTATGTAATACTGAGCCGTACCTTTTGTTCAGTCAAATGTAATAATGGATAAAATATAAGAACAACGGTGAATTCAGTGGTGCACGTAATTACAGGATCTGATCGTTAAAAAGAAAAGATCAGAAAACAACACTACATGCGTACCCTTTTCATGTTTTATTATTATTTAATGCTTATAAAAGAACATATCATAGTTTAATGGTGCAGCTTCTATTGGTTTCAAACTAACACTTTTTAGATCAGCGGATTACATTGCATCAAGCTAAATTCTTCTTTTTGAGATATACAGTCAACTCCCTCTAAAAGTGGACACCATTGTAGGGCGGACATCAGTGGTTGTCCAGCCTGGATCCAGATACCCTGCGAATACAGCCGCCTCTCATCGCTCCCGGCCACTAGGGGCGTTCGCGCGAGAGAGCGAGAGCTCTCTCGCGCGAACGACCCTAGCAGCCGGGAGCGATGAGAGGCGGCTGTATTCGCAGGCTAGGATCCAGAGGTCCGTTCTCTGAATACCATGAGCAAAATTAACCGCATAAACGGTTAGAAGAAGCTCGCGAGACGGAGCGGTTTTTTTTTTTAGCGTTTCTTTTTCCTCGGCGAGTGGCACCCAGGGTAGTTGTTGTGTGGTTCTGGCCGAATTTCACTCGTCACTTGCTTTTCTGTAACTAAACTCTCTATAAGACGGCCACCTCTCTAAGGTGAACAGCTAGAGCTGGTCCCGAATGTGTCCGACTAAGAGAGAGAGTGAACTGTAGTCCCTTTCTCGGCTGCTTTTGGCTGGTCACTCAACGTCGCTCTTTGATAACGAGAAGTTAGAAGCATGACGCAATAGCTTCCAAACGCTGAGTCCTTAGAGCTCATATAATGCAAGGTTTTTTCGTATGTGCGTGACTATCCAAAGAACGTATACGTATAAGGCAAGGAAAACTGCATATATCTCACGAAGGAAAGTGCGTTATGTATATTAATAACGATCAACGTGATAGCCAACAAAAAAACTCCTGAGTATTAATTATAACTTCCCAGTCATGTCTGCAAGACAAAAAAATAAACAAACCGTAAGATTTTTGATAGACCAGTACTGTCTAAGTTTGGAAGACAGTTTACTTGCAAACCCGTGAATAAGAAGATGAAAATGAATTCTCTATTGGCTGCAAATAATATGAACATCATTCAACTTGGTAGAAAGTTTTGACTACAGTTTAGACCTATATTTCCTTCGGGATGCCTTCGTATGTTTTCCCATACATATGCGTTAATGCCTCAACCGTTTCATTAACAATTTATTTTTGTCTGAACTTCCTGCCCTTCCCACCCCCTCCGCGAAGTTGTAAGATAAGAGGTAGTATTACATGCCAGACCATTTGTATGAATTGATGAAGATTCGGTCTTATAAACTCAAAGAAACCGGCAACTGCTCGGTCTGCTTCGTTGAAGGTAGAATTCGTCTGCGACGCAGGCTTCTGCCAGCAACACAACCACAGAATGTCTAAAATGAAGTTGCAAACTTAGCTTGGATATCCCAAAGTGACTGCAATGACTCACTTAGTTGAAGAGCTTAAGAATTCAAGATATAACGGTTTCGTCTTCTTTTCAGGAAAACAATAGGATACTTTAAAGGCAAAAAAGAATCACCTAGATCTAGAGAGAAAACTTGCTACTACCTACCACGTAAACACGTTTCAGTACAAATCACGACCAGCGGACTCATCTTCAATAAAATGCGCACTCTTTGGATCATCACGTGATCTGCCTTTACCACCTCTTCCTCCTCTACCAGAGGGCCTGGGTTTAGGGCAGGCCTGTATCTTAAGGCAAATAAACATGCAAACTTCCGGGTCCGGGTGTTCTGACTCTTTGCAACACTTTCTGCAGAACTGGATCTTCTTTGGTGGCTTTGATGGTTTTGGATTGACGCCAGAGCCAGATTCATCGCCTTCTTCGTCTTCGGCTTCACCTTCTTCGCCTTCTTCGCCGTTGATGGGGTCGTTCAGTTCATCACGGTATGCAATGCCATCGGAACCGCGTTCAGTCAGGTCGGGGTCGAAGCCAGGGTCGTTCATTTTGTCATTGTATGGAGTATCGAAAAGTTCAGCTATAAACTCATCTGTAGCATCTGATCTGGATGGGTCAGCGATTTCGGTTTTATCTGTAAACAAAATAGTCCGTTAAACACCTCAAGCGACATTTACCATGATCAGCTATAGCTACTAGAAATTGAATAATGGAGGTTACATGAAACACTTTATGAAAATCATAGTAGGCATTATGGAGCAGTAACTCGGATATTTCTCTGGGCTTAATATTTTTTTTTGACTAAAGTTTGTGCCTAAACATTTTCAAAGTGTAAATGAGAGTAACTGGCGTGATTCATAACTCCCTTTACACAATATTGACAAACTTTAGTGAAGAAATAACTCTATTCATGAATGAAAAGAGAAATTTCTATACAATTATTGTAGTGTACAGCGGTTACTTAAGCAAGAGCGCATAGCGTACAGCGGTTGTACGTGTCTATACATACGGAAACTATATAGCCTGAGCGGCAGGGATAAAAACGCCAGAGGCGTTTTTAACGCGAGTTCAAGCGCTCGCGTGTGCAAAATGGCCTCCAAAAGCCTTGTGTTTCCCGCGAGTGTGCTTTAAATTAAAAAAATAAGGTCTTTGTCGAAGAAATAAGAATTTTGTTACCGTCTTTGAAAAGAAAGTGCTTCTCCAAAACAATTAGAGGGTGTACCGAATTTAAGCAAAATTGTTTTCGCAGTTTAAAAAGACTCGTTCGCAAAGTAAAATACCCAGAACATACAGAAGTCCTTGTCTCTATCAATAATTACTTATAAAACCGTTTTTGCTTGCAACGGTTTAGAAAAGAAACTCGATGCGTCTTGCTTCGTTTGGTGCCTGAAAAGTCTAACAAATCGATCAAAAACTCCCCGTTCAAGCGCATGCGAATTCGTTTTTTATCCCTGCCAGCTTGAGCGAATTGTGCAGCTTGTTTGCTTAGTCACTGGCATTCTCGTCCCCAGAGCCGCTTGGCCCTCTTAACCGCCGGAGCCTGAGTACGAGGGTCAAGGGCCCCCTTGGTCCTCGTTCTCAGGCTCCGGCGGTTAAGAGGGCCAAGCGGCTCTGTGGACGAGAATGAGTCATTGGATATTGGAGTCAGCGCGGTACTGCAGTTTCATCCACCCTTCTTTAAGGGCTTTTGTAGTGTTTTGGCAATTTTAGACACGGTGTTGTGGTTTAAGGCCCATATTCTTTCGCGGTTTTGCGGTTCAGAGCACTCCCTAATGTCTCCCTCGTTACTGGATTAAGCATGTTGAGTAATGTAGGGAAAATATCTAAATTTTACTATTGATCTTAGTTCAAAACACTTATAGCGGGTCGTAAAAGCATTTCAATGTGTATGAAATGCTGCCACTGCCGACAATCCAGTTTATTATGTGTTGCGTGTGGAGCACTTGTTGTTATGGGTACATGCCTTTCATGAACAAACGCCTACTCGGTGAACCCAAAAGATAATAATTAATTTTGCTTTCAGGGAAGCCGTGTCGAAAACTTTCTCGAAACGTCTCAGTTAATTTTGCGAATTGTTTGTAGCAGTGGCTTTAAATTTGATTCAGCAGTTATGGTATATACGTTACTTACTGAACATATCAAATAATTTAATAATTGTATCAGTCTTTCATGGTTAACCGCCTAAACCGAAAATATGAAAAAAGGTTTCTTTTCTATACCGTAAACCTTCTCCAGATGCCCGTTTTGTGATCAAGTCTTAATTTTTAAAAGCTAACGGTTCACACAAATCGATTTCATAACAGTTGACCCGCCTAGTCAACGATGGCCTTTTCATTATCATGATTTATAAATAGGTAAATTTGTTTATTGTCATAACCAAAAGTATAAACACTGAGACAAGTTGTTCTGTAATCAATTTATGAATCCTATATGTTTTTTACTTATTTTCAACTTTATACACTGTATTCCATCGTCTAAAGGCCAGGTCTGTAAGGAGCTAAGATAATTGGTTTTCATTAGGAGGCAGTCTAGTTTTTGTTTACCCCTGAATATCATGCTACCACTTGTTTTAAAACTGAAGATTTTGATTTTCAATTTTTAATTGTATAAGGTAATGCATTCAACAGGTTGGTGAAAGACATTTAACCTGAGCTCCCACGGGAGCCTGCAGGATACATCCAGAATTGAAAGCTAAAAAATGTCAAATTCCTCAGAGACTTTTGTAATGTTGTAAGCATGTTAATCAAAAGAATTATTAGGTCTTGTGGAGGATACCAACACACACATCTGCCATAACTTCAAACAATTAAAGGCAACGTTGTCACAAGAGCTTATCCCTACATGTTATACGGCGGAGGTCCTGAGAAAACCAAGACTTCGTAGACACGAATTAACCTGGCTCTCTTGCCTATTTTCACATACTGCGGAACAGCGAACTTTAAAAATCATTGGTAACAGTAATTTAAAACTTCCATCAGCAGAAAACTTAATTAAGCGCAAAAGGAATCTGTTTGTCTTTGACTGTGTTCATCTTCAGAATAATGTTTGCACCCCCTTTAAGACCTACTTTGAAAGATCACTTCATTCCAAGACCACAAGAAACAATGGTTTGTTAGTGAAATTACCTAAAGTTCGTCTAGAATTTGGAAAAAAGAGCTTTAACTATCAAGGAGCCAAGATTTTCAATGAACTACCATTTGAACTTAAGTCCTTAACTTCTAGATTTTTGTTCAAAAAAGCATTAAGTGAACACTAATTTATGGAACATTTATAGTTTTATAATGTCAATAGCTTTTATGTTTTAGCGCTTTTTCTTATCTTATATTGTTGTTATCTTGTTGTTTAATTTACAGGACCCCATTGATAACAGTGTTTTACACACTGATGGGTTATATCCTGTTAAAATATTCGTTATTATTATTGTTTTTACAAATTCAAGATGCTATGTAAAGTTCAACCAATTTAAAGTAAAATTTTCGGTTCCACTAGCCAATACCGATAACGAAATAAACTTTGCAAATATTTTAACAACATTATTCAGTTGTCGAGTGCTAGCCATATCGAGATGAATTATCAGAAAACAAACATCGAAACGCAAGAGTTACCTTCCAAAAAGCTTTCAAATTCCTCCTGTTGGTTTTCAGTGTCGGTTCCGAAGGGAATTGCCTCAGAAACAGAGATCAAGAGTAATATCGCAAAGATAGTGTTCATTTTTTGTCTGTCCAAAGCCAGTTGTAGAGTTTCTGATACGACGGATAGAGAAACAATCACTGGCAACTGTAAAGGGTTTCCGCGCTTTTAAACCTGAATTAATAGGCCACTTCGAAAAATACCATAATACTCTTTAAAGTGCAGGTTTGGGTGGTGCTTGATGTAAACCTGATTTTTCCAGTTTCTTTTGTTTTCAGCACGAACTGCACGTGCTATGCTTCAACTTCTTGGCATTTTGCATACGGTGCACATTTGTATACGAACACACAATGTTACGTCCTAGCTGGTTCCTGCATGTAATCTGAATTCCATTGTGCCATTCTAACAAAGGAGACTTAATTAATTACACCCCGGTGAGGCTTAGCGTGCACATAAAAGATTATTATGGTATTTTTCGAAGTGGCCTATTAAAATGATCCACTTGTAAACTCTTCTCGCTATAGTCCATACATTTTTATAGACTGAGTAAAAAGAATAGAGAAACTCGTCAATTTAAGACGGACTGCGTTACTTGATGAGCCATGAAATTAATATAAGTGACATTATAAGTTCTGATTAAAATGGAAAAATGAGCTCTGGTTAAAATAACTTTTAAATGAGCTTTCGACTACCTAAAGGAGCCCTTGACAAATAGTGGAAAAAAAGACACGAATAAGAAGTGAATGAGAATGGATCCTTTTGTTTTCATATGACTCGTTCAATTAAATGTTCTGGGATATGTAAATAAGTGGCCGGGTATTCTAAAATCGCTCCAAAGAAATAATTGAAAGTAAACGGAGTTAGACTGCAAAACAGTCATATGTTTTGGCGTTCAGTTGGTCACACGTATGCGCGCAACCTTTGAACGAAAGGCCTGGAGCGAGTGTGAATGGCGTGGACGTGTGAGGCTCGCGCCCGATCCACGCTTTCGACGCTCGCGCCTTTGCGAGCGAGTAGCGGAAAAACCCGACTGTATTGCAGTCTAAAATGGAGTATCAGACGAACGGCTATATATATATATACCTCGTTTAGATGATGCCGGTTTGAGTTTTGGTATGTTTAACACTTCAGTAAAACGATTAAAATTCATAATAAACCTCCTGCCGCCCAGTGAATGCGGAAAAAATGCTAATTTTTGCTTCCAGAAAAAGCGATGCCGCGAACCCCTTCTGTTCAACATCTAATTTGTGGTCAAAACCTTGTAATTGGTTTCAAAACATCTGGCCCCTAATTTTCACTAATTTTCTTGTCTGTGATAGCATTATCCACATCATTACCATGAAATACAAAAGAGGGCAATTTGTTTACACCAAAATCTTTCTAAACACCGACTCGATCCGTTCTGTGACTCGATCAGTCGAGTTATCAGCTTGATATTTCGTCGTCAAATGACCATAGTTTCTTCTACTGTAAGGAGCTAAGAAAACTGGATGAAAAAAAAAACATGAATGCTCTTTAATAAGGGGTGTACTAGCTTACCACTTTAAATTATGCTGGACCGCATGAAAACAAATGAATTTTAATTCAAAAAAACGTATCTTTGAGGTGTTTCCGCGAATTAATAACTATACACTTGACCTTAGATGAAGATTCGATTTAAAATCTTGAAGGTAAGGTATTGCATTCAATCTCCCTGTGAGCCTGGCTATTGCGTCCGGCACTTATATTATAACTAGAACTTGTTTGTTGTTAAAAACAGCAAATTAAAGCAATGTTTTATACCTTGAAGTTCCAGAAATAAGCTTTCCAATTCCTTTACGGCCTCGCGATCTTCAGTATTAGTTCCAAAGGGAATCGCCCCAGCAACAGACATAAAGACAAAAATCGCAATCGCAAAAATAGGTTTCATTTTCTTTGCCATCCAAAGCCAGCTACTTCTGTTACGCAAGACCGACAACGAAAACTGACAATAATGCTGGGTTTCAGCGCTATATTTAACCCGAATTACTCATTCACTTTTTGGAAAACTGATGATCCACTTCTAATTTCTTCTCGCAAAATCCCATACACTAGGGCAATCGAGTAATGAGAATAGAGAAACTCGTCAATTCAACACGGACTGTTAATGAACCATGAAATTCTTAAACATATAACTGAAATTATTAGTTCAGTCCAGTATGACAGTTTGGAACTCGGAGAAATGATATTACGAGCTTTGAACTAAAAACCTGAAATCTATTAATTGCGAACTTATCAATCGTTTCCATAAATCAGTTGTTTTCCAAATGCAATTGAAAGGTAAAGAGCGGAAATGGTATCTTGGTGTGCATGACGTGTCTTGTTTTCATGAGAGTTTTTGTTTTGTTTACTTAGTGACACTCCATGCATGAGTCTTAAGGCAGTTTTCGCTAGATATCTAACTTCTGTAAACGTATACTTTGGTATCGGTGATAAATCGATTTCCAAAGCATGACAGAAAGGCCTCCTATCCTGTGTTACTTACATTATCCCATGAAGTCACTCCAAAAAAAATCCAAAATTCTCTCTAATACTCTGGTCTATATATCACGTGTCATAGATCATTTATTACATGCTATGTTCACGTGAACAGATGAAGTCCAAAAACCGACCGCTTCAAGGCAAGGCGGCTTTTCATGTGTTATTCCAGAAGCCCATCCTGGTTATTCATATCTTTGCACAGCAAACGCAGACTGCCACTCGAAGCGAAAACAAGCAGCTACTTCACCTCAATTCGACTTTTCACATGCGGGACGACGACAGCAAATGTCCATAATGTTGATGCAACATCGCTCAACATTTGTTGGGAAACATTGTTGAGCCTTGTGTTATTCGCTTTAAGTCATGATCATTCAATTTTAGCCCCCGGGGGGGGGGGGGGGGGGGTTACTCTGCAAATATTTGGGTGGTGGTGTGCCGCTGGGATTCTGAGACCCTTAACCTATAATATATATAGATAGGCTGAGCCTATAACAGCGTCGCTCTATGAATAGAAAGCCGATAATAAACTTAACTGAGGTGAAAGGTCGGAAACACAAGAATTAAGATTGAAGACCGGGCTATTTTTCAATTTTAGCAATTCTCAAAAACAGACTTACGCGACCGTCTGCACAGTACATTTAGACCGTACAAAAGTTCACAAAAACAACTTTTTCTCCGTCTAGATACTAGCACGACTAATTTCTAAACAAAATTACATCTGTTGCTTATCAAAAATTGTCCGAGAAACTGATTTGGAAATCAAAATTGCAAAAAATACACAAACATATTTGCATAAGGCCACGCGAGTGAAGTTTAGAACTATAAAATCCAAGTCTTGTTTTGTTTACATAAAATTGCTTTTCAATCTATGTAATGAATGAACAAGCACATAAAAATGGACAACACAATCTTCTTTCGAAAAATTTTATTCAAATCTCCATAAGTTTATGTTTAAAAACAAAACGCGAACCATTTATAGCGCATCAAGGCCGAGCTGTCTTCGATGAAAGAATTCAAAACTAGCGAGAAGACAAAGAAAAAGTCAATCATAGATTGATATTAACATAAATTCCCATCGAAAAATGTAATCTGTTTTACCTTTAAGTCCCTCGCTTGCTTGGAAATTCTTTAAATCTTTAAATCTCCGCTTCTTTGGTTGTGAAATCCGTAATGTAAACAAACATCTCGGATGTTGTGTGGCGTCATACGGCGTCATACGACGTAATACGCGCCCGCGAACTAACCCTGTCCAACACGGGCGCACAGCGGCGGCGGGCGGCGGCACACGCGCGCCCGCGAAACATTCCGCTAGCCATGACCATGAAAACTGACGGGCATAGATTCTATGAGTATGGGGCTACGCGCAGGCCTTCGGCCATTTTAGCTGCATTTTGGAACCCTATTCTAGGCTAGACTCCGAAAAACCCTACCCTATCCTAGACCTATTTCAGACTCGCTATTTTTCAGAAACTCGTTCACTATCACAGTTATTAGTTAACAGGGGTCAGTAAAAATGCCGTACTGCCCGCCGTACCGATTTTTAAACGCCATTTGCCAGTAAATCTTGTCTAGACTAAATTCTTCACGCAACTGATCAGTTTCGCGGAAAATGATACCCTATTCTAGACCAAAAATCTCTGATTACTATACCCTATCCCAGACTAAACTGGCTGAAAACCAAACCCTTCACAGCGGCACATACCTATATAGCTCATATATGGGAGTACCCCACCTCCCCCCCCCCCCCCCCCCCGGGATTTCAGCAGTGCGCATAAATAGTGATGTAGTTACCCTCTATAATAAAGGCGGCTGTCGTCAGGCCCACAGTAAGAATTAAAATTGCGGGAAAACATGTCAACGCCGGTTACAGGAGAGCAGAATTATTTGCCGCCTGACTGGTGTAGAAATCAACAGTTAGGCTAAGGTTATCAACAATGCAAGTTTATAAGAAATAATTAATTTTAAACTAAAATAAAAACAACATACTTGTTCAACACATTGTACGAGCTATTTTGCAATGGCACAACCAAATTGAACATAAAAGTTGTCGCTACCAACAAGAAGCGACCTTTGAGGGTGTATATTTCTGACGGCGATGGGCCGGGAATTGCCGCAGCGCATTGGATATTTACCGCGAGCGTTCTCGTGTTTTGCTTCTCATGTGATTATCCTCATGTGAGGAGAGTAGACCACCGTAGACACAGACCACAGTAAACTTTTCCGGCCCGAGAAATTTGTGCTAGTAAATTGTGTCAAGTGTGGAAACGTTTCTTTTAAATTGAATAGTTTGGAGTTGCCAAAAATTCAAACAAAGTTTCTCCTTAAAAAATTTAAAAACGAAGTTTTATCAGTGCTTTATTTCACTTCTACCTAAACAACCCGAAGCGTTTCTCGTCGATTTATAAAACATTTGCACTTAAAGACTGATATATCGTGTTTTCATGATTATGGTCAGAAACTTGCTTTAAGCTTACTTCATTATCTTGCCTGAGCGTAGAGCAGATAATAGACTAACGATGCGTAGAGCAGATAATAGACTAACGATTCGTAGAGCAGATAATAGGCTAACTATGTTTTACAAAATTGTAAATAGCTTAGTCGAAGTAGACTTCTCTAAAGAACTTATACCACTTACGAGATACTCCAGAAATACTCGCACTAAATCCTATAGAATACCTAACGAGAAGAAAACTTACCTTCAGTACAGCTTCCTATCTAGAACTATAAAACAATGGAACAATTTGCCTGCCATGTTGGCTACAGCTCCTAATATTAACTCTTTTAAGAGTGGGGTTTGTCAGCTGACGCATTAAGAACTTTAAGAACTTGACCGCGACCAGAGCACATAAGCCTCGAAGAGAGGGACTGCTCACATTTTGATAAATGTTGGTAAAAAAACGTTGGTAAATGTTGGTAAATGTTGGTAAATGTTGGTAAATGTAAAGAAACTGACAAAATACCGGCTAAACAGGTCAAAATTCAACAACATTGGAAAACAGTTTTGATTTCTCGACCACCTGTCACTAAACCAAATTTGATGAACTGTAATCCACTTCCATCCTTGCAATCCTGCACTTTATCTCCAAACCACTGCAGCTTCTGTTTTGCTCTACAGTTGTGTATTTGGTGGCATTTGGCGATATAACTGGAATTCAGGAAATTTCGTTATTTCGGCGGGAAGTTAATTTGGTCTATTAACAGGGTGTTCATATAGCGGGGATCGACTGTAGTTACCCGACAGAATACCACGTGAGTAACGGCGGGTAATTATCTTTTCGAGCGCAAAGGCGTAACAAGACCTTGAGAAAAATCCGCTGAACGAGCTTAGTGCTGGAGCAAAAGGCATAGAGATTGTCGTCTGCGCGCATTTCATTATATTTTTCGCATTATTTAGTACTCAAAAACGAGTTATAATGGTTAAACTGTGCATGTTTTATTTGTTCCAAACTACATGTAACACGATAAATAAAGAAAGATGGTAAATTTTGAGCTCGGTAAAGAAATGAGAAAAATGCAATGTTCAATGTGTCACGAGCGTGGTATTGAACATTGCATCTTTCTTATGACATATAACACTTTTAACAGATACCTACATCGCATCAAGATCCTCTCGTTATTAACTTTTCTACAGTCTTAAGCTTTCGTTGGATAGCCACTCATCGCTTCTCCTTGATGACAAGAACTCAGAATCGAAGCGATGTGTGTAAACACAAATAAGAGGATCTGGGTGGGCTAAACTGACAGCTGAGAATTCGCCAAAAATGTCAACTGTCCGACTGAGAAACGCTTTTGTTTTTACTGTTCAGAAGCTTGTAATGACTAAAATGTTAACTGGCATGGTAACCCTGAAATGGCCAAAGGTTTCAATAACTGAGATTCCAGTTTCCACATCCAGCCTCTAAAATATAAGCTGATTGCAATTAGAGAGATCAGAGCTGTTTACGATTACGAAGATGTTCTGTAGGCTTAAAACATAATCTGATTGCGTGGCAGGCACAGAGCTAAGAACACTGAAGAACTTGTGCGTAGTAGGTGAGGAATATTATGCTATATCAGTATTAAACAGTGCACTGTAAATACAACTCAAAATGAAAGCCAGCTGAAAAGTCCTGTCTGTAAATTATGACCAGTCCTGCAACACAAAGAGAAAACAGTATAAAGATTTTTACTCGGTAACAAAACAGAGTTACCATTCGTGTTGTTAAATGAACAACACGCCGCTATAAGAATGCCTAATAATGGAGTAACATGCTTTTATAGAAGATATCTGTCATTATAGTGGCTGACCCGGCTGGCCGGCTTCTCTAAGGAGTTCTTAATATTACAATACGGTAAAATACGGTAAAATCAAGCATAAAAGAACCTAAATGTTTCCAAGTTAGCTTAAAAAGGTTCTTATATCTGATTTTGTGTCTACTGAGAATTTAGGCTATTTAGGTTCGTAAATAAGTTCTTATTTTAAGAGGAAAAGGTGCTTGCTGTTGGTCCAACAACTAGTCTATATGGGTGTGGCCCCTTCCTTATGCATCAGAAACTTTAAACCGGTAATTATGTCTAAAAAGTAACATTACACACCTACTCTACTTTATGCCCAATACACAGGAACAAAACTAAACTAAATTGAGTTTTCAAAATAAGAACTTCTTTAGGCTCGAACAGGTTCTTATATAATGGGGGTTTAAATGCCCAAATATTAGCCTTCAGGTTCCTAATCCACTAGGTTCGTATACGCGGGTTTTACTGTATATGACGGGACGTTTAGGGCAAAAATGTACGCTGACAAGTTAGGAAAACTCACTATATCACTTACCACATATTACAAGCTTATATACTACTTGTTTGGACTGTAGCTAAGGTCAGCTGACTCATCTTCAATAAAAGGATACTGACTTTGCTGTCCACGAAACATCCCTCTTTTCTTGCGAGTGCCAATTGGTTCAGTTCCACCAATCACCGGGCCTGGATTCACGCCAGATCCTTCTCCGACATCTTCTCCATATTTGTCGTTGTCGAGGTCGTTCATTTCATTGTTGTACACATGTGAATTACTATCCAAAAATTCTGCCAGATCATCCGTGGCGTCGAATGGGTCATCAATTACTGTTTCATCTGTGAGGAATAAATCAACATCGACACTAGAACGGTTTTCAATTGGGTGTCTTAAAACCAAGACGAAGGTTTCAAGGTTTGTGTTAGCTTATGCGGTATTTCGCAACATTTTAAACAAGCTTGTCATCTTCAAGATTAGAATTTCGACCTAAAAAGGTGTTCGTAAAGTGCAAGTCTACCTTGACTACCAACTGAAAAATTTTTAAACAAAAGCCATGTCGCAAAATCTGTCTAGACGCCTTTTTGATAAATTGTGATTCATCACTCAGCATGACTGAGCTTCTCATCGGTGGCTTTAAACGTCGAGGGCGTTTATTCTGGGCCAGACGTTTATTACGCAGGAGTATAACTTTTCACCATGTTAAGCTTAATTTAAAAGGTCCCGATTGATATAGTGGCAGAGTCTGATTTGTCGTCTATCCTATCGTCTCCTTCCCTGGGGCCATATTTACAAAATCCTATCTAAGATATATCTTAACCCTTATTATGCTAAATCCGGATTTTTCCGCGATTTGGAGGAATGGCAATTCAACCACTTGTGACGTCACTAATTCACACGTCAGCAGATTCTTTTGATATGCAACTTATACAGGTTGGAGAGATATTTCCACAGGACTGTCCATTTTGAATATCGACTGCATTCTGACAGAGCTAATGGAAAAAACGTGATCAGTTTTTGGTGCAAAATTGGTGGTAAAACAGGCCAATATACCTGTACTTGATCATGGTCTCCTTTCCAGGCGTGCGTTTCTCGAAACTCCCGATGTCTTTTCGGAACCGAAAGCTGGTTTTTAAATGTAGTTTCCAACGGAAGGCGTTGAAATTTTTAGCTCGCAACGCAGCTCAACTTGTGTAGTAAACGAAAGATTTTCAGTATTGCTTAGCTTTTAAAGTCAACAAAAACCGAATATTTATTGGAGACATTCTGCACTTAACACAGCTTTTCGGACCCGAAAAGTTTTCGGGACTTTCGAGAAACGCACGCCAGGGCTTTCCATTAATAAAGATCAAAACTTTTCAGGCCAGAAGAAAGAATGTACAGAGTAGAAGGTAGAGAGAATAAGAAAGCAGAGAAAAACGAAAAGGAACGGAGCAAGAAAAGAAAATCGGAACGGTTCCGCAAAAATATATATATATTTTTTGTATTGTGTAAATTGTTGTTACAATGACAATACAATAACCTTTATTTCATCTCGAATTTAAGATAGCAAAACTGATAATATCTTCGTTCATGGTCAGTAGCGAAAGCAACAAACAAATCCATCATCATTTTAATAGGGTCTACTTCGATATTTCTTGTACAAGGGCTTATTTTTACGAAAAACGGAAATATAACTCTGCAACGAGAAAGAAATGTGGAACCCGTTAATGACACGAAGGCCTATATGTAACTAACCGTTTTAATAGGGTCTACTTCGATATTTCTTGTACAAGGGCTTATTTTCACGAAAGGCGGAAATATAACTCTGCAACGAGAAAGAAATCTCTACAGATCAGCTCAGTCTGTATTTTTATATATTGTCTTACCTTTATTATTTTCAATTACATTACTTTTCCCTGCCTCGAATAGCGTTTTTGCTAATTTGCAGGGCAACTGTATTTAAGTTTATATGTCTAATAAATTTTTGTTTGTTGTTAAAAAAAAAAATGTGGAACCCGCTAATGACACGAAGGCCTATACGTAACTAACCGTGTTGTTTGACATTACTAGAAAATATTTAATTTTTGTTAGGGAAGCAATATAATGCTTTAAAATGATATATATATATTCGGTAACTATAGTGATACACAATAATCACGCTGAAAATCGACGTAAAACTCGTCAACAATCGAATTTAGCCCCCGTCAAGACATGTTTTAATAAGTTAGGAGGTCAATTTTGACATCCTAAGTTTAGGAGAAAAATTAGGACAGATCTTAAGTTAGGAGGTCTTCGTGAATACCAGTTATCTCCTAAGTTATATCTTAGAAGGCTCTTTGAACTTAGGATGCTTTCGTGAATACGGCCCCTGATTTCTTCACTGTTTTGGACGAAAATAGCTAATCGTGAGCCTTTTATAGCAATGCGGAAAAAGTAGCGGTAATAGCCCATAGTTAAGCGCTTCTCGAGTCAGTCAGGTGTTCCTTCGAGTCTGCGGTGGCACCTGATTACCATGAAATTTAAATAAGGAAAAATTATTGATTTATTATATCGCTATTCGCCAAAAGTTATCCAAACATTGAGTCAAGTTGTTCTGTAATCAATTTATGGACTTCTGTCTTAGTTTGTGATTCAGTTATTCATTGACATTTCGTCGTCAATTTAATTGACCATTATCTCTTTTTCTTCTTTTATGTAGGGAACTCAAAATGATCGGATAAGAAAAGATTGAGAATGGTTAAACTTGCTCCTTTAAATAATGTCAAAAGGCAACTATACAAACTCCAGCAATAAACGCTTGTCCTTAGATGAATCGATTGAAAATCTTTTGTGGTGAATCAACAGGTTGGTGGACGACTTCCAACATACTCCTCCTGACATGGATTTGTGTCCAGCGTTAATAGTTAGAAATCATTTGTAACCATACTCATCAGAGAAATGATTTGGTTTTGCGAAGGATAACAACACTCGAAGCCATCACTTGGATCGAAGAACTAAAGACGACCGAGTTAATCTTAAACTCTTGGGAGCTTTTTAACCAAACCTTGTGGACAATTCGACTTTACTTATAGCTAATACGTTTCTGAAACAAAATTTTCTTTTAACTTTACGAAGTCAAGTGATAGTTTTGTTGCAGAAGGATAGGCGGAAAGAATTGAGCCAGAACCACAGAGATGCTTACCTTCCATAAAACTTTCCAATTCATCTTCTGGGTCTTTTTCTGTTTCAATGGATCCGAAGGGAATCGCTCCAACAACAGAGATTAACATTAAAATCGCGATAACCTTCATTTTCATCGCCAAGCAAAGTCCGTTGCAGTTTTCCTGTTTAATACGCAGCACCGAGAAATGAACGCTTGGTAGATTTCAGTGCTATTTTACCCGATTTAAATTCAGTTACTTAAAATGATCAACTTGAAATCTCTTGTCACAATATCAATACATTGTTAGGCAAATGGGTAAGGAGAATAAAGAAATTAATCAATTATGGTGTTGATGAGCTGCTATCTTCTTACAACTGACATTATAAGTTTCATATGCCAGTTTGTAAGGAGAATTAACGTAATGAGCACTGCATTAAAATGATAAATTGCGAGCCCTTAACAATTGATTTTATGGCTCGTTGTTTTCTGAATGGAATAACTAGACGATGCGGAAAAAGTAGTTTTGATGGCGTCACTTGTTTTCATAGACCCGGCAACCATATTAATTTTGCCCTCTGGGCATTTCATAATGACCATAATTGAGGCTAGTTGTTAACAAAGGTATACACCTAATTGCAATAATGTTGTCATAGAAAAATGTCAAAAAAGAAAAATGAAAAAAAGGTCAATAGCAATTAATAAGGCATAAAAACTACAATTTTTGGATTTTAATGATTCTCAAAGCAGTCATGCACTACGGTAATAACAAGTTTTGCACTTTTCATAGTATGGGTGTGCACATGTGGGCAGCAACATATTTCCAACATGGATGTGTGCCAGATTCACGATATACAGACCATGTAAATACTGATCTAAATTGCAAACATTAATTCTCCATTCAGCCTTTCATAGTAACAACGGAAGACGATACAATTTTCCCGAATAGTTATTTTGCCTGATGATAGCGTTCCTCTACTGGATTAAAATCAGTGCCTCAAAACGCCTGAGAATACAGGTAAATCACGTTAATTAATGAACAGCTATAAACGTGTGGGTTCCGTGTGAATGCTGCCGCAAACTATCCATTTGGTTTTATTCATTTTCCATTTTTCTATGACAAGGCTATAGTGATTAGGTGTATATCAATTTAGACGGTCATTATGGGATGCCCAGGGGCAAAATCAGTGGGGCTGTCAAATCTGCATGAGAAAAGGTCTATGGGTCATTTTTCTGATAAAATTTATTGAGGACAAAGCGGATTTTCTCTTTTACCTAAGTGGTATGTATTCGTCATACGTTTGGGTAGATTTTCACTAGAATAGACTTCTCTGATCGTATGTATATCATGCACTTAGCTGTGTGGTAAATCTTCATTATATAATTTCGTTTATCAGAACACGACAAAAGCGAAGCGTGTCAAACTGACACAAAACATCTCTTGGAAGTTTGTCCATATTTCACGTTTCAAAGGTCGCTGATTACATGCTGTGTTCACGCGAACATTTTAAGTGATCAACATTCGTATATTTGACAAAACAAACGCAAACTGCGAACTCAACCAGCGAGAACGTGAAACATATTAAAAACATGCAACTTGTGAGCTGAGCGCGGTTAATAATGCTGAACATGCTCTAAGCGCGGGTAACAGGTTACCGGTTTCAAGGGCGGGAAAACATGTCAACGATGTCATGCGCGGGAAAGCAACGATATTTTGCGCCTGAAAGTTTTTGAAATCACCCAAAAGGCTATCACTTCTACTGAAAGTTAATAGGAAGCAAATTGTTATGCACTTCATTTATTAATAACTTAAAAAAGATAAAAATAGTATGCTTGGAAATTTCATGAATAAACATTAAATGACTTAACTTGACCTTGTGGGAAGAAAGGAAAAGTAAAAATGCATCCCACATCAGCTGGAAAGATTAAAAAGAGTGGAAAAATGTATCACGAAAACCAGCAGCCCATAATTTCGCAAACTTACCAAATGGAATGATACGTACCATTTCATTTCCTAACCAGAATTTCTGGGGTTTTTTTCATGTTAAGTATTGTTCCACATAAGAACGATAGCAAACTTCATTGTTCTGCGGCATTAGCTCTTTCCCACATAGAATATCTTTGATTTCAAGAATAGAGGAGGAGCTGATGGTTAATAATTATATTTCATTATAAAAATAAAGAAAATCCATTTGCGTCAAATAAATTTTAGGAAATGTTAGTGCTTAACCAATCAGAATAGCAGAAGACAATAGCTAATAATTTTGCTTTTTTGATGAAGTTCCCAAAATACAATTTCTTTTAAAAATTGTATGTTGTGCGATTGGGTCTCAAATTACTTGAAACCTTAAAAAAATTAAACAAAATGCACCTTGAACCTTAACTTTTTAGCGGTTTTTGAGTCTAGGCCAATGAGATCACTAGTTGTAATAATGAAAAATCTTGACATTCCATCGTGTTTGACATTCCATTGCCGTTCAGCGCTATCCTTCTTATGCGGATCATTACTTAATGGTAAGCATCCACATAATGACCATAATTATCCGAACACCAACATAATTATTTTCGACAGCAAATAAGAAGCGATGTTTGAGGGGCCTCGTTGTTTATTTCAGTATACGATCTCTGAGAGGGGAGAGGACTAACTGCTAGTATCACCTTAACTGCGGCTTTTGCAAATGTTTGTATTTCGAATATTGTGAAAGATTTCAATTTCACAGTTGTGCCCATGACTTTCTCCCATTGCTGGTTTGCACGGCGGCCATGTTGGGGATCAGAAACAATAGAAATCATTTGCATAAAGATAGAGTTTTATTCCCAAAGGATAGAAATTTCATTTTTTTGACCACCAACATGGCCGCCGTGCAAACCATCAATATTACATATAGACCGGTTTTGACTCCTGTGTCGTATAACCAAAACCAAAATCTGGCCAATCACAACAGACTCGGACAATCCAATGAACCAATCAGAACTCGAAGCAAATAAATGTAGCCGACGCCAAGCGCGGGAAAACGCGTGCGAGCAAGTCATGATTGGTTTTGGTTTTACTTCTGATTGGTTAAGAACGTGACGCGAGATTTTTTTGCCAATCAAAAAGCGTACCAATGCTCTACATATAGAAATGTATAGGACGTGAATGTCTTTCAAAACCATTCGTTCAGGATTTGAAAATGAAGTGAGCTCACTAATAATAATCAATCGTTCTATGCGTATACACCTGAACAATTGACTCTTTAATAAATCAATCAACAAACAAGCATTTTAAGTCAAGTTTATTATCGATTAAAAACAAACAAAATTCCATGTTTCGGTTCTCTAAGAAACAATTGTTTAATGATAACTTTCCTAAGAGATAAAATAAAACTATCACGAGTTTACAACTAAAACTCGTTAATAGCGACATTGAACACAAAATAATTTACAATACTCGCGAAAATGCGTGTAAAGTTTGGTACCTTTTGAAGAAACACCACTAAACGTTTTTGGGTTCCGAAGGCTTTTCTTGCACGTTATCTATCATATTACACGCCTCCTTTATCTCTTATAGAACTATTTACGCTCGTTAATCGGACGAACGCCGAACGCCGGCCTCCGCCCGGCTCCGACTGGTCCAGAAAGCATGCCGCGAGAATTCCTCTGGTACCCAGGGCAGCATTTATCAATTATGGTGATCAAATTTCAAAGAAATATTATGACTTTCTTGTGCTGGGTATACAACTTAGTGTGCTTCCTCAAATAAATATCAAAAACATGAGCTAAAATGTTCCTGAAATTCTTTTTTATTTTATACACATTATTATATATCACTTACTTTAACGATGGAATAATTAAAAGGTATGAAGATTGAAGCGTTATACTAAACAGCTATCTTTCTTATAGGCGTATATAAAACTGTTACGTTAAAAAAGAAATTTTATTTTTATTTTTATACATGAGTAAATTGAATGCATTTCGTCTTAAAAGTTAACGGTTTTTTACTTCCACGTAAAGTCATTTTTTGGGTCATGAATTTCATTAAACTGTGGAAACAATGCGAGGTTCTGGTTACATTAACATAATACTTTTCCGACCTGCCTTGAGCCTCTTTTTCAAAACGAGGCCTGGTGCACAGCATTTCATAGAGAGTATGAATTGGGGTAATGGGATCTCAGTTGTCACGAGTTAACTTTTTGGCCGTTTTCTTCAGCTATCAATTAAAATTTCCGCCATCTTTCAGCTATCAGTAATTCACAAATCTTAGCTAACAGTTAAAACAAAACCAGTACCCGATTCTCTGATCTGACAGTGACAATTTAGGCCTTAGTGATCAGTTAGACGCCATCAAGACTCTCTTTCATTCGGAGATAAGTTTACATTAACATGCGGATAAAATTCATTTTTATATGAATGTTTTTGTACCAGGCCTTGCTGTCATGAAGAGGCTCTTATGTTATTAGTTTTTATTATTTACGATACCTGACTTATATTTTAAATTCATTCCTTCTTTTCAACGTCTTAAAATCTTAAAACAAAACAGCTTTCACCACCGAGGACTTAACATTTTCTTTCACAACATATTAATAACCACAATCACTTTGTCTGGTTGAAGTTCACATCCCAGACATTCGTTGATACTTTCTTTAAAACACAACAACTGGAAACGTCAACACTTTACTTTCTCTAAAACCCGATAAACAAGCTTTTGCAGCAGGCTATCAAGTTCGTACTCAAGAGTCTTTGGACGTTTCGGTCAGCGGATAGTGGTCACGACAAAGCGAACGATCGCTAACCGCGCAGGGAATCTGGGACTTAGGGGAAAACCGCTGAACGAGGTGCGTGTTTGCAAGGAGAGAATATCGAAGTCTGAACCTGAAAGAAGAAAGCCTGAACATTTTGTCTACTTTTCTTCAATGACTTATAAGAGAACTGGAAATACAAAGGGAGGCTAAATCGCAATTACTGAAACGTCTGAGGGTTGTTTGGGAGAAGTCGAGTAAAATTGAAGTAATTAATTCGTTTGACACATTCTATCTACATTTATTTACTACAAGTAACATTTACCACTTAAGTATTGAGGAAGAACAATATGGCATTTACTTTTCACTTGTTTTCTTCATCTGTTCAAAGGCCTGAAAAACAAAATTCAGTTACAAGACATAAGAGGTGTGTAATATGAGAGTCACGAGAGCACGAGAAAAGCCTCTGACGCCCCACTGGATTGCATGCAAGTATTGTTCAACAAATACTTCATATTAGTATATACTGAAACAGTGGATAGCATTGTTGGCGCGCTCTGATTGGCTACTGAAACTCGGAATAGCAAGTGCTATTCACCTCCCAGCAATTTGCGCGCGAAAATTGTATTGTTTAACAAATTCTTCATATTAGACAGAGTTATTTGTCATATGTGTGACAGAATTGTGTGTGAAATGGTGAACTTTTATAAATGAGGACACTTTGTGGAATAGCGTGGATCCCCTTCTGCGTGCAATACTAGACATTACTGTCACGCCAAGAGTAAAAAGAAGACAATATTTTATACAGTGTTGACTCCTACTTTACGCGGTAACCAGCCTTGACGAAGTTTTCAACAACCATCACTGACACCCATCATAAGAATGGGTTAAGTTATGTTCTAAGTCAGCTATTTTAGTAACAAAGGAAAGCCAAAAGGTTATAATTGCGCTAATTGAAACCTGAATTGAAATGTCTTTGACCATTGATGGTCAGGATGTAAGTGGATTGAAAACTTAAAGATGTGGGCCAACGTCTTCATGCTTTGCCACTGTCGTGGATAAACCACTAAAAACTGACAGTGGTTTGTACTCCCTTTCAGAATTCACTTGAAACTCTCTCTTTAGTGATTTAGCTACATTTCACACAGAGCAAAGAGCACAATGAATGCAACTGCGAATATAGCCTAAAAAACACTATCAAGGATTTAAACGGGATATTAACTCGTGACTTTTGCTTTACTAGTGCGATGCTGTTACCAACAGAGCTGTCAAAGACTCATAATCTGGGAGCGGTCAATTGTGTGTTCATATACACCCGTACTTGAATTAATGGTGAAAAGCGAACAGTGAGGGTGCACCGCAAAATTTTAGCGACGGGGGAGGGGGAGATGGAATTTCTGGTTTAACTGAAAATGTTGGGTTGCATGGCCTCGAAATTTTAAGTTGAGACATCCTCGTTCCCAGTCGCTCATCACACTGGATGACGCCGGTCAATTGGAGCTTTGTCGCGGTCTTGTTGCTAGGCAACTGCAGGACACCAACCCGAGATTTCACCGCCCTACAGCGATCCACGCGCGACAAATTTATAAACCTCGCTTCGCGAGGAAACAGAACATGAACTGTAGTCTGCGTGAGAGGCGCTAGAAAGAAGCGACGTGGAGAGGATTTGGGCGAGCGCGGAGCGCGAAGGGAGGGGGATAGCTCCGCGCTCTCTCCGCGCACTTCCCATGCGCCCAAAATCCTCCCTTCCCTTTTCCTTTTCAGCGACTGCCACGCGGACTACATGTACTGCAGAAATAGAATGAAATAAAGAAAATACTATTGTGAATAAAGCCAGTATGAATTGCGCTGCTTGTCACTGCAAAGATCATTTCTTTATTTCATTCCATTTCCACAGAAAAATTATATTTCATAAATTTTAGCACAGTTAATACGAGAAAAAAATCTACCTTAATCTGTGACAACACACTCCCTTTCTGTGCAAGTTCCTTCTCAGGATTGGAGGCCGTCGAGGACTCAACTTTAGGTGCTACAACGTTCGCTGGCCCAAGTTTGCACTCTCTGCTATTCTTTCGAACAAGGGTCTTTGCCACGCTTACATTCTTATCTGGTGTCTTCTGAAACCGCAGCTCCATCACTTTCAGGTTCTTCGTTTCATTTTCAATTTCCAATAATCTTTTCTTAGTTTTGGCTAATTCCAACTGGGACTCGTGAAATTCGGTATCGGCATCCGCGGTAGCCTTTGACCGACTTGTCGACAATGAGAAGAAAATTTTTCTGTCTTTGGAAATTGAAACCCTCTTTTTCAAGCTTTCCAGCTTTTTCAAGAGCTCTTCCTTTTCTTTTTGCAAGCTCTCGCTTTTCGCCAAATAATTCAAGTTCTCTTTTGTTTTTGGAACAGTTTCTGGGTCTTCGAAGTTAAGTCTGTTTAGAGCGACTAATGACGGCTTCTTTTCTTTTGAGGTTCCCTCGTTTTTCAGCTGTTTGGCGTACTCTTGGAATATTTTTTCCGTTTTTTCCAACTGTTGTCGTTCTTTATCAGGATCTGGAACGTAAATACATTAAAAATATTAACCCTTTCACTACCAAAGTCAATTATGAAGACATGTAATGTAGTCCTAACTTTTGAGTCTGTCGACAAAATCCTATTGTGTGACCATTCAAATGAAACCTCTTCCGCAGTTCTTTTTCATGGTACCATTCGTTTTTCAATATTTTACAAAATGAATTTTTGGAGTTTAAATGAATTTCAATTTTGGCACTCTGGGAAGTTAAAGGGTTCATAAGGTGTCTAATTACTCTTTATCGAATAACCCGAGCAGAGAGGATAGTTATTAATAAATACCCACGCACAATAGACTATTAGAGCAGTTTTCAATTGAGTATCGAAAGTAATTACACAATTGCTTTGGTTTTGCATTGCTACGCTTTGTGATTGGCTAAAAAATCTCGCGCCACTTGCTCGACCAATCAGAAGTAAAACCAAAACCAATCGTGACTTGCTCGCACGCGTTTTCCCGCGCTTGGCGCCGCCGACGTGTAATTGCTTCGAGCTCTGATTGGTTCATTGGATTGTTTACGACTGCTGTGATTGGTCAGAGTAATTACTTTGGTTCTGGTTTTACGACACCCAATAGCCCTTATCGTAGATGAGTACGCCACGCCAACATATCAGCGGTTTCTCGCTTTCTTGACCCTATAGTCTCGTTTTGATGTTTACGCTCATCGTCGTCAGAGGTTCTCGTAAACATCAAAACGAGACTATAGGGTCAAGAAAGCGAGAAACCGCTGATATGTTGGCGTAGCGTAATCATGTACGATAAGGGCCATTGAAAGACACAGTAACAATAATGTATATCCAGTGCCAGGTATGTGTTGCGTTCGATACGTTTTTGTTCGGTATTTAAAGGGACACTGTCACCTATTTTTAGTATCACTTTGAAAAGCCAAAAAACATATTTGTTTCAATGGAAACCTTAAAATAATGGTCCAGTTTTGTTAACAAATACTCTACCAGTGCACAGAAACTAGTATTCGTTATCTTTGGCTGCGGATGGCCAGGATGGAAAAGGATTGTGAACTTGAAAAGATTGACCAATTTTTTCAAGTTTCTCCCAAGAGTCGTGGAAAAATCGCAGAAAAACTTATTACGGTTTGTTCTTTCATGATGAAATCACTTGATATTATCTTCTTGGTGTTCTAAAAGCAATTTTATGATTGAGCAAAGCTACTTTGTCATATATTTAGTGTATTTTGACCAAAACACAGCAAAATCTGTGTGACAATGCCCCTTTAATATCAATACAAAGAAATAAAGCATTTGTCTACCACTAACCATTCAAACTGGTCTGTTTCTGGAAGGCTTGAACGGAGATTTCGATTTATTTGCTGCTTTCTCGACCACAAACAAAGTTTGAAATTTTGGGTGCGCGTTATTTCGCGACAGTTAAATTCTAGGTTAGCATTTTTGTCTTTCTTACTTAGCGACATTAGATTTTCGAGATTTTAAAAACACGCGTGGAAATTTCACGTCTTAAGCTATATTTATGCAGCGATAGAACATTAAAACTGAAATATAATGCGGCCATTTTCCCCGTATCTCGCTTTTTTATAATTCCCATAACTAAAGTTGAACAGATTTCAGTCTCTTTACCATAAGATTCGGAATCCTTTCTAATGCGTGGTATTTCATCTTTGTTTTCAGGTTTTTCCGTCTCAACTTCCTTCTTTTCCACGATAACCTCCTTCTTTTTCGTCTGTCCATTTTCTTTCTGTGCTTTCGGAGTTGCATTTTTCTTTACTTCAGATTTCGCCTCATTTTGCTGGTTATTTTCATACAAACTCCGCTTGGCCAGAATCCCTTGTGATACCTCTTTTTTTCCAACCTTTATAAAGCAACCAAGAAAAACAACGTTAATATTCAAGACAAATTTATATTCAAATCTCTCTTAGATGGATCACTCACAAAAATATATCGGCACTGATAATTTACAGAGATACATGTAGTCATGGTCAATTTAAATAATTATTTTCCCCGTTTTTCCTTTTACATGAAGCAGCATTTGTTTCAGGAAAAATTACACAAGTTCTGAACGTTTAATTATTGTCACAAATCTTGAAACACAAATGTTCACTAATCTGCTAATTAACACTTAATATCATCTTTTATCAGTTATGCGATAAGCTAATTATCACCTATGCCTTAGACCAATTGTAGAGGCATCTGGCCTGGCCGTTCCCACCTTCAGTTGTCAATCAACTACTTAAGCATGAACAACTAAATAACATGTTATTACTAAGACTATTACTCAAAAAGTATTCTGTTTTTTATTTTATTTTTGCTCAGGTAACATCTTCGTTTGATGAGATTTTTTAATCAGATTTTATTCACAGGACGCTCTAGTCAACCTCGTTTCATAACTGAAAGACGAATTTGAATTTCAAACACCAAAGGTGTGAAATGAAGGAGGACGTAGAATTCAGTTTCACATAGAATATTTCAAGAGTATTGCTGTTAATTAGTGCAAATTACGTTGTTGTTACAGCTTTACATTAAACCAAAAGAACCTTTGACAGCGGGAAAACATCCAAAGCGTAATGACTAAAACATCATTTACTACAATATATAAGCCGGGATCGGCTTATAGCCGAATAAATACGGTATATGTCATGCTTTTTGTCGCAAATACAACAATATGGAAAAAAATAACTGTAACAAGTTTAATTCCCATTATGATAGAAGAAGGCTTGCAAGTCTTAGAATGCCTTCTTTTCTTCAACAGCTCTTATAGACAGGACCCTTTTCTATTGGCAGGACTGTTTACAATGACAACAACTTTTGAGGTTAATTTTTTCAAGTTCTTTCCCGTGTCTTTTAAAACTCACTTCATAATATCTTTCTCTTGAAAGAGAATTGTTGGGGATAATATAAGCAAAAAACATCCTTAAGTCTTCAAGAGCCCAGTAACCGACCACTGGCGAAGCTAAACCTGGTTTCTATTAACTTGAAGAGACTGAGAGTATTACTCAGTACTCCGCCGCCTGGAAGGGATGCTAGTCAATGTGGAGCAAAGTTGCTTGTGTAAGAAAACTACAACACGATAGCAGAAACCGAACTCGAACCATCGGCCTTCGGGTTAAAAGGTCCAACGCGCTAACCATTCACTACCGCGCCTACACAATATAAGCGCATTGGGCCCCCTTAAATTTCAGAACAAAGCCCACAAGCCAATTTATAGAATAATCCCTGCTAACGTCTACAGAACATCCAGAAACGTGCAATAAATTACTTACAGGTTCCTCTCCGTTTTTGAGCGCTTCTATCTTCTGTTGTACTTTCAATTCAACTTCTTTCTCCTCGACGGTTGCTTCTCGAAGTACAAGATACCCATCGGCTTGTTGCCCGTCATCACTTATTGCATCATCATTCTCGACACCAACTCCCAACTCATCTTTCTTGCTCGCTTCGTTTCTATCCAACAGCTTCTCCGTAGATGGCTGACGATCGATATAACATACTTTGTCATCCGCTGAAACCGTTCTTTCCATTGAAGCGTTGTTATCTGTCCCGTTAAGGTTTTCTGTAGAAGGCGAAGCTGAAGTAACTTGTTTGTCGAATGCTTTGCCTTTTGCTGTCTTGGTGAGGGTGTCAGCGAGTTTGTGGATTCCTGCAGTCAGTTTAGAACCTGCAAAGAAGAAATCGCAGTAACGGCACCAATTCTTGGTATTACTTAAAGAAGCTAAGAGACATGTTTGTAATGATCAATCCCACAATAATGGTGTCGTTGTGTTTAAAACCCGGGGAGCGGGGAAACCCGGGGGGGGGGGGGGGGGGGGGGGGCGGTACTCCCGACAATTTAAGATAGGTGTGTTTGCCGTCAAGGTTCTCAAACCCTGACCCTATTTAAGGGTAGAAAATCGGGATTTGGTACCCTTTTTAAGACCCAAAACCAGGCGTGTAGTACAGTTGAAACAGACCATACATTTTGCGTTTTGCGCGTTGGGGTGGATACTGCAATTTAGTGACACTATCTCAGGAACATCTAAGGATCACAATACCAAAAATACCAAAAAGGATACCCTATTTAAGGACTGAGCACCTCAAAAACCCTACCTTATCGGGCGGCACATACCTATATAGCGTATATAAGGGAATTCCCTTAAAACAACTCTACCAGTGCTCTGAAACTGAAAATAAGCGCGTTTGACCATGGATGGTCAGGATGGAAACGGATTGCAACTTTTTTTTTTTTTTTTTTTCAAGCTTTTTCTTGTGTCTAACAAAAGACACTATAATTTGATTATAGATACACAGATCGATACTTTATTTGACACAGAATTCATAAAGCTTACACTTATTATGTTCTGTTCTCCTTTCAACAATTCACTTGATATCTTACTCTATGAGTTCTAAGACCATTTTGTGTATAAATGCTCTGAGATAAAAAATGCTCCTGACATAACCCCCCTGTAACTCAAATATCGGGTCGTGTACTTGTCCCACAGTATATTTAAGTTTGATTTATTATTCTCTAGGAATGTCACTTTGTTGCCGAAACAAGAAACGTCAATGAAACCAGTTTTTGTTGTCTTCAGAGAGTGATGAGATAGGAGTGTTGAAAGTAACGTAATGAGACTTTCCTCTCTCGTTTTGAAGTCTTGCATTGATGTTTGTTGTTCGAGTTTTTCCAAGGACTGCAATAATTTCACTTCCACGCTTTTAAAAGTAATAATTGGACAGAGAGGATGTCTTTCAGTCATGCCTTTGGAGTATTATATTTCAAAAAAGTTCTTTAGAAACTATGCGGACGTTCACGGAAGTAATTTCCTGTCCTCTGGTTGACATCCGAAAGACTCGTTTTTCTGAATCAGCGCATCAAAACGAGACGGAGTCAACAAAATTAAGAAATGGCGACCATCCCTGTAGTTTCCTACACAGCCATTACTTAGATCGTCACGCCACGCGGGGAAGAGCATCGCGTGACGATCTAAGTAATTTCGTAACATCCCCTCTAACCTGGCACATCTACATGGCTTTAGTTATACCCCCTAACCTGGCACATCTACATGACTTTAGTTATACCCCCTAACCTGGCACATCTACATGACTTTAGTTATACCCCCTAACCTGGCACATCTACATGACTTTAGTTATACCCCCTAACCTGGCACATCTACATGACTTTAGTTATACCCCCTAACCTGGCACATCTACATGACTTTGGTTATACCTCCTAACCTGGCACATCTACATGACTTTAGTTACTTACTGGCTGCTCCTTTGTAGACTTCAACTCTTAACGCTATATGGTTGTGCCATGACTGGGGCTTAATTCTCACATAATGAGCGCTCACAGCCATCTTTAGCATGTTTGTCACCACTGTGTCGGGATCTTGATTACCTTGGAAAACCTGCAGTCAGCAACAACTGTGTTATGTTTGTCAGGTACTCCAGCATAAAATTCACGCAAACTAAGCGAACTTACAATTAAACAACTCTAACAACTGATAAAACGCGGCTCAATGGGACTTATTTACTAGGAAACGCGCATCCCTCGAATGAGCGCCGCACATAACAGAAAAAATATTACTATCAGTAAATAAGCGTCACACCTCTCAACCTGATTTTTTCCCTTCAGAATTGTTCGCCGTAACCATTTACACAAGATAGCAATGTCTTAAAAAGTCACGTGAAATATTAAAAAAAATTAAGGCTAAATATCGAAAAACATTTTCCATTCTTATGATGTTTTGTTGCCATGGCAACGGCCCCCATAAAAAAAGAGTAATTACAGATAAATAAGTGTATATATGTTGGTATTCTTATTGGGAAATCCGATGGGTAAAAACTGCAGGACAAGAAAACTACGCTTTTTTTTTCTAACTCACGCTAGATTTGTGTAGGTGCTTTTGAAAATACTGTAGGGGACAAATTTTAATGTGAATAAACAGTGACATGTCAGTTGATGTCAACGAAAAAACAAAAAAAAATGCTTTACCTTTGCTATTCCAAATTCTTTGTAATTCGACCACTTCATACCATCCTTGCTGTAGGCTATGGTGTAAGTCTTTACAAACCAGCCTCCTTGATCAACAAAACCTGGTCTCCCTTGTGAGGCTAATCCACAAACCTTGGTCACCTCACCTAATAAAATTTATTATACAACATGAAAACCACATGAATGTATGGTATGCTTCAATCATAAGCAGCTTTGCTTGTGTACTGGTGGCATCGACCTTCCCTGTCCCAGGCTCAAAAAAGAAAAAGCAAGCACAAAAATACAAATTTAAAATGCAAAAGAGTGTTGTGCTCAGTTTTTTCTTTCCAGGTTGCACCCACAATCTAAGAGCCTTGAATTCAGTTTATAGCCCTGCAAACTGATTTTAACTAAATGAACAAAACCCAGTTAGCCCTGGTTCAAGGTAAAGTTGTTCAAAAGCTGATTATTGCTAACCCACAGTTTAAATTTAATGCAGGATTTCATTTCTGCTGTTAAAAAAACTAAAGCGCATAAATGCTTTGGAAAAATCTCCAATGGCTGATTGTGTGACTGGATTCAAAATTGAACCCTAGGATACCTAAACCATACTTTAAACAACCCAGAGTTCAGACGATTTATTCTTTTTCATACATGTTATCTAGCAACGGTGATAGGACACTATTTTATGTTAACTTACATGTATAAACTAAGAATGAAGAGATTTGCAGGTTGTTACCTAAATCTATTTGGAGGTACTGCTGTTTATCACTGACATTTGGACACCAGGCTCCAGCTGAAGAGTTGAGCCTTCCAGCAAGTGGTTGTGAACTATTGTCCAGAAATGATGAAGCTGTTATAGCGCTGTCCTCTATAGTGCCATCTGCTACACCAACAGGCATAGGACCTACAGAATAACACCCCAAATTAGGTTAAATCGCATAATGTTCCATAAAGAAATAGTCCCACCCAGTGAAAGTGAGTCACAGGTGGAGTAGCAGTAGCAGTAGCAATAACAGTTGCAGTTGCAGTAGCAATCACAATTGCAGTTGCACTCGAAGTCACAGGTGCAGTAGCAGTAGTAGTAGCAATCACAATTGCAGTAGCAGTAGCACAGTTGCAGTAGAAGTAGCAATCACAGTTGCAGTGGCAGTAGCACAATTGCAGTAGCAGTAGCAATCACAGTTGCAGTAGCAGTAGCACAATTGCAGTAGCAGTAGCAATCACACTTGCAGTAGCAATCACAGTTGCAGTAGCAGTAGCAATCACACTTGCAGTAGCAGTAGCAGTAGCAGTAGCAATCACAGTTGCAGTTGCAGTAACAGTAGCACAATTGCAGTGGCAGTAGCAATCGCAGTTGCAGTTGCAGTTACAGTAGCAATCACAGTCGCAGTTGCAGTTGCAGTTGTAGTAGCAGTAACAATCACAGTTGCAGTTGCAGTTACAGTCACAGGTGCAGTACACTATTGGATATATGCCTTTCAGTAAAAATCCTGTGAAAAAACCTGTGAACTCAAAGTTTTTGCATGTCATTTTACTGGTTTTTCATGCAATAGTGGTAGTTATAGCAGCAGTAGCAGTAGCAGTCACCATTGCAGTCAAACTCACTACTGCAGTAGCAAATAGCAGTCATGGTAGTGGTAGCAGTAAAAATGGCCATGACAATTACTGTAAGTGGTAGTGATAGTACAAATACTGGTGGTAATTATGGCACCTGTTGTTATATCAATAATACATTGAACCACAACATATACATGTACATGTACACTACAACATCAATATAACAATAATAAAGGTTTAATTTTAACAATATATGTACACTACAACCTGTACAACATGAACATCTAGTGAAGGGATTGCACTGACCTTTGCTTGCTTTATCAGCAGACTTGGGCTGAACACCACCAGTAGGGGTAGTAGGGCTTGTAGAGCTAGATAAACTTCCCTCAGGTTTACCAGTGTTCACACCATCCCATTTGATTACCTTGTCAGCATGAGCAACAGAGCTGGATACCTCTTCATAAATCTCTTCATTCTCCCATGAATTGTCACCGCTGTCACTATCCTCCTTCTCCTCCACTGCATCAGCCGGGGATCTCGGAGCAGGTGGATCAGGCGGCAGTGGGGGAAGAGGTCCCAACTCTTGCAGAGTAGTGGCTGGAGATACAGATTTAAAATTTGTAATATGAATTGTTGCCTCCACTTCATAGTAGTTACCTTCCTCATTTGCTGGATTTGCACTTTGCACTGTATCTGTTGATTGAATTACTACAACAGGCTTCTCAGTTGCAGTTGAAAGCTTCTTCTGCAAGTCTGGAGAAATAACAGGAGCAACATAGTCATCTTCCTCCTCTTCATGTTCAAACACCCCTGAGCTTAATTCTGTGGGTGATGTAGCAAGCTTGATGAATGCAGATTCTATAAGGAATGCCTTTTTCCAGCGCTCCCAGTCCTTGGCATTCTTAGCCACAAGCGTGAAGTGACTCACACCATCTCTGATCACTTGAATGGCAAGCTTGCTTTTTTCTTCCTCTCCTGCTCTGATTTCACTTCCTTTCAAGTCCACTGTTATTTCAGGGTCGTCATCCTTGATAGTCTTATAACAGTTGAGCTTCTCCTCTCTGATCAAGAACCACCGTTTAGCACTATCATTTCCTTTGAATGCATACCCTGCCAAGGAAACACCATCCTGAGGGCTTGAGAAGAGCTTGTCTTTCTTGGACTTTTTCTTGAGCCAGTGAAAAAACTGTTTTTTCTTTTTACCCTTCTGTTGCACCGGTTGTTCTTTCAGGTTTGGCGACACTTCACCATCTGATGAGCCAGAGTCAAACTCATCTGTCGCAAATCCATCATCTTGGTATTCCTCTTCACCGCGATGAGTCTGAGCTGTGGATTGTAAGTCGGCCACAGCTTCATACACATCATCACCAAACTGCTCACCATCGGTTTCATCTGGTATTTTTGGTAGCTCACCCAAATCAGGTAGTTTGGGGAGCTTTTTATGTGCATAATCATTGTCCACAGCAGCTTCTGCAGGTGCATTAACATAACTTACAGCAACATTTTCATCACTCTGGAACCAAAAACAACCACAACATAAGTTTCAGATTACAGTGGAGAACAATATCATAATTTATATTGGTATATTTTTTCTTTACAATTTTACAATTATGCATGAGAAATAATTAACAATTCATGGATTGTAAAACTAAATGAAATAGGTGACATGCATGTATGTTCTGAATAAATAACTCCCTTTGGTCCCTAATTGCAATAATTAATCAATTATAAATAATCAGAGTTCTTGAACTATTTATGTATGAACTGTTATGACAACAAAAAAATATTGTTATAATACATGTGCTGTATTGTTAGAAAGAGGATGATTGTCAATGCTCTAGATACATGAACACAATTCAAAATAACATGAAACTGTGCAACCTTAATACTTTGCCATATATTCTACAATAAAAATTGATTATGCTGGAGATACTTTCTGAAATTTGAAAACCAAGTTAATGGGGTGGGTGAATTTAACGATTGTAATTATAAATAAAATTCCATTATAGATGATAACTGTATTTACATGTAGTTTCAGACAATTAAACCTTAATGTTTAGTAGTTGATCCTATTATCTTAGCTGGAAAAGACAAAAACCATTGCTTACAAAACAACAAGCTTTTTTCCACCAAGAATGCACCTTCTTCTTTTCTTTAACCATGTTTGCTTTAATACTGCAGTAATTACTGGATTAATATTATGAATTCCAAGTATAACAGGAAGCTTGGCGATATTAGTGCTATCATAACATCTCATACCAATATATTTTCATATATTGTGACCACAGGCTTTAAACAGAACCCTGAGCTGAAGTCAAGTTAATAATGTACTTACATGTACTTGGGACTACAGATACTATGAAACTGACAGTTCATGTATGTATACGGTAACTAGTAAACTGCATAACAAAACACGGATAGTCACTCAACAGGACTTGAACATTAAGGACGCTTTTAATAAACACAAATAACTATCCCCGGACAATATAACAAAAGGAAATTCAATCAGATTAAGCATGCTCGTGCACTATTCACCAGACAAATGGCTATAGCCATTGCAGAGACAACAATAAACAGTAGCTACCCAAGTGCTAAAAATTAGCCCAAACGTGTACTTGCAAGACACTTCAGTAGCAAGGTGTGGCCAGACCACTCAAACCCAGTGACCCCGACAAAACTTTCTCATTTTCCTACCCTAGCTGTTAAAGACAAAATACCGATTCTTTAAACCCCGTCTATAGAACTTTAAGACTTTTACAAAAAGCCCCACTGGCTTTGTTGTAGAGTAATAAGCTTGGTATCAATGCCAAAGTAAACGGAAGTCAGCGCCATCAAAATACTGCTTGTGGAGAGGTTTCTATAAATATTAATATTATACTTTAAAATCCTTTTTAAGACATGAGGCCATCATGTAAAGATAGACCATTTATGACAAAAAGTGATGATTCAATACCTCATTCAAGACAAAAAGTCCTAAAAACCATACCCTGTCGGGCCACACATCGCCGTTAAGGTCATATAAGGGAGTATCCTTCCCCTTCATAATTTCCCTTCCTAATAATAATAATAATAATAATAATCCGTGCAAATTAACTGTGGGTTTGAGAGCATTGTGAAAGGTTCTGGTCATTGAGAAACTCCAATATATCACTTAATGTTTTGCTGACAATTGAGCAGACGATCTTACATGTATTATATTGATGTTATGAATAAATTATGAACATTAGATCAGATCACAACCAAAATTATCACAAAAGGATCATGGAGTGAGTTCATGTAGTAAACTGCAGATTTTGACATGATTTTGAGTCTTGATTAGAGGAGTTATAAGTGTTCTTTTCCCATTGATAATTTGTTGCAATAAACTTGGTGGGTTCATGACAATAAATATATTGATATTGAATAACTTGAATATATTTTAACTTTTGACCATGACTTTCTCTTTTTAGCTTTGACATTTACCTAAGTATACACTTCTGATTCTATTAATTATTATTGATCCAATATTGAATTTTGTGGGATCAGCTAGAACAGACCAGAACTTTCTTTTATGATATATCACTCTGTTTTAAAATGTTATATTTCATAATCATTTTCAGTTGACAAGAGGTATGTTGTAATATTGTTCAAGACGATTTTCTTGGAGTATTTTTCCTGACATTTCATTTGAGATTATACATGTAGTTGGCCATCAGAGTATTAGAAACTATATATAAGCCAATTTCAGCAAAACTTCAATTTTGAGAAGTGTGATTGATATGGACTAAACAATTAACTTTTAGCAGATAAATGACTTAATAATCCTATTTACTGAGTTAGAACTAATTTAAAATGTTTCTTACTGTTTAAATCATAATTAATGTTGGTCATTTGTCTGAGTGTTTTGACAAAAATTATATGAAAACCAATTAAGTAATTTTTTAATTAAGCTTAATGATAATGTCAGAATTGCTACAAATTACATGTATTTTCACCATTAGACTTAAGCAATCAGGTTATTGCACAAAGTTTGATCTGTACATCTATTTTGATCCGAAAATTCGGTCAAATTAGAATTAACTTATTATTTTTCTTCAAAATCCTACAAGTAGCAACTTAAACAAATGAAGAGCATTAATGGTTGGATTTCTTTGTTTTGGTTTAAATAAAGAACAAATGAAATCATTCATGCTTCACTTGAGCTATTGCTTTTTGGGGAGACTGAGTGAGGGATAGTACATTGTGAAATAAATTATTTGAATTTAAGCCTTCAGATCAAAAAGTACAAACTACAGAACAAAAATAAAATCTATTTAAAGCCAAAAAGATATGGCAAAGTATTAATTGTTTAATTAATTATTGCTTTTAGCACATTGGACCCTTTGATTATAAATTATTCTTAACAGAAACTGTTCAAGGAAAGAATTGCTTGTCTGTTGCATGTGACCTTCCTGGTACATATATTTATATTAAACAGGAAATGAAAGAAAAATTAATTTAGCAATTTGCAACGCTGTGGAAGATACAAAGGTTATTTTTCAGTAAGCAATTATTTAACAAGAAAATAAATATTAACTTTAACAGCTTTAAGCATATTTTTTTATAACAGTTATGTAAGAACCTTTACCTCATTTAATCCAGAAGAATTGTTGTTAAGCTGAGCTGAAGCAGGATTAACTTTTGATTTTAAGAAAGAGGAAGTCAATTGTTCTTCATTTTCTTCTTCCTCTTCTTCTTCCTCCACTATGGCTTGCATAACAGGTGCTTGATGAGAAACAGAATGTTGTTTTTCCTCTGGCTTTGCATCCTGAGTGGAGGAGTTTTTACCAGCAGATGCTGCTACAGTAAGAACTTTCATCCACTCTTTTAGTTCGTCATTGTTTGATGCAACAAAAACCCAGGGTGCCATGTTGGACTGTGTCAACCGAAACACGGGTGTGCGCATTAGTCTGTCATCCAATGAGATTTGACAACAAGGCATGATGATAACATCATATGCAACTTCATCAGGATCTTGTGAGGGAAATATGCACAGATGTTGATCAATAAGAACACACCACCATAACTTTTCACCGTGTTTTTCTTTCAGGAGGCCAGCAAAGTCAGGTTCAGTTAAATCCTCAAGAGAAATATCAAACAGGGCTGCACTGTCTCTTTTGCGACTCTTTCTTTTATTTACTGGTGAATTGTTTGAATTATTGAGTTGATTTGTGCTTTTTAGGGCTATGTTGTTGCGAGTGTTATCATCAGAACTATCAGATTCCTCCTCGTCTTCTTCAAATGGGTGATAAATTACAAGTTCACGCAAGTTATTTAAGTTTAATTCTTCATCCAGATTACCATGTTTATTTGAGAAATAAGAAGCCTGTTAGATTAGAAGGAAGAAGGAAGAACAGCAGTTTTTAATAAACTGATACTTTAAAATTAATAAATATATTGCCAAGAGTAAGTTAAAATTGTTTACTTAGTCATTTTAAGATGTTTATTATTTATTCAATTGTTTTTTTTTCTTAAATTTAAAACTCATAAAATGCCAGTCAGGGTTTCAAGTTAAAGGTTGAATAGTCAATGTCAGTACCGCATTTAACTTTGTAAAGTTAAACTGAAAGAAGTTGTACTGTACATAGATTGTTAATTAAATTTAATTTTTTTAATCACTGTGCATAAATATTTGGAGAATTTTTTTTTTACATCTGACCATTTTTTATAAACATTTTAACTCCATTTTTATTCTACCATGCATCAAGTGTGTGTGTTTGATATATGTTTATTTATATTTCAAACATTTTCATTTTCCAAGGTTTATGTATTTCCAGGAAGCTAAACAGTTATGTCATCTTTTTTGTTACCTTAGGAATTCAATTTTAAGGCCTGCTTTATATTGCTTTCATACAATGTATAAAGGAATTTTAATTACTTTACGGTTTCAAACAAAGGATAAAAAAAATACAAAAGAAATACCAGTAATTCATTTGCATGGGAAATTTACAAGTACAGAAAATAAACAACTGCCTTCAGCCACGTACAGCTGTACCAATAAATCAGTAGACAATACATTTTCCTATATCACTTGATTATATTTCATGATGCAGAGCACTGTTAAGGCCCGTTTACACAGGTGATTTTTTGTGCAATTTTTGTTGCACTTGTCGATGCAATTTTTGTTGCATGCTAGTTGCATCTTCAAATCACATGTGTAAACAGGCGGCGATTTCAGTGCGATTTGGGCACGATTTGTTGTGTGATGTCACTGAGAACTGATGCAACTTGGCCGCAATTTTTTGGAAATCACAGCAAATCAAAGCAAATGTCACACCTGAATCACACAGGAAATCGCTGCTAGTTTACACTTGCGACAAAAGTTGCACTGGTGAGCACAACAAAAATTGCATCAAAAATCACATGTCTTATGATATCATTAAATTTTAGAAGCCCAAGTTGAAAAAGATAAGTAGCATCTGGCATGCATGAACATATGTGATATAAAAGCGACCTACTGTATGTGGGTTCAAAAATGGCTTGACTGATTACTAAACTTTCTAAGTCTGAGCAAGCCAAGGCTGTGCTCCAGCAGTGCCCGGGTGCCACAGGCAACTAACTTTATTCTTTGGGTGACAAGAAAAACTGAGTTTTTGCACAAACATGTAACTTAACTTCTGGGCACCCTAAATTTTCTAGTTGGACTCCATTTGGGCCTTCTATGATAACCCTTAGAGCATAGCCTTGCTGAGTGCATGCCAAATAAACATTCTTGCCTGTAACTAAACCAAAACAAACAGGAACAAGTTTCAGAAATGTTTTGCAATAAGTTAAGTTATTTCAACACTAATCAAACTTCAGTTAAGTCACTTTGAGCATTAAATGGGCTGACAAACTCCAACTGTTTGATGACCTGTCATTCCATGTTGATACCAAATCAAGGAATGTAGGTACAGTATATAATAAAAGCCCAGTGAGAGTCCATTTCCCTGGTGAAAAAGACATGTATGCCTTAACCTGCAAAAATTTGTGTTAAATGTAGTTTTGTTTGGTTTATAATTTTGTTACAGTTTTGTGGCCAAAACTAAACCATTTAAAACTGTTCTAACAGAGCATGCCTCCAGACTCCCTGCTAGTGCCTTCAACACAAAAGTCTGTTAAGCTGTGGATGAGCTCGCCACGACATATTAGACCAGCATTTTCAGATACTATATAAAACTACAACCTTGTAAATTACGGAGAAAATTACGTCATGATCACAAGAACGTTCACACTTAGATGCAACTGACAGACTACATAATAACAAAGATTCTAAAAACAAAACACAAACCTTTGTTGTTCTGGTCGCTTGCCAGTATTCTGAATTCTCTGATTGGCTGATTGACATATCTGGAAGAGAACCACTACGTGGGATCCCCTCTTCACCAATGCCATTACACTCATTTGTATCATTCAGTGACTGACTTGAGACCGACAGTCCAGCATTAAGAAGTTTGCCTTCTTTCAGGTTATTGTTTTTCATGTTGTTCAAAGAATCATCCATTCCTTCCACAAGTATGATGCATTCTTTTCTTTGTTCATCAGCTTCTGAGCTGAGTGATTCCTTAGACAGAATGTTCTGAAGAAAAGCACTTAATTTGGAAAGTTGTGCTTGTAATTCTGAAAAGAAGAAATGACAAACAGTTAGATTAGAGACGATTGTGTTTTTCAATAATAACAAGCTTTGGGATGTTAAAAAACACATGGATCAAGAAAGATGAATTTTGATGAGGATGTAATGTTCATTGTGTCATAAGCACGGTTGCATGGCATGACAAGAATTGAACCTATGACTTTTGGTACACTAGTTGGCCACTCTCATCACTGAGCTACATGTACGAGAGACTCATACATACATACATACATACTTTATTTGGTGAGTAGGTTGGATAAAAGGCAGCCAAAGGGCTGATGTGGACCAGTACTATACTAAAAGTTAAGAATTACATTTAAAAAATTAAATTTACAAAATTAGAACTATATACAAATTACATAAGACTACAGTGTATATACAAACAAGTAAAATTACAATATATCGTCAGATAAGAAAATTTAAATTTAAAAATATATATAATCGTCTTTTTTATTAGTGACTACTGTTGCCCCCTTATCAAATGAAAAATTGTCAATAATATTAACATGTTTACTTAAAATTTGTTTAAAAGAATAAGAATTTTCTGGTGCTTTAACTAATCTATTTACAAAATTCCAGATTACAGGACCTCTATATTGTAGGGTATTTCTGCCAGTCTCTGATTTAAATCTAATGATGTTAAATTGGTTAGGTGCTCGAAAAGATCTCGAAGTTGCTCTTTTAGAAAACAGGTCAGTCGTAGAGATTGTGTCGTTGTTTCATTATATACTTTATGCATTAATAACAGCACAGATTTTTTATAGAAATAAGAGATGGACAGCCAATTGGATTTAATAATACATGTGTTATCTGCCATCGTTGGATCAAGGTTATTCACAATACGAGCTGCTCTTGCATAGATATACACCTTATTCCAAAATGGCGGCCATTTTATTATTCTTTTATATCCATGTAAATTAGCCCTCTTGGCCTCGTCAGCATGTGCAAAATACAAAAGAATTTTCAAGTGAAAATGAGGCCATGAGGTCTAATTAACATGCATATAAAAGAATAATAAATTGCCCGCCATTTTGGAATAAGGTGTATGGTTTAAAGAGTTTAATGCAGAAGGAGAACAATTACCCCATACTGAAATTCCATACGTTACACTGGGGATAATTGTTTTAAAGTATATTTCCTCAAGAGCCTTCTTGGGTAGGATTCTCATTCTCTTTAAAGCTCCAACCTTCTGTGTGAAAATTTTTGTTTCTTTACAGAGTCATGTGCACAGACCATGTGAGTTTGTTGTCAATTTTAACTCCAAGGCAAGTGGTATAGTTGACCAGGTCAATATAGCCAGTACCAAAGTAGAGGGGGGGCATGGGTCCAACAAAAGAGGTTTTCCTTAGTATCATTGCCTCAGTTTTAATTGGATGGATAGTTAGCTGATTTTTAATACTCCACATGAGGACTTGCTCCGTTTTTTTGCTCCGTTATTTTGTTTAGTGATGACATAAGACCTGATCAACATTTGGACCAATACTGAGTGTAGTGTCATCTGCATACATGTAGAGGTCTCCCGAATCAGTATGGTCAGGGAGATCATTAACGTATATGGTGTACAGCCTGGGGCCAAGAAGCGAGCCTTGAGGGACTCCATAGCGTACATAGTCAGTGACAGATCTACAATTATTTACTTCAGTAAATTGGCATCTATCAGTAAGGTAGCTCATTAGCCAATCATGAAGAGATCCTGATATTCCGATGGCGTGAAGTTTATACTCGTGGCAGACAAAGGCATATGTATTATATACTAGGTTCATATATGACACAGTCATGTCCTGCGCATATGTTGCAGGTAAAATTCGGTTTCAGGTTGAATGAGTGTTCAATGTAGATTAAAATAATGTGACTACCCAGTATTCAATCTAGATTAGGTACACTTAAACCCTATAACCCCTGCACAAAGCAACCATCACACCACTGGCTACATGTGCAAGGGGTGACAGTTATCTGTGTTAGGGTTTGCTTGCCTACTGGCAGATTGAATACTGGTTACACATTAATTTTAACCTTTATTGAATACTGATTCAACCTGAGAATGGATTTTACCTGCAACATACATACAGCTGCTGCTACAGGATCTACACATAACATCATGTTAGGTGATAAAATAAAGAAAGAAAGATAGTAAATTTTAAGCTTGGTAATGAAATGAGAAAGATTTAATGTACATTGTGTCACAAGCGTGGGACAAAGAACCAAATTGATAAAAAAAATAATTTTGATGTTTTAAAACTACACTCATAATAATATAATATCAAACTTTTTTTAAAATAACACAATACAAAAAAAATTCAAATTATATTAAAATAAATAAAAAGAGTATTTTAAACGAGTTTTAACAGCTTTTTTTTTTAAATTAAGACGCCTACATGTACTAAAAAAATGATAATTTTATCACACTTAGCAAAATTTTTGAAAGAGGCGAAAACCCAGAAACCTTTTGTTTAGGTTCAAATAAACTACAACTTTTTAAAAGGTGCAAAGTTTATCGACACCTAAATGTAATTTATTTTAGTCCTAAAGAGCACTTAGTAATCTATACACAGTTTTTTTAAAATAATGTTATATCCTTATTTCAAGACGTATATGCACAGACAAAGATGTGCATGCTGTCTGTTGAAAGACCACAAAATGGAAATCAAATGTATCAGAGAATTGGTAAAAATATGCTATACTATAAAGAATAAACCTGGATAATCAAACAACAAAAACATGAAAACTGTAGATACATTTAATACCTACACTGTACATATAGTCAATTACCCAAGCGATGTCTGATACCGACATAGCAAACAATCATGACCAGATCTCTCTCAATAGACATCCAAAAATAATGCTTGCAGCCACGCTGAAATCTCATATAAATCCAGAAAATTTATGCTTGCAAACAAATTTATTATTTATGACTTCCATTTCAACATTGTTAAAAAAACTAGTTGTGAATAATTAACAAGTTTAAAAAATGAAACGTCAATAAAATGAATTTACTCAGGTAATCAAAATTTTTATTTACCTGAGTAAATTCATTATATAAAGAACAAATAATGCAAAAGGAAAATCCAAAAATCAAGAAAAGAAATGCAAATAACAAGCAAAAATGAACTTTGAAATAAAAAATCAATGTACATTTTAATGAATTACCCAAAGTGAAACGACAATGCTAGTCATAACAACAAGACATATACTGAATATACAGGTCCTTCTGTATAAATAATTTTATATATTCAATGCTAACATTTTTTGGAACCAATCAAAATTTAACAGTTAAGCAAGTCTCAAGACCCTTCTGGGAAGATTCACAGATAACCTAAAACTCTATTAGATTTTTGATTCACTACTAACATAACTGTACATGTACAGTACGACGAGCCAAACGAAATACGGAAATATTATAAGTCTCAAAGCACTTCGGATATCGGGCATTTCGACTACGGCACAGGATGGGAAATGGCCCACAACTCACAACGCTGCCCCTTTTCTGATCCGAAATGATTCCTGACTTTCCCGCCAGCTCGCCTCGTCCACCAATGTCTATTTTCACCTCGAGAGTGAAATAGAGATTTAGACAAGAAACACAACTCGTTTCTTTGAGAGGTACTAGAGACTTACAGATTTCCGGACTTCAATCACCGGACGGGCCTTAAACATATTGGCTTATACGCACGCTACAGATGATGTGTTTGCCGTAGGGAGCTCGCGATCGATAACGAACCAGGCACGCATAAATAACGGTATTTTCGTTCATGTCTTTGGCGCGGGTCAGGAGTATTGCGGTCGCATATTCTCACGGCCAATCTGCTGTAATGGCGTTGAAATTACGCTCTGAATGTAAACAACCACTAGAAGACCAGAACTCTGCTTTTTTTCAGGTGAAATTAGTCCAGTTTCTTAGGATTAGTGCAAATTCGACAAGGGTTTGTGATATTATTCGTTGTATGATAAAATTAGACAAATCTGAGCGAGAAAAAAAGTAAAAACGCTCAAAAAGCAACATAGGCTGGTTATGCCCCAGGCCCTTCAATTTTCTTTTATTCAACACAACCGGTTATTCAACCGGTTGACTGAAACGTCAATGTCCCTGTCACTTTCTGAACTTCTTATGGTGGCTTTTCTGTCAATTTTCCGAGCACTACTAGAACTGTTTTCAGGTATTTGTTTCCAACTTGCCTGTGTTCGTCTCGAAGATACAACGCAACTCGCTACAGCTGAGCACATATCCATCCAAAGCTAATCTAAGCGGTGAATTGTTTGTTTTATTATTTTTGTTATATGACAGTTATTGTTCTTGTTAATCTATTCAGTGCCAAATTGTAGCCATCATGGTGGTAGATCCATGTAACCATGAAGGCCAAGGAAAATAAAAGGAGCTGACCAAATCTTACCATAATTTCAATAAGTATATATACAAGTAATTTTTATATTCATATATAGTCCTTTTATTAGGAGACCTAGAAAAAATATTTCCCATCATATTTACTTGGAATAATAGTTGTTGCTGTTTTGTTATTTCTATGTTGCTGACAATGTCAAATTTTTTCTGCATTTATCGTTTGCCTTGTTTTGTTTATCGTTTTGTATTTCTTGTGAACGTAAAAATCAACTCCTTCACGTTACAAATGGTGAAGTAAACATGTTTAATTAAATAAGTACATTTTTGTTCATTGTATGCCAGCTATTTTTATACCAAAAACAAACAAAGAACGTTTTCCGTTAGAAATCGATAAAATCAAACAAAATCGATAATATCGATTTGACACACCAAATTGTTTTATCGATTTCTACCAATTTCGATACCAATCTATAAAAATCACTTGTCAATGATTTTTTTATTGATTTTTAGCGGTACCAATTTTTGTCGATTGGCTACGCCGGGCATATATACAAAAAGTTATGCAATAATATTTTACTTAATCTTAATGGCAATTATCATATGACCCGTACGGCCCTGCAAACCTTTTCTTTGCAAAACCTTTGATGAAAGTCCCGTATGAGGGCCGAGACGGAAGACGAAGGCGGAGACGGAAAAAGCCGTACGGCCCTACTACAAAAGCGGACGGCCTCGTGCATTAAAATTTCAAGTAATTTTGTCTCCAAATTGGTCATATGATAAAATACTTAATTTGACTAAGTTAGGTCGGGTCGAATGGGAAATATTTTCCAAATATTTTCCCATCCAGCCCTCCCACTTAGTCATTAAGTACATCTTATAGTAAGTGAAAGACAACTTACAGTGAGTGGAATTAGGCATTAAGTTTCAATTGTCATAAATATATTCCTATCCACCAAATTTTCATGTTTTTCATGACTTTTTTAATTTTTTTAAAATTAATGTAAAAAAAAATGCTTATTTTTTAATATGAATAGAATGAAGAAATTTGCCACAAGTTGTCCAAATTCACAAAAATTGAGTGTTGTGAAAATTTCTTTTAAGGTGGCTGAACACAGTTTGCACGAGCTCTTCAATTTCAGCTGCTTACGTGAGTCAGCGCACGCACAGTTTTAAGAAAAACAAACATGGCGCCTGTTCAGCGATCTTTTTATTTTGCTCAGCGTGGATCGCGAAAGTGTTGTTTTTCGTCTTAAAATCAAACAATTTGTTGTTCGTAAAAATGTTTGTTGAATCAATAGATAATTTATAGAATCATTGAAGAAATACACTGCCTTTTTGGTCGTTTTTGTCTTTGGATCGAGAACCCAGTCAAATGCAACGCATGCGCAGTTGACCAAAAAATTGTGACTGGATGTTTTAGCGACTTTCCTCGGAAACGTGCTGATTTCTACGGAACCACTCATTAGAATTTCACGAAATTTGGCAGAGTAATAATTCCGAATATGCCGAACTCACTTGCCATCAAAAATTTGAAATCTAACAGAGGAGATTTTTACTAAATGCAAACATATTAAACCACAAATTACGGAAGATCCCTCTGTCAAAATTACACGAGACCAGTGTTAACTTGCGAATATTTTTGCGAGTTAACTGGAGACAAATGATGGACAAAATCTAATGACTAGATTTTCTGAAAATAAACGAAACCAAACATTGCAGGCTGATTTACAATCCACCGTGTTGCCATGGCAACACCCTAAAAGCTCAACAAAACTATCAAAATATATAGCTTGTTGCTTAATCGTATGCCTCACCAATTTTGGACGCCCAGACGTTTAGTGGTTTTAAAATGACAATGAATGACGCATAGGTACGGTGAAACTGTGTTCAGCAAATAAAACTACAGTCGTGTGATGCATTAATGATACATTTTGACACATCTTGGAACCCAACAGGCATATAATTATGTACTTTAAATTTAGATAAAATTTATTTATAGACTAAAATGGAGAAATAGAAACACAAACTTAATCCCAGTCTATTAAACGTCATGTCATTGGAATTTCTTTATTGATTATATTGGCAATACTTAAAAAGGTCACAGACAAACAAAAACATAACCCAATCACACCTACATATTTCTTGCATTGCACAATATTCATTCTAATTCATTAAAACTTTGTAAAAAATATCTCTAAGACATAGCTTAATTATTTTTTACTTTTAACTGCAACCTAGCAACAAAATTAATGCAATTACAATATATGTGTAAAGTGAATATTATGTTCTAGACATTCTCACTTAGCTTCATGTACAAATTAATACACACATCTTCTATTATTTTTTCTCATAAAAAGACAACTTTTCATAACCTTTTCAACCTACATAATTGTCAAATATTTGGCAGCTTTTTTAGTGTAAATGTTGTAATTTTAAAAATTGCAAACGTTAGAATTAAAAATAATAAAAAACATTATTTGCATAAAATACCACTTGAAAATTGAGTGGTAATTATTATTTTGGGGGGAGGGGAGGGTGGCTGTGCATCAGTTCATAATTTTATCATTAATTCCACAGCATCAAAACTACATATAAAAAAACAATGAAATAAAATCTGAAAAAAAATCCTATCACTAAGAAAACACTTTTAATGAATTGTATCTTTTTTTAATCAGAGATGCCAATTTCATATTACAGCCTTGAACTTTAATGAGTTATATACATTAGGGATATAGTTAAGTTTATATTTTCATTCAAATATTGATTCACTTTGCTGCCAATATATCCCATTAAATTCCCTACCTTGCATTAAATATTACTTTAGCCCTCAGAGAAGTAATCAAATTTATTAGCATTTCGTGAATCGACTAAACTGATATAAAATGCAAAACTAAAAAGCATGTCAAAAAGATGGTTCAGACAATTTTGCATAAATATCATTGTAAGGACGCTTAGCTAAAAATACTTAAGCTTAAGTTGTGATATATTTTATGATATTTGTGTTAGATAACCGTATATCCTGAATTCTGAAAAACTGAAAATTTTCTCTTCGGCGCCAAAAGAAAACTAAAATCGGAATAGAGTAGAATAAAAAAGGTGTTGCTCTAAATTTAAAGAAGCCAATGATATGCAAATAAATGTGCGACAGACATTTTCAAAACATGAAAGGAAGAACAATGTTGTTATGTCTCTAAGGATTTACAAACCAATGGTGCTGACCAATGATTTAGGAATAAACAATACTCTTGTTTCTGTAAATCAAGAGGCAAAAAATAAAAGCTTGTAGAAAGCGGCTCATTTTGTCTTTCACAGAGAAAAAAAAAAACATTTTAAATCGTTGTTTTCGGTCCAATGCAATGGAAACATTACAATTTCAGATCGAGAGTTCGATCCGTTCATTTTGACATCACGTGCATCGAACATATGCTGAAAACGTTTGAAACATATCAAACCATCGAGTTTGATATTCGTTCAAAAGAAACTTCAAACAGTTTGGCTCACGCTGGTAAAGTTTAATCTTCGAAATAATAAAGTGAATAAAGCACTTCGCTTCGCTCCAGCATGCTGTCTTAAGTTAAAACAATACAGCGACAAGGTGCCCTTTATACAAACGACAACATTAATAATAAGTTTAGCTGACCAAGTAAGATCAAGCGAAGTGCTGGTATAAAAAATCGGCAGGAAACCTTGAAAAGATCCAAGAATATTCTATAAACTGATAAAACCTATTTTTGTAAAACCACATGGTTGGGAACCTAATATTTTGTAATGCTCAATCAAGTTATGGCGGTACATGTACAATGTACAGACAAATTTCTGTTAACAGTCTTGTAAAAATCCCCTGAGTGTTTGTGAGAGGTCATGTCAGCGTATTAAATCGCCCAATTTTTAACGAAATTTACTACAAAGGCTTATTTCCATTTACTACAACTTACCGACTATAACATCCTCAGGTAAATAAGCCATGTTTCTGCAAGATGTTTTCAAGACGGTGGTGGTTTATGAATGTTGGTCGATTCTTTATAACAACAAATGCTCACGAAAATGACAAGCGTTGGCAAATTTTGACATCCGCATCAAGTTGTCGTGATTTCCACGAAAGAGTCTTGTTCGCAAATTTACTAATAGTAGATTGGTCTAGGTGTTTGAACCTTTATGTAATCCCTTCAAACGGAACGTGATTGTCAGATTGGTTGCAAAGTGATTTACAGCAGTAGTGTCACTGAGAGAATAGTGACATTCTTGAAGCTTTCATTGTTTTCCATTGTTTTTTTATCGAATGTGATTGGTCAATGTGACATCCAACTTGCAAATCGGATCAAATGTCACATCATGGCGAAGAACATGACGTCATTGTCACTTAGCGTGACAGTTGCGGTGCTTTTGCGAATTTAAATAGCACTATGTCGTCTTATATAACAAGTAAGAAAGTTTATTATTTCGCACAATAAATACTCGGAACTGCCATATTAGGATAAAAATACAAAGGTTTCCACAACATTTAAGCTGATTTATCGTCTGTCCGCCGAATTATACAAAAACTTCCTTTTGAAATCACGCAAGCATATCATTTATTATGTTTATTCAAAAGCTCAAGATACAAGACAAACAGATAAACAGGATTTACGCATAGCTGCACAGCTCGCTGTTTCTCTTTTCGGAATTTTCGTTACGTAAACTACATTCCTTTTATTGAAAAGAAAAACACGAAAATGATTTAAATGCAACGAAAAACCATCTGCATTTTATATACGAAACATTTTAATATATAGACCTATAGACTTACAGACTTCATAGAAAAGCAAGCTAAAATATACATTGATTAAAATTCGCTACCACCCGTAATATACCTCTTACTTGATAGCGTATGTTCATTGCACAATTATGCCTAAGGCAATTTTCGTAAAGTAGCATCTATTAGCTAAATCCTGTGAGGGGAAATAGTTTTAGATTAATAAAACGTTGGTTCAAAAAGTACTGAAAAAGGCACAGATCCAGCCTAATCGAAAATATTAAGCGTATTAACCAACCGACATGGAATGTAGCACGATTTTGTCGGGTAGATTTTAATTTTACGGCTAATCGCTGATTTTTACAACCCCTGACATCTCTGCATCTTCAAGGCGTTTCGACTTGTGTGAGAAAAAGAAACATGATATACTTAATAGTCTAATCATTCAATCAACAGCAGCATTTTCCGCCATATTTCAGCTTCCGCGTGTGGTTTCTTTTGTCAACTTCTGATGAAATCGCACAGTTGGTGAGCGACGTGAGAAAGCGGTTTGTCTCGACATGATCGAAAAGCATGCCGTCGTCTCGTCACGCAACGCTCTTTGAAAAGGATGGCGATGAAGATCATAGAAACCTAGGGTATACCAGAAGGGAATTGAAAGGAACAACTGAATATGAGCATTCAAAAACTATAATAAGAAAGCGGGAGGGGGTGGGGGTGGGGGTGTTGATGTGCGATCCTTGCCTACTTTAATTTCAGACCTAAATATTTCATTTAGCCTACATAACAGGCTTTTTTTGTGGTGCGGGACCGCGAAGCCCGAGCATTGAACTGACGCCTAGCTAGCGCGAGGTACATGCCTCACGCTTAATCACTCGAGTGAGACCAAATAAATATGGTATGTTTTTCAGTTCAAACGTGTCTCCATAACCTTTGATTACTACTAGTTTTATCTTAGTTTCACAATGTCTCCAATTAGCTTGTAACTGAAGACTACAGCTTTGACACTAAAAGGAGTTGTCACGGTGACAATACGTCATGGGCTTTTGATAAAATTGATGACCCTGCCTGAGTCTCGGAAACATGACTGATTGCTGCGCCCTCTGCCCAATGTGGCGTGTTGGTCTATTGAGACTAACAATTTAAACGATTTGCCTGTTGGGGCGCAAACACATGATTGGCTTGTGTGGGCTGAAGTGCAAATGACTTCTGATCTGCAATCAAAATCTCCCTTAAATTCACAAGAATATTTCTGGATCGTTAACACGCACACTCAAGCCAGATTAAGCTTGTATCAAGGCTATTTCACTCTCTTAGTCTCACAATAACTGTTACTGTGCGTTGTCTTTAGTAACCAGTACCCGTATCCAACAAGTTAATATATCAAAAGTCACTTGGAACTTTAATCCACGCACTTGGCAGTAAATTTATGTATACCATTATTGTTATTGTTTATGTTATTGACGTTCGATCCCAAAACATTGTAAATGTATCCATATTTTCAGAGGTGTATCCAGGGCAGGCCAAGACCAATCTTATTTTTCCCCCACCAAAACAAGTCCTGCAGGACCAACAAAAAATATTTTTGACATTTGGCTGTCCAGGGGGGGTCCTCAATTATTACAACCCACCACCCTCTTTCCACCAAGTCTGGATCCACCACTGCCCTCAGTGCATTAACTGTTCAAAATATTTGCATTTTTCACTTCATAATCACAAAGAACTTATAATGTTATGTAATTCTAAAATGACCGCAATTCACCCAATAAATAAATGTATAAAATTATCAAAATCTGTATGTACATTTACTGTTTTACTGCCCAGCATCTGCTCGCACCATTATCATTACAATCTGCAACCTCTAGTTTAATAGTGCTATTAGCAGTACTGAATGGAACTTCCTAGTCACCTCCTGTTGTCATGTGTGAATTTAAGACCGTGGCTGACGGGGGAAACGAGGAAGGATAAACAGTGTGTCAGGAAAACAACAATGTCATCTGCATGTTGAAGGCTTCTGAAAAAAACTCTTCACTAAAGGCACAGAGGAGGCAAACTGCACATTGAGAATTAGATGAAATTATCCTGGGCCGTTCCTAAAGCCCGCAACCTCTTGCTGTACATGTATGTCCATTAGGATTTTGCAAGTAAATCATGTAGATGAGAGCTATCTTAATTGTTAGAGCAGTTTTCAATTGAGTATCAAAAGTAATTACACAATTGCTTTGGTTTTTCATTGCTACGCTTTGTGATTGGCTAAAAATTCTCGCGCCACTTTCTCGACCAATCAGAAGTAAAACCAAAACCAATCGTGACTTACTCGCACGCGTTTTTCTGCGCTTGGCGCCGCCGACTTGTAATTAGCGACCTTTAGATTTGACTGCGAGTACGAAATCGAGTACGAGTACGACTTTAGAATTTCGAGATAATTGTATCCCCCGAACTTTAACTCTTTCCTGTTCCTGACTAACACATAAATAAACGTTAGGGATAAGATTGGTGTGATAATTAATTATATGAGGCACACGAATTTGGTTTGAAAACTCGTACTCGTACTCAATCTCGTACTCGTAGTCAAATCTACAGGTCGCTATTGCTTCGAGCTCTGATTGGTTCATTGGATTGTTTACGACCGCTGTGATTGGTCAGAGTAATTACTTTGGTTTTGGTTTTACGACACTCAATTGAAAACTGCTCTAAAACGGTGGAGATAAAAGAGACACTATCCCGCCACAATAACGAAATTGTGTTTATTAATTTTCCCCTTCCTTCTTTTCCCTTCCCAGAGTTTCCCGCGCGCTTTACTTTTTACCTCTACCCAGCCTCCGCGCGTTTTTTGACAAGCGTGGAGCAAGACTAGGAGGCCTCTGCGGAGGAGAGAGTCGCCAAATGCCACCAAACATGTAACTAAATTGATTTTAAATATCCTATAGAGCAAAACAGAAGCAGTAGTTTGGAAATAAAGTATAAGATTAGGATGGAAGTGGATTACTGTTCATCGATTTTGACTTTTCGTGACAGGCAGTCAAGAAATCAAAGTATTTACTCTGGTGGAATTTTGAAACTTTTAGTGGTTATGTTGTTTTTTGTTCATATTTCTTTGCGTTCATCACTTCATCTTGTCGATTAGTTTTTTCCCTCCGATTCCCATGCTTCTCCTGGCCATTTAAGTGTGCTGATCGGGACTAGTTCTCTGATCGGGACTAGTTCTCTGATCGGGACTAGTTCTCTGATCGGGACTAGTTCTCGGGGCTAGTTTCCATTTTACGGTAAAAATGCCGATGAAACATTTTGAAGTGCTCAGCGTGTTCGACATTCGACCTTTGTACGATCAACCTTTCGGCGTTGGACCTGGACGGATGGGTTTAACCGTCTTAGGTGGGATAGACAAAAATTGACGTGTCACCGTCCGGTTAAATGCTACGTTTTGTGGGGGACCCCTGACCCCTATTCAAAATACCGCGGTGGTATCCATGCATATCATGGGTGGTCAAGAGAAAATAGCCCCATCTGCGTAGCTAAGAAATTCACTAATATGCAGTTAGTAGTGGTCTGTATAATTTTTCCATCCTGAATAACAACCTCAATCCCAGGGTCTTCTCCTTCCCGTCCCCTGGAGCGAGGGACGGGAAGGAGAAGACCCTGGGAACAAGGTTGCCTGCATAACTGGTCAGTGGTAATCATCTCTTTCTAAACATACCAAAAGTCGCGTAGTTGCATCAATTAGAAGCTATGCCCCAAAATTGACCAGTTTTGTTTAAAATTAACTCTTCTAGTGCGCTGCAACTATACTGAAAGCTACAACTTAAAGCGATTATCCTGTATTTTGCTAATTTGACTTCTTTCTTTCTCGGATTTCCGGCCCCGAAGCGCTAAAATAAGCGTGTCTGCGTTTTCCCAAGTTCAATTTCGGTAAAAAGTTACAGAACATCATTTTCGAAATAGGCGAAAAAAGAATTGGTGTAGTCGCGCGAAAATGGTTCTAAAAGAAAAAAGGTTTGCAGAAATTCAAAATTTCTAGACATAGTTTCCTTTATTATACGTTAACCTAGCTACTGTCCAATTTTGAGGAAAATTGAACAAATTCCCTTTGAGTTGTGGCTCTTTAAAGTGGCCCCAACAAGCCAAAAATTCACTTTCAGAAAACAGCGCTTAAGCATATCGCGCGTCATAAACAAACTTCCGGTCAAAACGTCATACCGTCATTTCTCTGGCAATTTTCAGTCATTTTTTTTTTAATAAAAGATCATTCTGAAACCTTTATTTTGGCCTCCAAAAATAAATTTCGAGAAAATGGTCGATCTGAAGGTACTCTGTAACTTAATTATTCTCCCTTCGAAAATTCACTTGATATCTTCATGTTTAAATATGTTCTAGGAGCATTTCTTGTAAGAAGCAGTCTTGATCCCAATACATAAAATCCCCGCGACACATAGCCCCTGTGTTGTCTTGATGGATATAAAGTAGATATACTCCAGCTATGTTTTTATAATCATTTCAAACATTATATTATAAGGTCGAAGAAAGCCGGAGGCATGTGTGAATTTTAAGCCAAGAATCATCGCCATTTTCTTGATAAAATCACCCTCTTTGTTGGAATAATAAACTTTAACTTGATTTTGTGATAAAATTCTAAATTTATGTAATACATAAGAGTCTGTTTTAGGGAAATTTAATTAATAAAGGCGTCTCCCTTGCCATTCAATTAAATATTTCACTTTCGTTGCCAGCGGCATATTTTAATTTTTATGGACTCATAGTCCACACAGACATTTGTTTTCCTGCACACCGGTAAATAATCCATAGATTCAAACTTTACAATTCTGGCTACGAAATCAGAACAAAAGACGAAGAAGTAAATATTAGAAAGTATCCATTGGAAACGAAAAATAAGTGTTAATTTTCAGCGCTGATGCGATACCAAATATAGTAAAAACACTTCCAGCATCAACAAAAAACCACAAAAAGCCATTTAAGGTTATACTTTTTTCATCTCTATTTTTAAGGTTGTTAATCAACTGATGTATTCAGATCACGTTTTGGCAATTATTGAAGCAACAAGTATATTTTTAAATGGGATTTTCCACGACTCAACCCTTTCGCTTAGGCTAGCAGATGTTTAGTTTTGATCCATCGAGTCAGATCTAATGACGTTTGTCCTCATTTTACGAATTTTAAATTTTCGGACGAGACACGAAGCAATAAGCTTAATTTATATTCTTTGTTTTTTTTTTTCGGTCGGGTGTATCCTAGTTTAATAAGATATAAAACGATGCATGAGCCGTTCTAAAAGTGAAATATTTTCTGTGTCAAACTAAAACTTTAGAACAGTGGACAATGTTCTGTGGAGAAAAAAATTATGCGTGTATCATGACAACATGATAGCGATTTGAGGTGTCGGAGATGGCTTTTATACAAGAAAATACGTCTGAAGATGATTGAAGGCACAAATGGAGGAGAAAAATATCCCCAAAGAAATTAAACTTCCTGAGGTGAGTGACTAAGAAATTTCTATCTTGTTTCACACTGATAAATTTTGTTTTTCCAATTTATGTAAAACTTGGTGATGCATATAACTTAAGCCCTCTCTTCCGCTCACAAACAAACGGTCGCTCGCTCTCGCGTTGTGCAAGACTGCTTATCACGACCCCGTGCGATGATTCTGCTCGGTTTAAGCGTTATTTTTAGCTGTTTTATCTTACCTTTTATCTTTTTCTTCCTTTTTTGCCACCCACTGAAATATCTGTTTGCGTTTTCCACTAGAATTTCTGTATTTTCAGTGACGCTTATTAAAGGCATCCATTTTTCACCTGCATCTGTAGTCGCGTGAAGGCTTATGGGAACAATACGCAAGGAAGACATCTGTCCAGCTTCACGCCAGTTTGGCGGGAAATTTTTCTTAGTGCTTTCTAGAATCGGAATCAGGTTTATATTATTGTCTTTATCATTCCAAAAGCCGCGGACATTTCCGAGGAAGTGATTATTCCATATGAATGACATGCTTTTATGATTTCGTTCTTGCCGCGAGCGGCGACGCTGAAACCGCAGGTTGTTTTGTCTGTTGTGCTGTGAGATCTAGACATGACAATAGGCCAAAAGTTACATGGAAGCTACCCCACAAGTATCAAATGAAAAGACCTAGCTTTAATACAATCATCTATTTGTTATTTTAATTTATTATAATATATTTATAGTATTACTATTTTTTCCACAATGTTGGTGGAATCGCAAAATGTGAAACCCAAAGGCAAAAAATATCCAATCGAAATTCTAAATCTGAAAAGTGTATAAAAAGAAAAGTTTAAAGATAAACTAAGATACTGTTGTATGCAAAAGATTTTTCTTTTTAAATTAGTGTGGTCTAACTGTACTGCGGGAAAGCCATTGCAAGCATTAGTTTTTTTATTTCTTCGTATGTACAGTTTTTCGTACAACCTTGTCAAGCACGAATGAATTTTTACTTTTGTCTGCCTTAGGAGTCTTCATATGAGCCCAGTTGACCGGGATGGTCCAGTTACCGAAATCCCGTCTCACTCCAACTACCTTCAGCGCATACTTCACTCCTATTATTCAGCTATAATTCAGTGAAGGCGTTTCCTTTACTCGGCGTATAAAAACGAAATGGTTCATCTTAAAAGGTAAAATGGTAAATGAATGAATGGTAAATTTGAGACTTTACGAGAAGGCCGGCGAGACTACCATTTTGAACTCGTGAATACGGGAAGCATTGCAGATACCACGCAGCTCTTTACAACCTCTAATTTCATTGGACCTGGGTATCACGCAGCTCTATTGTTTTCAAGGCTAGGGTCCATTGTTGTGTTGTAAGCGTTGAACGAGGCCTAGCATAAGGGGAATCGAAAATATGCAAGATCGGCTGTAAACATTGATCCCGCGATATGTAATGGTCACCTAACTTACCCACGGTGACGGCGTTGGGGGTGGGGTTCGATGGAGCAAAACGCCTAGATGACGGGGGAGGGGGTATCCAAAAGTTGTTTCGTATTCACAAGTTGGCTCTGATAGGAGCCCTTTGATTGGAATTCAGTGTTACGTATCTGGTTAATGATCATCCAATAATTCCATCGTATCTTACGGTACGTTTCATATGGTTACGCTACATTGTATATGCGTTCAACTGCTCTTCTGATATATTTTGATATACATCACAAAAACGAAATATTTACAACTAACGACAACCATTATTTCGCTGTATTTTTTGTCAAGCGGAATTTCTTTATCGAGATGCAAATTGAAGTTCGTCATCTTTATCATCTCGGGGATCGTTCCATCGTTTCTTTATCAGTTCTTTTAAGAAATAACAGATAAAAGTTTCAAGATAATGGAACATCACTTAAAATCTGATTAAAATTTTGTTTCAGTTTATTAACTCTATAGTCTATTTAAAACTTTTCGCTCTTGTTTTGATCAAGATATTAGGAATATTTTGATCAATTCAGCTTTTGAGTAAGGATTTTTAGAATAAATAACATAAAGTGTCATCATGAAAAATGCTGGAAAATTATCCCACTGGAGAGGTTTCCTAAACGAGAAGAATTCGATTTTGCGGGTCCTGATCTACATAATGATGATTAGATGCAAATATCATGCTAAATATTCACACTTACCGAAGAACTCATCATGGCGGCCATTGCTGAATGCATTCTCGTCCCCAGAGCCTTCTTTTCGTTTGGTCAGCGGAAAAAACGAAGGCTCCTACACGAGACGCAATTTTAAAAAAACCGTGGAGCTCTGGGGACGAGAATAATCTGAGTGCAGAAAGTCGCGCATGCGCTACTCATGATACATTCTCTTTAATGAACACCTGGTTCACTCCTATTTTTGTTCGTTTTTTTGTGATCTTACGACCCTCGGAGCTATGCCGGCGGGAACTTGTACTCCTGGCACGTCTTACCATAACGGATTACATGAAGTTAGCGGGAGGGTGCCAGCCGAAAAGAACACCCTTGCTCTCCAGGTTAGAAATAACCACCCTCCCTTCAAAAACACTTCAACTTACGTAAACGACAACTACCGTAAATCCTATATAAAGCATGACCTGATTGAGGGAAAGTAGCGAAGATCTTTACTGCATGTGCGCGTTCATAGGGGAGCGTATGTGGGCAGTGACCACCTTGTCGTGACTGACATCAAACTGGAGTAAAGAAGAATTGTCCCACCAACTGACATACTGAAACTGAAGGATACAAATGTCCAGAAGCCGTTTGCTGTTTGGACACGATCAAGTGAAGCTGAAATGGAAGGCAGGCTATGAGAAGGAAACGTGGATCTGACGGATTTCCTTGGTACAAACCTAATACAACAGATACTCAGGCAGTTCTGGGCTACAGGCAGAGAAAGAACAAGAACAGCGAAGGGCTTAGCGAGCGTATCTAGATTAAGATCAAAGAGATCAATGAAAGAACATCAGTGATGTCAGCAAAATCGCAGATATCTCAAAGATATGCCAGAGAACACAAGTGAAGAAGTTTGCAAGAGATGACGAAAGAGAGTTCCTTAGCAATCCGATCGCGTTAGGCTGAAAAGGCCGCTAGGTATCAAGAGAAAGTAGCTGTAACTAAGATCGTCATAAAGATATATAGAATTTTTCATAACAATCAGATGCATGTGTCTAACAAACAAGGAAGCTTGCTAACATCACATAAAGATCAGGAGAAGAGACTGAGGCAGAGCATTTCAAGAAACAGAATTCTCCTATCGCGGATCTAGAAGTCTATCTCGAGGTATCAACGGTGCAGGTGATTAATGCATCTGTTGTAGTTCAATTTTACCCTTGGTTCAATTTGGATTTTCCTTTTGTTTGACATTCATTATCATATATTAGCATAGAAAAGAACAATGGAAAATCCAAATTGAACCAAGGGTAAAATTGAACTACAACACATCCATCCAAAATTTTCAAAATGACAAAGCACCTGGTTGCGAAAATCTAAATGCAAATCCTTTTAAAGCTGACCCTATTCTTTTAGCCAGACACTTCCTACTTCTTTTTTCTGGCATCTGGTCAGAAAAGAGAATACCTCAGGCATGGCACAAAGGCATCATTATAAAATTAACAAAAAAGGCGACCTTAGTCTCTGCCAAGCTTGCAAGATCTTCTGCAAGATAATCATGAAACGACTAGCAAGGGCAGCAGATGCGGTGATGGGGGAGGAGCAGCCTGGCTTCAGGGAATGCAGATGGTGCACGGAACATATATTTACCACCCGAAATAGTTTCAAACCGTGAAAAGAATGGCTCCACATTAACTTCCTGGACTTTGAGAAGACTTTCTACAGTATCTAGCAGGAAAACCCCTAGAAAACATTGAGAGCATATATGGCTTCCAAGCACACCTTGCAGATCTCATGGAGCTTTTCTATACGTTGATTAAATCTGCACTATTGGACAGTCAGATAATGCTTTCTGAGTGGTCTCTGACTTCAGACCGAGTTCAGTGCGTGATGACTCCACTTCTCTGCAACCCTCGGTTTAGATTGGATTATGACACGATCAACGGAAAATACCAAGATGGGAATTAGATGAACACTCTTCTCAGTCATGCCTCGAAGACATTGATTTCGCCAATGATGTGGCCTTGCTGTCTTATACACAATCTAACATGCAACAAAAGAACAACCAAGTAGAATAGATTTAGCATGTAAATCGGACTCAGTAAGAGAAAAACTAACGTGATGACCATCAACAACAAGCGCCGTGATACAATACGTCCTGATGAGGAATTAGAACTTGAGCACATTGATACCTTCACATACTTGATTGGTACACTTTGCAATGACGGTGGAGAAGAAAAGGAAATTAAGATTCGTTTGAGCAAAGCGAGAGAGGCCTTTTTCAGACTATGACCAGTCTAGCTCAGTCTGTAGGCTCGGCCGATCTAGTGCCTTCTTGAAAGAAACTAAGCTAAGATTGTACTAACTAAAGTTGTGTCCTTCCCATCGCGTTATATGGATCTGAGTGCTGGTGCATGCCAGCCGATTTAAAGAAACTATTAGCCTTCCATACCAAGTGCTTAAGAAACATGAAAACCTTTTGGCTCAAGAAAATCTCAAACAGCGAGCTATTGATGCAAACTGGTCAGGAGCCCTGCATAAATGTCACGATTCTTACCCGAAGAAGATGGACCTGGACTGGCCATGTGCTGGGGCGTGAAGATGGCAACATCTTAAAAACAGCTCTGAGATGGATCCCGATGGGAAAGCGCAGACGCGGGCACCCCGAACATATATGGCACAAAAAAGTAGAAGGGTAACTAAGGCAACTTAATCAACTCAACTGGGATCAAGCTGCCTTGAAAGCTACAGACGATCGCCCTGAGTGGAATGAACTTGTAGCCGCCTAATATGTACCACTAGCCGATGAAAAAGGAACACGTTTCGCGGCGCCACCACTGGTTTCCCCGCGAAACGACGTCTGAGAAATGAGCGTCAAAACCCCATACTGATGACGTCACTGCTATCCAGATCCGGGCAGTGCGTCTGATTGGTTGAAACAAATTTCCTTCGCGGTAATCACACGCGCATTAGTTTTCAAGATGGCGGGACGGCCCGCAGCACTGCTTATGTTCAAAGTTTGTATAGTCGTTTTAAAGTAGCCAGTTTACACTTTAATCAGTTCGATACCCTCTAGTAGCTCCAATAAACGTCGTCTGTTTTCTCAGGATAATGTGCTACCAAGCACGCATAAAGGATGAAGAAATATGTGTATAACCGCTAAAACTAGTAGTAGTCATGGATTATGGGAGTGCGTTCGAGAGCACTAGTAAAACGTAAAATTACTGCACGATTTTCCGAAATAAGGTCAAGATGCGTACCAGTTCTTCGACCGAGACAAGCCCTTGAAAGAAATGAGCGGGGGACCAAATTACTATATTTACAAATATCTCGATTTTTTTTCTGCTCCTATCACACAGGACAACCAATATATATATATATATATATATATCTTTTTTTGTTTCGTATCGTTTTCTTCTTGCCGTTAGGATCGGTCTTACTTTGGGCTTGCGTTTTCCTCTCGTCGAACGCAACAATGACGCAAGACAAACGAAATTTGCCATAAAAAGGTTGTGAAAGCCCTTTCGCCACCACTACTTTTGTAGCCATATTTCTTATAAGATTTCTAACGTTTGAGAGTCTACCGCCTACATTGTTAAAATTTCGTTCGATTTTGTTCGATTTGGTACCCCCGGGTATGCGAGTACCAGCAACAATATGCAATGTCTGCAATTCATGGTCATTCTACATAGGGCTTTCGAGTCCTACCAGGTGCCCGACGGCTATCTCATGCTGATGAGTCCTAACAGGGACGAAACAGCTGTCCATGGCTGCCACTGCCGGGATGATATGGCTGTGGGCATGCGCAAGGTACTGGCCAGACCACGGGGTTTGTGTTCGAGTGTGTCACTTGCTTTTTTCGTGTTTTTACTCTAAACACGGATACCATTCTAAAATTAAAAGACAGACAAACAAGAGTTATGAGTTATCGAGTCTGTGTTTCCAGACCTAGATCAGTTTTAATACTTGAAGTGAAACAAAAGAAACGGCAAACTGATCCTTACGACAGAAAAACAGAAGCAGAAACATATAAAATAAAACTGAAAAGTGAAACAAGAGTTACTGAGAGTATGTAATCGAGTGCTTTCATCTGATTATTTATAGAATGACGATGTTTCTTTTTTAAATCTTCGCGTTCCACCCCGAAGCGATACCTTGATAGCTAAAAATAGTGGTGTTTTTCCTGAAAACCTTAAGTGATACCACAATCCGTAACTTACCCTCCTCTGAAACGAGATGACGAGCATCCTGTTACCTTACATTATGTTTGGCACTAAACTGTAAGGCCGGGATCAGATTTCATATCTTTACTGTTTGTTTTTTTACAGTTTTAAAAAATTTTTCTAATTATTAACAAAGAAATCTATAAACCTTCATTAAGAAATCATAACATTTTTTTTTAAGATTGATTGCTTTTCTCAATGCAACTATGTGCCTAGTGATCACACACAATATTTAAAGTGTTGTAAATGAAAGAACCTCGCTCAATGACCTATCACATGACGTGAAATTTTTGTGGCAGTTTACTTTTAATTGTTTGTATTTTTATACGTCTTTTTACGTTTCACATAGAAAACACTGAAGAAAGAGATAACGCAAAAAAGAACTCCCGTAAAATTATTTTGTACAGTGGCAAAAATGTACTTTTCCTTAGAAGTAAACAAATGAATACTAGTTACTCAGTTACCACGCCAGGCCGCTGACTACAAGTAAATTCAGTTTCGAAAAAAGAGTCTTTACTTCAATTAATTTCCCGCCTTTTTATCGTCTTAAAAATGTAAACACCGAGGCATCCGTATAGCTTTCCATGTGTAAAATTTCAGTATTATACCTCTGCCCGGCGGGGTATGAGAAAGTGAATAAATATGAATTCGGATTAGATAACAAACCTTTGCAAAGAGGTGATCGTTTGAGGAGCTTCGGCTGTACCTAGGCCCCTTAAGATCTATCTACCACTGCAAGCTGGAATTTGCAAATGGATCCCACCACAAGACGATTTTCTCCGGATCAAGCAAATAGATCCCTCAGAACCTAAAAAATCTCCGGCCTTCCAAATAAAACTCCTCACTGAACTCTTTACAGTACGTTTCTAAACGTTGTCGCTGTCACCAACGCCTATAGTTATGCTAATCTGAATGGAGAAAATTTTAGAAACTATTAATAAACACTTCTCGTGACTCGATACGTAAAGCCAGGGAATCACATTTTATCTACACTGAGCTAATATACTTTAGAACCTAACGGTATAAACAAACGTGAATGTAACCGGCATATTTCCTACTTTGTAATTATCTTCGATCCACTTATTTTCCGCTTTATTACGAATTTTTTCTATATTGCGAAATTCTCCTTGTATGTTGCATCGGATCACATCGTTAAACTAAACCAAATATACGTTGTTTTCAGCTTTAATTTTACTTTGTCGTCATTTTAATTGTTTGCCTGAAGCGGATCCGGATCCACCGTACAATACAAGCAGCGGGATTCTCGTGTATACGGTTTCTTGCCATTTTATCCAGTTCAGAATCATCAAACTTGGCAACGTTACAGATCAAACCGCGACCGATAGCCGGATATACTCAAAGAAAGAGAGACTCGTATCATCGACAAAAAAAGAACATATATGTCTCGTTAGCTAACTTTGTCTCCTGTTTCGAAAATTAAATTAAGCTCGCCTATAACGTATGGAGGCAGATATCTAACCCGCATGTTAAATATAGTACGCGATCTTCGTTCTCATTACAGTATATTGCCCTCTGAGAATAGAACAGCCTAGAACTTGTCCCCCAGACATCTCCATATAACAGGTATTAAAATTATTTACGGTCCTAGTGGACCACAATTGGCGGTACTTTCCTCGATCGCTGGTATCGGTAGAATGAAATATAACAATAATACTTTATTTACTAATTATTTCTTTTTACAACTATATTTAAAAAATACCTACACACATTTTATTAACTAAGTACTGATAATTTAAATAGTTAATATTTAAGCGACAAGGAGTATAATTACCCCCCGCCTTCGATGGGATACTGGTCCATGGTGGGGGAGGGGGGAGAGGGGATGCAAACATTGCCGCAGAGCCAGCCTTGCATACAGTTTGTCTTATACGCTTCAAGTGAAGTTTGGCTCGAGCATCCCTACATAGAGATCCAGCAAAGCTGAACCAGTGCATTTTTACATACGCGTTATGTGGACCTCTGCATTCAAACGTTTCTATTATGGGCACACAGTTATTGGCGCAAGTTGTTTTGGTGTCCCTCCCAACTCTGGCGAAGCTGAATTAAATATTTATAGAGAGAACAATCCAGCATTTTGGAAGTCTTTGGTAGTCTTTGCCAACGGTTCACTGCTATCCAATTAGACACGTGGGTGGAGAAAGCTATAAATGAAATACAGATGAGAGTATTGTTTATCGTCTAAATTTAGAAATCGAAAACAACACGACGGCGAGCAGAGGCGAGGAGTTACTCGGGAGTTACCCGGCACTGACCTTACGATCGAAAGTCTGTCTGACTTTTAGCTCGCGACCACTCTACTTCCACGCCTCCAAATAGTTTTCAAAGGAATCATCAATAGTTTTCAATTTTCATAGATTTTTGCCAACAACGACTGAGTGCGGATAAAATAGATATAAAATCACAATAAGTCATCTTAATAACCAAATCAGTTGTCAGTTGGTTGACGTGGTTGACTTATTTAGGGCGTATCGTGCTTTAAAAACAAAAATATGATCTTCAAAGCGAGATATCTTTATCAAAATTGTAACATCCGTTACACATGGCAAACGGCACGCGATGACATTTATCTTCGATGTTCGCAATTGCCTCAACAAAATAGTTTTTTAGTGGCTTTTTTCTTTCAAGTACCTGACAAAGATTATCCATACATTTTCGCGAACGCCTTAAGATCCCTTAAGACTTTGGATAATTTCAATATCTCTGCTCTTGTACCGGGGCGTGTCCCTTGCTCAACTTCCGGAAAAGTGGGGATCAGATAAGAAACACAATCAATGTGGAAACTCTTTTCAGTGAAATTGAACATTAAACATTTAATAATTCATATTGGGTCCATATTATTCCAGTCAAAAATATCGAAAAAAATCCAGCGCTTTCGAATAGAGCCTCCTTGCGTAGCAAGGCGGAAACATTACAACATCAGTAAAATATTTGATCACTATAGGATTAATAGATTCTTTTCCGTATTAGTTTCATTTTAATTGTCAAATGACACAAACAATTGACCCGACTCGACCCAGAATCAAAATGTTTATTCACCATCCCGTTATGGATCTACGATCAAAAAGACGATCGAGTATAAACCCGTTATTTATTTGTTACTTGTATTTTACTTTACCTGGCATAAAAAAATACCCCCACCCCCTAAAAACGTAGAGAGAAGTCGGATAAAAATTTTGTATAGTACTGAATCTCTTTCGCCAATTTACTTCTCAGATTTCTCCCGTGTTTTTATAATCACTGTAAAATATTCATTCAATAAAATCACAGTTTTGTCGACAAAAAAAGTACCGTTCCCAATGACAACAGCCCGGCATTCTCTCATGATGTTGGCCCAACCATTATTTCTGTCGCAGGCCGAATTTAAATTAACCTTCAACTGATGTACTGTTTTTTTCTTTCTGTTATTTTTTTCTACCGCTTTTGCCATCCTGTTATTTTCCGTTTCCCGTCGTTGGCCGCGTTTCGGCCAAGTTTGGATAATTCGGTCGATTATGAAAATATTCATAAAAAGAAACACGCTGAAATCTTCGGACTGAACTTAGAAAAGCGCAGTAAAAATCCGTTAAAAATATTGACACGATACTGTGTTACAACTGAACTACAACTTCCCGTCTGATGTGAGCTTTCGATTCAGCAATGATCAAGTGATAACAATTGGATTTTTGTGTGTGTGTCTTCCGGCCGACGGTATTAAGATGTACCAAAACAACCTGAAAAGATGTGAGGCGGCGTGATTTTTTTTTTTTTTTTTTCAATTCTGAGTTCCTTTCTCTCCACTTTGCGCGATGCAGTTTATATTCAAATAAAGATCAGTTATCTTCCAGGCCAAATTCAACCTATCCCCTTCAAATTTCTCCCTTTGTATATCATTTATATCTCTCTAGTTCGAGGATTTTTGCTATCTGCTCGCCGAAATCACCATTCCATTTAACATGTTATTTTGTCCACAATTTAATTTTCGTCCTATCTGTTTACCTCGCACCTTTTTGACAACTGCCGAATTTCTTTTCCATCATAGCTTCCTCGATATTACAAAAACAAACAAAATATAAAAGGGTGTTAACAGCCGGTTTTCGAAGCTAAAATCTCGCTTGATTTACTCTATGAAAAACACTTTAAAAGATACATAACTCATAAGGGCTTTTTATAGAAATTTCACTTATCTTGATCTTCTTGCAAATGATTTTCAGTTTGTGTTCGATCAGTGAAGTCACTTTTGATCAATCTTTTCCGGGCAGCGGCCCGAGCCGTCAATTTACACTGACCAATCACGATGCGAGTTCTCGGTCATCTGATTGCAAAGTCAACACTCGACGGTTTCCTTTCGGGCAAAAAAAACATGGCGGTGAATTTGATGACTCGTTTGTTTTTGAACTAGAATTTTTAACGTTGTAGCGGCTAGCGAGGGACAAGATGGGTTGATTTCTACGATGCGATGCATGGTTTGGCTATCTAGACCAGAATGGATAAACATGATCGCTTTATCGGTGAGATTTCGTGTCTATGAACGCTTGCGACGTGTTTTGTGGCGTTCTATTTTTTTTGTTCATGATTTCCATATTTCTTATTTGTCTTCATAATCTTACAAAGCTTGGTCTTGTTTATGTTTCTACATTGAAAACATCTAATACTCAAGCGATCTTTTAATCTTGATTGTTTTTGGAGTCTTCTAAAGCTCTCAGCATCGTGTATTTTGTAAGTGATCATGAAGGTACGATCATGGCGCACTAAGTTGATTTCCACGTTTCTCTACAGCCATCAACCAAACGCTACCTGGGCTGGAAGAGTTCCTTAAAGTAGTCCTAGGTAGCGAGCCATTAAGCGAAGATGCGGAAAGACAACGAATTGAATTTCTTAGAAGGTTAGAAACTGTTTCAAGACCACCATCGCTGCCCCCGAGACCTGCAAATTTGAGCGAACTTTACAGAGCGCGTTTACAAGAGCAAAATGAAGCCAGCCATTCCGGAAGAGTACCAGATGAAAGCAACCTTTATAAAAACGACAGGACGTTAGATCCAGTTGAATTTGCTTCAAAACAACGTGAATTATCAAGAGTTGCCAATTTGTACAAGACCTATGCCCCACGAACGGTTGTTTTTGGCGAGAAAGGAAGCAAAAATGGAGGCTTGTATTTTCCGAGGACAGGGAACACGACATTCTCAAGGGTGAGTTTTTTAAAAACAATTTCCGCGAGATTTTTTTATTTAAATTATTTGACATAAAATAGCCTTGTAGATTGATTTATTTTAAATTTACTTCTCCTGTACGTGACTAAATTTATTATTCAGTGCAATACACGGCTTCCCTGCGGCGAATCGCTTCACAGAAACTACGAAATTCGAATATATGTGAATTAAATTTGGTCTTCTTTCTCTCGCGGGCTCTAAATTAGACACACTGTTTACGGTGTTAAAGTCATGGAAATTTTCGTCGATACGTTCATTTTACACCAATTTGACCTTGTGTGTTGCAGCATTTTGAGGTCGATGTTTGGAATTTAGTTTGATCAAGTTATCGCGTGAAAGTGATCGATCGATCATCGAACATTCAGTTGTAGATTTCATTGCTGATAACATGCCAGGTCAGTAATACAAAATAAAATGGGTGTTTTTATGCCACGTTGATTTCTTTGAATGTTAAAATGGTTTTTCTCTGTTAGGTTGAATCTGTATTTAAACAATTATCAGTTTAAAATAGAATCTAGTCGTATCCTTTCTTCTAAAGGGACAAAAGATCTTTTGTCCTACTTACTATCAATATGCTAAATTACTCTATGTGAAAGGTTGTTTAGCAAAATTACCGAACCTTATAATTTCCATCCAACGGTAATTTTTAATTTAGCAGGATATTACAAACTCTCTAAAAATGCTACGTTCTTAGTATTAAATTATCATCATCAGAAAAGTGCTACGAGAAACGTTTTTGTTGTTTTTGTTGTTTGGATTTCAAAAAATATATTTTTGGACCAATTTTTTTTTTTATTGAATCGAGGACTCTATCTTCCTGTTGTGGTGATATGATGTATACTGGAAACTTTCTTGTACGATCTCAAGCATGTTTCTCAATGTCAAGAGCATTGTCTCCATGTAACACTAGAATTGTCATGCGGATATTATCAGATAATCTAAAACTGTAGAGATAAGAAGCTTAAAGATTCCTACGATCTTGTTACAAGAGAAAGTTAAACAACCTGTGGCAAAGTTTTACTCATATTTTGCGGTCCTTCTTGTTGAATTATTATGCCCGATCTTTGTAACAAAGCTGTATTTTACATATCTATACATCCAAATTTGCCTCTTTTTCAGTTGTGAAGTGTCCTTGACAAAGTCTGAAGTTTGTGGTTATTCACATTAGTTAGTGCTACATGTATGTGTTGTAGTTAATTTTTTATCTCAGGTAATTTTTATTTTTCCATTGTTTTTGGGTATGGTAATATATGCTAATGAATTTGAAACAAAAGAAAAACAAAAATTACCTGAAATAAAAAATTAACGACAACATATGCATTATGTATCGAAAGTGTGTCATTAGAGTCTCAAATTCTTGCAAATCTTTTCCCAGAACAACATTCTAATGCAAATTTAAAGTGAAGTGTGTATTGTTGCGTTTTCACTGGACCTTGTCATTGCGGTAGATGTTTTCAAAACTTTCAAAATGATTTATGTTTTGCTATGTGTTGTTGCAACAAATCAAGCCTATGCCTGTCTTTAGCACCTTAAGAAACATTTACAAGTTCTTAAATTAATATTTTAGTTGACTGTGGTTGAGAATATCTTTTAAGAGTTCAACCATCTGAGTTTCAGTAGCATTACACGCAAAACAAGGTCACAAGTGTTATTGCAGTTTTATATGGGGATAACATATGGGGAGACTACACTGTGTACATGTACATTAGTAGCTGGCATAAGGATGAATCAAATTCCGTGATGTTTCTTCAATTAGCCCTATTTGCCTTTGGAGTTGTGGCAGTCTATGTCACTGTGTTGATCTATTTTGAATTAATTAGCATTTTTGACAGACCTTCTCTTGAACTAACATGTCTAGGTCAATTAAAAGTATATGTAGTTGTCTTACAGTAAAATGCTGTCTAGCTGTCACCTGTAATTGATTTTGATAATGGTATGGAAATCAAGTTGTTACTTGTAATCTTTCCAGAATCTACTTGCAAAGAATGAACTGATCTTATACCAGTTTTTCTGAATCTATGCCTGGATATATTAGTAACCTATTAGAGAAGTCTTGACTCCCAAAACATTTTGCAATCTTTAAGTGATCTTCAAGTAGACAATATGGTGCCACAGAATCCTTGTAGGACAAGTTAATCCCTCTAAGAAGACCGCACACAGAAAGCTAAAAATGACTAAATCACTTGAATGTAATACTGCTAGGGCCATCATTGGAGATCACACTTACATTGATGAAATTCTTCCTTGGAATAAGTTCAAGAACATTTCTTTTTGGTATTTGCTAATTTTCTGTTTGTTTTTTTTATGATTAAAATTAGCAGTGATGGCATTGATGTATGTTTTAAAACTGTAGGGAGGGCAATGTTAAGAGATCTTTTAAAATGATCTAGAAATGAATGAAAAACAACAAAACTTATGATAAGAGTGTCATTAACATGCATTACCTAAGTCAGCTTATTTAATTAAAAAATAGTTGCAACTTTGTCATCATTGCTGTTTATTACAATGATTGGGAATGATTTTGCTTGCAATGGCCATAGATAGCAGTTGATTTTTAAAGATGAAAGCAAAATTGACCACATGAAATCCTCGATACTATTGTGATCGCTAATTAGAAGAACCACAGTTGTACTAAAGCGGCTATTGGATAGAGGTTTTCTACACATGTTAATCGCATTATACATGTAATGAGGCAGTAAGGTTATTAAAGTACATGTATGTTATTAGTAGTATAGATATTATTAATTATAGATAACCTGATGACTCTAGTAGTAGCAATCCACCAGACTTTTGACTGCATTCGCTGTAGCAAAGCCTGTCTGTCACAGATAGGGCTGGTCAGTCATCAGCATGCCAGAAGCAGATGTGGACAATAACACCCATCTTCTTAAATCTGTTCGTTAAAGCAAGCTAAGAACTAGATCAGGTTGTTTTGTTTTGATTTTTTGCAGCTTTCTTTAATAAATAAATTTGCTCTTCTGCTTTTCCATCAAAGCTGCTACCTAGCTAATGACCAAAAGACTATGACCAAAAGCCAAAACCTTAGGAGCCCAACATGTAAAATGTTAGGTGCAACGGTATCAGTGTTCTTACCAGGATTTTCTGCACTGGGGTCCACAGGACCCATAGAGAAGCTAAAAGGGGGTCATGAGGGAGAAAACGGGTCACAATTTTTAGACACAATTTTTTAAGAATGAACTAGTGAGCAGCACGTCTGCGAACTTTTAGAGTTGTAAAACAATTTATTTTCTCCTACACGTTTCGTGTGACTAACGCACACTTCGTCAGGGAGTTTTACAATACAACATAAGTGGCCTGTATATATATACGTACATAAGAGACTAAAATAAATTTTACATTACATAAAACCGCACCTACTAGAGCGGATTTGCGTGTAGGAAACAAGTGAGGGTGTGCAAGGCGCGACATATTTCATGCATGACATAACTATTTTGGGGCCCACAGTTTTAGCTAAAACTGACGAAGTGTGTGCTAGTCACACGAAACGCGTAGGAGAAAATAAATCGTTTTACAACTCTAAAAGTTCGTGCTGCAAAGGAACCACAATTTTAATCAAGGATAGGCATGAAAGTTGGTTGTCCTAAATAATAAAAGTTTAGCTGCCTTTTCTGTGAATTTATTAAAAAAGTATGATGCTCCTTTGGCTTAACCCTTTCACTCCCAACAGTGCCAAAAATCAGTTATCACGAAAAATCCCAAATTTGATTTTGTAAAAATTTGAAAAACAAATGGTACCATGCAAAAGTACTGCCAAAGAGGTTTACATTTCATGTCTCCATAATTGAAGATGTCAGAGCATAACCATTCTATGTTGAATTTTGGTCTGTTTTTTTTTTTCCGTCCAAATGAGCTGAATTTTTGCATGTGGTCTCCAATTTAATAGAAAACCACAGCCCTGGATTTTTTCCCTCTGGTTTGCACTTCGTTTTCGAGTAAAAATGTATGCAATTGGAACGAACAACTAGCAGCTTGTTTAACAAAATACATCTCCAAAAGCGCTGCTGAGTTTTTTGCATATGTTTTTACTATCTGTTCTTCCAAGTGGAGATTTTGGGAAATCAAGTCTGTATACAAGCCACCATCTTTGTTGACCTTAGTAACCAGACTAAATAGAAGCTACCAAGCTTATTTTGGCATGGAATGAACATCAATCGAAAATGATAATTCCTGATTCCTGTGACTCAACTTGATTTTTTTTTGAAAATTTTTTCTCCGCATTATTTGAGCTTCAGACCTTGGGGTGCAGTTTATCTGCGAGTATGGTTTATCTGTGAGTACGGTTTATCTGAGAGTATGGTTTATCTGCAAGTGCTGCTTTTCTGTGAGTGCGGCTTATCTGCAAATGCGGCTTATCTGCTGGTTTTCATGGCTTTTATTTATTAATTTGCATAATTTCACTTTTTCCAGGACAATATTCGAGACTCCATTCAGAGTTCAAGCAGCACTGAAGATGATATATATGAACATCTTAGTTTAAAGGGTATTTCCCCGGTGGAACCTATCACTCCTCAAGAGGGTGAAGCTGACACTAGACATGAAGAAACATTTATATATCCGAGCCCTCCCAAGACTCCCCTAGAGCATAGTGGGACTGGTATTTATGTTGGAGGCCGTCCAGGCAGTTTTAGAGCATCTGCAGGCAAAGGGAAAATTTCCACAGGATGGTAAGTTAATAAATTAATGGCTTATTGTGTCATCCATGTAACTTAGTATGTAATAAATAATATAATGTAATCAATAATATTGTGGTTCTTAAAAACACATCATGCTAGTCTCTTCACTAATTTTTGAAGTAGCCAGGGAAATGGAAAATGTAGTCAGGAAAAGAACATTTTGATAAGTAGCATTGCCTTGTTTGTCTATGAAAAAAGGCTATGGCTTAGGAGTGTAGTAGCCGGGAAAATCCCTAACCCCCAACCCTTATTGACAACCTTGATAGTCTTCATGCATTTAAAATAATGTTTACTCTTTCAACTCTGGTGTCAGTCACTTGACAATATTTATTTCACTCTCTCTATTAGATTTGAATTCCTGAAGTAGGGATTGTTTAAACAGAGCAGGATTACATGTTACCATAATTGTCTTGTTTTAATGTTTTCTTTGTTATTCCTTCAGGTTCAAGAAAGAAGCCAAAGTTTACGAAGAAGTGTATGTGTCCAACTTACGAGAACCAGTAATTAAAGGCTACCTGAAAGACATAAAGGCAAACAAGCGACGTTGGTGTGTATTACAAGGTAATCGCCTCCACATCTTCAAATCCCAAGATGATCCAGCGATTATGATTATTGACTTGTTAGGTTGTAACATTGGTGTGGATGATAAGAAGAAGATCAGTTACAGCTTTAGACTGACACCCATAGAGGGACCTGGTATATCCCTGGCCATAGAAGATGGACAAGATTTGTCTCCATGGATGAGTGCAATAATGGCCGCAGTTGTACGGCGCGGCAGTATCGACCGGCCTACTAGTCCTCTGGAGAGTGCATATAGTTTAGAACAGGCCAGGGCAGAGAGGATACGTTGGGCTGATGTGGATGGTGGTGGAATAGAAGAAGAAGAGTTTGAAAACCTTTATGAAGTTCCTGTGGATAATGACACAGTAAGTCCTTGATTTAGATTTTTAAAGACTGGTTTTCTCCCATGACAGAGCAGGAGTCACAATCAGAAACATATCTTTGTGAAAATCAAACAACAGAGTCGTAAGCAGAATTGCCGATTGCACTTATGATTCCATCACTTTCAATCTAATGAAAACTAGATTATCAAGTCATAAGCAGGGAATGTGCAAATTTTGTGATTGGTTAATTCACTTTGGCTTGCGACTCTGACAATCAAGTTTTTATCGGAGCTCTCGCAGGCCGAAGTTCCGCTTGCGGGAGCTCCATACTCATAGAACCTATGACCGTCATTTTTCATGGTCATGGTTAGCGGAATGTTTAATTTTATTTGTTCATTGTTTCATAAAAAGGAATTCGGCAAAATGAGTTTGTGAGTAGTCCATCTTAGCGGTCCGTATTGCAAAATTCGGATCACTCGAGAAAGCAATCAGAATGCTCCTTTTCATCATGGACCAGTTTGCCATGTAATAACACATGTTATTACAATCGTCTGACCGAGCACTACTTTTAAAAACTTACATTTTGGAGAAGATGACCATCATAATAAACAATATTTATAAAGCGAAAAGTTGTGAAATACAGAGCTCTAGGAATTTTTAATCATCCATTTCTATTTTTTTTTCGCCTAAATGCTGAAAAAAAATTACTTGTAACAATTACCCCGCCATGTTACACAACTTTTGCTGAATAACCTCAGTCTATTTATCACATTGAAATACAGTGTGTTGTTATATGCTATGTATATATGCTATCAGTTTTTAACTTGCAGTAGATAAGCACAGTAAAATGCATTTTATTTTCAAAAATGTCCCAACATTTTATTGACAAACTATAATTAACTTGCCAAGTCTAACATTTTGTTGTAATTTTTCTTTCAAGAGTGGTCCAATCCTTGTTGCTCACAGCACTCCTGCACCAGCCATGGAATCTGATGATGAAGAGGATGAGGGCTATGATGCGCCCCTCCCTCCCCTCCCCATCATTGACGATTATTCATCTTCAGAGAGTAGCTCAGATGAAGACGAAAGCATGGAGAAAGGAGGATCTACTGAAAAGGCAGCTGCAAAAAAGAAAATTTACGATGCAATTCCTGCAGATTTGCTGGCAGAGCTCACAGGTGTAAAGTGCAGTGTTGTCTCCGAAACAAACAAAAGCCAGGATTCTATTTGTGAAGGAACATCAGCAAATGAACAATCACTGGATTTGACAGACAGTCATAGTGAACATAGTGGAAACATCAGTAACAGACACAGCTACAGCGAGCCTCTTGCTAGTGATGATACCGGTAGCTCTGAACCTAAAGAGGAGAAGAAAGATAGCTTGTCGCGCAAGAGGACTTCCACAGCGCTCAGTCTAAGCATGGACTCAGTTTGTTCTGAAACGGAAGACACTAGAAGCCAGTCTTTAACTTCAGAGACAAGTATTTCTTCCAAAGGATTAGGTCCCAAGGTGAAAAGAAGAAGAAAGCTTGTACCAGCTGAAGCAGAGCTTCAGTTTCTGCAGGATCCCACTGCAATGCACAGTGGAATTTTGTATCAGAAACGAAGGTTAGGAGTCTGGTCCAAACGCTACTGCAAGATCATTGACAGCAGATTCAAGTGTTATCGGTGAGTTAAAAGTGTATTGTTGTTTTTTTCACTGAACCAGTTTTACATGTAGCTTAATAATATAACGTGTAAGATTTATGTGAAATCATGCAATTTCACTAAAAGATATCAGCATTCATCATAGCACTGCCCCTTGATGTAGATCTTTTGATATTTTTTCTCTGTGCTATTTTAGTTTGAGGGCAAGGTATTAGTTTAACTATTTTTTGCCCCTTTTCTCTTTGTTTCTTAATTATTCATTGTTATAAACTTGTTAATTTTTGGAGAATAAATAAATAAATAAAATTAGTTTGATTACTTCTGGTTAACTCAAACCATGTATATTTTCCTCCTAGCTCACCTCTTTATGGAATTTAACCCTCAATCGTTTGATTATCTCAACAAATTTTTGTCTCTTCTAAAGATTTAAGTTATCCTGATTCTACTTTATATTTTTATAATATGTCGTCAATTCATTAATATTAATTGTTATCTAAACTGAACAGCAAAGAAGACAAACTACAGTAGACACACACTGTCTCACACACTGACTATCTTATACCTCCTGCTGTACACAATGTAGATGCTGAGTTTTACACATAAAAAATACAGTAAATCAAAAATTATTGTACGGTAGGTCAAGTTGCACAAGAACCACAAGTGGCCCACAGGATCAGAGCTTAACCTAGTTTCCATAGCATGGAGCAACTACGAATATTGCTACTCCCCCCTGGATAGGGTGCTAGTCCATCTCAGGCAGGGCTGTCATTAAGGGCCATCACCCGTAGCATCTGTTACGGGTGAGTGCACTTGATTAGACCTTGATGTTACGGGTGATCTTGCCTGTCATAGTTTAATTTGAACGACAAAGCAACAAGATTGTTACGGGTGTTACGATCAGAGCAACGCCTGTCTCAAATCTTAATGACAGCCCTGGCAGGGTTACCCCAATCATTTTGTCTCCAGTACCCATTTATACACCTGGGTCGAGAGAGACAATTATAGACAAATTTGGCTTACGCATTGTTGTACCCAATTCAAATCTTCTGGGAATAAGATTCTTTGTTCACAAAATTTCCATATAATTTCCATGTCAGTGCTTCATTGATATGGAAATATGACGAACAAAGAGTTCTAATCCCAAAAGGTTTGAATTGGGTACAACAATGTGTTAGCTGAATTTGTCTATGTGGAGTAAAGTTTCTTGTCTCAGGAAATTAAACATGACAGCAGAGACCAGGCCTCAAACTGCCAATGTTAAGGTTGAAAGTCGACCAAGACACTAACCACACCAACACGCCTCACAAATTGTACAATCATTTAAAACTAGTGAAGTTTTATCATCGTTGTTACTATTTAAATAAAAATTGTTTTTCGCGAGTGAAATCTTTTGTTTCATATTCCACCTGAATGACTTTTTCTTCTTTTCTCAGAAATCCATCTGACCAGAAACCATCCCTGGATTTCCCAATCCTTGGTTATGACATAAGTTTAATGGACAACAAGGATTCCAAGAAAAGCTACTGCATCAAGATCTCACATCCAAGCCAGGAGGCACATTACTTTGCAACAGATTCACGCGTCTCAATTGAGAGATGGATTGAGGTGCTGTCTTTAGCTGCCACGGGGAGATTAGATGTCATCGCTCCTTATCCTCCCTACTTCTGCGCTGAACAATCAGGAGATGAGTTGAAATGCAGATCACGGGAGTCATTGCTTAGCAGTGAGGTAAGAACATCATCTGTTGAATAAAGTAAAACCCATGTGTAAGCCACCATTCAAATGAAACAGCTATTTCAAACTTTTGAGTCTGTGGATGAAATGCTAATTAAAAAGTGTGACCATTCAAATGACAGCCTAACTGAGTAGTACTGTCTTACATGCATGGTTCTATTTTTTACTTCTTAGGGTAAAAATAAGTAACAGAAGTTAAAGGGTTAAACAGCTTATTTATTCTTTTGTCTAGACAACAAAGATTGTTATATAGCTGTTTTTCTTAATACAATGTGCATATTCATTGGTTGATTCATGGTCACGTCATCTAACAAACAAACTGTTTCCCACCTTACATCCACGAATGGGCAACATTGCTAAAGCTGGCAACAATATCAGTGCACTTTTGCCCACTAGCACATGTGATCAGACCGTGACATGATTATGATGCGATTGATGTTTACCTTGATTGCTTGGTGCATTTTTTAAACTGCCTTGTTTTGCTATATAACAAATCACTTAATGACTGATCCCTCAGGGAAAAGTGAATTCAGGAAACATAGACATTCTCAGGAAACAAAATTCACTGTTTCCCTCAGGATCAGTCATTAAGTGTTTAATAATAACTTGTTACTGTTGGTATCAGTGCAATTATTCAGAGGAAACAATGTCATTTTCAAATTGTTGGACATCTCAAAAAGAATTCTGCATGTCAACTGATGTGTTTCTTTGTCATGTAAACAGGGCAGACTTTCTGATGACGACAGTGCAGACACTTTGGATGAGTTAGATGCTCCTTCTGAAAAAGATACCAGCCTTGGAAGATTGCAAAATGAAGAACGAAGCAGTTTCCAAGCTGATGAGAGTAACACAAGCCTGCCAAATGATGCAAGGTTTGTACATGACTGTATGCTCTATATAGGTGGCATTTTTTCCTATCTAGATTTGATAGTGGAGTAGACTTTGGAACTTAAGCATAATTTATTTTACAGTGTGTTCTTTATCTTGTCATATCATATTTAACTTTTGTAAAATTTGGCCAGGCATAAAAATAATACTTCTAGAGAATTATGGCCTTCATTATAACACTGTCTATAGCTAGTACTCTACAGAGGGCAGGGGCAAGCGTAAAAGGGAGAATAAAGTGGTGCCTGCTACAATGTGCCAATGTGTCCCGGGTTCGATTCCCTGCCCGGTGTCATATGTGGGTTGAGTTTGTTGTTGGTTCTCTCCTTGCTCAGAGAGGTTTTTCTCTGGGTACTCTGGTTTTCCCCTCTCCTCAAAAACCAACATTTCCAAATTCCAATTAGATCTGGAAAGTGTCCACAATTACATTGTAGCATTCGCGTGCTAGAACTCTGACACTTAAATAAACTGATTTGATTTGATTTGCTTTTGATACAGGCTATTACAAATAGACAATTTGCTTTAATATTCATAAAACTGAAACAGTGGAAAGCAAAAATTTTATTGAAATCTTACAGAGCTGTGCTCTAGCAGTACCCAGCCGGGTGCTATAGATGACTCACTTTGTCTTTGGGCAACAAGAAAAACTGAGTTTTTGCACATAGCTTAACTGCTGGGCACCCTAAATTTTATAGTTTGACTCTCTTTGGGCTCCCTCAAGGTACACTGTAACTCTTAGACCACAACCTTGCCATAACTGTTGTTTGAGGTTTAAATTTCACAATGTGCATGTTATTAAAAGGTTCAGTTGGAAACATTAACACAGGAATAATTTGAATTCCAGGAATGTGGAATATTCTAGCTCAGTACAAACTCAAACAAAGCCTCAAGAAGATGACATTCACCAGTCTACAGAGGGTGGAGTCAAAGAAAGAGTGCACAAAAAAAGGAAAGAGAAGCCAAGCGACAAGGAAGGAACAAGTAAGAATTAACTCTTGAATCCCCAAGATCAGCAGGCAAATTCTCCTTTCTTGTCTCTATACATTTATTATAGCAATCATGGGGAGAAATTGTTAAAATATCAAGAAAATTCAACTTGGGTGATCATATCCTTAATTCTCGTGTCTTCCCTGATTGATTGATTGATTGATTGATTGATCGATCGATCGGTCGGTCGGTCAGTCAGTCGGTTAAGCATTGATATTGCAAGGTCCTTGTAATATCAATGCTTAATCAATCAATCAACAAGGAGAAATTTGGTGATCACTACTGGGGCTTAAAGCGTTAAATTAGAGGAATATTGGTCCATGGATCAGTAACAAAATTGTGTGTTTCATGAAATTTATTTGCAGGGTTTTTACTGCTACTGTAAATACTGGGAAAAATAATTGAATTTTTTTTCAGGGCCCTGGAAGTTTTTTTTGTCTGTACCTTTTCTTAGAAAATACCTTAAATTTGGTGAATTTGTTTTTGAGGTGAATGTAGATGGGAATGTTTGGCTATTGCAAAGATTTCAATTCTTTTTTAATGGCAAAATTTGCTATACTCCAGAACAGTTAGAGCTGATTAATGGGGAGAGATAAAAAAAACTAAAACTACCTGAAACTTTGACATTTCCAAGTGCAGTGTATGTAAACTGTTGAGGTTAGAGTGGTTTTCCTGGTAGATCGTGATGAACTTGCATCTCATCCGGGAAGTTACAATGCTTCTACTGTGACTTCATGTAAGCACCAGTAATGTGAGCCGCTACCTTTATGTGCTCTCTCTGTTTCTACTTAACACTCGGTTATTATTTTCATTTCAGAGACCCCATCCACCATGAGTCCACCGCACAGCATGTTTATTAGTGAGTCAATTGATGGACAAGCCAAAGCTGAACCAATGAATGAAGAATCTGCACAAAGCAATGCAAAGGTCAGTCCAAACTCGTGTATTCTGTGCATGTATTTTATCCTACTATCTTAAAAGGGGCTATGTTACCATTTTTAGTGTTCCTTTTAAGACATATTTGTATCAGTGAAAGCCCACACAAATAATGATCCAGTTTTGCTAAAATTATTGTACTAGTGCTCTAAGATCACTTTAGGATTTCATCCACAGACTCAAAAGTTAGAACCACCTTGTACAGCATAATAAACAGTACCACAGGAAAGTACTGCTCAATAGCTTTCATTTGAATGGTCACACTTTAGGAATTCATCCACAGACTCGAATGTTAGAACCACCTTGTACAGTATAATTAACAGTACCACAGGAAAGTACTGCTCAATAGCTTTCAATTGTATGGTCACACTGTAGGATTTCAGAAAACACATTGTACAGCATAATAAGCAGTACCACTGTAGGTTTTCGTTCACACACCTAAAAGGCAAAACCACCGTTGCATAAGGCCACACTTTAGCCTTTTGTGTTTTATCCACAAACTCAAAAGTTGGAACCCTCTTGAATATCATAGTAAGTTACGACCAGGTTCAAAAGTGGCAAATTAACCGTAATTTTCCTTTCACAGGACAGCACTGAAGATTCCTCATCAAAGAAGGACAGGCGTTGGACAGAAACCCTGAAAAAGAAGAAACTTGCACGTGGCCACTCTTACGATTACAGATTACGGGGAAATATAGCAACATCCAGTCCCCCGGAGAGCGCTAAAAACAAGCACCTAAGCATGAGAAGAAAGAATTCACAGACGTTCTCATATCTGTTAAAATTATTCGACAAAGAGGGCCGCTTTTGTGGCTATCTTACTGAAGTGAAGTACAACAAGTTTGGTACGACTCATCTACGAAGATGGTGTGTCGTCAAGAACGGAGTTTTAATTATTTATAACAGTGATAGCGAGGAGACCCCCCAAGGGAAACTCTCGTTAGTGGACATGTGGCTCACGGATAAAAGCGACGAGAGACGAAACAAGTTTGCTTTTTCGCTGGAAGACAAGGAAGGCAAAGCAACCATCTTGCAAACGTCTGTCAAAGAGGATTATCAGAAATGGATGGGTGTGTTGGAACTGTTCACAGAGCTTCGAGTTGAGAGACCGACACCTGAGGTCCCAGATCCGCTCAGAAAAGCGGATTCTATGGCCAGCGATGAAGGTGAAGGGTCCTTCGAACGAGCGACGCTACGATCAAAAAGTATGCGCGCTGCAAATAAACTCAAGGATGAGATTTATGCGCTGGCGCCCGGGAAGGTAAGAACTTCATTGAGAATGAAGCTATCCCAGAGAGTTAACGTACGGGATATGTTCCGGAAAACGCACAGCTCTTACGATTTGGAGGGTGCAGCGACAGATGGGCCGTCATCAGCCCTCCCGGACACAGAAATCGATACGTTAGCGGTGTTAGGAGGATTCTTAACACAGGTAGAACCTGACGCGTCCGTACCTAACACGGGAAGCTCAAGGTGGTGTACTATCAAAGAGAAGGAACTGCTAGTGTTTTTAGACCGTAAAGCAACTGATCCCATTCAGACAATTCCTCTAATGAGCTCGGTGTTTAGTGATTTGAGCGATAAAGAAAACAGCCTTAACAGGTTTCAAGTTCGTCATGGTAACGAGAGCTTCTTGTTCGACGCGTTGGATAAGTTTGATCTCAACCGCTGGCTCCAAATGCTGTCTTCGGTGACTGAGCATCGTAACTCGAGCGATGACGAACGCCCGAAGTGTGTTGGTCGGCTGACTTCGCCGACTTTCACGAAGAAGAAAATACTTCATCGGCGGACTCGGAGCGAGGCGCTACAAGAGGACGAGGAGCAGCCTCCCACCACGGCGCGGCGGTACACTAAAACAAAAGAAGGATCCACGAGCTCTACTGATAGACTCATGAGTGGGTATCTACAAGAAGTACGCGAAGCCCACGGAGCTCGAACTCTTCTGCGACGGTGGTGCGTGGCGACAAGCGATAAGTTTATCGTGTATGATAACCAGAACTCGAAGAAGGCATCGTTTGAGTGGGAGCTGTCAGAAATGGAAGTACATGATCAGAGCGATATGGATGCAGGTTCCTTTGGATTCTGTGTTCTTCTCGGTGAGGAGAAGCTTTGTTTTCAAGTCTTTGATGAGGACTCTGCTCGGCATTGGCTGAGTGTTTTAGCGCGGTATTGTCACGCTGTTCCTGTAAATCAACCGTTGTTTAAACCTCCGGGTAAATGGAGGTCAAACAGTAAAGAGGAGCGACGGCGTTCCGCCAGCGATAACGATCTAAAAGCCGCGAAGAAAGACGAGCAAGAGTCAAACGTTCTCGAAGTACTAAGCGAAGGAAGGGCGAGCGGACGAAAGCTCTTACGAAGAGCAACCGAAGATCATACGTTCTTCCGAAAGTTTAATCGCTCCGAGATGTTCAAAGCTCCGTGGCGAGCGTCCTCAGAGAAGCTAGAGGTGAAAATGAGGGAACGATCAGGACGAACGGCTGCTAACAACGCCTGGAAGAGGTATTCTTGTGGTAGTCTTTTTGACAGCGAAGGAAAATACAGTGGTCATCTTATGGAACTTATCACCAGTGAACTGTACAGCAGTCAAGTGCGCAGGTGGTGTTCACAGAGAGACGACTATTTATACGTGTACGACAATGAAGCTTCCGAGAAACCCATCAAGATTATCCCTCTCTTTAATGCCAAAGTTGTAGATACAAGTGACCATGAAGCGTGTGTTTATCGATTTAGAATCGATTATGGTGATAATAAGGCCGTCTTTTTTCGCGCACTCACCCGCAGTGACTTGGAGAAGTGGACGACTGTCATCTCAGTGAAAACCGCTGTACTTCAGGACCGCAGTGAGCGGCAACTCAGACGCAGCCGAACGCTGAGTTTGGATTTCACCACTCGTAACGACACGGGTAGGTTTTACGTTCCCTGTCACGGCTCTTTACTTCTACTGTACTTTAACCTCGAAAGACCACCTGGTTAGAACTGTTCCCATGTCGTGAGCTGCTGTGGCAAACAGTATAAAATCGGTCCACGGTCCATTTCCCCAGCTATAACTTCGCTGACCAGTTTATTATAATTTATTATTGTTTTTACGTTACCATGTTTCCACCAGTAGCGTAACTCCACCGTTTGATATTTAAACCACACTGACACAACCCACAGTTCCTTAATTCGCTCTGGCGAAAGGGCTAGCGCTTGAAACAGCAGCTTTTGAATCGCTTTACGATGGCCAATTAACTTATCTACAAAATTTTCGTGTTTCGCTCCCCCGCAGCACCACAGTTCCTTTATATTGAGCAGTTTTCAATAGCAAAGCGCACATATGACGTCAGTACTCATGTTTGTCTGAGTTTATAATTTATTCTTGTTTATTCTTGCATTTCTGACAATAGAAATTCGTTATTAGGAATCCCCTGAGAGTCACTTTTGGTTTGTTTGTCTGAGTTTTAGTTCTATAAATAGTAATTGTGCGCTTCGCTATTGAGTGTCGTAAAACCGAAGCCAAAGTAATGGCTCTGGCCAATCACAACAGGCGCAGACAATCCAATGAACCAATCAAAACTCGAAGCAACTCTTGTCGCCAGCGCCAAGCGCGGGAAAACGCGTGCAAGTAAGTCACAATTGGGTTTCAGTTGGTTTTAAATCTGATTGGTTGATAAAATAGCGAGAGTTTTGTTTTTTTTGGCCAGTCACAAAGCGTAGCAATGCAAAACCAATAGACCAATTCCGATATATTAAAATTCATACTTGGCTCCAAGGCTTAGGGGAATAAAACAAAAGAAATCACAATGTGTGCACAAAACTGACTTCGGTTCGTTTTAGATGTTGGTTTGTTTTACAGCAACAAATTAAAAAAAGTTAAACGAGGAGGACATGTTGTACTTGTCTGTCCCGAATTTTCAGTTGCTGTAAAATTAATTTTCGTTTATTTTCCTTTGATTCGCAGTATCCAGTGAAAGTGACGTCACCTCGCCAGACCTTCAGCCCACTAAGTATCTGACTGTCGACTCCACCTCCCTTCACGAAACAGTATCTATTTGCTCCGCTGATAGTGTCTTTACTCGAGGGATCAGTACCGAAGAGGAAACAGGTATTTCTGGTTCATCAAGCTTAAAACCAGTTGATCCAGTTGAGGGATCTGGTTTTTCTGTTGCAAAACCGAAAGATGAACAATCGGCGATTGGCCAAGACGAAGCCGATGCCGCTAGCGAAAGAACGTTTTCGGAACCTGAAACTTCGGAAAGCAACGTCAAAAGGGTAAATAGACTTTCGAGCATTGAAGATTTAAGTCACATTTATGAGAATTTCTTGGCTTTTGCCTCGGAGATGGCTGAAAGGAGCCCGACGTTTCAAAAACAGCTATATCATGTTTACGAGAATGTAACACAAGCTTTCGATCCACGAGCTCAGAATATTACAGAAAAGCATGGAGAACTGACCAAAGAACAGCCTGGCTGTTCAGTTGGTCAAAGTACCGATGTGGAAAATGAACTGGGAAGCCCTTCCACGGAGATGTCTTCAGAGTTTGAAAAAATTAGTTTACGGGAAAAAGAACACCAAGATAGCAAGTTCATGCACAGATTTTCGGGAATCTGTGGTGATTCGGGGCTGGAGAAGCTAGCGGCAGTTTTCGGCGAAAAGCAACGAAGTGTTTTTAACAGTTTGACTGAAGACGAGAATGAAAACAACCCTGAAGGCGACATGTTGAGCGGCAGTCCTGCAGGCGAGACTGACAGCGCTGTAGTCACCAATCCGTTAACGCTTGAAGAGGATTCCGCAGACGATTCTGTGCTCAGCAGTGAACAGAAAGATCTTCTTGACCACGCTAATGTTGGAAAAATGTTGGGTGGAGTGAACACGTCGGAAACATCCACGAGCAACAGAAAATACGAAATTGAAGAAGGTGAAGTTGTTGATAATGCCGAAAGTTCCTTCAATGCGAGAGATTCTGTCAACGCCACTCATGAAGCAGACACAGGCGAGTTTCAGTCTGATGAAGATGAAAATGTAAATAGCGAAACAACAACCGATGTTGTTGAATCTAGCAGTCAAACACCGCTACAAGATGAAGACGCTCAAGGGAACCTAGAAGACGTCAGTGACACGGTACGGAACGTGCCCACGCTGGTTCATGCTGATCATGTAAGCGCCGTTGAAACCGCAGCAAGCCCGTTTTATCTTGTTCAAGAAATTTACGACCAGGTTTGGAGAGAAATTGAGGGTAGGATGATCGGTGAATCTGTTATCGAGACAAGCTTGCAGGTTTCTACAACAGCTGAATCCGCTTCTGATCGGAATTCTTCGGCTTCATTCGTTAGCCAGTCGACTGTAGACGAAGGCGACGAAGGTACAGCCAAAGACATTGAAGTCCAGGGTTCTCCAGATGGCAAGGATTGTGAAGGGCAATTCAGTGTTTCTGAAACAAAGGACTCGATGAATGACACTGCGAGCCGCGAAAGCCGAGATCTTCAAGAAGATGCCGCCTTTTTGGAAGAAGAAAATAATATTAGACCTAACGCCAGTCAAACAGAGCAATCTCCGTTGCAGTCACGTTCTGATACGGACGACGATATTCAAACAAGTCACCCCATCCTAACATCCAGCATCATTTGTCCCAAATGCACAGCGCTCCCAAATGTTTCCCTCGCTGACTCGTTTGATACGTCCATACCGCTTGCGTCAACATGTTCCATGGAGGTACACTGTGTGCAGACTGTTTTGTCAGCTGTTTGCGCATGTGAGCATGCGCAGGTATGGGAAGGAGCTGTGACGCATGTGGACGAAAGTGCTTCTCTTGCAACGCAAGACTTCGCGCGCGAAACTCGAACATTTCGAGAATCATTGAACCCTAAGCTTGAAAATACAACCTCTGCGGATGATAATTGTGATGTTCTAAACTCTGAAATATCTGACACAATTAAACAGGAAGACACTGATGTACAAGATTCCAATTCAGAAACTGTGCTCTCAGAAACTAAAAATCTAGCAGAAAACACAACAGAATTTACCCAGGGTGAAGACAACACTGTGGACTCGAATGAACATGCTGAATTTTTTCAATCCACGGAATCTCAATCTGTTTCACACGATTCCTCGCCTTGCAGTGACTCCTCAAATGCGAATTTGTCGTTTCAACAAGCTGTTGATGAGCCAGAAAAATCTCCAAAACAGGACACTGCGTGTTTAACAAAATGTTCTTCAGACGAGGAGTATATGACACCTGAAGGTACAATAGACTTTTCAGAAGGAAGCTACGAGGATGCGGAAAGAGAATTCTCTGCTCAAAGTAGCCACGAAATTAACTTTGAAAAGGATGAGACAAATTCAGCCGAAGCCATAAGTGTTCTTAGGTCAGAAACGGAAGAGAATACGGTTCCAACTTCAGGAACACACGAGGACTCGCTGAGAGAAAGTATCCCTGTTACAGAACCGGAATCAGACAGCAATAGCACACAGAGTGACTCATTCGACAGCTGGAGTAACAGTTCAAACTTAGAGCAAAAACAGGATCTAACAACAAGTCAGATGGATATCTTGAAAGCTGTGACGGCAGCATTTGAGGAGATCCTCGAACTTCATGGTGATGACAGCGACACGGATGACACCAGACTGTGATGCAGTGGTTCTACCTTACAGCAAAGCCTGGCTGTATCGAGGATAAATATAAGAAATTTCTGGGTCAGGGAGCAGTTCCTTAATTTATAACAGTTATGAAGACTATTCTTTTCATTTCCAGGATCATACACATTAAAAATGGGGGGGAAAATCTTACGTTCATTTTGCATTATTAAAAAAAACGTACAAATGTACTGACCAGTGACGGCTTTTATTACTGATCGGTTAGAACAACCTTCTACAGCATAACAAACTGATGTGTGGTTCCACCGATTCAAAGTTACCAATGGGAAGTACTACTCGATGGCATTGATTTGAATGGTTACATTAAGTGTTTCATCCATAGATTAAAAAACCTTGTACAGCAGAACAGACAGTTCCAAATGAAAGTACTGCTCAATAGATTTTTTTATTTCAATGGTCACACTAAAGGATTTCATCCACACACTCAAAAGTTAGAACCACCTTGTACAGGTGAAACAGGTGTACAGGAAAGTACTGCTCAGTAGCTTTCATTTGAATGGTCACACTGTGTGATTTTATCCACAGACTCAAAAGTTAGAACCACCTTGTACAGTATAATAAACAGTACCACAGGAAAGTACTGCTCAGTAGCTTTCATTTGAATGGTCACACTTTAGGAGTTCATCCACAGATTCAAAAGTTGGAACCACTTTGTACAGTATAAAAAACGGTACCACAGGAAAGTACTGCTCAGAAGCTTTGATGCGAATGGTAAAGTTGCAGGACTTCATCTACAGACCCAACAGCACATACCCTGCTTGCAGAGTCTCCTTTGATCTTCCACATTGTGTGGCCCGAGATATGATTCTGGAAGTGGAAGGGATAAGATATTAATCATTCTTATGCTCTATAAAAGGTAATTTGCCCTAGGGGGGGGAGGGGGGGGGGGGGGGGGGCTCCCATATAATAGTGGCGGGGATGTTCGTCGCACCTTTTAGAGGTTAAAAATGGGGGATTTGGTACCTGTTAAGGTGCTACTGTTAAATTGCCCCAGTTATAGCAATAAGTGCATGTAGAATTTTCACGATCCTCTCTGTCAGTTTTATATGGGAGTCTCCCCGGGGAGGGGGGGGGGGTAATTTGCTGGGTCTAATGTTGAGATTATATGAGCTGTGTTTTGTAGATTAGCCTGAGCACAGCCCCCCCCCCCCCCCCCCCCCCCCCCCCCCCCCCCTCCTCCCCTCAAGGAAAATTGGAGAGTTGGGGGGGGGGGGGGGGCGCTGTGCACAGACGATGTTTAGATACTGCTATAGCCCCTTTCATTTTGCATTTTCCATTCAAATTTTTCTCAAGTCAATTCATTATTCTGGGCGCTAGGAGAAAATATTGTTGTACGTTGTACCTCATCATTGCGATTTGTTGGAATAACATTGCCATGTAGTATTTTGTTATTGAAATGTTTAAGCTGTTTTCACGCGCAGTCTAAATTCAGTGCAACTTTTAGGGTTGATTTAATGATACAATATGCTCACGGCAGTCCTGCGATAAGAATTTGTTCATGTGAATCAATCCAACAACTTGTAAACCAAGTCTTGTCACGCGCATGCCCTGTGCGTTAGTGTATCGTCTAAATCTGGTCTAAACGGCGCCTTTGCACGGAAAACTGAAATTGGCAAACTCTAAAAAGTTGACAATCGTGTTTTCATACAACGCCCTGATGCCTCAATTTCGTTCTCAGGGCTCTCTCTTCTCGTGGGAAAACGAGGTTGCACACACTTGCAGCAAACTTTCACACGACAAAAGCTTTTTTTGCCGACTCAAAAGTTGCCAGGGATAGAAATAAGTTTTATTTGTCGCCCACAGTTTGCCAGCATGTTTGTCGACTGTTGAAGTGACGTTCGCACACGCCAACTCGAGATTGCCAACTTAAGTTTATCGTGTGAAGGCGCCTTAAGATAAACCGCTTTGATAAAATAGTGCATTTAAGAAGTTTTAGCTAGAAGGTAGATATTTTATTTGCACTAGGATATGTTGAAATCAAATGTTAAAATGAAGTCACGCGACGTAATTCCGTCACGCATCGCAATCGAATCGTTCTCGCTTTCAAATGATTAATGAATATAATATAAAAATTACTAAATCGATAAATGTTTGTTAAAATTTATTGAAAATATTGCTGTTAATTTGTAAGAAGGGGACCGTGGCATTGCATGGGTACCGACGTTCATGATGTGAAAACAGAAATTTAAAGAAGCGTATGGATTTAATTTAAGAAAGTATAGTTTAGTTTATTTAAGTTTCACTAGTATGACCACAAATAAAAGGTTGTACACATACTTTCGTCGTTGGAATGTACGTTCGTCAAAGAATTTATAGATTTCTCGTTCATCTTTGGTCAAAATTTCTCTGGGTTAAGTAAACTGCAAAATAGCGTAGTTTTACTCACCTTGAACCGGCGTCTTCAATCTTTTTGGTCAGTGGTTCTCGCAAGCAACCCGCTGATGTAATATATGCTGTACAGTTGAAATATGTTTGAAATAATTTAGGAACACTACGTAACAGGTTGTCCGAAGACAATAAAAGATATAAAGAAGTGGTTGTGTGGTTTGACGTAACGTACAATATTAGTGATTAGAGATTAAGCGCCGCGTTCTACGGCAAACGCCAGCTTGCAGTTGATTATCTAAATCCAAAATCATTCACATTTTTATTACAAACGGAAAACTGCTCACTTTCACGTAAAGACGGCAAAAGTTGTATCCCTGCCGTTCGCGGGAGAAATATACGCGAAGCTTGATCTCTGTTGAGTCTTGCCATTCTGCGACAGTCAACGGAGGAGAAAACCCTGGCCCCGGTTGTTCAAAAGGTGGATAGCGCTATCTATCGCTATCCACAGAGTAAATCACTATTGAGTGAATAACACAATTGGTTTTGCTAATGCTTATTCGGTGGATAGCGCTATCCACCTTTTGAACAATCGGGGCCTGGTTTTTGTTTTTCCTTGTAAAACCTTTTTTTGTCAGATACGATGTCAATATACAGATTTGGAATCATTCGGAATCATGTTTTATTGCAAATGTTTGACACTTCACATCTTGATTTTACCCCAGTTTAAAATTGCTGAAAACTAGAAAATGCGGCCCACCACATGAGATAAGATGAGAGATCTCTTCGCTCTCTAATTGCGTTTAGGCTTGGGAATGACGGCCGCTGACCGTGGGTTAACACTACCATAAACCTTTCTGCTTTTAAGTGTAATAACGCTGAATGTAAAGGCGTTGGTTTGAATCCTCGCTTCATTGCTTTAAATCGGCATACTATCGATCATAATACATTGCATTCTCCAAATCATGATCTATTCTAAGGGAACTTAAGTAGTGCTCCACGTATGAACTGAACTACCGTAAACTTTATTGTTCTGCGGCATTATTGGCTCTTTCCCGCATAGAATATCTTTGGTTTCAAGAATAGAGGAGGGGCTGATGGTTCATAATTATATTTCAGTATAAAAATTAGGAAAATCATTTGCGTCAAATAAATTTTAGGAAATGTTCGTGCTTAACCAATCATATTAGCAGAAGACAATAGCTAATAATTTTGCTTTTTTGATGAAGTTCCCCAAAATGCACTTTGAACTTAACTTTTTAGCGGTTTTTGAGTCTAGGCCAATGAGATTACTAGTTGTAACAATGAAAAAGGTTGACATTCCATCGTGCATTGCCGTGCGGCACTTTCCTTCTTATGCGGATCATTACTTAATGCTAATATGAAGTCTCGCTCTGTGAATATCATAAATGACTGGATCATTGCGAGCACGTCCACCGACATATCCCGGCCCAGTTATCTTCTACAGGGCCTCCTTCTCGCACCATTTTACTTTCCCTCCCACATACACAGCGTGGTTTAATCATGCCCAGTAAGTGAGCAGTGAAGTTCCTCTGCATTTTCCCTTTTACCCTTACCTTTACATTTCCTTCAGGCCGGTGGATTAATTTTTGCGGGTTTATTTTTCGCTAAGACGATGCTTGCGCAAAAACAAGGAAATCAAATCCCGCAGGAAAATTTAAGGCATAAGGAATCTTCCATTCAAAATGAATTTTGTGCATAAGTGATTCTCACCGGCCGTATCACATCTTCAAGAAGAAGACGTTCTTACAGCAAGTAGTTTTAACTGGTGCTATTATTACTATCAACTGACTCAACTGAATACATGATGCCAAATCAGTTAGCACAAGGAAATCGGCTCACTTTCTTTTAGAAAGTCAATGCCAAGTCAATGAGTAAAAGCAAGAGAAAATAATTGGACAATTATAATCTCTTGGTAAAAGGCAAGATAGGCACACAATTTTTTTTTTTTAATTCTTGAATGGTCTGAATAAACGGCATCAGTTTATTTTTGATACTTACAAAAAGGACTGTACTGTGTCTTTAAAGGGGCAGGCGTTAATTCGAGTAAAGAAAAAATTAAAAATAAATAAGTAACAGCATGTTTCGCGGGAATTTTGATCGTGTTTGGTCAGCGGTCAAGGAAAACCTACAAAACAAGATGGCGGACGAGATTCGATGAACGTGATTTCAAACTGTTCTGGATTTTGGACCTTTTTTACCTTATTAATTCTTGTTATGGCTTAATATCTTATTTTTGTACTTTCCAGTCCGTGATAGCATAATATATTAGCTCTCAGACATAACATTTTCAGGAACACCTCGTTAACAAACAGTGAAAAACTTTAGCTTATAAAAATTAATGTTCTCTTTTAATTTTATCTTTGAATTGTTTACAGGTTTACAAGATTCAAGTTTCAAGGCAAAACTTCCGATCACATGAGAATTGTTTACTATTTTGAGGCCTAGCAACACGGATTTCTCAGGTCATGAGCTAGATTAAATATGTTTTATATATTTGGAATTCTTACATCATGAATCATAAACGAACTCAACCATGCGGGAGACTGATCCATCGAAGAACTTCTCCTAGACAAGATGACAAATTATGTCTCTTATTCAGGGTCCTTTCACGTCCCGTCTAGCTCATTTACTACAGCTTCATCTTGTAGTTGTTGGTATTTCTCTTTTGGGCGCTGCTTTGGATGTGAGAGACTCGTACATTTGTAAATGCGAAGATTTCCCCGTAGAAGACCGGCCGTTTGTAGCGATATGGAACGCCCCAACGGGTGGTTGTTCTGTCAACTACAGCATCAACATAAACCTGAGAGACTTTGATATTCTAGAGAATCCGATGCAAACTTGGGATGGAAAATATGTAACGGTATTTTACAATGCTCAGTTGGGATTATATCCTTATTTTACGAACCTGGAAGGCACAAGAAGTTATAACGGCGGGATGCCTCAGGTACGTGAAGGTCGCCCGCCGGCGACATGTAAACTTGTTTACATCCTTTTTATTCAAGTCATTAGATTATCGTACCTTTACTGTTTCTATCTTCAAAATATCGTAAAACGTAAATATAGAAAAAGAGGTACTTTCATGTTTGCAGTTTTGCATTACAATTTCCTTATTTTTATCTTTTGCCATTTTATTACACGCTTATATATGACAAGTACGGTCAATTGATAAGTAATAGAAAGTGTCAAAGTACTCAGAACAGCTGATTAGGTTATATTACCTAGACAGTTATTACCAAAGAATTGAAGATTGCAACTAATTGGGGACACCACAAAAACACTGAAACAAAATTAATATCCAAACTGAATGAAACATTGCCATCCAAATGGCTATTTAAAGAGAATAATCAACGATTTGAACACAGGACTGGACACTGTGTTAAAAATCCAGTCAGTGGTCAGATCAGAAGCAGAAGCAGACTTATAGTGTGGCCTCTGGATAATAAAAGTCAGCACCTCTGATCCCATCGATGGGTTTTCCAACAACATTGAAGTTACAATGATCGCTACTTATAACTCAACAATCTCAGGGACTGAAACAATGACTTAAAAATGATGGTGGTCAGACAGAAATTCATATGGAATGTGGTAATGTGCCAGAACAAGAAAGCTAGATTAAAATTATCCGTGATTGACTAAATGGATAAACCAGACCACAGTTGGCAGTAGAAATTACTCTCAGGGACCTAGTGTTAAAAACAAAAGTGAAGAATTGATTTTGAGTGGGAAGAATGTTCACAGGCACTGAAAAAAGACAATTTAGTTAAATCTGTACAAACCCATACCCATAGCTACCTCCTGCCCCCCCCCCCCCCCCCTCTCAGGGAGAGGAGTACTCTGTATATTTTTGGGTGGTGGTATGCCGCTGGGACTCTGAAACCCTTACTTTATACCAGATCACTTTCATTTTGCAACTCTATTCTAGACTGGACACCAAAAATCCCTACCCTATCCCAGACTCGCTAGTTTTCAGAGGCTCTATCTTCATACACTGTAATACTGATCGGTTTCCCAGTAAATGATACCCTATTTCAGACCAAAAATCTTTAGTTTCTATACCCTACCCCAGACTAACTGTTTGAAAACCATATTATTCACAGCAGCACATACCCTGCTCACCCCCTCTCAGTGCCTGTGTAAAAAGCAGTACCCGTAGAAAGGTTTTTTTTAACCACTTGCTCACACAGCCTTCCTCAATAGCTTCAGAAGTTCTTAGTTACAAATCCAAAACAGAACTTTCAGTATTTCACATCTAGATTTTTATCATATTCTTACACAATTTTGCATTGATTTTTAGCTTATAGATTTGGCTGCACACCTCAATAAAATGAAAACAGACATTGTTAAAAAAATTCCTGACCCGCATTACAGAGGGTTGGCGATCATTGACTGGGAAGGCTGGAGACCCATGTGGCCTAGGAACTTTGACTCTAAGCTGATTTACCAGAGCAAATCCATTGAAATTGTTCAAGAAAAGCATCCTGAATGGTCTATGGAAGAGCAAATTGAGGAAGCAAAAAGTCAGTTTGAAAGATCTGCCCGTTTATTGATGGAAAGCTCTATAAAGTTGGCAAGAAAGCTAAGACCCAAAGGTCTGTGGGGATTTTATGGTTTCCCAGACTGTTATGGCAACAACAAGACCAACTATCACTGCTCTGATGAGGTGACTGTTTTAACTCAGTGTATTAACAATACTTCAAATTTGACATGTCTTTCTCGGGGCTTAAAAATGACTAAAATTTAAGCTTGCTCTTTCGGCAAGCAATTCATAAGTTCTACTTGCCCGGCCAAGTTTTAAAAAGTTTTTACTTTAGCTTTGTTCACAGGTGGCTTGTCCGTATCCTTGGTATTCGGGCAAGTGAGTGGGGAAAGTTATTTGTCCAACACAACAACAACAACAACAACACTTTATTTATATATAGTGAACCAGCTAAAGTTATAGCATTAAATGAACAGCTAATTTACCATGATAAAAATAAACTAAAAAATAACAAGAAACAGAATCAAGATGCTTGGTATCTCCTTGTCCTGGATGACCGGACATGACTTTTTTCAAGCCCTGAGTCTTTTGGGTATGGAATTCCACCATTTTTACAATAAAAAATTGAAGGCTTATAGTTCTGCAATAAAACCCACTAATTTGTGGACATCTCTTTTTGGATGGTGTTCTTGGTCCTTACAAAATTATTGCCCATACATTTTTTAAATCAGAGGCTTTTTCTGGTCATGACATTGTCTATATTAATGTGGTCTGATTGTAGCTGAAATCCGGAGTGTTGTGATAAAAATCCATCCAGAGGTCAGAGAGACATTTGAACTGTCATATTCTGGGCTTAATACCCTAAAAGGTACCACGATTCCAACAGGGGTCATTTTGAATTTTAGCACCCTAAGAGGTACCAATACACAAATTTTGACCTCTAAAAGGTACGATGAGCACCCCCGTCATTTTTATATGGGAGTCCCCCCCCCGGGGGCTCTAGCAGACTACCAGCACCCTAGGAAATGTTATTGAATCAAGTCAAAATGCATTCTTGCTTCCCAAACACAAATTTTGCTTCCAAAACAAAATGTTTCCCAGTTTAGTCACATTATATAATAAGAAACAAATTATGTTTCCTTGTTTAGCCAGGCCCTAAGCACTTAAGGTCACACCTGAGGCGTGTGTTTCTCAAAACTCCCCGAGACCTTTCGGACCCGAAAGCTATTTTATTGCAGGCTGTTTACCAACCGAGATTCAATTTTTGTTTGTTTTGAAAGCTATGTAATAAATCCCAAGTCAACAAGACATTTTGCACTGGTTTTTTGGCTAAAAACTTCACCTACACTTGAAAGAAATTGAATTTGAATAGCTTTCAGGCCCGAAAAGTCTTCCGTAGTTTTGAGAAACACATTCCAGGTAACTGGCTGCAGAATTATTATTTTACAATATCTAATCCATTATTGGCATTCTGGAGGCAATATGCTGTGTAGTTTACCAACCTAAGAGCTAATTATTGCTGTCTTGCTCACAGCAAAACTCAGTTTAAATAACTCCCGCTGTGAGCATTACTAGCTAGGTCACATACAAATTTTAAATTTAAACAATGTTCTCGAAAGAATGTCTTCTTTAAAAATTTGAAGTGATTCCTATGCTGAATGGTTTGTTTGAAATCTTATACTTTATAAAGTTATTTCTGCAGTTCAATTTTATGAAATTTGGAGAAAACAACTGAGTGGTGGGAAATACTTTAGAATTCAATTTTAATGATAATGTGGTCACATTTCATTTTACAAGAACTTCTAAATGGCCTGTGGTTGGTAAACATATTTGTTAGCTATGTTAGTTAAGCAGACAGTTGTGGGGAAGGAAAGATTGTGTGATTAGCCCTAAGGAAGTCTACATTGGAGGCTACGAATTCTTTGGGTAACCATAGACAAGCATTTCATTCAGAGGGAATTGAGTAGTAATTAACTTCTAGATGAAACCATAGTTAAGTGCCAGCCATGTTTGTCGTTTAGTGGCCAACCAACATTTACAAACTCTGTTACTTACAAAACATCCTTTTTTTCTTTTCTCTTAGAACAAAGAGATGAATGACAACTTAAAATGGTTGTTTTCAAGCAGCACAGCGCTTTACCCTTCTGTCTACATCTATGACCAAGAGCCATGGAATAAAGCATATGTATATGGACGAATGGAAGAGTCATTTAGGCTGGCAAGTTTGGTTTCAAAAGAAACAAAGAGAAGATTGCATGTATTTCCTTATTTCCGTCATTTGTATGAAGGAAAACCGCTGGAGTTTGACTACCTCACTGATGTAAGCAATCATTTCTTGCACATTTGTTGTTGAGATGGGTAATTACATATTATTTTTAGCAACGCCATAAAATCCCATAATACGCAATATAAGCCCTACATTTTGGCCTGGACTTGTAAAACTTTACAACAGGTTTGTAAGTACTATAAAAGCTACCAAAAATGAATGCTGATACATACATGCATAAACTTTATCTTGGCTCGAATTAACGCAGTAGCTCAAATTAAGAGCTAATATTTTCAAGACGGAAAAATGAAAATTACAGAAAATTAAAATGAATAACAGAAAAAATATATATACTGATCCTTCTCTAAACAACAAGCAGTAATTGAAGGATGCAAAGTGCCATCACCATAAGTGACAAAAGAGCTTAAATTTGAAGCCAATTATTGGATTTCAAAGCCAAATTGTCACATGATTATTTCACTTTGAAGCCTGCAATTTTATTATCAACACAGATCTCCTTCAACCGTCCCACAACAGTAGCATGCCTAGTGGCTCCCCATTATCCTTTATTCCTCAATATCAAAATACAAATTCTGCTTTCTTGTCCCCATACATTTCATATAGCAGTAGTAAGGAGAAGTTATTAAAATATCAAGAGAATTCATCTCAGGCAATCATATCCTTAATTCTCATTACCTCTTTGATTGATTAAGCATTGATATTACAAGGAGAAATTTGATGCTGGTCACTTGAAGTATCTTCTGACCACTCTTTTAGGTTGATCTCCAGAATACAATAGGTCTGGCAGCTGACATGGGGGCAGCGGGCGTGGTCATGTGGGGGAACAGGCGTGATGAAAACACCTCCCCTAAAGTGTGCCAAGAACTTAATCACTACATAAAAACAAAGCTAGGGCCTTACTTTGAGTCTGTGCGGCGCAGCCAGGAGGTTTGCAGCGAAAACAAGTGCAATGGGCATGGGCGTTGTGTGGATAGAAAATTAATTTCATCAAGTTGGATGAGCGATGAGCTGCATTTGTATAGTAAAACATGCAAGGGATCAACAAGAAAATTTGCTTCTAATATAAGACAACATAACACTCTTCTTGAGAAAGAAGGTAAGAACATTATTTTAATATTTGTTATAAAAAAACTCTTAATTGATTGTGTTTGCAGTATTATAACCACTTTGTATCGGGGTGACACACAGGCTAGAGCAATACTCAGGGTCTAAAACTAAATACAAAAGAAGGAACTTCCTGTATTTGCTGTAGGTATTTAGACTGCTAGCATTCCCTGTCTGGATACAAGAGCAGGCAAGCAAATCATGTGAATGGCAATCAACTGAGCAAGCGACTTAGGGCACATTTCTTTGGACATATTCTGCCCATTCCAAAAACAGAATACCTCAAAATATTGCACCTATTCCTCTTGTAAAATATGGAAAGAAGTCGCTACTTTGACTATGTGATCCTGGAAAACATTTTCATGTGTGAGAATATAAACAACATAGTTTTGTTAGCGTATTCTGATTTCAGTTGAGTTGAAGTATAGGAAAGGCTAGGGAAAACACAAGTTGAAGTATAAAAAAGGGTAGGGAAAACTGCCATTCAAGTATTATAAAAAAGGCCTTTTAAAATATATCAAACAGATGCCAAACATGTAAAGGCGATATGAAAGGGGTACCATGATTTTCAGTGAAAGCCGTATATGAAAGGGGTACCTTTTCTGTCAAAAACAGCATATGAAAGGGTAAGGGTTTGAATTTTGGGGCTGAGCATTCCCGTACAAAACTTTGTTGAGTACCCCCCCCCCCCCCCCCCCCCCCCGCCAAGTACTTGCATATGCACTAATGATACCAGTATGCTTTATTTTTTCCACCAAGCCCTTATTGACATCTGCACCTTAGACTGCAAACAGTTGCTATTTTGATATTTCTCCCAGCAATAGCTGGGAAAGAAGTGAAACTCATATTCCAGAAGTCACCATTTTGTAAAAACTGGCCTTAGTGGAATTTTCTCACCCATGCATGTTCTGCTTCTTTTCAATTATCGTGCATTAATTTTTATCATTTGCTAGCTCATTACTTTAAGAATTAACATTGAAAAATGTCCGACCTGCTTTCATTCAAGTAAATAAAAAATTATGATATTTTATCCAGCTTATTTGAACGTACATAAATGAAATTTGCATTGGATATTAAATGTATTACAATGATCAATTCTGATTTTCAGATTACCATGGAAAGAAACATACACCACAGCGTGACAGGCATCACAAATCTTCAATTAAACCACATCACAGACATGGGCTGGACTCAGAACAAAAACAATACTTGATAAAAGAGCTTAGACTACTTAATGCTACAGGATCCAAGAGGATATTTCTTAATTCTCATCATAAAAACTCTTCAAAAGACTTTGTAGTGTTTATGTCCACATCAGACTCAGCTGTAGAAGTGAACAAAGCCCCTCAGGAACAGCATGATTATACTGCAGGAGGAGTTGCAGCCACAAGTGGGCTGCACTATCAGGATCAGTTTACTGAAAGGTATAAAGTGAACCTGAGGGGGGGACTCCCATATAAAAATGACGGGGGTGCTTGTCGTACCTTTTAGGGGTCAAAATTTGTAGATTGGTAGCGCTTGCGGTCCTTAAATCTAAAATGACCACAGTTAGAATTATCGCAGTACCTTTTAGGGTATAAAGCCGCAAAAATATGACAGAATGGACATGTGTTTCTTAAAATTGGTACCTCTTAGGGGTAAAAATTCATTTGAGCCACACCCATCAAACAAGATTCTGGTACCTTTTAGTGTTTTTCAAACATTTCCGACGAGCACCCCTGTCATTTTTATATGGGGTCTCCCCCCGTGGAAGTGAACTCTTTTGTACCCAGTCAAATTTTCTGTTACTGTGGTACTGTAAGAGGTGATTCTAACTTTTAACTCTGTCCTTAAGTGTAACCGTTCAAATGAAAGTTACTGAGCATTTCTTTCAGGTGGTGCTGTTTGTTATGTTGTAAAAAAAGTGGTTCTAACTTTTTAGTCTGTGGATAAATTTATAGGGTGTAAACATTAAATGAAAGCTTTTAAGTAGTACTTTCCTGTGGCACTGTGTATTATGCGGTACAAGGCGGTTCTAACTTTTGAGTCTGTGATTGAAATCCTGAAGTGTGACTATTGAGCAGTACTTTCCTGTGGTGCTTTTTATTATACTGTACAAGGTGGTTCTAACTTTTGAGTCTGTGAATGAAATCCTAAAGTGTGACCATTCGAATGATTTAGCTATAGAGGACCATTAAGCAGTGCCTTAGTTCCCTTGGTACTGTTAATTATTTTGTACAATGTGATAACATTTCATGAAACAAGGTTTACCCCCGCATGCACGCGTTTTCATGTTCATTCTTGCACTTGGCACCAATTGTATGTTTTCCCGCGCTTGGCACCATTGCATGTTTTCCCGCGCATGGAATCAGTTGCATGTTTGCCAATTGCGGGGAATATACAACTGGTTCCACTAGTTGCATTATTTTGCTTTGAGTTTCGACTGGCAAATTGCTCTCTTTGCGATTGTCGTGATTGGCCAATGTATGTTTGCATGTCAGACGTAATAACTGGTTCTACTCATTACTTTTTTGCTACTACATGTAGTTATTTTATTACAGCAGAAACCTTCCACCTTAGATTTCCAATCTTATGCCCTTTTTATTTTTTTCAGTCCCAGTTTTACAGAGACAGAAGGAAAGGGAGCCGTAAATAAGCTAATCCTTTGCAATGGTTCGACTTCAGAGTCCTCCGACTGTGAGATCATGAAAGAAAGTCCCTCGTTATTCTCGCGCGGATTTCACTTCCCACACACGTACATAGTGTTCCTGTGCGTGTCGCTTGGTTCCGCGCTTCTCGTATCATCCGCATTTATCATGAGTTACTACTACTGCAATGTTCGTAAAAAGGCGGCAGAAGATCACGAAGAAGACGATATCCCGCGCGGAGACTGATCAGCAAGAAGATAATACGTCACAAGTCATCACAAACAATAACAGTTCCCGGGAACAGTTCGACTTAAAAGCAATATATCAGGGTCCCGAAGGGTTTTAGGGCTTCAAGGCTACGGGCCTAAAAAAGCGGGGCTCCAGGGCTACGGGCCCGAAAAAGCGGGACTCCATGGCTCCAAGTCCAAAAAAGCGGTCTCCAGGGCTCCAAGGCCAAAAAAGCGAAGATTTTTAAGGGCCCCGGATTCCAGACATTATCCAGAGGGAAAAATCATGGGGCTCCGGGAAGCGGCTCCAAAGAAAAACAATCAGGGCTCCGGGGACCCACTTCCTCACTTTTCACTCCTCCTCCCCCATCCTCTCCCCTCACCAACCCCACCCCCACCCCACCCCGTCTTTGGGACCCTGAAAAACATGCAAGAGTTGATGCTAAACTGTTCACGCGACTCTGTATATGACTCGCTAGCTAGGTTATCGAAACGCATTTTTTTAGTAAAGAACTACCCTCACCCTGACGTTCACACTACAACGTGAATCACAATGGAACGTTCTCTCCGTCTTTCTATTTGGATTTAAATATTGTTTTTCATATTCAGCTTCCCTCAGGCTTGACATCGGGAGAAAATATTAACTTTCTGTAAAGGAAGCCGCTTCTGGCATGTACACAGAGCAGCCGAGGGTTGTTTAATCAAGTATTTTGCTTAACCTCGGCCTCGTAAACAATCTGACGACAGCTTTATTTTTCTTTCCTTCTTTTTTTCCTTTTTTTAAAGGCAATCAGTTGCAAAACCAGAATCAATCGCGTTTCCCGCGCTTCATTGATTGTTTGGTTTCCCGCACTTGGCAACGGTTGCATTCTTACGCGCTTGTCACGGGTTTCATTTTAACCGCGTTTTGCATCGATCACATGCATACGTGCTTGCACGAGTTGCATGCTTTCCCGTGCTTAGCTTTAGTTCCGTGTCTGCTTTGAGTTGTGGTTGGCAAGATTCGATAAGCTTGCTTTTGGTTTTCTGACAGCCATTTAGGCCCCGTCCCCACGTATCCGGATAGTTTTTAATCCGCAACTGTTTTGTTGCGGATTAGAAAATATTCGCGTCCACACGTAGCGTATTCGAATCGTACTTGCCCGTCCACACGTATCCGGATGCGCTCTAGTACCCAGGGCTCCTCTTTTAATGTCAACAAAGCATGCGCAAAGGCCAAGTTTAACTGTAAACGCGTTATTGGACAAGTCCAAGTAGAAGTGAAGCGATAACATTTCGGTCGGCCATGTTGAATATTTGCGCGGTTAAATACTGGATTCGATACTGTTACGTCAGCGTATTCAAAAATATCCGGATTCGACCCGGCGTCCACACGATGCCGTACTCGTAGCGTTTATAAAAAAAATTCCACCCTGGAGAGCAGATTCAAAAAGTTGCGGATTCGTAAGCCGAATTCGCCGGATATCAATCAATCAAAAACATTATTTAACTTAGAATTTAAGGCTAATCCGCAACAAAGAAAGATACGTGTGGACGGGGCCTTAGAAAACCACTTTACGGTTCTAGTTGCTCAAGTTCCGTGTCGGTTGGTTTTGGAAGTACGGTTTTGCAAAGTTAATCTCTAGCCCTACATTTAGTTAATCAGGAAGTATTGATAGGCGGTATTTTGTAACAAAAATAACAAACTACTTAAGGTGAACGTTTCTTGTTGTAGAAGTGTCTGGAACATCGATACCATTTCTTTTGGAAGCTACTTGTCCGTTGGTCTGGAGCAGGTCTCTATTGAGATTTAGTGATTCGTTTTCTTTATTTAATTTAGTATTGAACAATTTTGAAAGTGCAGCCATACCATAGCTTTGTATAAGGGTCCCACCAACCTGTTGCGTGTTGCTTGTGTTGTGTTTAAGGCTCAGTGGGAGACTTTATAAGTTGATAAGCCCATTCATTCTCTTCTACACTGGTTCACGTATTAAAAATACTAAAACTACTGAGGTCTACTTTCTTGTATTGTTGTTTTCCCCTATGGAAATTTTAAAACGTTTGTCACATCTCCACTTCGCCTTTCTACGGAGCTAAGTATTCGATTGGCCTCTTGGAACTAAATGCCCCCCAGAAAAGCCCCCTCTTCTCCGCTGGGAGATAATTTTCATAGGCTTTCTATTTCCAGTTAGGGATTGTGGTCAAAGCTGTACTAAATATTTGATTTAGTACCTTTGCATGCTCTCACATAAAATGCCCCCTGCTGAAACTATCGTCATGGCAAAAGCTTGCTTTATTTTCTTAAAATAGGAAGAAAAAAATCGCCAAAACTGATGAACGCAAAGAAATATGAATTAAAAAGACAAAACAACGACTAAAAAACTCAAAATTTCACCAGAATGGTAACTTTGATTTCTTGACCGTCTGTCACGAAATCAAAATTGATGAACTCAGAGTAATCCACTTCCATCCTTGCAATCCTGCACTTTTTATCCAAACTGCTGCTTGTGTTTTGCACTATAGAATCTTATTTGGTGGCATTTGGCGATAAAGCATGGAAATTAAGTAACCACAGTTTCATTATTTCGGCGGGACAGTGTCCCTTTTCAGCAATTTTTCCAAGATTCAGGGAAAGAGCTTTGAAAAAACTAACCAATTTTTTCAAGTTGCAATCCATTTCTATCCGCAGTCTAAAGGTGATGATACACGGGACAATTCATTAGTTAGCGCAACAAAATTAAAGACAGGTATGTTACACGAAATAACTTGAGCAAAATTCTTTTTTTTTTTGCGTTGCAAGTTTTTAAAGCTGATTCAAAAAATCGCAATCCAAAAGTTGCGAACAAAATCGTCCACGCACCTATGTTGCACCAAAAATCGTCGTTGCCAATCGTCCCGTGTATTGTACTACTAGTTTTATAACGCCGGTTAACAAAGCTGGAGCATCATTTTTAGATTTCATTTGATTTTAATATGTTTTTGGTGTTTCAAAATGACGCTAAAAATAGGTGACATTGGCCATTTGACTAGGACTCAAACGCTTTTCGAGGACGCGTGTGCTTATAATATAGTTGTGATAATAAAATGTTGTTCAATGTTGTTCATGTTGTTAACGTAATGACCACACACGTCTGCAGTTTTGACTCTTCATTTCAAGGAACTGAATAACCGAAACAGAAATTTAATTTCCTTTGGCTAGTCAATTTATAAAAAGTGCAATACAACTTTTACCCCAGGGTAGCACTCGGGTATTTATAGTAACGAGGGGGTACACGAAGACCTTTTGGCGGCTTTTTATGGGTTAGAAATATTGTAGTGACTTTTTGGGGTGAAAGATTTTGGTGAGGACTATTTGGGAGGTCGGCGAAAGCGTAATTTATTTATGAAGAGAAAGCGACTCTTTAGAGGTGGGGAGCGGGTACATTTGGGGATCTGACACATGCTAATTAGTGCTAATTAGGACGAAGCTATCCTAACTTGCTGACAGCAAGCTCTCGGCCTCATGAGTTGGGGTACGGGGAGAAGGCCAGGAGCGAGATGCGGTCGTGACAAATGCAAGTAAAGGGGCTCGCCTCAGGAAACAGAACTTGAGTAAAAAGGAAAAATAAAATTTTCCCAATATTTTGACCTGCCTTCGTTCGAACTATACAGAGGTTATACGGTATAAACATGGGATTGTGAAATACGAATCCGGGATGACTGATAAAAAATATATAGGTCAAAAGGTCAGTCGGTTTGTTCTAAGAAGGCTTACGTTTCCTACACGCTTTCACTTGTGCAAATGCTAAAGATGATATCTCCATTCTAATTAACCCAATAAACCAAATAACTTCGAAAACTAGAAAAAAAAAACGTTTCATTATGAAATTTGAAACAGCTTGGGGCAAAACTAATTAAATGGAAATTTCTTCACTAAGACTTATCTTGTTTACCTTTTCTGTTAAGTAGCAATTGTCTAATATACTGGCCGCATAAGCTGTATCAACTTAATGCTCACGAAAAGCGTGCCTGTAAACATAATCGCATGTCATGCCAAGGAAATATAAGGAATTTACCTCTCAACCGAAATGTTGCCGAAATATCTTTCAAATAAGCCATTTTACTAATCATCTTAGGAGAGAACTGAAAATCGTCTTTATGTAGCACAACTCCCCAAAACACTTCGATGTTTTGCCAAGGTTACTTTGGTCAAATTTAACTCCCAAGAGTGCCAGAAATCAAAATTCGTATAAAATTTCAAATTTCAGTTTGTAAAATATTGAAAAACAAGTGGTACCATGCAAAAGTACTGCTGAAGAGGTTTCATTTGAATGGTCATGATCACACCATAGGATTTCATCCATAAACTCAAACGTTAAAACTACATTACATGTCTCCATACTCGTAATTGGCTCTAGGAGTGAACTGAAGGGTTACTGAATAGAGGGCAAGGAAACAGCAGTGTTCAAGTTACAAATCGGCTTTTGCGGGATGAATTCAGTTTTACTTCCTACGTTCACGTCAACCCCATCCATTTAATTTTTCGTCATTAAACCCGTTTTCCCCGAACATATGCGGAAGGACGGATACTAGTGACAACACTGTATCTTCTTGTACTTCCCTATGCCGTGTATGATATGAAACAGTTTTGCCGTATTTCAATTTTGAGGTGTGGCTGTTTTGATGGTTTTCCGAGGTCTACTTTTTTTTTGCGATTTAGGAAGATTTTTTTCTTTTCTGAGTGGGTTTAGTATTTGTAAATCCACAAATATTTTATTATATGATTTGCAATACTGATAAGTAAATTGAATTTCACGAAATATGGAAACAAACACTTTCAAACAAGCTCAATTGTTGCCAGAGTATGTCTTTTAGTAAATGACTTGTGAGAGCTATTTTTTTCAGGTGATTTTGATAGCGGAACAAATATTTTTTTTTTACTTCGGGGAAATTGCACTGATCGTGACTGCATCAATTTTCCATTGACCCAAAGATGGCCTTTTATAAAGTCCACAAAACTTTATGCCAATTGCCACGAACACAAATACACTCCCGTCCTCCCTCCTTCCTTCCTTCCACCCTCCCGCGGGGATCAACAATGCCGCATTATCACACCCCCTGACGGGGAATCGACTAACGTCGCACAATCAATCTTCAAACACCCCCCCTACCTCCCCCCCCCCCCCCCCCCCCACCCTCAAGTCGCACATCTTTCTTCTTTTTTCGACTTTTTCAGGTACGCGCGCACGTGCGTGCATGCGTACAGGTAGCTACGCCCCTGTTCAAGGTATAACTCTTTTTCAGCATAACTTCCTTTGTTGTACACGTTCGACTCTTTCAATGCATTCCGGAAACAATTATGTACACATGCAGTAACAATAATATTTATTCTGGCTGGACGCTCTCTCTCTCTCTCTTAAAAATGTAAACAAATCAGAAACTCTCAAAAGCTGAACAATCATGTCATCAGAACAGGAAAGAAAACAACTTGGCCGTGGAATGATAACGTGTCGCTTTCAGCAAGGATTATAGATTGTATCGACCAAGACATCTGAGAAGATGCGGCAAATTATCGCATGCGCGCAGGAGACTGGAACTAGACTACAAAATCAAAATGGCGGCAGTGGTCATGACTAAATATTTATATGAGAGAAACATGTGGAGTAAATGCCCAGCGCGGTTTTGTCTCTGTTGACTTCGCGGAAGACCTTCAGATGAGGCGTTTCGATTATGCGTTTGGGACCGTTTTGCCTGCACAAGCCTTCGCTAAAGCTGTTTTTGGCCTGTGTTTTTACATTCGTCATCACGTTGTACTTGTTTTGGAGTGGATGTGAAGTTTCGACGCTTCCTACAACGAAATTGGAAGAGATAAGAGGTTTGCGACAATTTGTTGCAGATTGCCCCAAGTTAATTACAAAAACAAGCAAAGAAGAAGACGAGGCAAGTGAAAGAACGGATTTAACTAAGCCTAAGCCAGCAATAAACCAAAACACTTGCCCCAATATCGAGCGTATCGACGCGATAGTGAATGGCGAAAAGAAATTCGAGGCAAGGCTCGATGGAGACGAAGCCTACGTCCCGTTTTCATTCGTAAAGAAATATTTTGATATCTATGGCGAATTGCAAGAATTGGAAGGAAAAACTGTGCTAGATTGGCGACATTCGTACTCGGAAATCCACGGATCAACTAAACCGGGAATTGCTTACGAAACGAAGGGACCTTTTCTCTGGTTCGAAACTTATCATGTCGAAGGTCGCACTCGAGTTAAATGCATTAGCGGGATTGAAGAGGTGCCCGTTTCATCGCAATGGAACCCAAAAGGACACTTTTATCCGATTCAGATAGCGCAATATGGCCTTTCTCACTACAACATGTTGCAACTCGATGGAGATTCTGAAGGGAAGGAAAAGGTCTTTGAAGATACAGAAAGCTTATCTGACGTCAACTGGAACTGGGCAGCCCCACAGAGTGCACAAATATCCAACGTGTTTGACAAAGAACGCAATACTCGAGTTTTCCAGTTTTCAACCGCAGGTAAGCTTAAATACAATGGTTTCAGATTGTTATTTTGCGCACGTTATAAATTTACGTCTTTATTTAGGGACAATTTGGCTCTAAACACTGCGTGATTTTAATTAAATACATTGTAAACCTGCTAAATGCAAATTAACAACACTTGTAAGTTGTAAATTCTGTTTTCTTCCTTTTTTGATTGCAATCCGAGAACTTTGGTTTAAAAATTGAGAGCAGCAATTTCCTTTTCGATGTGTAATCTGTTTGTTTTGTTAATTTCGCTGCAAGCGAATTAAAATAGCCGCTGTAATTTTTCCAGGGACCGACAAAGAAATGTAAACATGTTGAAAACACGAAACCATTGTGTATAAATTTCAATAGGATTTCCATTTCTTCACACCTAAAACGAGTGAAAAGCAGCGAAGAAGGAACATTTCAATTTGTAAGGAATTTTATCAGTGTATTTTAAAATGAAAGTGGTGTTAATTTATACGATGGACGTGATGTTCTAAGTAAACAAATTCCAAAATTCTTGTTCATAGATAAGCAGCCTTTATCGTTCCCATCTGCCGTTGATTCTCTTTTGATAAGCGCCGCATAAATCAGCGAAAGCGCGACAAAATGTGTAAACCATCACCCGCAAAGTTAAAGTCTTTCTTTTTCACCTTTGGCAAATGTCCTTTTAATCATTGTATTCAAAAATTCCTTATTTATTTTCTAAGTAGCTTGAAAGGGTTTTCGGCAGTTCCTTTCTCACCACAAATCGAGATAAAACACTTTAACGCCTTATTGAAAACCGATTTAAACCGTATGGGGTGTCCACAAAACTAAATCTTTAATTCCTTCCTAGAACCTGACATGCAGCTGAAATCATCTAATTCTTTGAGTATAGTGTTATGGTGTCTGTCTTCTGTCTTATTAAGTCAGAAAATCACTACTTTCGAGCAACAGAACCTCTGAATTAATTAAAAGGAAATAGTCAGCGCCTATCGCAATACCCAGACTTTAGATTCCTACTTGATAAATTACCCTAGACTGACCAGCTTTATCTGTAACAATATTTTGGTCAGCGATCTCTTCTTTGATTCCGTTATCATGTTTCAGTTGGTTTTAATCACATTTTATTCTTTTGCTTAACAATTTTTTTTCTCAAGGAGGGACATCTTTCTTTGATCTGTATATTGTTACACATTTTACTAATACATCTCCTTTTTATAACATAAACATTTTACCATGCATGGGACTGTTTTTTTAACCTTTCTGATGATCTTTGTCTGTGCATAATAACCTTTGTGGCCTTGCCAAATGAATACATTTTAATTAAGTTTTGAATTGATTTCTTTAAACTAATGAATGGGGAATTTTTTTGTTACCAACACCCTTTACTTAAAACATGTTGAAACGCTTCCAGCAAAATTCCGTGACCACCATAAAACATTAAAGAAAAGTTAGTCTATCTTTAAAATGTTTTCTTTTAGCCCTGAAGTTTACATTTGAAAAGAAACTTTCTTATACATAATGGAGACTGATAATGGTGATTGTTGCAATCATAGAGAAAAAGTCACATTATGTGACACTTCAGATTCAGTGCTATTTCAGTCCCTTTAAACACTTATTGTGGGCAACTTCAATATTGTAAAAAGAAAGCTTTCAATTCTGTTTTGTAACATTTTGAAACGTAACAGCACAATTAAAGTACTGCTCAACAGCTTTTATTTTTATGGTCATGCTAAAGGATTTCATTGACAGATTCAAAAGTAAGAACTACATAGATGGCATAGATCAAGGTTTGACTCTAGCATTGAAAAGACCGAGTGAATGTAGAGTTGAGGTATATTCTATGATTGTAAAACTGGGAAAACACTTTAGAATCTAATACTTTGTTTCTTAATTTAGTTTACAGACTCAATAGTAGATTAATTGGCTTTCAAGTGATCAAATCATCATGAGAGCAGTGCTAAAATGCTGAATTATTATCATGATAGTTCAAGGTGTGAATGATATAAAGATGCATTTCAAATGTGCCATGTTTAAACATGTAATGCTTTCTTCGACTTGTTTCCCAACAGTTGGCATCTCGAACATAACTAAAATGCTACAAATCCCATACCAAAATGCTAAAAAGCCCATGCCAATTCAAGATTGAATTTACCAAAATATGGCATGAAAAAATCACCCAAAGCCCCAAAGCTGCAATACCACAAACCACAATATCCCGGTCTTATACCATAAACTGACTGTTGACTTAAGCACAGGTCTCTATATATATAATTTCCTTTCAAGCACATTCTAACAAGATGTGTTTCTTCATGTATGGCAAGCAATTTTCATGCTAAAAGCATCCTTTCCTGCTAGCATATCGTGCCTGGGAGAAATGGAGTCACTTCCTAATCTAGCATTAACCCTTGCTTCACTTGCACCCTTAAAATTTGTGGATTCGCAACTCACTTGCAGGTTATTTTGGTGCAAAAAAGTGCTGCTCAGTTCCTACTCCATACAATAGTTGTTACAGAGTTCACTATATAAATGTCACAAGATAACTGTATTTTGCATTTTATGGTATGTTGTTACCAGGCATTTTGTTTTAGCATGACTTCTATTGCACACAACAATCATAACAGCACCCTGAAGACAAATAAATTTTAACAAAATATTTTATGAAACAGTTCTTTCTTCTCAATTACAGTATAAAAAGCATAGTTTTCTGGTCAAAATGTAATGCATTTGTCAGACATAAACAAGGCGACAACAAGGCCACACAGGAAGTAAATATACAATTTCCTGCTTAGATTTATATCAACAAAGTGATGAATTCCAAGGTTGGAATTTTAAAAGGTCTGAAGTGTTCTTTACCACCTCTGAGCAGTGTTTACTAGTAACTCAAGACATCAGATAACTGTTTATCACCAAGACCAAACTTGTGGAAGGAAACAACTGCTGTGTTTTGTGTTGCATTTAACTGACCAGTACCATTGCTGGAAAATAACATAATAATTTCAAATCTTTCCTTGAAAGGTCAAACTGACAGTTTGCTAAAGTGTAGATGTAGAATAGGCATTTGGATTGAACCTCTACAAAGAATACCGTACAATGTACATAGTTGGTACTGAATCTTTGGTCTCCCAAAATAAATATGTCACCCATATGTTTATCCTAGTAAATATGTCACACATATGGTACACCTTGGTCACACCTTGCTAAAACATTTTAGTTTACAGTACTGGACAGAAGTAGACAAAAGTATTACCTAACAGGGAACTCGAGCAGAATGCATTTGCCTGCGATCTGCAAAGTTGTCAAAAACTTGAGATTCTTGGTACAATGTTTTGTAGATCTCAAGTTTTTGACATGCAAGTGCATTCTGCTCCAAGTTCTCTGTCCAGTACCAGCTTGTAACTATTACTTGCAAAACTCCTTGATTAAGTCTGCGACAGTCAGACAAAATGCATTTAATAAATAGATTCCATTTGGCCGTGTGTCTGTTTAGTTATAGATCACAGATGACGTCAAAATGTGGTAAGAACAAAAAAGTGGCACACGAGCCGCAGGCGAGTGTGTCACTGATGTTCTTACCACATTTTGACGTCTTCTATGATCTTTTACTGAACAGACACACGGCAAAATGGAATCTATTTGTTTTATACAATGAACAGAAAAGTAAAAAGAGTAAAATTATGATCATGCCTTGTAGTGCTCAACTGTTCGAAGATTTGTTCCAGTTGAGATATTTTTTAAGGCACCAAGAACACTTTTTGTCTTGGTTTCTTCTTTTTCTTGCTCATAAACAGCTCCTGCTTAACATTTTTTGACGCTTTCACTTGCTCAATCCAGAATAATCTTGCAAACATTTTCAAAACTGTGCGCCATGTTTGACAAAACAAACGATTTTTCTATGACGTCAGCCGTGCGTCTGTACTCCGATAGATCATAGGCAACGACCAATCACTGAGCGAGTAGTATTCAGTTCATTGTATAAAAGAGAATAGACAAGCTTTACAATTTTAGTGTGCATGGTGCTGCTCACAGCTTTAGCTCTTTAAAAAACTTTGAATTCCTTTCTTGTCATTTGCTGAATAAATTTATTTTTTTTATTTTTGTGGAAGATATACGTATTAGAGAAAAAATTGCTGCTAATTTAGAATAAAAAAAAATCAGCACTGGTTCTGTTCTAATGTTGTAACAATCTTAAATAGCAGTTGAATGCCTCCAATAGACTATTATCAAAATTTTTATCAATAAAAGAGTTCATATCTGTATTTTATAAATTTCATGAATCTAACAAGTTGAACATGTCAGATATTTAATTCAATTCATTTGGTTCAACGATTCTAAAAATAAAGTTTGCACACAAGAAATAATTTTACAGTAAATCATCTTGTGATTGTCAGCACCATACTTTGTAGAGTGATATAGGTATCCCAGGTATTTATTATTGTAACTAGTAACCAAAACCATTTGGGGGGTGGGGCAAAAAGGGGGTAAAAATTCAGTTCGTTTCAGCAATGTTATTTATATTAAAATTGCATAATAACAGCAAAAAATGGTAATTTTTGGTATTCATTTTGTTTGTTTGTTACATAGGACGAGGATTGTATGCATAATACCTTCAACCTCACTTTAAAGTAACTCTCACACTCTCTGCCAAACCGGTTTGGTCTTCTTTGTGTTTTAGACCAAGGACATCACTCCCCAAGAGTGGCCATCATCAATGTTCTAGAAAAATCCTTAAGTGCTTATTAAAACTAAAAGTACCAGAGGGACCGAATAGCTTTTATTTGACTCAAAAGTTAATAGAACTACCTTGTACAGCACAATAAACATTACCACATGAAAGTAAGTACTGCTGAAGTGCTTTCATTTGAATGGTCACACTGTAGGATTTCATCCACAGACTCAAAAGTTAGGGGTAGTCCTGCACTTGTCCAAACGATGTCTGTGAAAAGTTAGAACCATCCTGTACAAAATAATAGACAGTACCACAGGAAAGCACTGCTCAATAGCTAAATCATTTGAATGGTCACACTTTAAGATTTCATCCACAGACTCAATTGCTAGAAGACCTAGAAGCACTTTGAACAGCATAATGAGGAGTACCACAGAAAAGTACTGCTCAGTAGCTAAATCATTCAAATTTTTATACTTTAGGATTTCATCACAGACTCAAATGTTAGAACCACCTTGTATAGCATAATAAACGTTTAACCACAGCAAAGTACTGCTCAATAACTTTCATTTGAATGGTCACACCTTAGAATTTCATCCACAGACTCGAATGTTAGAACCACCTTGTACAGCATAATTAACAGTGCCACAGGAAAGTAGTGCTCAGTAGCTTTCATTTAAATAGTCACACTTGAGGATTTCATCTACAGACTCAAAATTTAGAACCACGTTGTCCAGCATAATAAACAGTACCACAAGAAAGGACTTACTGAGAAGCTTTTATGGCCACACTCACTGTAGGATTTTATTCATACTCAAGAGTAAGAACAACCTTGGCTTACACAGCATATTCAACAGTACCACATGAAAGTACTGCTCAATACATGGTGTTTGCGCGCGGATGGTGGGTTAACTGTGTACAGCTATTTCAATTAAGGTTGTCGGATGAGACCTTCAAGCATACTCAACGAGACCGCAAGTTACTATGGGTAGTTGTAAATTGGTCTTAGCTTTAGTTCGCGGTTTTTGCGTTTGTTAGTTCGATGAATGAGGTGGATGTACACCATAAATGCTTGCCTTCGCTGTATGGACGAGGCATTTTAATTTGCATTCGTCAACTTATCGTATTCATTAAAATCCCAAAGTACCTTGCGGTCTCGTTGCGTACGCTTGAAGCGATCATCCGACAACCTAAATTGAAACAGCTGTATACAAGGAAATGACGTTATTCATAAATGGTGGCCGATTTATTATTCTTTTATATTCATGCTAATCAGCCCAACTAGCCTCATTTTAGAGCAAAAATTCTTTTGAATTTTGCACATGCTAACGAGGCTAGTTGGGCTGATTAGCATGAATATAAAAGAATAATAAATCGGCCGCCATTTAAGGTTATCTTATTACAGAACGTTTACCCGGTGGATGGAGTGGCTTCATCAATAAAAACGCACTGTAGATAAATATCGTCTCCAACTTTGAACTGAATTGTGATTTTGGTTTAACGTTTACTCGTAGAGTGGCTTCATAAATAAATATTTATGGCACTGGAGATAATTATTTTCCTTTTGTTCTCCGACGTTGAGCTGAATTGTGATTGTGGTTTTAACCCGGAGCTTAAATCAGATTAGACAAAAGTCCGCGCCCCAGGCACGAAAGGTGTTGCGGCGAACACATCATAGAATCTGCACTTGATTTGAAAATCGGTAAATGTCTTGATTTTCGTCTTGATATCCCGGTGCCGAAATTCAGTGGCCAGTTAGACGATAAATAAGCTCAACAGGTCGTTGGTTTAGATTAAACACCATAAAAAGTAACAATCTGGAATTAATTGCTATTTCTTGATAATCGATTGCGGTTGTTATCATAAGACTGAAGAAACATGTATAATGTTCAAAGACCTACAAATGTTCTCTTTATCATATTTAATCCATCGAAAGATTGAAAATTTCTGAAGCATTGCCAAAGGAAGTGAGCCGTTAATTTTGACGTGTTGTATGGCTTCACAATTTTTGAGTTACAGATGGTATAAGGAACGCTGTCTATCCAAATGGTTTTGCTCGTGTTTAGGTAACTAGCAGAAATATTTCTTGGATAAACATGAACCTTGTGCGGATAAAATCTTTATCTAGGATGTCTCCATTGTCGCAAGGTTTGTAACTGTATGGTCGTGCTGAAAATGAATAGAGTCTATTCTTAGGTAGTTCTAACATTTGAGTCTGAATGAAATCCCACAGTGTAACTATTCAAATAAAACCTACTAAGCAGTACTTTCCTGCATGTAGTACACTGTGCAAGGTGGTTCTAACTTTTGCCAAAGTCTGTGGATGAAACCCTACAGTGTGGCCAGCGAAATGTAAGCTAGTGAGCAGGCAGTACTTTCTTTGTGGTACTGTTTATTATGCATGCTGTACAAGGTGGTTCTAACTTTAAGCTACTTTAAACTTACTAGCACTTTAATTATTTGCTGTTCGTTTCTCCATATATTTCGAAATGAAATACAGTATTTCCATATCCAAATACAGTATTCACTATTGTATTTTTGTCGGCGGCTTTTGGAAATCAAAGGGTTGCATTGTACTATCATGAAGTCAGATCTTTAATACCTTGGACCGGCAAATGTTTTGCAATAAATACAGTAAACTTAAATGCTCTTAATACATAAACACAGAAGCAGCAAATCCTCTTTTATTAATCTTTGGATGAAGTCGTTTAGCGACGATTCAGATGTAAGCGGACTAATTTTATGTTCTATTGTTTGCTTTGGAGTTTTTTCCCAGGGAAAAAAATTGAGAACATATTTGTACACATGTAGTTGGAGTGTCAGCAAGTGTAAATAGTTATGACTTTGAAAAGTCCTTAATCGTCTTCATCTCGCCTCAGAGACGCCAGATCAATTAACAAATGCTTCACGAATGACAATTAACACTTTATCTTGTTATCACAGGTGTTGCAGGAAATCGCTTCAGATTAAAAGTTGCCGCTAAACGTGCTAAATTAAATGGCTTGTATGGCTGTGTATCTGTTGTGGTGCGCGGGAAACCACGTCACGCTTTTAGAAGAAAAATCTTGGCACTTCGCACACCTTTTTTGAACGTCTTTGTCGCTATGTTTATTTAGTTCTTTCACCCCCATTAATACCGGATTTCGTTTCGTCAGTCGACATTTCAAATACCAATTTGTGAATTGCACACAGATGTTTAATTTTGGAAATTCTCGGCGTGTGAAAGGTCAGATATCGTTTCTGCCTGGCATGGAAATTAACATGAAATTGAGATGATTGTTGTTTATTTTATGAAGTTCAGTTTGTAGTCCACACTTCTCGAGAGTTACTCCTTTTCTATGACAAACCCGACACGAAAGAAAGTGAAAGAAAATATTGAAACGTCTTGAATGCGGACAGACACCTGATAGCAGGGTTTTTTTTCGCGAGAATCGTGGGTTTTGTTTCATAAACTGCAAGGCTCAGCCCCCGGGGGGGGGGGGGGGGGGGGTACTTGACTAATATTTGGGTATAGGGGTGCCGCTGTGGGTCTGAGAGCCTGACCCTGTTTAGGACAAAAAAAAACGAAAATACCTACCCTGTGTAGGACAACATCCTCTATTTTAGGACTCTGTCTAGGACACGGCTTGTGCGTGGTTATTGATCTGAGCTTTAAAAAAATGTAGACTGATCCTTTGAAAAGAAAACGACTTCGCCTTCGCATGAATATACAAATCACGACAAGGCAAGTCACCACAAGCACTTATTAACTGGAACCATACCCTGCTTAGGACAGATTCAGACCCTGTTTAGGACAGACTCGCGTTAAATTATATACCCTGTTCAGGACAAAAATGCCAAAAACCATACCCTGTCTAGCGGCACGTCCCCGTATAGGTCATATAAGGGAGTACCCCCCCCCCCCCCCCCCCCCCCCCCCCCTCCCGGGGGGCTCAGCTCAAAGACAGACTTGGCGTTTCGTCCGTGTAAAATTCTGTAAACTTCATAATTTCGGTACTGGAATTGCACCTCTAAATTCATCCAAAACATAAACACAAAAAAGCCGTTTTGAAAACAGTTTATATTTTCTATATCAAATTGGGAGTTCAAATACGTCTGGGTAGACTTTTTAAAAAACAATTTACAGTTGTAATATCTCTCCAACGCTACGCAGACATAATTATCTTCGTGGGATTGTCGCATGTTCGACCGATCCCTTAAAGCCTGATTTTCACCATCGACATAAGCATAAACATATTAAGCGTAAGCATAACAGCGCTCATGCCCGATGAAAACTAGCCCGGCATAAGCATAAACACAAGCGCAAGCATAGTCAATGTTAGTTTTCACTTGACGCAAATTCTTTTGCTATCGCCTATACTTATGTCTCTGGTGAAAATCAGGCTTGTCCGACATAAAAAAAACACTGGCTCAAGGCGATGCATTTCTAGCACAGTCGAACCACTCAAAAGCGATCGCCTCTTGTAAGCAAAGAAAGACCATCAAAGATCAAAATTGAAGAGATATCCCAAATTTCATGTCATAAAATCATTGAAAAACAAATGGTACCATGCAAAAGTATTGCCGAAGAGGTTTCATTTGAATGGTCAAACCATAGGATATCTGATAATTTCAAAAGTTAGAACTACACTACATGTGAGTGAAAGGGTTAAGATGGCTCCCTAGAGTTTTACCAAAAGCACCTACACTAAATTATCACGAGTTACAAAATAAAAACTAATTTTATTAGTAAAGATACCCATGTATTTATGCTTGTTTATCAATTTTCTTTTTTTTTTTTCGGTACAGGCTGTTGCCATAGCAACAGAGCATCTAAGGAATGGGATAATGTGGAAGAATTTTCTTCTTATTTCTGTTGCAACTTGTCCACAACAGCATCTTTTGTATTCAAAACCTTTTACTGTTCGCTTAAGTAAATCTTTGAACCATAGGACATCAGAGCGCTGCTAAAATTGGGCCGGATCGCAGGTTACGCAAAAGTTGGCGGCGAGAATTTGCCGAGTGTTGGAAATCTCGATGCCTTCACCGTTACGTGTCTCAAAATGCTTCGGAAGTTTTGTAGTCTTGATCTCCGTGTTTGTTTGATCGATTAGCGTGGATTTTAGCTAGCCAAAGGAGCTTTTTGCGGTTTTTTTTTATAGTACCAGTTTAGCACGCGCCCCAACAAAGAGTTGTTGTCATTTGTTTAAGTTGAAAGGTTTAATTATGACTATTTTTGTTTGGTATTTAAACCGCTAAAAATAGCAGAAATAGTAGGTTACGTATGAGTAGCACAGAAGTAAAACTTCCCGGCCTGAAGCTTCAATAAACTAAAAACTACATCAGTCCCCAACCTCGTTCCCTGGGTTTTTCCCTTTTAAGCATAAGCGGAAGCATAAGAATTTGTGTCAAGTGAAAACGAACACTGGCTATTCCTGCGCTTATGTTTACGCTTATGCCGGGCTCGTTTTCACTGGACTAATTTAATTTAATATTTAATGGCAATTCAATTTGCGCTAAATTTTTCTGTTTGTCATTATTTTATAAAATCGAGGTTTTATTCAATTTTTACCAACAAGGAGGGAAAGGGTAAGACGTTCAATAACGAGATTTTTGTGGATTTTTTTTTCTTTCAGGTTTGTCCGGTGAAGGGGCTTCCCTCAGCATAGACAGTGCCACCAAGGATTATATATTAACATTCGATCTCCTCCTTCGTGGCGAAGTGCGTGTTTCGGTTGTCATAGAAACAGACAATTCTGTTTTTCACACGGTGCATTATACCACGAACAACGAGCTTCTTTCCTCGACGGAGTCAGAGGTTTATTACGGACTAGGTCACTGGAAAGGCTGGAGAAGAATTGTGCGCAATTTGGACACCGATTTAAGGAAAGGGCTGCGTGTTGGTGAGAAAAAAAACAGCAAAAAAGGAAAGCTGTCACTGACTGAAATACAAAGTATCACTCTTCATGGAAAAGGTTCCATAGATAATATTTCATTGGCGCATACTGCTCATGCGCACTTTTTCCTAGCCGCTGCCAAGTGGTTCTTACGTCATCAGAACGAGCAGGGCAACTGGCCAATCACCGTCAAGCGCACTGTCATCGACGGCGTGACGTTGTTACCAGACTGGTACTCTGCTATGGCCCAAGGGCAGGCCATGTCCCTGCTAACCAGGGCTTATTTATACACTAAAAACCAAGCGTATTTAACTGCAGCTTTGCGAGCGACTAATCTATTTCGAGTGAAGTCTAAAGACAAAGGCGTTTTAACTACGTTCATGAATCAATATCCGTGGTACGAGGAGTACCCGACATCACCACCTCTCCTTGTCCTCAATGGCTTCATTTACTCCCTGCTTGGACTTCACGACTTGAAGCTGACTGCGAGCCCGCAGCGTGCCACTGAAGCAGCGGAGTTGTTTGATCAAGGCATGCGTTCTTTAAAAGCCTTGCTGCCGCTTTACGACAGTGGCTCAGGCTCCTTTTATGACTTGCGTCACATGACTATGCACATCGCACCAAATTTGGCGCGGTGGGATTACCATACGTTGCACGTGAGCCTTCTGTACTTTCTAGCTGGTATTGACTCTGATCCTGTTTTTAGGACAACAGCAGTACGCTGGGAAGGTTATGCTAAAGGAAAGAGAGCTAAACACAACTAGAAAGAACGTAATGTTCACCCCTTCATCCAGCGTTCGCTCTTCGGCATGACAAGCCTTTCCCTCGCTAAAGTCACACGGAGCGTTCTTTTAGGACTTTTTTGGTCTATGTGATGTGACCATTCAAATGAAACCTCTTCAGCAGTACTTTTGCATGGTACCATTTGTTCTAACTTTTCAGTCTGTTGATGAAATCCTATGGTGTGACCATTCAAATGAAACCTCTTCAGCAGTACTTTTGCATGGTACCATTTGTTCTAACTTTTCAGTCTGTTGATGAAATCCTATGGTGTGACCATTCAAATGAAACCTCTTCAGCAGTGCTTTTGCATGGTATCATTTGTTTGTCAATACTTTACAAAATGAAATGTGGGAATTTTCTTGAATTTTGATTTATGAGTTAAAGGATTAATACAAATCCAAAAATACACTCAGCTCACGCCTTGCGTTTCCTTTCCAAACGCGCGAAAGCTCAGCGCGTGAGATGGAGCAAACTAGCTTTTTATGCTATAGGGAAGGAAACAATGACAGGACGGCTACCCCCCACCCCCGAACACTTCGCGATAACGAACACCCCATTATTACGGGTCAGCATTTGAACTACAGACGAATAAGATTTACTAAAAGTAACTTGAGCAATTCCAGACTCCCTCTGTTACGGGTAACAACTAAGAGTGGTTCGGAAGGTGTTAGTTACACGCAGTAGTTGACTGACAACACACGGAATATCAGTTTCAAAACAGAACGCAGTTTTTACAATTGCAAGTAAAACGCGTTTCTTTCATCCTTTTTTCTGCTAGAATTAATGGAATGTCATTCTCCGCTATAAATAACGATACTCTTCGTTTTAAATTAAGTAGAAATTTTAGCAAATTTATCACATTTTTATTTTGCACTCTAAGGTAAAGGGGGATTGGTAACAGACTGTCAACAGTCATTCGACGCTGATTGGTATGATCAAGAAGTTATTTATTCCCCAATCGTATTCTAGGGCTTAATTTTTTATTTGTCTCCCCAGTTATGACACACGGGCTTGTTTTTGATAAATTTGATGTATAATACTCGCTTTTAATGTATATTTTATCAAATAATTTGCACTTGTTGTTTTGGAGGTAACATTCTCAAGAAAGGGGACTATAAATGTGGAAGGACCTATCAATTATGGTCAGCCAAACACAACTCGGATATCACCGATGTTGCCACGTGATTTTGTTAAATTTTGATGCAGTATGAAACAAATACAAAACAAATCGTAAGACTAGAGTTACAGCATTCTTGTGAATAAGAATTGCAAATTAATAATTCTCCCTCACAATCCTTTATTTCATGTATATTATTTCACAATCCTTCGTACTATTAGTTTTTCTCTCGAATTTTCAGAAACTAATTTATTATATAGATGACAATTATACCAAGCACTAAATATTGGACATGTCACGCCCTTATGTGATCGTTAGTTAACAAGATTTGTGCTATTAATTAATTAATGGGACATAATTATCACAAAAACTCAAATGAACTTCCAACGGAGAAAATCCTCTGGTTTGTATAGTATGCACACCCAGTGAAAGTAATGCTTCGAGCTTGAATAAAATGATCTTACAACATGTTTCAACTGCACTCGTGTTTTTATTCTTGTCTCTTACGTTGAAAGGGAGTTGCATGAGAAACCTGCATTTTTAATGCCTAAAAAGCTGCTTTTGTCACAATCAAGCTCGTTCAAAAGGACTTGCGTCAAATGTCAAATAATGTACCTTGCTTTTTAAATATAACACGCAAAGAAACCTGTAAAGAACAAAAGGACAATTTTATCGATTATCCGCAAACGAAGAATCAAAGGCTCCTATGAGGCAACTCATGAATAAGAAATAATCGAAATAAAAGCTAAAATATTCTTCACCGAAAAATTCATAGCGGCAAGACGTTGTAATGTGTATTAGCTTATGTCATTTGCGGTCGAAAAGGTCCGTGTTGAGAAAATCTGTGCCAGAGGTTTGAGTACGGCCCAAGAACATTACTTGTTAATTTATTTTGTGTACTGAAGAAAAGGTCTGTAAAGAAATATTAAGGGATTTGGGGTTACCAAGTGCAAGTTTTAACCTTGTCAAATAACGTGTAACGCAATGTTATATACAGTATATCATTTTATAAACACCGGTTCGTGAGTGATATTTAAGGTATACATACACAGTTCAGTAGAAAAACTGGCACCTAATTAAAATAAATGAAAAAAATTGCCTCATGTTTTCCTTCAGAGTCCAATGTCGGTCTCGGTCGCTGTAACGTCTTCCTAAGTCTTGAAATTCGCAGATCAGTTTTAATTTTCGAGAGCTTGTGCCTTGAAAATCAAAGGAGTCCAAAAGCGAAAGATCAGTACATCGTTTTCACAATGTCCTCGTTTTCGGCGTCTAGTATTCTCTAGATATATTTCTTTGCATGTGGATCATATAAAAAGCCGCCTTTAAATATATGCGCGAACCTTCTGGTCAGCAGAATTAACAATAAATTTGCCCCAACTGCTAACCCGTTCGCTTTCCCGTATTCACGAGTTAAAATGGCTGTTAAAGTGAATGCCATCTCTATTTAAATCAATAATGTTCATTTTCTCCATTTAAATCATCTCGGTAAAAAAAAATTGAAAAGAAACGAGAGATCTACATACCTTTTAAGTTGCCTTGACCGCTTAAGAACTAAAAGCCCTTCCCATCTCGAGTTATTTAGCAAACTTTTAGCTCTTCGCCAATAAACGTTTGAAGCGAGTGACTTTCGTTTTGCAACGAAAAACGTTTCTTTGTGACATAACAAAGGAGGAAAATGCGCGCGCAAAAATCCGCCAATCAGAACCGTTTTTAGGCAAAATAGTTGAACAAAAAAGTTCAAAACGACTGCGTGGCACTAGTGACACAATAAATAATGGAAAATGTTAACGTTTTCAGACGTTTCGGGCTTAGCCCTTCTTCAGAGGAATGTCAATTTTGAACCGTTGACGGTTCTGTTCTTGTATAACACGCCATTTAAAACAGTGCGCGCGCCTTAAATAAACCGGAAGTCATTATTAAGGCCGCGCGGCTGACTCGTACCAAGCTTGAAAATTATCCGCATCTCATGCCTCTTTCTTTGCCTGCTTGCGCCGCATTGCTTCACGCCACGCACTTCTGCGTCATGCAGAGCGTCATGCAGAGTGTTGACAGACGGGGAAACCAGGCAAGTTTTTTTCAATGCTGCGGAGGTGTTCGCCAAAGCGGTTTCTAAGAGCACGCCCAGTTTCACCAATGTAAATTGCAGAGCAGCGACGACAGGAGATGCAGTAAAGGAGATTTGATGTCTTCGCAAGTGAAGGCTTCTTTAATGGTGATGGAGCATTTGGGGCCTTGCAGAGTGGTGTCGGAGGAGATGTATTGACATGTCCGACAGCGATCGTGTTGGCGAGCAGAAGAGCCTCGAGACGATCCGGTGAATTTCTAACCAAGATGTCACGTACGTTCTGGTCACGGCGATATGCAATCAATTGTGGCCGGGGAAATAGTTCTCTGGTTTCGGGGTCATCAGTAACAATGTTAAACTTACCCAGTAGGATTCTTTTAATTCTATCGTTCAAGGGATGGTATGTGAGAACTAAAGGAATCCTACTGCCATTGTCGACCGTGATATGTGTCCTAAGGGCATCGATCTGTCTAAGTTGTCGCATCTTGTTAAGGTCTTGTTGAACTAAGACGGTGAATAACTTCGCATTAAGAAAAACGCGGTCATTTCATCCGCCTTCTCTAAGAAGTCAGCATCGTTAGAACAGAGGCGACGGCGAAGACGTAATAGCTGACTGTACGGTAGACTATCCTTGCAGTGGCGAAGGTGTGAGGAGAGATGATGAAGATAGCTGTGAGTGTCAGTGTCCTTGTAGTAGATGGAAATGCTAATATGATCGTCAGAAATGCGCAAAGTGATATCCAGGAAAGGTAGTTCAGATTCAGAGATAGTGTGTGTATAGGTGGTTTCCATGTTACGTCATCGCCGCCATGCTGGTGGACATAAACAATAGTTCTCACATTAGCTCCTTTTGTTAGTCCACCAGCATTTGTTCGTTTCACTATTGTTATCTATGTCTCTAGAGATTGATTGCAAACCACCTATACTAAGGAGCAGGATGAAAGCTGGATACAAAGTTTATGTAATCCTCCAGTTCTACCCGGCTACAACAAACTACCCCGACAACATCGTCAACGTAACCTCTTGTGGAGTTGAGGTACAAATCCGCTATACAGTCTCATAATTTGTTCTTCGATGTAACCAACAAAAAGGCATACGTAGTTGGGAACCTTTTTGCTGCCCATTGCGACCCCTCCTGTTTGGTTGTAAAATTCGCCATTGAATGTGAAGGCGTTCAGGGTTAGCATAAGTTCAGCAAGGCGTGTCAGTGTCGATGTTGGTGGGTCGAGGACAGGACGCTTGTCGAGAAAGTAAGCCAACGCTTCTAGGCCATTGTCATTCGGTATGACAGTGTATAAGGATTTGATGTCCATGGTGTATAGGAAGCGTTGACCCACCATCACGGCGCTTTCGGCGCGGAATTTAAGGTGGGACTTAACCTAAATTTGAATGAAATTTGATGAGGTTTTAAGAAGGGATAGGAGTAAGAAAATGATTTTTGGAACACCAACAGACAGTCGATACCCACGCAAGAGCACCCCAGGTTGCTAGTGGACTAACTTGGTATCCGTCTATTAATTATTAACTACAAATTCTAATTTTAAAACTTCACTAAATCTTCAACATTTCTTATTTCTCTAAATTTTACCAATCACTCTTCTGAAACATGTAATATTGAATTATAATTATTGGTGCAAAGCTTGTTCTCGACCTATAACGTCATAAATTACTGTTTTCATTCACAACTCTGGCAGAAGTCTTGAACTCGTGGATTTCTTGACATCTTTTAGCTTGATATCGATTACATCAAGGATTTTCTTGAAAACGTTCCTCTTAAGGCGGGACTTGTGAACGCATTGCTCCATCTCAAACTTGCAGTGAGTCCTGTTCTACGGAATGTTTTACAATCCTTGATACCGCCTCTGGTTTCCAGTTAAAGTTTAAGGAGGCAATGTATATAAAGTGGGAGAAATCCTTTTCTAAATCAACAGGTTAAGCATGCCAACTTGTCACTTTCCATTTAGTTCAGTTGTCATTTATGCTAGTTTTGTTTCTTTCCTATTGTTCTTTTGTCACATTTAGCTTCCATTTAAACTGCTGTAATTAGCATATTCAAATTGTTACTACTTCTATAAATTTAGATATTCAAATTGTAAAGAGCTTCTGCAACTGAAGATGGCATAAGTTTGCCGAAACATGTCTTACAAATTTAAAACTGTTGTGTTATTTCTTCAACTCATAGCAAATTTTTGATCTGCTATTATTATATATTGCGTCCGTTTGGTAATTTTATTTTCATTTGTAATTTGCACTACACTAAAACTGTACTGCTCTTAACCAATCAGACTTGAGATTTCATGTATAAAAGGGGTTAGGTAGCCAAACGAAGGTCGATCTGTGTAGAAGGCTAGGGGGTGGGGGGTGGAGGGCCGTGGTTGTCACTGGAGACAAAAGATGTTATTTTGGTCAGTTTAAGATGTTTCCCTCCAGTTTCCATGCAGCCGCACCGACCATTTTTGAGCGGCCGTTTAACTAACTTTCCTTTATCGAATTGGTATGAAACTTACACAAAATATTGTACATAGTTTGAAGTTTATAAGAGTGTAACAAATTTGTACATCGCATTTAAAATTGCGGAGATAAACGAGAAACATTGAAATCACTTGAGTCTAAATTCCGAGCGATTGCGATGGCATCTAGAAAAATCAAAACTATTACGATAAACTATGACATATGGCAAACAAAATATCTAAAAATTAGAAACTTTTGTCAAGCCGATTTTGAGTAAATCAGAAAAACATTTCGAACTTGTGACTTGCATGTGTATGAGCACATCCATAAGTTCCTCAATTAATCTTATAAAAGTTTAATTTCACAATCTGAAATTTACGCCAAAATGTGTGTTTAGTGTATGAGATAAAACTATGAAAGTTTGAAAGCGTTTCTCGTTTTAGATTTGGAGATTCGATTTTCTATAGGAAACCATAGTTTTTTTACTGAGTAATTGATATTGTAGTTTTAGCACTTTTCTACATATTTCAAAAGCCGCGAGATAGATTTTTTTTAAACTTTTATGGTCGTTTCTTTATAATATGAACAACATTGTCTCGAAGTTTCATCTTGATTGAAACATTGCAACATAGTCAAATAAAATAACAAAGTTCACCAAAAACGCGATTGAGACTTTGTGTTTTGATTGCACGGTTGAAGGCGCACAAAGACGCGTTAACTATTCAGGTGAAGTGTAACGCATTTCTGCGTGTTGAGAATTATGCAAATCGCGTTGACTTCTTTCTTTTCCCTACAATTCCAATGCCGAGTGTCCAGTGCACGTCAAATGCGAATAAAAAAAACCTGCTTTCAAATAAACGCTCTACTGAAATTCGTGAGCATGATAAAAATATTAAACGTGGAACACAGCCACTAACGTTACTTCGCAAAACATGATGGTCACGCAGAAATGCGTTGCGCTTCACCTGAATTAATTAAAACGTCTTTGTGTGCCTTCAACCGTGCAATCAAAACACAAAGTCTCAATCGCGTTTTAGGTGAACTTTATTATTTTATTTGACCATGTTGCAATGTTTCAATCAAGATGAAACTTTGAGACAGTGTTGTTCATATTATAAAGAAACGACCATAAAAGTTAAAAAAAATCTATCTCGCGGTTTTTGTAGCTACTTCTTAGAAGAGAAGTAGCTACTATGTCATCGAGTGTGTAAGTCCGTTCCAGCGACGTGCTTTCTTTCCATGTGGTCGATGTGCAACCCAACAGTTCACGATTTAATACAGGTAAGAGAATTTGTTTACAATGTTTTGCTATTTTGCACCAGTAACCAGGCACAGCTTTCAAGCAATGTGCACGATATTTTCTAGAAAAGACTTCTTTAGGTTGTTTGACGGTCTGCTTACAATTTCCACCAGAAAAACCAACGCTTAACCGAGATGTTTGACTTCGTTGGGCGGCCATGATGGAGCGATTTGTGCAGCGAAACACCTCGAATTGGTCCATGTACATCATCTGGCGAACCCTTATACGGATTTAAGTAACTCCCTTCGGGGAACCAAATATTTCCTTCGGGAACCAATACTGTCTTACACAAATAACTCTTTTCGGGGAACCAAATATTTCCTTCGGGAAACCAATAAGCTTACAGTCTTTCGAGACACAACTAATTACCTTCGGGGAACCTTTCGAGAAACAAATGATCCCAGGGATGGGAACAGAAATCTCGGTTACGAGAAGATTTTTCGTAAAGGATCAAGTTGTTTGGTTGAGTCATGTAGGTGGTTTTCATGTTGTTCGTTTCACTGTTGTTATCTATGTCTCTAGGGATTGATTGCAAACTACCTATTGTGGCAATTATTAAATTATATTTCAAGTTAAACGAATGTATACTTCCACATGTTCTGACATGTTGAAACTGAAAAGAGCTCTATGTAAGAAAAATACACTTCCATTTGCTGTTAGCAGATTGATCTATACCCATAGATGATTTTAAATTGTTATTACCAAAGGCAAGAACTATTGTACTTTGTGTTAAAAATAAAATGTTCGTTTTTCATCTTGTGGTATTGAATCATTGACGTCGTTCTCACTCACTCAGTAGCTATGGTGTAAATTTCCATGTTAAGATTTTACTTCCGGTGTTAACATTTCCAGTGTTACCTTATATATGATCAAGGAAATGTTATACCAAGAGACAGAGAGACGAGAGAATCTGCGGGAAAAGGGCCCAGCGCAAGGAAACCCTTTGCTGCTCACTCGCGCGTTGTCTCGTTCTCGTTCTTGCCTCGCCTACTGTGAATACTTATTTAGATTTAACATATAACTCACAACACATTAATTACTTACAATAGAGAGCTACATCACTTGCATAACATAATTACTTACAATTTGTTTCTTATAATTATACTTGCACACATTACATTTTTTATAATTCAATACAATTTCAATAAAACATAAGCATTACAGTACAGTGCAAACAATTTTACAATAAAAAGACCAGGAATTAATTACAACTGAGTATTATGTTAAACCAATCATTTCAATCGATTATTTCCTACTTTCATTAGTTTTGCACTTCTAGGCCGAGTTGTTCAAAGCCTGATTAGCACTAATCCTGGATTAACTGTCAACAGAACATATGAGTTGTCATGGTAATTAACCCTGGATTAGCGCTAATCGTCCTTCGAACAACTCGGTCCTGTGTTTCCCACCGGTAAGCTCATGTCCTCTCAGAGGCCTATTTTTAATTGGTCGAGAGACCAAAATAAGTTGCTTTCCATTTAAGGCGGGGGTAAACCTGAATTTTAATGAAATTTTAAGAGGTTTTAAGAAGGGATGGGAGAAAGAAAATGATTTTTGGAACACCAACAGACAGTCGATACCCACGTAAGAGCACCCCAGGTTGCTAGTGGACTAACTTGGTATCCGTCTATTAATTATTAACTACAAATTCTAATTTTAAAACTTCACTAAATCTTCAACATTTCTTATTTCTCTAAATTTTACCAATCCTTTGAGAAAAACTATTTCCCCCCAAACATACCCAAAAATCACCCAAAAATTTACAAAACACCCCATAACATAGGTTTATGTTTTAAGCATAGAGGTTTTGGATTGCTTGAAACGTGAACGAGATATTTCCATTAAAGCCATGTCAAGTGGCGGAAAAGTGGCGTTTAGGTTAACCCCCGCCTTAATTACCACATGCATGCATTCCTCAACTCTCTATTTCTCTTTTTTCATTTCCTTCCTACAGAAGTAGCTACATGTAGTCCTCAACTACCTATTTTTTAAATATGTAGAAAAGCGCTAAAACTACAATATCAAGGACTCAGTCAAAAAACTATGGTTTCCTATAGAAAATCGAATCTCCAAAACTAAAACGAGAAACGCTTTCAAACTTTCATAGTTTCATCTCATACACTAAACACACATTTTGACGTAAATTTGAGATTGAGAAATTAAACTTTTATAAGCTTAATGGAGGGACTTATGGATGTGTTCATACACATGCAAAATCACAAGTTCGAAATGTTTTTCTGATTTACTCAAAATCGGCTTGACAAAAGTTTCTAATTTTTAGATATTTTCTTTGCCATATTTCATAGTTTATCATAGTAGTTTTGATTTTTCTAGATGCCATCGCAATCGCTCGGAATTTAGACTCAAGTGATTTCAATGTTTCTCGTTTATCTCCGTAATTTTAAATATGATTTACAAAATTGTTACATTCTTATAAACTTCAATCTAAGTACAATATTTTGTGTAAGTTTCATACTAATTCAATAAAGGAAAGTTAGTTAAACGGCCGCTCAAAAATGGTCGGTGCGGCTGCATGGAAACTGGAGGGAAACACCTTAATTAGTATCCTTGTCTTGAGTAGCAAACCGCGAAATATTCAGGGAAATAACGCCTTTAATTTAAACGGTTTTCTCCGTTTAGTAAATTCACAGCAAAACATCAAAGTGTTTTCCCAGCTGACGGACATTCGGCCGTGTAACTGCGCGAAAATCAAAGCCTCGCTTTGGTTTCAACATGACGTCGTACGCGCATGTTTTGCGACGTCATACGCGCCCGCGAGCTAGTCCTGCGCGACGGCGGAGGCCGGCGGGCACACGCGCGCCCGCGAAACATTCCGCTAGCCATGACCATGAAAAATGATGGGCATAGGTTCTATGAGTACGGGGCTACGCGCGGGCCTTCGGCCCGCAGAGCTCCGCTATAATGAGGAAAGACTGCGAAGAAAAAATATACAACCGGAGAATGAGGTTTCCCGATATTTCAGACAGTCAAGCTGTCCTTCTTATATCCCCTAAAGAAGGACAGCTTGGCTGTCCGAAATATCGGGAAACCTCAATCTCTAATTGTATACTTTTTCTTAGCTGTTTTTCCTCATTATAGTTTCCATTCGGGTTCGCGGACGCGAGTTGTTCAGAATGGCGGATACTCGAGTGCGAAAAGCAATTTTATCGCTTTATGCCTTTAAAAAGCGAAAACGACCAACAGAACTGAGGGACGAAGCAAGGTCATCGCTTGTACCACTCTTCAATAAGGCATTGAAGCGGCGACAGTACGGCCTGCTGCAAGCTATTTTGAGCTGTTTAAACCCTCCGCGGATGAGAGATGTGTGGATGCACCCGCATTTTTTTGCCTGGTTCGACATGGTCGAATCACGTTTTATGGATGAACTGTGGTACTCAAACTTCAGAGTAACCCGTGGGACATTTGAATATATTCTCCATGAGATTTGTGATGACATATCTCGTCAGGACACACCAATGCGAAAGGCTGTTACGCCTAAATTTTTGGGCACGCGTGCCAAACATTTTGCATTTACACAGCAAAGTGATCAAGCGGGCCGTGCCCTAAATTATCGGCCCGCGTGCCAAAATTTAGGAGTGCCGGACCCAAAATGAATGTCGTGTAAATGGGGCTGTAGATGTTGGTCCTTAAACCAGCCCGACTTGTTTAGTCAAGTTAGAAATTTATTGCTTAACTTTCAAAATCAACACAATTTAAATCTTTAATAAACGAGTTAAGCAGCTTCTGCAATTATGAAAGCAAATTTTAAAAGTATATTATAAAAAATTTCAAAGCAGCTTGTGGAATTTATTGAAGTAAGTTTTGGGAAATAGTGGTTATAACTAGAGGTTACAGATTGTAATGATAATGCTGCGAGCAGGTGCTGGGCAGTAAAACATAACGGAAACAGTAAATGTACATACAGATTTTGAGAATTTCATAAATTTATTAATTGGGTCAATTACCATACCATCATTTTCGAATTACATACCATTACAAGTAGTTCTTTGTGATTCATTGTTCAATCGGCAAACTCTGAGCACGAAACAACGCTGAAAAACTCATAAAAGAACATTGCCTTCCCCGTGAAATGTCACTAAATCGTTCGTGACCTTGATGAATGCTTCCAGCAACAAATAACTTTGAATTTGGCATGATACATTTGCAAATAGAAACACTTACTTTGAAATCGAATTCGAAGAATAGAGAAGGGAACACGTGCTATGGACGGCGAAAGACGCATTTAGAGCCAGGCGCATCTAAGTTATGATGACACCGCTGGACGTACGCTTGCTCAAAATCATCGTGACAAACAAAAATCGAGACTGCCACACAACATGAGGCGCAGGGAACCCAAGGAACCACAGGCAAACCAAAGGTTAGTGTGCTACTCGCCTGGGGGCTCGCATCAATTACCGGGCAAAGTTTCAAGTTTTAAGCACCAGCAAAGGCTAAAAAATAGGTGTAAAACGCATTTGCTATGGTAACCACTGATCAGGAAATATATAAATTTAAAATCGGACAAGAGTGGTCTATTTAACTGAACTGCTAAATTTGATATATTTTTTCCTGTTATCTGTAGGCAAAAATGTGCATGATTAATCGTTTTCCACAACATGTGATTTTTTTGAAAATTTATAATTTCGAATGCGCTTGATATCAAGCTGTAGAAGATAAATAAATCGAATTAAAACATAACAAAGAAACGGTCTGATGTTACTGAAATGGTTGCAATAAAACCATTTAAGAACTGGAAAACGGCTTTTGAAAATGACCTAAAATTATCAGCTATGAATTTTTCATTGCATTTTCAGTTTCAGTAGCACTGAAATAAGGACAAGGCAAACATTCTACTCAAAAGCTGCTTTTATTTTTCCTTTTCTATACTACAACTTTGTCTCAGCTTTTCCAGTTAGTTCCAGTATAAGCCAAGTGTAGCTATAAAACAGTTTAAAAAATGTAAGGCTGATCAAGTAGTTGAATTATCTCGTTATCTTTTAAATTTCATTTGGTCAAATGTTGACACATGATATCGGCTAATTATCAAGTAACGGTTGAAAACTAAAAACCACTAATTATTACAATAAATACCCGGATGACTAAATTTCGTCACGTCTGTTCGTCATTAGGTTCAGAATTAATGGCTTCAGAACAGACCCGACGAAATTTTATTTGCCACGTATTTATTGTTTAAATAATATTTACTAGCCGTTTTTCGTTTTTACCCGTTACTTGTTAATTGACCTATCTTGTGTGAGCATTTTATCTTAACCCTTTTAAGATATTGTAACAGCCTGTTTCCATCTTCACTTAGCTTTCTTAGCCCTGATCAAGGTTAGTTTTGTCCAACCAAAATATTGAGCAATATTAAAAGATATCGAACAAATTCAGCTGTTTGATCAGCCTTGCATTTTAAAGTTATTGATGATCCTGATCTGCACAAAGATCCAGCTACATTTTACTGCCGCTACTGCATTGCTACTACACTTTGCAAGTGGTCCTTGCATTGTTACAGAAGTCTAGTGCATCTATGCTGTCTTCTTGGCCTGAGCTTCTGAAAAACAAAAGTAATACGAGGCCAGTTTAAATTATCATTTACGTAAAAAACATTTCAGTGACCGCGGCGCGTGGAAAGAATTGCAAAGAAACTCTCTTACGAGAGACTTGGTTTAATTTTCGTATGCAAATTTCGCTGCGTTTAACAGCCTAAAAACTATACGGTTTATTCTGTATTTGTTTTGTACGAATGTTGCGGATTTTTAAAGCCATTGAAACTTACTTTAATAACGCTTTCGGCCAACATTTTCAGAAAATGCACCGATTACATTTCCAGATGGGGAATAGCGGGCCACTATTATAATCTTCTTTCCATTTGAAGCAAGAGCCACTCCGAGACGTTTTGTTGCTTTCCAAACAACCTGCAGAATAAAGTACACTTTTAAACAAATATAAGAATATTTAAGAAGAGGCAACATGAATTGTAGGCGTAACCATGGGAACCTGCCCCCCAAAAATAAATTCAGTTTACTAAACACACCGACCTAAACAGAAAACAAACGGCGACAGAATACAGTCGCGCATGCGTTTATACACAAAAATTGCCAAAGTAGATGCGAAACAAAAGAATAAACGAAGAAACTACAAGATTATTGGAATGCACAGAAGCTAATAAACTTTCGACTTAACTATCCCTTTCCCTTTTATTGAAAAGACCCTTTTTACATCCATGTTACTATTATATGTTACTATATGCTTTCTGCCTTGGTTCTATGGAAACATTCATCGCCTGACTCGTGAATTCTTCGTTAAATTTTAATTGAAAAACCGATACCACACAAATCGCGAAAATTTGGAAATTAAAAGATCTAAATTAGGCGGTGTATTACGACGTCACCAACTGTGACTTTTTAATTGATATCTCCTGTCAATTTTTCATGTCCTCTGTCCACTTGCCCAATTTGGTAACGAAATGCTCAATACATTTAACGTTATGCTAAAGTAACCAACATTTGCCATTCTTTAATTATGATCTCTTGGAGGGCTGGTTTGGCCCCCCATTGCAGGGGCGTAGCCAGGACGTTTTCAGAGGTACGCACAATCACTGTTTTCAAACACTCCCCCTACCTCCTCCCCCCACCCTCAAGTCCCAAATCTTTCTTCTTTTCTTTCGACTTTTTCAGGTACGCACGTGCGTACGTGCGTACAGGTAGCTACGCCCCTGCATTGAAAAGAAATTAAAGACTCCTAAGAAATCTTTCACCGAAGGAAAATCATTAAAATCATTTTTAAACTTTTGATAGTTTAGTGTACTTTAATTTTTACTCTACCTGAGTAAAGTGTCCTGTGGCCATGGAAAAGCCAGGGTTGCCATAATTATATTTTGGTTCTTCTGAGTCGTACCTTTAGAAGCAACAAAAAAATACTATCATTCAAGTTATGACTCACCTTCGTTTCACTCATTACTTGAAAACAATCCGATAATTTTTACAGCAGATATATCACCCTCTCTTGGTTTGTTGAATACAGTGTAATTATAGTAATATCAAAACTCCACACAAAGCAACCTTTTCGTTATGATCAATGCACTCGACCCTTTTAACAGAAGTACTGATCATAGGGTGAATGTTACATCTACATAGAACCCGTACGTAAGTGCTTTCATTTGGGTACACTTTTTTGAATGATTCTGCAGACGAAAAGGAAAACTCTGAGGTGGACGTCTAGTTTTGCTATTTCCTCACAGAAATCCCGGAATATTCTGCTAACATTATATTCCTTTCTAAACGACATGCCTTGATACCTTGATATTATTACCAGAACTGTACAGTTTAAATTATGTATGGTGCGTTTTCTATGTGCCCTTAGTTTTATTCTATTTCTTCAGTTTTTGTAAAACCCGGCCATAGTTAATAGAATAAACTGGTTATGAAACTCAGTCAGTCCTTTGTTATATGTTTTTGTTCTCCATTTCTTTTGTTCGTTTGCCTTGACCCTGCACAAAACACAAAAGGTATTGAAATGCATATGAGCAACTGACCAGTAGAAACATTTGGGCTAACACGTTAAACAAAACAATGTGCAGGGTCACGGTTCGTTCAACATAAAACAAAGCAGCTTTGTACACTCTTTTGGAAATTTATTGAGCTTCATAACCAGTTTGTTCCATGACCCGGCGTATGTTGTTGTTGCTCTTTGGAGACTACATTCTATGTTGTCATAAAATTGCTCTTTTTTGTCATACCTTTTAAAATTCAAAATTGAAAAGGAAAAGACAACTATTTTTTTTTTCATTTTTACCTAGAAAAATGCAACTAATAAAGGCTTAAAAACGATTTGGTGGATGGGGGAGACGTTAATTTACCTTTTTGCATTTAACAACGCGATCGCATAAAGTGCAACGTTGGATGCTAAATAAGATCGTTGTCAATTAACTGGTATGGCCAGACGACGGCTTCATACAGCAAAGCAAAACAATAAAGAAAAAAATCACCTACCATCCTTTCAATGCTTCTACGCAGTTTTTGTATCCCGAAGCCAAGTTTTCCCCTTGTTTAAGTTGACCGAGATTCTTTGCGTGCTCAAATCGTCCAGTTCTGAGTAAATAGTTAGCGTACGTCTGTGCATCCTGAGTAAGCTTATCATCCCAGACCAATGGCGACGCTCCGTGACGAGCGCGGTCATCATTATGAGCTTTCAGGCAGGCGACTGCGTCAACTGAAAGATTATAAGGGCACATAATAAATACAGATTTGTAAATTGCTAGTTTTTGAAAGTGCAATTTAAACTTAAAACGCATTTCATTGATTGACGCCATGCAAACTATGTTTCTATACCTGAGAAACGTTAAAAAACGCAGTGTATTACCTCATACACGAGAGCTGGGCATGCGGTAATAGGTCCATGATAACCATCACGTCACCAAACAAGGAAAACATAACGAGGGAAAATGTTTCTTAGACCTAACGGGGGAAAACCTAACGAGGGAAAACCTGTTTAAAAACAGGTTTTCCCTTGTTATGTTTTCCCTCGTTAGGTCTAAAAAACATTTCCCCTCGTTATGTTTTCTTCATTTGGTGACGTGACGGTTATCATGGACCTATTATTGAGCCTCATGTGTTAGCCTCCCATTGAGCCAGTATGGAAAAGGGGGAAGGGTGGGGTCAGGTTAAGTTCCTTACAGGGCTTGCAAAGGGACGTGCCTCGACTACAAATGGGTAGCGTCCCCAGGCTATATTATTTGTTACATTCATCTTGGTCTACATCCGTCTCACGATAAAACGCCATCAGTACAGCCCCCGAAATGATCCCCGCTCTGAAGCAGCGAATGAAGTCGTGTAACAGAATATAAACAAAGCTGACAAAATGTCGCACATGAACGTACCGACTGAATTTGAAGAGGCAGACTGAGACCCTGAAACATAAGAAAATATATGTAAAGTCAAAACGACCATATCAAATGTTTTATGTTTCTATACAAGAATAAAAATAGAATCTAATAGAATTTATAAGAAGAAATTTAGCTGCTAAAAATTGTCTGGTAACCTCAGCACTTACATGTTGAATGAATTAATTTAGATATACCTGACACATGATGCAATTAACGGATTACATTCACTGAAAAATTAGTTCCAACACAAAAATGGGATATGAACAGAGACAATAACGCCTACAGTTTGGATCTTCTTTCATGTCTTTAAACCTATTTCTCAAAGATTAAACGTAGTAAAGTACCATATTCTATAATAAGTTTCCGAACAATTACCTCCACACTGTCCACAGGCTGCTTTGCAATTATCCATCATGTACCTATAATATCGGCTTCCTTTTCCACAGTAGCCATATGTCTTCCACGATTGACATGCTTTCTTCTTGTCACTGCACCCTGGAAACAATTAAAGATTATTTTAACAAAAACAACAGAAAACGTTGGATACTCAAAAGCCAATTAAGAACCTCATCTCACCTCAGTGCAAAATTACGTACACTCTCAATTAACAGAAAAAATTTCACACCTTTCTCGTTCATGTGGTTGTCAGAATCCGAGCAACACATATAATGAAATTCAGGTTCCTTTTAGGGGTAAGAGAGGTAAGGCAAAAAACCTCTTCAGTGTTTCTCGCTATATTAGTTTATTGCTGTATTAGAGCAGTTTTCAATTGAGTGTGGTAAAACCAAAACCAAAGTAATTACTCTGACCAATCACAGCAGTCGTAAACAATCCAATGAACCAATCAGAGCTCGAAGCAATTACATGTCGCCGGCGCCAAGCGCGGGAAAACGCGTGCGAGCAAGTCACGATTGGTTTTGGTTTTACTTCTGATTGGTCGAGAAAATGGCGCGAGATTTTTTAGCCAATCACAAAGCGTAGCAATGCAAAACCAAAGCAATTGTGTAATTACTTTCGACAGTCAATTGAAAACTGCTCTATTATGATATTTTAATATGTGTTTGTAAGGCGAGCGCTCTCAGCCCTGTGTCATCCTTGCTTCACTTAAGATTTATTTATTTTCTTTTTTAGCTATGTTATTTTATTATTATTAAGGAATGAAAAAGGGAGGCTGGCGAAAGCACTGAAATTCTGTGAAAAGTTAAGAAAAGTTTTTTTAGGATTCCGGAATTCAATTAATTAATTGTTATTCTTTGTATTTTATTTTATCCACTTTGTAACTGAAAAACCCTTTTAGGGAGTTACAATAAATATGTATGTATGTATGTAAGGAGTGATCATCAATAGTAACATTAACAATGCATTCAAGAAAAATATTCCAGGGTAAAAAGTGTTTCACAACCTTTGATAAGACATCAGCTTGTTCGAAGCCATTCAATTTTATCTAAACCGGACTGTCTAAAGCAGAGAATGAAGTGGTGTAACAGAATATAAAACAAAGCTGACAAAATGTCGCACATGAACGTACCGGCTGAATTTGAAGAGGCAGACTGAGACCCTAAAACACAAGAAAATATATGTAAAGTCAAAACGACCATATCAAATGTTTTATGTTTCTATACAAGGATAAAAATAGAATCTAAAAGAATCTAGAGCAGTTTTCAATTGACTGTCGAAAGTAATTACACAATTGCTTTGGTTTTGCATTGCTACGCTTTGTGATTGGCTAAAAAATCTCGCGCCACTTTCTCGACCAATCAGAAGTAAAACCAAAACCAATTGTGACTTGCTCGCACGCGTTTTCCCGCGCTTGGCGCCCGCGACATGTAATTGCTTCGAGCTCTGATTGGTTCATTGGATTGTTTACGACTGCTGTGATTGGTCAGAGTAATTACTTTGGTTTTGGTTTTACGACACTCAATTGAAAACTGCTCTAATAGAATCTATAAGGAGAAATTTAGCTGCTAAAAATTGTCTGGTAACCTCAGCACTTACATGTTGAACGAATTAATTTAGATATACCTGATACATGCAACTGATTAACGGATTACATTCACTGAAAAATTAGTTCCAACACAAAAATGAGATATGAACAGAGATAATAACGCCTACAGTTTGGATCTTCTTTCATGTCTTTAAACCTATTTCTCAAAGATTAAACGTAACCACGGTGGTCGGTTGCTAGGGCTTTTCCTCCCGCAACTCTCGAAACTGAGAGTTTTAGGCTATAGACAAAAGTAGAATACATCGAATCTAACGAAACTTGGAAGGAAAGTAGGTGGATAAATTACCTATCAATTGGTGATTATTTCATCCCATTTGATTGCTATTGTGACGTTACAAATGATGTCCAAATTTGGCATCAGAATTAAAATTCAGGAAAAAAGTGTGAAAATTGTTGTATTAGTTTTCAGTATAGAATTCTATGATTTCTGGTGAAAACCCCATCTCAATCGGATAAAAAGGCGTTAAGTTACAGCTAATTAAAGAAATTCAAATTTCCCGCCAAATGACCATATATGGTCAAACTTTAGGGGTATTTAAACGCAAAAACAATGAATGTAGTCACAACGGAGAAAATACAAAGTTGCATAAAATCAAAATTGTAGTTTTTTGAGCTTAGGATGTGTGGTCTATGATACGGGTTTCGTCACGAATTACGTCAATGTGACGTCATAATGACGTAATTCGTGATGAAATACGCGTCATAGTACAACATATGCTAAGTTGAAAAAACTACAATTTCGATTTTATGCAACTTTGTCCTTTCCCCGTTGCGACTACATTCATTGTTTTTGCGTTTAAATACCCCTAAAGTTTGACCATATATGGTCATTTGGCGGGAAATTTGAATTTCTTTAATTAGCTGTAACTTTACGCCTTTTTATCCGATTGAGATGGGGTTTTCACCAGAAATCATAGAATTCTATACTGAAAACTAATACAACATTTTCACACTTTTTTCCTGAATTTTAATTCTGATGCCAAATTTGGACATCATTTGTGACGTCACAATAGCAGTCAAATGGGATGAAATAATCATCAATTGATAGGTAATTTATCCACCTACTTTCTTTCCAAGTTTCGTTAGATTCGATGTATTCTACTTTTGTCTATAGCCTAAAACTCTCAGTTTCGAGAGTTGCGGGAGGAAAAGCCCTAGCAACCGACCACCGTGAACAAATTACCATATTCTATAATAAGTTTCCGAACAATTACCTCCACACTGTCCACAGGCTGCTTTGCAATTATCCATCATGTACCTATAATATCGGCTTCCTTTTCCACAGTAGCCATATTTCTTCCACGATTGACATGCTTTCTTCTTGTCACTGCACCCTGGAAACAGTTAAAGATTGTTTCAACAAAAACTGCAGAAAACGTTGGATACTCAAAAACCAATTAAAAACCTCACCTCACCTCAGTGCAGAATTACGTACACTCTCAATCAAGGTTACTGTAAACCTTCGAGGGTGCCTTCCCGAAAATCTTTCGTACTCGCGCTATTTTTAACGAAACCCCAGATAACTATATATCACTGTAAAGTTAATAAATTGTAGATTCCGAAAATAGCAATTATATTTCCTGTTTTTCCTTTAGTTAAGCGTGCGCGAGCCTTAAACGCAAAACCGACGGTGTTTGCTTCACTGAATTACCAGTCTCCGTGTTAGCGCGAAAATCAAAACAAACTGGTCCGTGTCACTCGAGAGTTAATGGCCTAACAAAGTGTGTGGGGCTTTTTCGATATTTTCATTGGTTCCCGAGTAAATCCACTTTGAAGTTGGACAATAGAAAATTGTGCCTCATTGCTTCATTTATTTGATTTTGCTTTTGCATTTGATTTGCTTGATTTATTTATTTTCCTTTTTAGCTATGTTATTTTTATTATTATTAAGGAATGAAAACGGGCGGCTGGCGAAAGCACTGAAATTCTGTGAAAAGTTAAGAAAAGGAGTGATTATCAATAGGAACATTAACAATGCATTTAAGAAAATATTCCATATATATAAAAAGAAGATTTTATAAGAAGAAATTTTGGCTGCTAAAAGTTGCCTGGTGACCTTAGCACTTGTATGTTGGATGAATTAATTTAAATATATAACCGATGCAATTAATAAAGTATTTCATTCACTGAAATATGTTAAGAACAGATACAAAATTGATGCCTACAGTTTGCATCTTCTTTAAACCTATTTCTCAAAGATTAAATGTAGTAAAGTACCATAGTCTATAACAAGTTTCGTCTGACAAACCTGTATCCCTCGTATTCTGGAAAAGTTAGTTTTTGATGAGGGTGGAAAACCGTAGCACCCGGGGGAAACGACGCTTGGGGCAAGGATGAGAACTAACCACAAACTCAACCCGCATATAATGCCGAGCCCGGGAGTTGACCCAGGGTCACACTGGTGGAAGGCGAGCGCTCTTGCTATTGCGCCATTCTTGTAATTGCTCCGCTTAAGGTTCATTTATTTTCCTTTTTAGCGTTTGATTTCATATTAAAAAATTTATGAATTTTCAAAGAAAGCGCCGGCATTTTGAAAAGTGTCATCCATAATTGTGGAGGTAAGTGCCGGACACCTACCTCCACAATTTCCACAAGCTGCTTTGCAATTATTTATTATACAGTGGTGATAAATATGGTCTTTGTTACAGTTATCTAAATTGATTTTACTCATACGCTGGGTTGCACATTTATACTTAAAGTGTCATCCATGACACGCAGGATATCCGGTTTTTTGTTCAGCCAGTACATGCAACCGGAAATCCGGTGGAACAAACAAGTAAAGGACGAATCACTGGTTTCATTTTCGTAGCCTTCTTTAAAGAAACAATCAACACTACAAAACGTGGCTAAAACAAATACGGCCACATCGAGCTTTTCGCTTTTCTTATGGTACATCGAAGGAGAGGACAAATGTTTCTTACGCGTATACATAAGCTCGCATAATATACGTTTTACAGTTGTGTGCTTGGTGACCTTGCCTTTGAGTGGAAGCGAGGCTGGAGGTGACCTTGCTTTGATACAAACCTTTCTGCCTTTCATATGTTAATAATGCTTTTCTCATGCTAACTAGCTAAATTTACATCTGAAAAGCTCCAAGATCAAAGCAAGGTCACCTCCAGCCTCGCTTCCACTCAAAGGCAAGGTCACCAAGCACACAACTGTAAAAAGGACTATTCAGAATAGTAATCAACCCTACATTTTCCCCGTCAAGTAAACGTTATTTTTATACACAGCGCGCAACTTGAGGGCGAATTCGTCGATATTATGTTGAATTGTGAGTTGTTTTACTAGATAGTTCTTTGCATTGTTAATATGTTCTAAATTTTATCGCCGACTCTTTGCAATGCCTTGCCTAAGCAGTCCTCGCGGCTTGTAGATAGAAGTAAGTTCAAGACTTTTGGAACAAAAAAGAACAGAAACACACGTGTAAACGCCGTTGCAAAATAAAACCTCTTTTTGGTACCGAGCCCATCAGAGTAAAAAAATGTATTCAGGACTGGACTGTTGTAAATTATAGACTGTGGAATAGGGGATTTATACTCTGGAATGTATATGTGCGTGATTGAATCAGGTCTTTGGGATATAGAACATGGAATGTAAATGTGGACTGGACTTAGGGCTGTGAATTGTGGATGCCAACTTTAATTGATCGGGCTGGCTTGTTTGCCAAGCCTGCCCGATATATAAAATGGACGCTGTTTCGTAGTCACTTATTGACACGCCGGGGGGTCCGCCATATGAAAATGACGGGGTGTCCTTTAAGAATTTCGTTAGATGGGCATGGTTGAAAAGAAGTTTTATCGTTAAGAGCTACTAATTGTAAATTTTATATGGAAGTCTCCCCCCTCCGGATTTTGGAGATTTGAGAGTAGATAAGTTAAAATATGTGGTGTAGGTGAAGTAAATGGGGATGTGGGTAGGCTAAGAAATTGATTAAAAGGTTGTTTGTGTAAAGGGTATTTGTTTATAGCGGTGTGGGAGGAAAGGATGAAGGGTGAATCGTCTTGATTGTTACGGCGTGCATTGAACGAGACAAAGTGAGACACCGAATTTGTCTCGCTTACGCCTAAAACGAGCCATTCTTCTCGGTCTTGTCTCGGTGAAAATCTCGCTAGCATTTAGCATGATTGCATTGAGCGAGACTGATTTGATCCGATTTGTGAAACGCAACAAGCCATTTTTCAGGCTGTATTCTGGGCGAAAATTGAACGTGACAGAGAGAGACAACACATCTGTATTGTTTTAGAATGCGTTGTTTTAGCTAAACACATAAACTCACGGCTATGCGCTCTGGGCGAGAAGAACGTGACAGAGCGAGACATTTTCAGCATTTTAGAATGCGTATATTTAGGCTATTAAACTCGAGCACTAACCAAATTCACTGCACGCAAAACGGCAAGCAATTCGAAAAATACATTGGCAAATAATTTTCCCAGTCGTGAAAAGAGAGAATTTGAGGTGAGCAATTACATTGTACATGGAACATTAAAGAAACGTGGTTTTCTCCTATCGTTCACTGCTCTCTCAGTGATAAGATTTGCTGCTAAAAGCATTTAAATTAATTTTGAATGACGCAGGCTGGAAAACTTCAATTTAATTAAATGAGAAATAGAACATGATCTTTATGTCAACAATCACTTTGACCGAGGTCATGTCAAGGATGCTTATATTAGTATTTTACACACAGGAAAAAGTGAAGTGGCATTTATTGAGATAACTTGCAATGCATTTGTTAAAGATGTTATAAGCTTATTAGTATTTTGTGAAAGAAGGGGAGAAAGAACTAACGGATTTAATATGTACGTTGGAGTCTTATTAAATATTATCTTCTATGATTTATGTTTGATGTGGTGTAGATCGCATGTACGAAACTCTAAAAGGTACCACGTGGTAATGTTTTTCCCCGCCGTTTCTCATTTTTTATACCTGTTTATAAAAGGCTCGTATTTCATTACTGAATATGTAGTGTTAAAAGTAACGTTATTGTTGTGGTGACTTGTTGAATTTAATAACGTGGTTTGTGATTTATATTGGTTAAGGGACGGACCGTTTAATTTTTTTGTTGGGGAGTGGGGGTTAGGCAATTTCTTCTGAGTATGATTTTTTTTCAGCATCTCTATTTGCAAGAATTTTCTTTTTTACCAAAATGCTGAATTTTTTTTTCACATGCTTACTTGTGCACGATTTTTTTTCTCTTAACAATTTCTTCTGCAGGAATTTTTCATACTTATCTTTCTAATTCAACACAAAAAGAATGCCTTATGTTAACTGAAGTTCCTGATGTTGTTTGTATGGGAGAGTAAACTTTCAATAAGGCCCAAATCGCACTACAGTCAAAAACAAAAATCCGCCCGTGCAAAAATCGAGGAAAACAAAAGAAACCACTCCGGTGGGACACGCTTTTTGTAGAATGTTTTTGTTTTTATGTCATTTTGAACGGGCTAATTTTTGTTTTTGACTGTAGTGCGACTTGGCCCTAAGAGCATAATGAAAGTTATTATGGAAATTTACATTATTTAAATGACGGTATAATAGAAGAGAGTTGTTGTTTACCTTTGTTTGAGGCTTTTGAATCGTTGTTACGTGATAATTAGAAGTCATTTATTTTGACAATAATAATTTATACAGTCGCTATTTTTGACACAAGGGATGGTTTGATTCACATAGTAGAGATCGTACAGGAATGAATGATCTATGTGGGACGCCGTGTGTATTGATTGAAATTAGTTCTCTTGAAGAGTTAGTAGAGTATTTTGAAAATTTGTATTTGGGACGTAATTGTTCAAATTTTAAGGTAAAATGAGTGAAGAAGGAAGCCCGATTATAATACTCGCAGAGTTTTCTTGTTCATCGTTTCATTTCGAAACCAAATCCTTTGAGCATAAAACTCTACTTCCTTTAACTACAAAAGCTGGGACCAAACGGCCCACGTTTGAAGCCTAACGGGATACTTGTCAACCAGTGACTGGACATTTGTTTCATACCATTATTGTGCCATCAGCTGTTAGAGAATGATAGCATTGATCCATTAAAGAAAAAGTGATTGAAAATGCTGGGCATTAGTGCGAGACTTATACTTGAGGCATAAGAGTATCCATATAGATAATTCCTTGATTGTAGACAACAAATTGCATTTCTTTGCGACACTGATTACTATCAACTATACTTACCAGTTCTTTTCTCAACATGATTTTCTTCCAAACCAACATCTGCATCATGAGGGGATGGCTCTGAATCGTTTGGTCCGGGGGGTGCACTATCACCAAATCCTTTGAGTATAAAAGTCTTCCATTAACTATAAATGCTGGGGCCAAACGGCCCACGTTTATAGCCTAACGGGCTACTTGTTAACAAACTGACTGGAAATTTGTTCCATATCATTATTGTGCCATCAGCTGTTAGAGAATGGTAGCATTGATCCATCAAAGAAAAAGTGATTGAAAATACTGGGAATTAGTGCGAGTCTTATACTCGAGACATAAGAGTAGCTAAGAGTATCCATTCCTTGATTGTGGACAACAAATTGTACTTCTTTGCGACACTGATTAATATCAAGTATACTTACCAGTTCTTTTCTCAACATGATTTTCTTCCAAACCAACATCTGCATCATGAATGGGTGGCTCGGAATCCATTGGTCCGGGGGGTGCACTGTCACAGACGGCTTGAAAAGCCATTAGGATGAATAATGCAATGCAGATATGTCTCATTGTTTTCGAGGTCTCCTAATAATGAGATAATACATTGCGTTAGTTTACTCAAGTTCATTCCTCAAATTTGAAATGACCAGACTTTCACCTGCAATTTGTAAGGCCGATAATAATATTTGAATTGGTAAAATCTTGTTGTCAAAATGCCTCAGTTTTTTCTCTAAAAATTCGATTTCAGCTTCAATGTAATGTAAATCAACAAAAAGTGAAATTGCAAGGTCGTTAGTTTCTATTTCCTTTCTTTTCTCTACATTTCATTTTGCCTCTTTTCCCTTTTCTATTATGTGTGCCTCCCTTCTCGTGTTTATCTATATCTTTTCAAAATTGTAACGATAACTCTAGTCAAATTTCGTAATTTATCTGTTTAAATACATTTATAAATGTAAAGTGTGAACAACAATGTTCGACTTGATATTGTGTACGGGTCATTGTGCAATCTATTTGCGATTGCATTCTTGTAGTCGTTCTTAGTTTTGTACAAGCTACACCGCGCTGACGAGTCCCAAACAGGACGAAACAGCTGTCCGCGGTTGCTACCCTGCTTTATCGGTTTCTGTCGTATTGGTGTCTCGCAAAATCTACTTTTTTGCGTAGTCAGATCAGCCTTGCAGTTTGTCGGTTATGTTTGTTCATTTTTTGGCTTATTAGGACTTTCGTAGATCCTACGTATCGTTTACTTTATTGTTTGCATGTGACCACCAACATGGCTGTTGTGAAAACCACCTACTGCTACTCTAGCAACTGCATATAGAGACCTCCCGTAACGTTGATGAATCAGAGAACTGATTTCAAAAAGGCAAAACCAGATCTTTAACCAACACTCGCACTTTAATAATTGTCAAACTTTGATCATGACTCTAAGTAAAGCTGTTGACATAAAAGCTTCTACAATCAGTGATCACTGCTATTATATAAGTCATTTTTATTGAGCAGAACGAATCTTATCATTCCTTAAGCACAACATTCCTTTCTCCTTTGGGGTTTTTATTTGTGTTCATATTTGTTTTGTTGCGAAAATAACCTGTGGTGAATTCGTCTAAGTTAATCATTAAACTAAACTTTCCTCATTCACAACATTCCTCCTCCTTTGTACTTCTATATTAAATACAAGTTTTAACTCGCTGTAGAAACAAAGAGAAAATGAAAAAAAATAAGCGTTGGAATTTTTTAAGTCCACGCCTAATTTCGCCAACGAATTTCGTTGATATTGTAGGTGTACAAGGATCGAAAATAACTTTGTTGATAAGTTTACCTGAAAGGAATGACAATAGTTAAAATTGATATTTAGTCAATAGAGCCACGTTATAAAACATTTAGCTAAGAATGTTTTTTTCCCGGCGATTCATCTTAATATTTAAAAAAAAAAAAACAATCACCGAGACCATAAAGCTGGAAATGCCGATTGCTCAAAATCTGGATATGATCTTTACACGCGACTTATGTTTCAAAAACTCTTACATTTTTAACATGGATGTTTCGTGATTTAGATGTGACAAACGTTTGATAAAAATGGCGCAGTAGAAGATTTTCGCGAGAACGTCCTTCCCTTGCAAAAGGATTTAAACGACACAACAGATAAGTCGCTTTGCAGCGGCATAAAAGGTTTCTATGTTTGACTCTCAGATAAAGCAAAGATTGAGTAAAATGTTACTGTAGAAAAATCAAGTAGTCGATAAATGCTTTAGATTTGGATAACGTGCGGCAAATTATGGTAAAATAGCATTTTCTTTAATAAATCAAAATAAGAACAGATTTCATTTTGGACATTCATTATCGATGTTTTTCAAAGTTGGACTTAATGTGTTAAGTTTGGACTGGTGATTCATAAAAGTTTGATTACACGCTTGAAGAGAAGTAATAAAACAATGTTACTTGTTTTGTTTTTTGTTTTTTCATTTTTTTTTGTCCAAAAATATATACCTTCGTCGGTCTGTTAAGAATACCTTGGTCCGTCAAGATACATCATTTACATGCCTCCTGCTCGTTTAATAAGAATTAAATCGAATCAAAAAGTTAAAAATACATCTAAAAAGAAACGTCGTACCTTGCTAGCGTTGCCAATGATGAGTTATACTCAAGTAAACCTGTTGAAAGGGAAACTGGTACAAAGATAATTCTTCCTCTGCCCTTAGAAGATGTCTTCAACCTTTTACTCTTAACCCTTTAACTCCCAAGAGTGCCAAAACCAAAATTCAAGAAACATCCCAAATTTCATTTTTGTAAAATATTGAAAAACAAATGGTACCATGCAAAAGTACTGCTGAAGAGGTTTCATTTGAATGGTCACACCATAGGGTTTCATCCACAGACTCAAAAGTTAGAACCACATTACATATCTCCATAATTGACTCTGGGAGGAAAAGGGTTAAGATCGGCGCTCAATGACTCTATCATACATTTGATCCAAAATTAAATACTCTTCTATTATAAGACTTTTCCTCATTCATAACATTCCAATCACCACCCGAATGTGCTGTTAATTGATCGCAAAATCTAGAACCATACCCATATTTCAGTACATGATGAAACAATGAACTTTATATCCTTAGGAATTCAACTTTATTGTTTGCATGTGACCACCAACATGGCTGTTGTGAAAACCACCTACTGCTACTCTAGAAACTGCATATACAGACCTCCCGTAACGTTGAAGAATAAGAGAACTGATTTCAAAAAGGCAAAACCAGATCTTTAACCAACACTCGCACTTTAATAATTGTCAAACTTTGATCATGACTCTAAGTAAAGCTGTTGACATAAAAGCTTCTACAATCAGTGATCACTGCTATTATATAAGTCATTTTTATTGAGCAAAACGAATCTTATCATTCCTTTTGCACGGCATTCCTCTTTTCTTTGGGTTTTTTTTTTGTGTGTTCATATTTGTTTTGTTGCGAAGATAACCTGTGGTGAATTCGTCTAAGTTAATCATTAAACTAAACTTTCCTCATTCACAACATTCCTCCTCCTTTGTGCTTCTATATTAAATACAAGTTTTAACTCGCTGTAGAAACAAAGAGAAAATGAAAAAAAATAAGCGTTGGAATTTTTTAAGTCCACGCCTAATTTCGCCAACGAATTTCGCTGATATTGTAGGTGTACAAGGATCGAAAATAACTTTGTTGATAAGTTTACCTGAAAGGAATGACAATAGTTAAAATTGATATTTAGTCAATAGAGCCACGTTATAAAACATTTAGCTAAGAATGTTTTTTTCCCGGCGATTCATCTTAATATTTAAAAAAAAAAAAACAATCACCGAGACCATAAAGCTGGAAATGCCGATTGCTCAAAATCTGGATATGATCTTTACACGCGACTTATGTTTCAAAAACTCTTACATTTTTAACATGGATGTTTCGTGATTTAGATGTGACAAACGTTTGATAAAAATGGCGCAGTAGAAGATTTTCGCGAGAACGTCCTTCCCTTGCAAAAGGATTTAAACGACACAACAGATAAGTCGCTTTGCAGCGGCATAAAAGGTTTCTATGTTTGACTCTCAGATAAAGCAAAGATTGAGTAAAATGTTACTGTAGAAAAATCAAGTAGTCGATAAATGCTTTAGATTTGGATAACGTGCGGCAAATTATGGTAAAATAGCATTTTTTTTAATAAGTCAAAATAAGAACAGATTTCATTTTGGACATTCATTATCGATGTTTTTCAAAGCTGGACTTAATGTGTTAAGTTTGGACTGGTGATTCATAAAAGTTTGATTACACGCTTGAAGAGAAGTAATAAAACAATGTTACTTGTTTTGTTTTTTGTTTTTTCATTTTTTTTTGCCCAAAAATATATACCTTCGTCGGTCTGTTAAGAATAACTTGGTCGGTCAAGATACATCATTTACATGCCTCCTGCTCGTTTAATAAGAATTAAATCGAATCAAAAAGTTAAAAATACATCTAAAAAGAAACGTCGTACCTTGCTAGCGTTGCCAATGATGAGTTATACTCAAGTAAACCTGTTGAAAGGGAAACTGGTACAAAGATAATTCTTCCTCTGCCCTTAGAAGATGTCTTCAACCTTTAACTCTTAAGATCGGCGCTCAATGACTCTATCATACATTTGATCCAAAATTAAATACTCTTCTATTATAAGACTTTTCCTCATTCATAACATTCCAATCACCACCCGAATGTGCTGTTAATTGATCGCAAAATCTAGAACCATACCCATATTTCAGTACATGATGAAACAATGAACTTTATATCCTTAGGAATTCAACTTTATTGTTTGCATGTGACCACCAACATGGCTGTTGTGAAAACCACCTACTGCTACTCTAGAAACTGCATATACAGACCTCCCGTAACGTTGAAGAATAAGAGAACTGATTTCAAAAAGGCAAAACCAGATCTTTAACCAACACTCGCACTTTAATAATTGTCAAACTTTGATCATGACTCTAAGTAAAGCTGTTGACATAAAAGCTTCTACAATCAGTGATTACTGCTATTATATAAGTCATTTTTATTGAGCAAAACGAATCTTATCATTCCTTTTGCACAGCATTCCTCTTTTCTTTGGGTTTTTTTTTTGTGTGTTCATATTTGTTTTGTTGCGAAGATAACCTGTGGTGAATTCGTCTAAGTTAATCATTAAACTAAACTTTCCTCATTCACAACATTCCTCCTCCTTTGTACTTCTATATTAAATACAAGTTTTAACTCGCTGTAGAAACAAAGAGAAAATGAAAAAAAAAAATAAGCGTTGGAATTTTTTAAGCCCACGCCTATTTCGCTGATATTGTAGGTGTACAAGGATTGAAAATAACTTTGTTCATAAGTTTACTTGAAAAGAATGACAATAGTTAAAATTGATATTTAGTCAATAGAGCCACGTTATAAAACATTTAGCTAAGAATGTTTTTTTTTTCGGCGATTCATCTTAATATTTTGAAACTAACAATCACCGAGACCATAGAGCTAGAGATGCCGATTGTTCAAAATCTGGATTTCTTTACACGCGACATCTTACTTTTTTAACAAAAATGTTTCGCGATTTAGATGTGACAAACGTTTGATAAAAATGGCGCAGTAGAAGATTTTCGCGAGAACGTCCTTCCCTTGCGAAATGATTTAAACGACACAGTAGATAAGTCGCTTTCCAGCGGCATAAAAGGTTTCTATGTTTTGCTCTTAGATAAAGCAAAGACTGAGTAAGCTTTAATCATGACTCAACTGTTGACATAAAAACTCTTACAATCAGTGATCACTGCTATTATATAAGTCATTTTTATTGAGCAAAACGAATCTTATCGTTCCTTTTGCACAGCATTCCTCTCTCCTTTGGGGTTTTCGGTTGTGTTCATATTTGTTTTGTTGCGAAGAGTAACCTGTGGTGAATTCGTCTTACTTCATCGTTAAACTAAACTTTCCTCATTCACAACATTCCTCCTTCCTTTTTGCATACATATTCCATAAAAATAAAACCTTTTACTGGCTGCAGAATCCACGATAACAAAAATTAAGAAGATATGCCACGCAAAATTTCGCCGCCGAATTTCGCTGATATTTTAGCTGTACATGGATTGCAAATGACTTTTTTAATATTAATGTTTACTTGTAAAGATGACAATAAAATTTAAAAATTAAATTGTTACTATTATTATTACTCCAAAGTGCCACGTTATATAACATTTCACTAAGAAAATTTGTTTCCGTTGATTCGTCGTTGATAGTTTTAAACAAACAACCACTGAGACCATAGAGCTACGAATAGCGATTGTTCAAAATCTGGGTATCTTTGCAGGTGACTTATTTTTACAACATCTTTACATTTTTAACAAGGGTTCTTCGTGATCTAGATATGACAAACGTTTGATGAAAGATTTTCGCGCGAACATCCTTCCCTTGCGAAATGATTTAGACGACACAGCAGATATGTCCCTTTCCAGTGGGATAAAAGGTTTCTTTGTTTGACTCTCAGATAAAGCAAAGACTGAGCGTAATGTTACTACAGAAACCTCTGCAATATATGGTTAAATAGCGCTTCTTTTATTATGAAGTTAAAATTGAAACAGATCTGAAAAGACTGAGCGTAATGTTACTACAGAAACCTCAAATAGCGTTAAAGGTTTACTGGTTATTGTAGAAACCGCAAACAGTCGATAAATGCTTTAGATTTTGATCACGTGCTGCAATATATGGTTAAATAGCGCTTTTTTATTATTAAGTTAAAATTGAAACATATTTCAATTTGGACATTTATTTTCTATGTTTGCCAAATTAAAGCTAGGTGGACTTTGTGTTGCGTTCGGACTGGTGACTTCAAAGTTTCTAAAAGAACACACTTGAAGACAAATAAAGAAATAACATTGTTCAGTCTTGTTTCATATTTTGCCATAAAATAAATACCTTGGTCGGTCACTATGAAAGACATTGGTGGGTCAAGAAATATCATTTCCATGCCTCCCGCTCCGTTAAATCGATTCAAAAAGTTAAAAGTACATCTAAAAAGAAAACCTCGTACCTTACTAACGTTGCCAATGACGTTGCACTCAAGTAAACCTGTTGGCATGAAAGCTCGTACAAAGATAATTTTTCCTCTGCTTTTAGTAAAATGTCTTCAGCCTTTTACTCTTTAGATCGTTGCTCGACGAATTTGTCATACATTTAATCTAACATCATTTTATAATCGATTATGAGCATTTTTTCCTCATTCACAACATTCTTCTCCGTCATTGTACTAACGTTTTCATTTCTGTAGAATCATCTAGTTAGTAGATTTTTTATTTAAATATTCTGCTATACTAATTTCTTAGAAATCAAAAAGGACATTATAAAAGGAAACTTTTATCGTCTTTTAAATTAGATGTACAATCGTTTAAATGGCTGCTCGGCCGACTACATTTTAAAACCTATTTCGAATTTCATTATTGGTTTCTGTAGAAGCAACCACAGAAGCTCTTTGTCTTGCTTCAAAAATCAGTAGCCTATTTAAGCAGCATGGGAACATTAAAGCAAAATTACCGCCTCCGTTCTTGTTTCTAATAATAATGGATGTTTATTGATCAATTTCTATATGGTGGGCGTAGTGGGCGTATTCAATTCTTCTTTGTCGGAAGTGTGCGCTCATCCAGTCGTCCACTGAAGTGTGGCGTTCCACAGGGCTCCATTTTGTGCCCAATACCTGATTTAGGTGGATCCGGCATTAGGTGACATAATCGTATGATACCGAAGTTCTCGGGACATTAATAAATGGATGTTACATAACAAACTTAAGCTTCTAAAATTGATGATGATAATACAGAGATGCTGGTTTTCCATGCTAAGCACCATTCCGCTCCCCTTCTGGACGAGTTTCGAGTTGCCACTGCATCTGTCACCTCTTTTGATTATGCAGAGATATTGGAGCTGTTCTCGACTCGACAATTTCGTTTGATAAGCCTGTAACGCAAATTTGAAAATATTTGTTTCATACTATCGATAATATATCTCGCATCAGAAAATTTATAAATATTCAGAGCGCGAAGATTCTTGTTCATGCATTTATTACGTCGACTCATTTATTAGCTCTATGCTTTATGAGCTCACCAAGAATTTATTACAGCTCCTGCAATATGTTTTAAATTCTGCGGCTAGACTTGTCACCATGTCAAGAAAATCAGATTGAGTTACATTGGCTTTTAAGGTGCTGCTTTTTTATGTATAAGGCGATGCAAGGTCTTGCACCTCAGTACTTACCGGATCTCTTAGAGCCTTACTCTCCACAGAGCAGCTTGCGATCTGCTTCGAAACTGATGCCGAAGTCGTCCTCGTTTAATGGCTTAGATTATATGGATACAGTTCCTGTTTGATTTGCGCACGAAAGCTTTACAGTTTGCTACCTTTTTATTTATATCAAATCTAGTCCTTCAGTAGATATCTTTAAGAGCAGACTTAAGATGCATCGTTTTTATTAACAATGCTTTTTATTTAAAATTTATTTTAAATGACCTGTAGTTTTCATAATTTTTAATAGGTTTGATAGTTTTATATAATGCGCTTTTGAATGCCTTCAGAAAAGGCGCTATTTAAACTGTAAGCAACCAGAGAAACTCTTTGCCTGGCTTTCATAAATGAGTCACCTGTTTAATCAGCATGGGAACATTATCCTGTTTAATAATGATGGTTGTTTATTGATCGATTTCTATATTTGCTTATATCAAGCTGTGTCTCCCAGCAGGCCTTGGGTTCGATTCCCGTCGGGGATTCAAAGCTTTTTATTAAGCCATTTTTAACCCACAAAGGCAAAGACCACAACGCGAATTTACATTGCTTTGTAAAGTATATGTTCTTAGCTAATTAAGTGTTAACGGTGTGATTAAAACGACTTAATTCTGGTTACAATAAAAGAGACATTAAGAGATTCCTTGAAACTAGTTAAAGTGCTTGTGTCGTGCTGCAAACTGCTCTTTCTTAAGTTTTTATTTTAAGTTTTCACTTCGAGAATGTGCTGCTTATTGATCACAGAATCTAGAATCTTACCCATATTTCAGTTGGTGGTCAAACAATGAAATTCATATTCTTTAGGAAATTTACTTTATTATTTGCATGTGACCACCAACATGGCTGCCATAAAAACCTCAGCCTTCAACGTGATGAAGGGCTAAGCCCAAAACGATATAAACTCACTTGACACTTTCCGTATTATTTCAATTCTATTGTTTCAAAATATTTCTTTCTATTTCAAATTCTTGCCATGAAAACTACCTGCAGTGCTGCATATATACAGACCTCCAGTAACGTAAACAAGAACTACAGAAGTGTTTTCAAAACAATATCCTTACTTATTGTCAAGCCTTGATCATGACTCAAGTAAAACGGTTTACATAAAAGCTCACCCAAAAACGTAGTCCCCTTTTATAAATTCAGTGATCACTGCTATTATAAGTCATTTTTATTGAGAATAACAAATCCTATCATTTCTCCTGCACAGCCGGTTTCTCTCTCCTTTGGGGTTTTCAGTTGTGCTCATATTTGTATTTTTACGAAACGGTATCCTGTGGCGAATTCGATTAACTTAATCATTACACTAAGCTTAACTTTTCTCATTCACAAGGAGTGTATATATGTTGCATAAAGCTTTTCAAATCTGTAGAATCAGAAAATTTCTTAGCATTCAGACCGGGAAGATTTTTGTTCACGCATTTATTACCTCGAAGATCGATAGCTGTAACTCTTTGCTTTATGCCATCTTAATGTTTAGGAGACGTCATCTTAATGTTTAGTGTTTAATGGTTTTATTCCGCCAAGAAATATCGATGAACGTTGCCTTCAGTGATGAGACGATTTGAACGGATTACAAGGCCTTAGCTCTACACGAGAATTCTACACCTTTACTGACGAAATAAGAGAGACAGAGGCCTTGGGGTTTGCTAAGCTTGCTTTTTTTTATTTCTACTTCTACTTCTATTTATGTAATCCACTAAGGAAAAGGCCATAACGCGAATTTACATTGCTTTGTTAGTACAGTGAGGTGCTTCAATAATAAAGTGTTAACGGTGTCATGTTAAAACATAAAAGGAAAAAAAAAGACTTAATTCTGGTTACTATAACTAGCAGTAATCACAGATTATGGAGGCGCATTCGATTGAATTTCCGGCGGAAATGAGCCCCTGAAAAAATTCAATAGGGGCGGCCATTTGGAAGACCGTCTACCAAAAAATCTCAAATTTTACTGCACATAAACCACAGGACAACCAACACGAAATTAGGATTGCGTTCTTCGAACGCGACAACAAAAAAGACATTAAGAGATCTCTTAAAGCTAATTAAAGTGCTTGTGTCGTGCCGTGCGCTGATCTTTCGTAGGTTTTTATTTTAAGTTTTCACTACGAGAATGTACTGCTAATTAATCGCAGAATCTAGAATCATCGCCATATTTCAGTTCTTTGTCAAATAATGACATTTATATTCTTTGGGAATTGAACTTTGTTGTATTGCACGTGGCTACCAACATGGCTGCCTTGAAAATCACCTAGAAACTGCATTTGCAGACCTCCCGAAATGTTAACCGCAACAACTGCATCAAAATTGATTTCAAAAAGGAAAAATCTGATCTCTAACACTCGCAACCTTACTTGTTGTCAAACTTAGATCATGACTCAAGTAATTAAAACAGTCTGTTTGCTGAAAAGCTTGTACAAACAACTTATCCATCTTCTACAAATTCAGTGATCACTGCTATTATAAGTCGTTTTTTTTTATTGAGAATAACAAACTCTATCATTCCTCATTTACAACATTCCTCTCTCCTTTGAAACTTTCATTTGTGTTCATATTTGTATTGTTACGATGTGTAAACTGCACGGTGCACGTGGCGAATTCGTTTAACTTAATCATTAAACTTAACTTTCCTCATTCACAACATTCCTCGCTCCTTTGTGCTCAGTTATTTATATATTGAATACAGGTTTTCACTTGTTGCAGAATCGACGAGAAAATGAAGAAAATATGCGTAGGCATTTTTTATGCCCACGCCAAATTTTGCCAACTTATTTTTCTAATATTGTAGCTGTAGATGGATTGCAAATGACTTTGCTAATAAGTTTACTTGGAAGGATTACGCTAGTTTAAAAAAATATTTACTCAATAGAGTCATGTTATATAACATTTAGTCTAAGGATCATAAAAGAAAAGGAAAAGGCGCTATTTAAATTGTAAGCAACCAGAGAAACTCTTTGCCTGGTTTTCATAAATGAGTCACATATTTAATCAGCATGGGAACATAAAAAGAAAGCCGGTTACTGCCTCCGTTGTCATTTGTAATAATAATGGATGTTCAGTGTTTAATAAAAATGTTTGTTTATTGATCGATTTCTATATTTGCTTATATCAAGCTGTGTCTTGAGATTCCTTGAAACTAGTTAAAGTGCTTGAGTCGTGCTGCACACTGATCCTCTTAGGTCTACGAGAATGTGCCGCTAATTGATCACGGAATCTAGAATCTTACCCATATTTCAGTTGGTGGTCAAACAATGAAATTTATATTCTTTGGGAATTTGACTTTATTGTTTGCATGTGACAACAAACATGGCTGCCACAAAAACCTAAGCCTTCGACGTGATGAAGCATAACAAGCCAGAGCCCCGATTTTAGGACCAAGCCGACGTTTAACGTCGCGTTATTCAAATATTTGTGGGGAATTATTAGCGCGCTAGGTGTGAATCCTGCATATCAGTCTCTCAACAGGTTCTTCATATAAGCAACATTGCTTTGGAGATGTAGCATTTTTAAATTTTTGGCCGTGCAGCTGAGCGTCCATCTGCGAAACTAAAACAAGTATTTTTCACTCAGTTAAAAGACTTTTCTAAAGCGAGGATGCAAATCAGTGGTCTTTTGAATCTTTGAACTGAACAGAAACAGTAATAAAGAAAATTTAGCTGTATTTCAAGAATTTGTTCATTAATTTCTTAATTTATTTGTGGCATTCCCTGCAACATCCTTTCTCTAGGGTTGCTCTCATAGCCAGAAAACAAACTGCTTACGAAAATGAAAACGATCTATAAATAACAAAGCTGCAGTTTATGCTAAGTTATTTCTCGGCTAGTTGTGGAGTCGACTAAATTCGAGAGCTGTTCGCTAGACCATAGCCACGATGCAAAAATACCTCTAGAATTCGGCTTTGTTTATTGACTTAAAATATACTTAAATCCCACACCGCAATTAAAAACTAATTTATCAACTCGCGTCTTTTAATGACACTAGTCATTGAAAGACGCGGTTTGGAAAGTTCAAAGTGCTTCGTAATGCTACCTGCCTTAAGCAAGAGAATAACGTGAATTAAATTAGATTATTTGTGTATCTCGTTGAGTGAACGTCTCTAATTGGAAGCACCTATTAAAGGCTGGTTTTCACTAGCGCATAAGCACAAGCATAAGCATAAGCATAATCGGCCGAAAAGCAAGTGAGAACGCCAGAACATAAGCATAAAGACATACGCAAGCGCAGTATGAACGAAATTCTCAATACCAGCTTTCCTCGGCTGTGAGATCCGAATCAAAGATGGCGGATGATTTGGTTGACTGCCTTGTGCTTATGCTTGTGCTTATTTCATCCCCGTTCTCACTTGACATAAATGTGACACAAGCATAGCATAAGCACAAGAAGAACGAACACGTTCATACTGCGCTTGCGTATGTCTTTATGCTTATGTTCTGGCGTTCTCACTTGCTTTTCGGCCGATTATGCTTATGCTTATGCTTGTGCTTATGCGCTAGTGAAAACCAGCCTTAACTAACTAAGGTGAATTTTATCGACATATTACCTAGTAGACAAAAAGCGACAGAATGATCCTACTCTGTCTATTTGAATGAATGTTTCGCTAACGGTAATTAGTAGAGAAAGTTTAGCTGTATTTCAAGAATTTCTTAATTTCTTTTATTTGGCATTCCCTGCAACATCCTTCTCTGGGGTTGTTCTCATAGCCAGAAAACAAACTGCTTACGAAAATGAAAAAAAAAACGATCTATAAATAACAAAGTTGCAGTTTATGATCAGTTATTTCTCGGCTAGTTGTGATAAAACGTGATCCGGATTCAAGGGCTATTCGCTAGACCATAGACACAATGAAAAAATTTCTTCTAGAATTCGGCTTTATTTATCGACTAAAAATAATACCTAGAACCTGACTATAAATATTAACTTAAGTGGCTGATAAGTGGCTACTTTGTTATTTATAGTAAGATCATAACTGACCATTGTATTGTATTGCCCCTACTCTGTGCCAGTCTGACCATACTGCATATCGTTGGCTTCTGTTAAACACAGAGCGAGCCTATTAATAGTTTTTAAGGCTGTTTTGCCAATAGGAAACGATAACTTTAGACAGATAGGGATAACTGGGTGCGAACAGGAATGTGTGAAAGCTAATTAAGATTTATTTAAACGTGTGAATTTCCAAGGCGAACGTGGACCCCTAATGCGTTCAATAAAATCAACCCTCTGGCTTGTGATGGCTGAGCCCAAAACGTCGTTGATATAAACTTACTTGACACTTTCCGTATTATTTCAATTCTATTTTTCCAAAATTTTTATTTCTATTTTAATTTCTTGCCATGAAACCACCTACTGTGCTCATTATAAAGATCTCCTGTAACGTAAACAAGAACTACAGAAGTGTTTACAAAACCAGATCCTTACTTATTGTCAAGTAAAGGGGTTGACATAAAAGCTCTTCCAAAAACTCCGGGAGCAAATGTCATAAATTAAAGTCCCGTGGGAATTTCAGGCTGCAAGCAATCCACCCGTTCAAATGTGTTATGGGGACCCTAAATGACAAGAAAAATTTTGGTGGCACTCTTGTAACTTGCACCGAGCAAATTTATGGGGTTTTCAAAAAATGATGTCAAACCCCAGCATGGAAACGAGGCTGTGACATAAAAATGGCTCCCACCATTTTAACGAAATGACACCTAAATTGCAGAGATTATGTTTCCCAATACCGGCTCCTTAACGTGGTCACGTGACAAAGCTAGCATGGAAACGAGGCTCTGGTGAAACAGCGGTAATAACTTTCTGCTGTTTTAGGGAAATTTCACAAAAGTTGCAAGAAATATGTTTCTCGGTGTTTTGAATTATATGAGACCATTACTGTACATTAAGAAGGTCACGCGACGAAGCTAGCTTGGAAAAGAGGCTGTCGTACTATAACACCTAAAATGTGCCGTTTCTTCAAAAATCACGACAAAAAAGAACATACTAAGTACCCAAAAGTCAGTCTTACATAACATACTGAAGTCCCCACAAGTCAGTCTTATAACATACTAAGTCCACACAAGTCATTCTTATAACATACTAAGTCCACACAAGTCAGTCTTATAACATACTAAGTCCACACAAGTCTGTATTATATCATACTAAGTCCCCACAAGTCAGTCTTATAACATACTAAGGTCCCACAAGTCCGTCTTATAACATACTAAGTCCCCACAAGTCCGTCTTATAACACACTAAGTCCCCACAAGTCGGTCTTATAACATACTAAGTCCACACAAGTCAGTCTGATAACATACTAAGTACACATAAGTCGGTCTTATAACATACTAAGTCCACCAAGTCAGTCTGATAACATACTAAGTCTTATAACATACTAAGTCCCCACAAGTCGGTCTTATAACATACTCAAGTCCCCACAAATTGGTCTTATAGCATAGTGAAGTCCCCACAAGTCGGTCTTATGACATACTGAAGTCCCCACAAGTCAGTCTTATAACATACTAAGTCCACCACGTCAGTCTGATAACATACTAAGTCTTATAACATACTAAGTCCCCACAAGTCAGTCTTATAACATACTAAGTAACAACAAGTCAATCTTATAACATACTAAGTCCCCACAAGTTAGTCTTATAACATAATAGGTCCACACAAGTCAGTCTTATATAATACTAAGTAACCACAAGTCATTCTTATAACCTACTAAGTCCCCACAAGTCTGTCTTATAACATATTAAGTCCCCACAAGTAGGTCTTATAACATACTAAGTCCCCACAAGTCATTATTATAACATACTAAGTCCCCACAAGTCAGTCCTATAACATACTAAGTCCCGACAACTCAGTCTTATAAATATTTTTAGGTAGTATTTAGTGTCCCCAGTTAGTGGTTGTATAACTGCTATTTTAGATTTGACACATGAATAAAGGTTGTTGTTGTTGTTGTTACTAAGTCCCCACAAGTTGGTCTTATTACATACTGAAGTCCCCACAAGTCGGTCTTATAACATACTAAAGTCCCAACAAGTCGGTCTTATAACATACTAAGTCCCCAAAAGTCAGTCTTATATAAAATACTGAAGTCCCCACAAGTCAGTGTTATAACATACTAAGTCCACACAAGTCTGTCTTATATCATACTAAGTCCCCACAAGTTGGTCTTATAACATACTGAAGTCCCCACAAGTTGGTCTTATAACATGCTAAGTCTTATAACATACTAAGTCCCCAAAAGTCGGTCTTATAACATACTGAAGTCCAAATAAGTTGGTCTTATAACATAGTGAAGTCCCCACAAGTCAGTCTTATAACATGCTTAGTCCCCGTCGGTCGTATAACATACTAAGTACCCAAAAGTCAGTCTTACATAACATACTGAAGTACCCACAAGTCAGTCTTATAACATACTAAGTCCCCACAAGTCATTCTTATAACATACTAAGTCCACACAAGTCTGCCTTATATCATACTAAGGTCCCACAAGTCCGTCTTATAACATACTAAGTCCTCACAAGTCGGTCTTATAACATACTAAGTCCCCACAAGTCCGTCTTATAACATACTAAGTCCCCGCAAGTCGGTCTTATAACATACTAAGTCCACACAAGTCAGTCTGATAACATACTAAGTACACACAAGTCGGTCTTATAACATACGGATGTCCCACAAGTAGGTGTTACAACATACTGAAGTCCCCAAAAGTCAGTCCTATAACCCAGTAAGTCCCCACAAGTCAGACTTATGACATACTAAGCCCTCACAAGTCGGTCGTATAACATACTAAGTCCCCACAAGTCAGTCTTATAACATACTAAGTCCACACAAGTCCGTCCTATAACATACTAAGTCCCGACAAGTCACCCTTATAACATACTAAGTCCCTACAAGTTGGTCTTATTGCATACTGAAGTCCCAACAAGTCGTTCTTATAACATACTGAAGTCCCCGAAAGTCGGTCTTATAACATACTAAGTCCCCACAAGACGGTCGTATACCATACTAAGTCCCCAAAAAGTCAGTCTTGTATAAAATACTGAAGTCAGTCTTATAACACACTAAGTCTCCAGAAGTCATTCTTATAACATACTAAGTCCCCACACTGAGTCATTCTTATAACATACTAAGTCCCCACAAGTCAGTCTTATAACATACTAAGTCCCCACAAGTCAGTCTAGATAGATAGATAGATAGAAACTTTATTTAAGTGTCAAAAGACCTTATAGCCTGGGTAAACCCATACTAATTTGGGGACACATAAAAAAGTATAAAATATCTAATATTAATCTAAAACCTAAAATATATTTAATATTTAAAATTTATATAAAGCTAACAATTTATTAAATGATAATAAAAGCTAAAATTTAAAAATAACATAGCGGAGAACAGAAGGACCTTTCGGCGAGCAAAAATCGAGCACGTTTGGCCGAGACATTGTCAGCCGTTAGTACTGTCGCTAACGATTCGTTAGTAGCTGTTTGGTTACTATGTAAGATAGCGTTTTTCCAATCTTTAGGAACTGCGGCAAGAAGACCGGCATAATCAAGAAAGGTGCAGCGAACCCCAAAACTACTTTTGAAATTTTCGAAGGAAAGAAAATGGCCATGAGAATCGAGAAGATCATTTATTTTACGAATACCTTTGCTAACCCAGGTTTTATAGTAAATCATCTTTCCGCCTATCTTGATAAAGCGGTTATTCCAAAGTATTTCCTCTTTCATTTCATTTGCGCTTTAGGGTGTTCTGGAATGAAGTTCTTGCCAGACAGTTAAGATGCTCTTATAAAAAGGCGGAAGATCTTCCAGAACCAACAGTTTTAGGTCGTAATTACATTGAAACAAAAAAGGGCCTCCGAACTTTGTAAGCATAGAATCGAGGAGCGCACACCAGTGACAATTCTCCGATAAACAATAACGATTCACCCAGGCAGCTTTAAGTGATTTTTCTACGTCCAAAAAAAATAACCATATTGAGGCCACCTCTTGATATTGGACCAGTCAGCGAGTTTCTTTTGATTTTGTCAGGCTTAAAGTTCCATATAAATGGAAAAGTAATGCTATTAACCATTTTGGCAAAATCGGCAGGTACTTCAAGCACGGAACAATTATAAACACGTCCCCACATGTCAGTCTTATAACATACCAAGTCCCCACAAGTCAGTCTTATAACATACTAAGTCCCCAAGTCAGTCTTATGACATACTAACTCCCCACAAGTCAGTCTAATATCATACTAAGTCCCCACAAGTCATTCTTGTAACATACTAAGGCCCCACACGTCCGTCTTATAACATACTAAGTCCCCACAAGTCAGTCATAACATAACGAAGTCCCCACACGTCGGTCTTATAACATACTAAGTCCCCACAAGTCAGTCATAACATAACGAAGTCCCCACACGTCGGTCTTATAACATACTAAGTCCCCAAAAGTCAGTCTTATATAAAATACTGAAGTCCCCACAAGTTAGTCTTATAAAACACTAAGTCTCCAGAAGTCATTCTTATAACATACTAAGTCTCCATAAGTCATTCTTATAACATACTAAGTCCCCACAAGTCAGTCTTCTAAAATACTGAAGTCCCCACAAGTCAGTCTTATAACATATTGAAGTCCCCACAAGTCGGTCTTATAACATACTAAGTCCCCACAAGTCCGTCTTATAACATACTAATATAAGTCCCCACAAGTCAGTCTTATAACATACTAAGTCCACACACGTCTGTCTGATAACATACTAAGTTCCCACAAGTCAGTCTTATAACACACTAGGCCCCACAAGAACGTCTTATAACATACTACAAGAATTAGACGATATCACGCGTCGCGCTATAATAGTTAAATATACCTCCCCTTAATACCTCGCAGCTTTAAGCGATTTTTCTACGTCCAAAAAAATAACCATATTGAGGCCACCTCTTGATATTGGACCAGTCAACGAGTTTCTTTTGATTTTGTCAGGCTTAAAGTTCCATATAAATGGAAAAGTAATGCTATTAACCATTTTGGCAAAATCGGCAGGTACTTCAAGCACGGAACAATTATAAACACGTCCCCACAAGTCAGTCTTATAACATACTAAGTCCCCACATGTCAGTCTTATAACATACTAAGTCCCCACAAGTCAGTCTTATAACATACTAAGTCCCGACAAGTCAGTCTTATGACATTCTAAGTCCCCACAAGTTGGTCTTATTACATACTGAAGTCCCCACAAGTCGGTCTTATAACAAACTAAAGTCCCCACAAGTCGGTCTTATAACATACTAAGTCCCCACATGTCGGTCGTATACCATACTAAGTCCCCAAAAGTCAGTCTTATATAACATACTGAAGTCTCCACAACTCAGTCTTATAACATACTAAGTCTCCACAAGCCATTCTTATAACATAGTAAGTCTCCACAAGTCATTCTTATAACATACTAAGTCCCCACAAGTCAGTCTTATAACATACTAAGTCTCCATAAGTCATTCTTATAACATACTAAGTCCTCACAAGTCGGTCGTATAACATACTAAGTCCCCACAAGTCCGTCTTATAACGTATTAAGTCCCCGCAAGTCGGTCTTATAACATACTAAGTCCTCACAAGTCCGTCTTATAACGTACTAAGTCCCCACAAGTCAGTCTTATAACATACTAAGTCCCCACAAGTAGGTCTTATAACATACTAAGTTCCCACAAGTCAGTCTTATAACACACTAGGCCCCGCAAGAACTTCTTATAACATACTACAAGAATTAGACGATATCACGCGCGCTTTCGCGCTATAATAGTTAAATATACCTCCCCATTATTTACTGATTCAGGTAAATCATTTACATAAGTTGCGAATAATCTGGGGCCTTAAAGGAACCTTGGGGGACCCCAACCTTCACAGGTGATAAAACTGATCTAACTCCATTTTACAGTGTTTGTAGTATTTGATAATGTGAAAATATGTGAAAATAAGTTTGGATGAAAAAGGCAAAATATTCTGCAGTCCGGAAGGATGTAGTTTTGCTAGAAGGCAGTCCTTCAGGATGCTTTGGGGGTGTCTAAATCAAATGTGGAGGTGCAGGGGCCATGTCTTACTTCAACAACCAAAACAAACCACAGAGATTTGAGGTCTCTTTCTTTCTAGCGTCACTACCCCATTCCCTCTTATCACTTGAATATCACACACAGAAATAAGGACACCAGCGTATTTAGTTTCAAAAGGATTTTATTACAAATCCTTCCACTTAAAAGAACGTTATAAATAACATTTATTTACAAATCACTTCGCCGTGTCTCTTTTGTCAAGACTATATAGAAATGTGTTGGGTAGAAATATTAAAACTACGATAATGTCGTCGTTTGTTAACAATTATGTCATCTAATAGAATCTCACTCTAATGTAAACTCTTTAAACCTTAACATATAAAAAGCTTTTCTCCACAATGATTATTATAGTTTTTATGTTACCATTTTGGAAAATTAGCATTTTTTATTGTGAGAGTCGAGGACCTGTTGGGTTATGCGAACTGAATTCCTGTTCGCCCAGTTTCCAATTGAGTTCCAAAGTAATCACTCTGGCCAATCACAACAGACTCGCAATTCAATAAGCCAATCAGAACTCGAAGCAAATACAGGTAGCCGGCGCTCAGCGCGGGAAAACGCGGGCGACCAAGTCCACATTGCTTTTGGTTTTACTTCTGATTGGTCGAGCAAGTGGCGCGAGCAGTGTTAGCCAATCACAAAGCGCAGAAATGCAAAATCAAATCAGTTGCAAATCACTTTCGACGCTCAATTGAAAACAGTTCTAGATGATGTGCAGTGGATTAGTTTTAGTCAATTCTTGAGTGGCGTTATGTCATCAAATAGTTTAGAGTCTGTGGATGAAATCCTGAATGTAACCATTCAAATGAAAGCTACTAAACAGTGTAACTCTTTGGAGAAAGAGGGTTCAGTTGTTCGTCGTTATGAAATTTCCTTTTTACAATACTTAAGATTCTATACTAATTGATATAAACTTTTTCAAGATGACTTTCTTAGAATAGGAAATGAAAACCATATACCCAAAATCTACAAAAACATAATGTATTAAATAAAATATATTTATTAACGCTTTTATTGACAGTTCACTGTTTAACGGATGCTTTTGTTTGTTTCACTCGTTGTATTGAATATGAAATAAACTGAAGTCGAACTTTGCATAGAAAATAACTTGTTGTAGATGCCCTGTTCTATTTTCTTTCAATTGTCATTCGACCTCATAAAATGTCAAAGAAAGAATTATTTTACTCTTTTGTCTGTAAAATTAAATTATCTTAAGTTATCCGTGACAAAAATAATAAGAAAATCACCCATTCTTTTCCAAAACTCCCACATGCTTCAAACTTTATTTTTTAACGATGAAATAGTTTATTTCCCTTGACATCGAGGGTCAGTACTATTATAAATTTTAAATACAAACTTATATAACATTTTAGCTATTTCACAATAAAGGCGAAATGCGATTAATCGACTTATGATCAATATGATAAGAAAGAATATTTTAAATTACTTATATACTTTGGATAATTTTAGGGCACAAATTTGAACGAAACGTAACAAATGCTATAGAGAACTAAGAATATAATAACGATATAGCTTTTTAATTTAATCATCTGATAAGTCTATTGTGACTGGAGGTTTCTTTGATGGCGAGGAATAAACTCCCGAACTGTCCAGACTCTTTTTGACTACATTGTCGAGCTGCGAAGGACTTTGTAGATTTCGGTGTTCCTTTTTGAAAAAGCTCGACAGCAAATGGTCGTTAATTTTCTCGCTTTCTAGTCTTTGTTGTGCTCGATTGTGTTGTCTCCAACACCGCATAAACTCTTCATGCGCTAACATGTTGTGAGGGTGATATTTGTTTTGTTGGCTCATAATAAGCTGCTGTTGTAATTGCCGATCCAGCGGTGTTGAGCCGAGCCCGTGTACCGGGACATGCGCTAACTCCTCAGGAAAAATCCCGCGCGCACTGTTGCCATGAAGATGCAAGAGTTCTGGGTGTTGCCATAGAGATGGGTGGTTTCTCCAAGCACTAATTCCTGGATGTTGAAGATAAGCTTGATCGATGGCTGAAAGATTAGCAGCCTGTAGATTCTGTAGATTCTGAAGATGTTGTTGCTCGTGAGGATGGATGTGAAAGTGCGTGTGAAGATGTGAATGCGAGTGCTGTTGAGGTGAGTAATACTGATGTCCTGTCACAGGATCAGTAGTTAAAACACGTCCTGTTCCTCCCTTGAGAAGGGCCTCGTGCGCTGGGCTTCTCGAGTCCTCAAGCGCTCTTCCCTGCCCCTGGAGGTAAGAAATTGCAGGAATGTGATGCCCAGCAGACTGCATTTGCGCCATACGATACGGCGCATACCACTGCTCGAATCCTTCCGTATATTTCGCCGCATTCTCCCGTGGCGACTCTCCGCCGGGGATAACTCCACCCCCAGGGAACATATGAAACGGAAGCATCCTGTAGTCCATGCCGACACCTTGGGGTGGAAATCCCGATATCGGAATTCCCTGGGATGACATACCCGGTGGGATGTTGGACGGGTAGAAATGGTACTGACCTCCCGTCATCATGTTTCGTAGCGATGACTCGTAATGTGAAGTAATCGTGGCTGGAGTGGCGTACGGTGATTGGTTTGCGCTGGAGCGAATTTGAGCGTCTGATGATGAAGACTCGCTGACCTACAGAATTAAAAAACGAGAATCGTTTAGTTAAAAAGTTTAAGACGTCTTTTCGTTTACAAACGAACGTCGAACAAATAATAAATACAAACGGCTTCAGCCAAGTTAAGGATAGAGCTTTTTACTTTTCCGTCGTGTGATGTGTTAACAGTCTATGGGTGTGAAAACCTAAAGTATGACCACTTAAATAAAATTTACTGAGCAGTACTTTCCTTTGGTGCTGTTTATTATGTTTCAAAAGCCGAGTTTGAAATCCTACAGTGTGACCCATTAAATTGAAAGCTATTGAGCAGTACAGTACTGTTGTTTATTACGCTCTTTAGCTAGTTCTGACTTTTAGTCGGGGGTGTTAAAGTACCAACGGTATTCGGAACGATCATTTTTCAAAGTTCTTCGAGGGAACAGTTTGCTAGTTTGCCTCTTAATGTTCCGAATTTTCAATCAAAAAGTACTGGGGTAAGGATAAAAGTTTTTGCGTCGTTCTACATACCTCAGCCTTCGATGGCGACTCCTTAGAAACGGGCGTTTCCCGAGAACATGTCGGCTCCTTCTTCGCCTTCTCCGGATGCAAGAATATGACGTCAGTGCGCACGCAGCTTCGTCCCTCTTCACCAGATATCACGCGCTTAAACTTGCCAGGAAGTTCCACGGGCCCAGGCGCCTCCAGTCTACTCCCGGCCGGCGAGCAGGAGCGGTTACTGGCTGCGTCATCATTGTTGTTGCTGCTATTACTACACACGCTACTTGCATCGTGGTCGGGTACCACACTGTCCCTACCACCGGTGGTACTGCTCGTGTCACTGGCATTATCATTCCCATCTTCGTCTGAATCCTGCGATTGTGTTTTCTTTCGCTTGTCTGTCGTTTGATTCTCGGGCGACTGATCGCGTCGACGCTTCTTCCCTTTCTTCAACTTGCCCTAGTAAAATAGAACTTGATTTAGTTTAACGCTTTGGACGTAAGAATAAAGGGGTAAGTTTCTAAAGAAACTGTGCTGCAGCGTCCGTGGGGAAATGAAACACGAAAATTTTGTTTTATCAACTGGAGCAGTTTCCAATTGAGTGTCGTAAAACCAAAACCAAAGTAATTACTCTGACGAATCACAACAGAGGCAGACCATTCAATGAACCAATCAAAACTCAAAGCAAATACATGTAGCGGGCGCCAAGCGCGGGAAAACGCGTGCGAGCAAGTGATGATTTGTATTGGTTTTGCTTTCGATTGGTTGAGAAACTGGCGCGAGATTTTTTAGCCAATCACAAAGCGTAGCAATGCGCAACCAAGGTAATCGCGAAATTTCTAGGCATTTTCCGCGCTAAGCTAAATCTGGTTGCGGCTGATAAAATGATTATTTTCAATGAATGTTCCACTGCACCAGTTAACTTCTACCCACATGGTGATATTTTTGTGACAAATTTAGCTTTAGTGTTACGACAATCAAATATTAAAGAATTTAAGTAAACTTATGTTACCTTTTTCAGTTTCTCCTTTCCTCCGCTGCTCCCTGTACTGGAAGAACTTCCGCTCGACGGCGAAGGAGCCTTGTTTATCTTCGCCAATCTTCGGCTGCCTCCCGAAGATTCACTCGTTGCCCCTACAACAACAATATCTTCGTCAGAAGTGTCAGCAATTTCCGTAGCGAAAATTGTAGTATAAAAGGGTTTTTTCTTCGCTCAGAAATGTTTTTTTTTTTTTTATTATTTGCTTTAATACGAATGCCCACCTTTTTCGAATTGAATAAACATTACAAATAAATCGAAAGTTACCTTCGACTGGGCTAGCAGTCTTGTTTCGTCCCGATCGTAACGTTGTCTGAACAGGAGGAATTGCTCTTCGACTGCGCAAAGCCAACTTTCCATTCACCAAATACCCGTCTTCATCTCTTAGTTGACTTTCAACAACAACCTTGAACATGTACGGGGGTGGCTCGCGAGTTTCGTCTGTGATGGGCAGCTTGCCATATTTCTTGTAATAAATCCGACAGTCGTCGCATAAGATGACCTTATTTTGGCTTCCATGATGCCAGCTGCGAGATTCAGTCGAGTAGCAGTGACGGCAGCAGTACAACCTAAACAAACAAAACGCTAAAATGAGACTTCGTGAACCGAAAACAATTTGCACCCGGGCGTTAACTCTCACGCGAACCGTGAAATCGCGATAACACGCGTGAACACACGAGAAACAAGATGCAAAAGCGACAAAACAAACCTTAAATCTCGTTCACTATCGTCACTGTCATATTCATCTTCGCTACAAGAGCTTAGATCAACTGTTGGGAAAAAGAAATTCGCATAAGTTCATAAACAAGGTTATTCATGTTTTGGAAGTGCGAAATGAAAAAACACAGGAAACAAAAAAGGGCAAATTTATGTCTTCCTGTTGACATGATTTTTTATTCAGGGTTAATACAGGTGGCTTCTTATGTTTGCAGACCTCAATTGTTTGCAAACTGACAACTGACAATAATAATTAAGACTTACCAAACTCACTGACAATACTTTTGGATGATCTGGGAAGGGCTTTGCGCCGAAGAACATTATGTCTGCGGCGTCGGTGTGGCCGGGAACTAAGAGCTGTTGGCGTCTTTTTCCAGATGTAGTAATACTCTACAAGTTCTCCCTATCGGCAGACAAACAAATAAAGACATAAGATAACTCAAAAGGGTATATTTGAGCGGTAAAAATTAGCACATTATATGCATCAGATTAAAACATGAATAAGGAAAACCTGAAATGATACACTGACACCTCTGAGTAGATAAAGGGAAACAAAGTTAACATCATTTACCGTTTCTTTGTGGGGAAGCAGTTCCTTTTTAATCTTGTAAAAGTTCTTTCCGTATTGTCTTAGCCCTTTGACAAACTTTTTCTGAAATAAATAAAGAAAACCACACATTAATGGGCGTCTGTAATTTATCAGAATTATCAGAAATCCTTATGGACATCTGGAAACAGACCTAAGTAAACTGAGCTGGTCATCTAAGTTTGTTTTGATAAAACCTCTTTTGACCCTAGCTGCACAGAGCTGTGTTGTAATACAAAAGGCAAAAGTGCCAAGCTTCCACCCACCCAAAGGAGTTCCTCACTCAAACTCTTTCTCTAAACATGCTATATTTTACAGTAACAAAAAATCCAAATATTATTATACCATTTCATCGTCAGACCATTTCTTTTCCAGTTCCTTGGGGTATGGCTTCTTTACCAGAGCTTGCAGAGCCTTTGCTGCATCGTAATTATTCTGGTGAAGCTAAAGACAAACAGAAAGCAAACCTGTCAAATGGGAGGAGCTTATGTTTCAACTCTGCTTCCTGTGACTGATAATTTTGTACTCTAGCCCTCACTACAGTGAATTCTGTCAGCCGGACACCTTCAGGACCAGCATTGGCTGTTTGCCTTAGCGAGGTGTTGCCTTATAAGAGAGTTTTGTTACACATTCAAATCCATACAGAACCAGCCAATAATTGATGTCCGTCTTAAAGAGGTGTCCACCTTACAGGTGTCCATCTTAAGAGAGTTGACTGTACTCACCACATGAATAGCATTGCTAGTTGTCGCATCCTGGGACACAGCCCTGTAGCCATCTTCTGGTGAGCCACCGTTACACATGCCAGCATACTGTGCCATGCTCCTATAAACAGGCAGACAAATTTATAGAAAAAAATTTTAAGCCATTGAACACTTCCACAAAAACTTACTAATTTCTTTGATTCTTAGATTAGTCTATTACAAATGGTGTGAAGCATTGAAGTCATAAAAATATTTTTATCAGTTTAATTAAACTCACCTTGCTGCACGCAAGTACATCATCAACTCATAGTCTTCAAGGCATGGATTCCAAACCTGGCAAAAAAAAATAACACAAGGTAAGGATTATATTGTACAACTAAATTAAGATTATTGTGCAGTTTTCAGTTGATTGTCATAAAACCACAGCCAAAGTAGTTGCTCTGGCCAATCACAACAAAAGCAGTCCTTTCAATGAACCAATCAGAATGCAAAGCAAATACATGCAGTCAGCGCCAAGTGCTTGACAATGCATGCAAGCAAGTCGTGATTGGTTTTGGTTTTACTTCCGATTGGTTGAGAAAGTGGTGCAAGATTTTTTAGCCAATCACAATGCAAATCCAAAGCAAAATGTCACAAAATTACTTTACATGTAGACACTCAGCTGAAAACTGCTCTATCATTCACAAATCGGGCAAGGAATGTTATGCAAGAATACCATAAACATTCTCAACGGCAGCATGGATCACAACCAGTAGTTATAAGCTTCCATTTGTTTGCACTATTTTGCTTCTACATCCCACACTAAATCCCAGTTTTAATTTTCATTTGTTTGACGTGCTGACATCGAAATGCACTATGCACCATGAAATTTCTGGTCACAGTCTGTGACTTTCAGGATGTCAACACTCTCGTTGCTAAAGGTCTGCATTACGAAATGTAAATTTTTAGGATAGTGGAAAAACCAAGTATTCATACCAGTTCTTCCCGGGGTTTTTTCATTTCCTCTGATGCTTTATTTATAGGATATGGACAACATTCAGGGAGCGAAGCCTGCAAAAATCAACAAGAAATTTTACTAAAATGTCAACAGACAAATGGGAGAAAGGTCTATTCCAATCCACAAGTTGAGTTTCTTAAAAGCAGTTTTAGAGGTGTAAATGTGTCAATATGGAATTTTTTATTACCTGATGGCTCACTCCAACTCTTATTTCACCCTTGGTATTTGCTAAACGTCTGAAATAAAAGGAAATATTAAATTCAGTGGAATTCATATATTGATACAAACACCAACTGCCCATAAAAAGTTGATCTATAATCATTTCACTTCAGTCCTTCCCTGTGATGCTGTTCATTTAGCTGTACAAGGTGGCCTCAACTTTTGATTCTGCTGATGCAATTATATACCTGCCAACTCACACGCATTATGCGTGTCACACGCCTGCGAATCAAAAACATCGATCACACGCATACAGGACAATTTCACACGCCTGGCAAACAAATCCGGACTACTTGTTCATTAACCGTTAACGTGAAAAATTGAATTCAATTTACACCCAAAATAGTCCAGTTAACGGCACTAAATGTCACGTTTGAGTCCCAAAGAACAAGCTGAAAGGTCGTTATTAGATCGGCAAGATTGCGCCGAGCTTTTGAGCACTGCGACACTCGGCAACCTTCGGAAATTATTGGAACATCATCGGGAATCTTCGGAAATGTTCGGAAGTCATCGGAACGCCTTCAGCAATGTTCGGGAAGTCGTTGGAAATTTTTTGGAAGTTCGAGTAATATAGATACGAAAATCACATGCATTTGACTTAGGAAAAGTTGGCAGGTATAGAAAATTATTATGAAGTGTGAATATTTAACAAAACATTTTCATCAGTACATATATGCCCATCATGCTTGTTTGTCTTACGATATTCTTTAAAACCGAATTTGCAATATTATTTTGTCCAGTTCCAAATGAAATGGTGCTTTTGAAAATGAAACAATCAAGTACACATATTTTTTTAACAATACACAAGTACGCAATCTTTTTAAAATATATTTTGATTTAAGGCAACTTTCGTTTGCATCAAAACACCATTTCTATCCATGCAATACCTTGTCTCTGGATTGTAACCAAGTACATAGAAAAATGCATCATCCTTCTGTATGTATCCTTTAACTGAGTCTATTTCCACAAATGGCCTCACTTTGCATTTTCCCCTAAAACATAAGACAATCTAAATTTAATTTACAGCTCTCAAGCACTTGAAAAACACATCACTGTGTCACTGCAAAAAATTTGTCTTTAAACAAACAAAGAAATTGGTTTCACAATTAAAAAAAAATCGTAAATTAAAGATAACTTACACAAATGCTAGTAAAATTGAATGAAATCTATCTCAATCTCAGTGAACTCAGCATCTGTTTTGTCCAGCAAATGCACATCTAAACATAAATTTAACTAAACCAATTTTAAACAACAACATGTTGTATGAAGGGTTTAATGCAAAAGGGGTGAATATCACCTTTCTTGTGGACTTTTTCGGGGCAGTTGTTTGTTGCGTATTTCGGCTTGGCATGACTCCCAGCTGTGTGTGAGAATATCATCTTTCTTGTGGACTTTTTTGGGGGCAGAATCAAACGAATGGTAATTTTTTGCATGTTGATTTTCTTTTACATAGCAAATATTGTTCTGTATTTTTTTTGTACCCAAATCTTACTTACGGGCATACTAGTAATATAATGTGCATTCTCTAGCAACACTAAGGATGCATAAAAGTGTTATGTTGTTTGAAGAAAAACAAAGGAAATCAGCCAAGGAATGCTCTTCTGTTTCACGGCTTAAAAATATCCCGGGGGGGGAGGGGTCTACACTGTAAATTTTTGGGCAGGGGTGTGCCGCTGGGACTCTGAGACCCTTAACCTATACTAGACCATTTTAGCTGCATTTTGCAACCCTATTCTAGACTAAACACCGAAAAATTCTACCCTATCCTAGACCTTTTCTAGACTCGCTATTTTCCAAAAACTCGTTCACTATCACAGTCTAAGATACCAGGGATCAGTAAAAATGGTGTACTACCCGCCACAACCGATTTTTAAATGCCATTTGCCAGTAAACCTTGTCTAGACTAAATTCTTCATGCAACTGATCAGTTTTGCAGAAATGATACCCTATTCTAGACCAAAAATCTCTGATTACTATACCCTATCCCAGACTAATCTGCCTGAAAACCATACCCTTCACAGCAGCACATACCTATATAGCTCATATATGGGAGTACCCCCCCTCCCCCCCAGGAAAATATCAATATTTTTTAAAGGGAGGGTATGTTGAACCACTTATAACATAGAATAGTAGAGCTGTTAGAAATGTTTTAGCAAGGTCGGGAAGTGAGGAAAGTAGCTGGGAAAAATTGGTTTACGGTGTTGTCAACATTTTGTTTTTCCATCAAAGTAGCCGTCCCCAGCATTGGATCAATAGTGTTGCATCTGTAAGATATTTTTTTCACTCACTTCAGTGCAGAAGCAGGATACACATCTGTTGCATCTGAGATAAACAATTCCCGTTCCTTGACCGCAACATCCTCCAATATATGGTCACCTGATCCTAAAAATAAAAAACAATCAAGTTCATCTGCTGATGTTTCTTTCTGTGAAGGAAAGAATTCCATTTCTTTCCTCTGTCAAAAATGGAATATTCGCCAAACACATCCCAGGTCATGCACTGTTAATTCAGGTTTTGTACGATGCTCTGCCTCAGCTTGGCAGAATCACTTTTTTAACTGCAACTTGTCAATTTCTGTGATTCTCTAATATCACTGTAAAATTGCACTTATTCCCTGTTTGTGCAACAACTGTTTTTCAACATAAAATGTGCAATATATTTTTTTATTCTTTTGAACCTTGGGGCTTTAAGGGATAAAATGTTAAAAGTGATACAAACATTTTGCATAATTTATATTTCATGTTTAGTATTATAAGTGTCTAGAACAAAAATTTCCTAGTCTATAGCTCCCTAGAATTTTTCTAATAACACATCAACTGCTTCTGAAATAAAAGAATGTTAATTTTTGATGCTTTAAACCTGACATTTTAATCTGACAATATTTAAATGTGAATAGATTGACAAAAGAAATGCAGGTGACCATAAAAAAGGACAAAATTATAGTCTGAACAAACGGCTTACCATTCTCTGCATTTCTATCTTGAACTAGGAGTTGATAAACTGATTCTGGGACTTCTGAGGGGCGATAATACCATCTTACCACTACGACAAGTGAATCTCGTTTACTCTGAAGGAACAGATAAACAAACAAAATGTTAATTAAAAACCTTGTCAAAAATATGCTGTCATTATCAGACAATAGCTACTCCAATTCTGTAAGAATCAGTGATCAGAAAGTCTCCAAATTAATTTCAAAATCGCATCATTCTTGCATCTGTGATACCTATCAAACTATTTCCAAATGGATAATCAATCTTATAAAGATGAAAACAAGGTATCAACTTTACAAGCAAAAAAACATAATTGTGCAAATGAAATACATTATTGTGAAACACAACATTTATTTGCTGAAATGTTGTCCTTTCAAACTAAGATATAAGTTAAGGATTTAAAAATTTAAAATACAATATTATTTGTATAGACATGACACAGAACTACATGTAATGTCTATCATTTTATATTATAAATGCTAAATTGTTATTTCAATTCATTCTCTGTGCCCTACTAAACTTTTCAAAATTTAACATATCACAGTTTATCGACTTCCCACAGAGCAAAGCTTTTGAAATCATTGACAAAGATGTTTATGTTGCCGTATTTGACAAAACAATGATCACGGCGAGGCTACATGAAGATTTGCTGACGTAATTAAATAACCTGAATTTCTCAATTTTAATGTAAAATCAGTTTGTTGTTGAGTTACAAAGCCACAAAAACTGTTTCTTTTTACATTAACGTTTTCCAATATAAATTATGTTAATATAATCAAAATAAAGTGACAGCTGTATGCTTTTAAAAATAAATATAAAAAACGAAGTAAAATAAAAATGTCTTTATAAACTGATAAATTTTACCATGAATAAAACTAAGATAAAACATTTTTTTTTGTTTCCTTTGAAAATTATTGACTTTAAAATTTATTGTACTTATAAGCTCATATATTTTAAACATGTCACATTCGTAACAAATTACGGGTGAAATATGAGAAAATAAAGCGGGTTGACTTAAATTTGAATGCGTAAGAACTAAAATAAAACAAGCCAGTCTGAATCGAAATCTTAACTTTTGATTGATGCCTTGCGATAATGCAAAAATGAAAGCAAAAGCCGAAACATTTTACCATAATTTCCTTATCTTAACACTGACTGACGATATTTTTATGAAATTATAATACAATCGACAAACGCATGCACGGTAAAACAAAGAGAAAACAGGCCACCCTAAAACTACATGTAAAGGCAAAACAAAACATTGACAAAAGAAAAACTAACAATATTTCGGGAAGAAACTTACCATGCGAAATTCTTTGATAGCACAAATAAAATAAGGCACGTCGGGTCTTTGGCTATCAATATATACACAATCTGTCAAGAGAATGCATATCAAATTGGATTATTCCAACGAAGCAATGAAATACATCAGTTAAAATCCCCACGCCGTGTGTTTATTTTGATGTTGCGTTCTGTTTGCTTCGAAATGTTTTCCAAGCATTTAACCCAAAAATCCCGCAAATCGGGCGGAATAGTTTTGGATCTTCATAAAGCCGTTTGTTTGTAATAATTTTAACATTTCCCTACGGAAACAAGCATTTTATTTCGTGTAAAATATTCGTCTATCCATAATGACTTCCACAAAAAAAGTAAACATGAAGAATGCAAATTTACAATTTACACGAGCCAAAGACCACATTGTTTAGCTGAAAGAACATTGTTCGCAGCAGACCGCAGAATCTATATAAGCTTATGAACAAAAAGAGCGCATATGATTCAAGCCGATCACACGCTTTATTCGCTTTTTGCTATCGAAATACACAACATTTAAACAGTACTTTTTTGTCGCTTAACGGGCGATCCGAAAATTTTAATGTTCGAAGCATTTTTTTCTTTCGTGTGTTATATTAATTACAGGTAATTATTCTAATAGTACAAACAATTCATATCGTCTTGAAATCGAACGGAGTATGCCACTTCAATGAGTTTCTTTGAGCATGTTTCGCTTACCTCCCGGTTCGTAGTAAACATCTTCTTCGGAAGTGTAGGTCAACTTTGAAGAGTCGCTCGCCTCAGTTTTTTTGTCACCGTTTGCCGATTTTCCGTTCTGTTTCCTTCCCTTAAATTCGCTGCTGCGCTTTTCGTCTTGAGAGAGCGAGTTCCGACCAGAACTTGTCACGCTCTTGCATTCAGAAGTACTTTCACTTCTTGCTCCCATAATCATTCTGCCGTAATACTGGTAAAAGTTTCCTCTGCCGCGAATCAACGAGACTCACTCACCCCCAAAGGGAAAGCTGTCGCTTAACACGTTCAAGTTTGTTTGTTTGTCGTTGCAAAACCAAATCTGCGTTCCCTCTGACCGAGTTATTTCTGTGCCAAAACGGATGTCAGACCTGTAAAACATGAAAGGAAGAAAGATTGTACTTCAAAATCCCCTTGCTTGCCCTCTGCGCTGAACGCACCTTTCAACACCTCTCTCATAACACCTAATAATGTAATTCGTAATTTATTCAGACAATTAACCTTCACAATAGACACGCTCGCGCGACAGGAAATTTTAAATCTGCCAATACTCAAAATCTATTTACCTCCAATCCTTTGAATCCCAGGTCAAGTTAACTCCATAAACTGCGACTGCTTTTCTCTGCTTGATTTATTTTTCACCGTGTTTTTGGAATCACCGAAGTCGAGTACTTGTGGTTTCCGCTTGGATAAATTCTGTGTATTATCTGAATGACACCAAAGAAACCACATTAGAAACCAATTGACGGCTTTCACTACATAAATTTTCGGTTGCGAACCGGGCTGAGGCGAGAATCGAAAATAAAGCGTTTTTTTTTTTCCTTACGACTCAGATAAACATTATGCAAGTGATAACGGCTATCATAGGTCTTTCCTATCGTGAAAAGTCGACGACTCTAGTGACACATTCTAAAATCTATTGTTTAAAGATGATTATAAAGACAACGATCCACACAACCATTCACCGCCTCAAACAGAACAATTTTCCACCCGAAAGACAGCCTTAACGTCTTGTACTACAAAATGCCTTTTGAAAATAGGATGTTTTGCTTTTCATGCGTTCGCTCCAGACGTAACTTTTTTTTTCAACAAGCAAAGTAAACATGCTAACCGTGCGATTTATATTTTGCCTTGTTCGTGTTTGAAAAAGGCCTACAAAAACATTACAAACAACCGATCTAATCCGCCCACAGAAATTTACTGTTATTGGTGCCCTGAACGAAAACTTGCCAAAATCAGGGAGAAAATTCGGATATAATAGCACTGTTCTGTTTTCACATGTGTTGTAAATATAATATATTATTAACATGAGAGATGTGGACGATTATTGTCTCAAGAACGATTACACTTCAACCGTTGAAACGTCCTTGTCCAAATGAAAATCTTGTCCACGCCACAGTGAGCACGCGGCGAAAGCGATAAACTCAGAAAAATAAGATTGCCCACAAAAAATAAATGTTCTAGGGAAAAGTACCTTACCTCTTGAATAAGACAACCATTTAACCATTTAAATCGAGATGAACGAAAATTTGCAGAGTCAAATCAGGCGATTTCAAACCAACATGCACGCGTTTACAAATAGAACGGATCACCTTTGACGAGAAGATAACCGCATAAATCGAGGCTAAATTCACTGCGAGCAGTCCAGCAAATGCTTACCCCCGGCCGAGAAAAATGCTCTTTCCGTCAGTTCAATGCATAAACCGCACAATTTGCCTGTTTAGATGAGCAAAGAGGACAAGGGAAAACTGAACAAACTCAGAACAGATGCTTCCTTTGTGGATCGTGATTGGCGAAATCAGCATGAAGCGTAGCTAGTCGCTCTGTGATTGGTCGAGAGATTCTTAAATGTGTGAAGCTTGTCATTTCACCTGCGAGCTTATTTTGATTGAAGAGTTAAGTACATGTCACGGTTATTTCAACTACTTACATTTCTAATCCCTGCGTTAAACTTCTCAAATACAAATCAGACCTTCCGAGGATATCTCGATTCAGCGCAATGAAGCTTCAAAATCAAATCATCTCTAAGGGCTACGATTTGCTATTGGAAAGATATTGCTTCCGACTGAAATTTTGAATACCTCGGGATAAATAATGGCTTTGCTGACAACGATCGCAAACTCATTTTGTAAACACTTTTGGCTCCTGTCAATCACGTATTCACACTTTGAATCATCGCCTCTCTAACAATTTATAGCTTAAAAGTAAATTTACAGTTCGCTCCTCTGATTCACGCTTGCAAAAAATAACAGGGCAATTTCTTGCTTGAGGCGAAAACGTAATTAAAAGATTCGCAGCCTTTTAAAAAATCCTGCACATATTTTTCGAGGAGACACAACAAATGGCATGGCAGAGTTCAACGACGTCATAATCATCCATTTTGTTATTGTTATCAAAAAATCTCGTATACAAGAACAATCGCATAAGTTGAAAACGGCTTTGGGCAACTGAATCATAAAAGCTCAAGATAAAATCAATACTAAACAAAAATGCTTGGAAGTATTAAGATTATAGTATAAAACAACGTCATTAAACCCGACGTCAGCCCAGAGCGTGTCCAATGACTCAAATATATCTCGACCTTGTGGTTAGCTGACTTTATAGCTGAGTTCCTGTGCACGTCTCGTTGTCTCACTCCAGGGAGGGGGGGGGGGGGGGGGCTTGAAATTCAGGGACAATATATTCGAGTATGCCCAACTCTCTATACATGTATATACACATGTAATGTGATTTTTTTTTTTGTAGTTTTGTTCCTGAGGGCCTCGCATATTTTTCTCCGATGCTATCTAAAGCGTAAGATTAACAAAGTAAATTATTACTTGTAATAAACGGGTGGAATAGGATGAAAATATTTCTTGCGAGAGGCAACAGACAGAAACAATACTAAAATAAGCGGTTGTACTTCATGGATTAAAACATTTAGCATGCAATCACGTTTAAAACAAACAGATTCTCTATTAAAAAAAATTGATTCTGCTTGACTCAAATTTTCTAAAATGATCACTAAAAGAAAAGCGAAGAGCGCAAATTTTGGGAAATATATTTGCTTACTTTTTGATCAATATACGCAGATATTATATTCAGCTGTCGTGACACAGGTTTTAAAAGCCAATGTGTATTTATTAGCATAAAACAACATTAAAAAGAGACAAGGAGATCATTTCCTTTTCAGAAACATTTGTTAAGGATTTAAAAGGATTTCTAAAACTTCGTTAAAATCTGGAAATGTGTGATGTTTACAAACACCGTCCGCACAGATGATAACCAGTTCGTGAAATTGACCTGAAATGAACACGGTGCTATTTTAAATGAGGAAAACAGGAGTACTGAATTTATTTAACACTATTTTCCCCAGGAAATATTTCAAATAAGCTGAAACAGTAGTAATTGACTTTGCTTCCTTCCTTTTTTTTCGTACAAAAAAATCACCAATATAATTTACGTAGGAAATGTTTCATATCGTGCATCAGCTTGTGATATCAGCCACTTCTCTTTCGACTGACTGATCCGCTGATGTTTGCGGTAAAAACCAAATGTGTCATCTTTGTTCGGCCGATATTTCGACCAATCTCGGATTCTTGAGAGGAAAACAAAGCAACACTAGCAGCTTCGAATTTGCCAAAATAATCTTCAGTTTTCCGTCGCTTAAAAAGTTAATTTTATGCTTCCTTGCTCACGAATAAAGACAAGAGCGCTTGAAGTCATCGCGAATTGTTGTAATACTCTAATCAAATAGTTTAGTTTATAAATGCCGTGTGACGCGACAACCGCAATATCTGATTAAACGATAACTACAAATTTACCTTCCCCTTCAAAGGAATACTTCGATCTGGTTATTCGCGATATCAAAGGACTGAAATCCGAGTTTTAGTGTTGTAGAATTTCTTTGGTTCGGGTTAGTGGGCCTAAATGTAATTATTGCTAATTACAAAATCATTTAGGAAATATAAACGCGAGCAAAGTAGACACATGAATACATCACAAACATACCGGCTTAATTCCACCAATTAAACATTCATCAAGATCTCTGTGAATCCAAGAGAAATTTAGCGAGGTCAGAACGAACATTGGCCAAAATGATGTCAAAATGTGATCTTTAAAAGTAATAAAATGATCGGACATTCTTCCCGTAGTTATTTTAGCTTTTGACATTCGATACAGTCAAATCCTAGGTGCATGCAACATTTATGTTCTCGAAAGTATATAGTTCCGTTTTAAATAACCCTTGATAGCCCTTGTTCGCTCACACGTCCTAGTACCAAAAACTCTCCGCAAGCCTCGAAAAACGAAACATTAGACAGCTTGAAACGTTCACGTTCTTTTACTAAAAGGGTCAATGTAAAGGTTGAAAATTTGAGGGCGGTCGGGAGGGACAGATCCGATCGGCGAGCCATCGACGGCGCGGCAGAGCGAAACACGAAGAACATGCCGCTTCATTCACTAGTGTTCGAATTCGCGAAATCCAGAATAAACAACGCTCAAAAATAAATGTAATAGTACACGAAATGCAATTAGAGTTAATCTTACCTTGGCTGAAACGGAGGAGCAAAAACGAAACAGCCTTCCCCGAGACAAAGATAGCTTGGTGTTTATCACTTCAAATCTGGAATAGAATTCTCTATATCACACGTTTGGTCCACTTAAATTGTTCCCTTGGGAGATGTTATTCATAGTAGATAATCGGCCAACCGGAAGTGGTCAAACCACTGACACATCGCCATCGCTACGGCAGCAAATCTAATAGTTTTTGCTTATTCTAGTCCCTATTTTCTTGGTTTCCTTTTGGAAACTGAAAACTGCAGCCTATTTCCATTTCATTCTGTTAAAATAAAGGTGCGAATTTAAAACAAACTTGAAAAGTTATCAACCGCGTAACACGTGGTAGGCATAAAACAATAAACAATGAAATTGACATCACAAAGGTGACACTGTAGATTTCAAGTTTATATAGCGACTAGTTTTCAAAGAAATAGAGCTCTTGGTTACATTGCCGCACAAAATCCCAAACAAAAAACTCCCGTTCAACAAACCATCGAAGTAAATTACTCTTTGGCATGCTTCTTATTAGGAATGTTTGGATCGGTTTACAATTCTGAAAAGGACACAAGCAGCTGTAGAAAAGGGTTTATCTTGTATTGTTTGCAAGGCAGCTGCCTCATGCTGGTAGGAATTGCTGATTAGGGCGATTTCAAAAAGCGAATAAAAAGCACCGGTCAAAATTTACGTTTTGGAAATGATGTTTTTGGGAAGCTTAGCTGCGATTATAAAATAATTGCTATAAAGAGTGCTTTTGTAAAAGCGACAGCTTTCGTCGCTTTAAGCTCTGTTCGATAAACTTCCGAGAAAAAAAAGATAAACAAAGTATTCTTTTAGCTTCGGACGCATAATTTGTTTGGAAGAAACGACAATTTGAACTTTATACTCTTCAAAGAGTTTCAGCTACGCGCGCAAATAAATGTTCCGTTTGGAGCAATGTTCCGTTTGAAGCGATGACCCGATGCACGCGCCGTGTTTGAGATAATTTATACAAGTTGTGCGGTAAAAGGCGGTTTATCCATGTTCACACACGCGTTAAATTAGTTATTGTTTAGGAAACAAACGTTCTTTGAAGGCATTGTTCAAACTGTGCACACAGGCTCTTTCTAAATGCACGCATAAAAAGTTATCTGTTGATATAGATCGCTTTTCTCCGGCTTTTTTTAATCATTTGTCTGATTCTTGTTGCTGTCGAAAACTAAGAGAAGTGAAAAAATTACACAAACGTCGAAAAACGCGACTAGTTGGCGTTCCAACTGATACTTTCGCATTTAAATCGGGACTTAGTTGACAGCAGGTCTTTAACCGGTTCATTTGCACAGCATATGACAGAGGGGCTGGGCAGGGGGAGGGGAGGGGAGGGGTACTTACTCTCTTACATTATGGGCATGTGCGGTCGAAATAGGTATGGTTTATGCCCCGATTTCGGGGTCAGGTTTAAAAATGGGTATCAATTTAGGGATCAGGTCTCACTTTCTTGAGGGCCAGATCTGCCGAAATGGGTAGGGAAATCAGCTATTTTGCCTGAAAATGAGTAGGAAAATGAAACACAAACAGCGGTGATAAACATGGTAAACCAACGCATTTTTATAATAAACTGACTTGACGTTTCGTATGCTAAGCGACATACATTTTCAAAAGTAACCGTTACAGTGTTTGAAACTGTTTATATGGTTCAAAATTAGGGGTCTGGAACTAAGATTAAGAAAAAAAATCTTAACAGTCCTAAGAAGCTACAGCTAATAAAGCATCAGCTTCTCACTGCTGACGTTAACATTTAAAGAAGGCTGCAGTTCTTGAATCAGCAAAGTCTCCTTGATTTTGCAGTGAAAGTCCGTTTTGCCGGACGTTAAATTACAGTATCAAAAGGATCCCAATTAATGTCTGTGACCAGTGATTTTGATATGATCAGCAATGGCTGATGTATGGTCACTTTTAGTGAGGGCCTTGAAATATTCGGTTTTTCCGTCATGAAGTCGTCGTTTTGTGTTCCCTATGTAGAATTCATCGCAATCCCAGAAACCAGCTATGTAGACAACTTTAGATATTTGATAGCGGTTCAGCTGTCCTTGTATGGAAAGAAGGATTTGATGCGGCGTGTGTTCTGAAATATAATTTTGAGGTTGATGCAAGAATAGAAGTTGTGTACACAGGATTGAAGACGTTTGGTGACGTGGTTGATGTGAAGACTTAAGTAAGGTAAAAGGATAATGATATCCTTCTTGAGAACTGTAGGAACGGGGTTGTTTGGCTTGTTTTTATTTCTGTTCAAAACATCGTTAATGTTGTACTTGATAATGCCTTAGCATACGAAACGTTAAGTTTATTATAAAAATGCGTTGGTTTATCATGTTTATCACCGCTGTTTGTGTTTTATTTCTTATCAAGTTACGATGGCCTAAGAACAAGAGTTTATAGAAAAAAAGACTTTTTTTAATTTAATTTCGAGAGCCGTTATTTTATTTTCCTTCAGTATAGTCCTTGACCTGAGAACGGTTATCTGCGTAGAGCTGTCCCATTTTAGGAAGGCGAATTTGGTTAGTACCCTGTTTGGAAAGAGTACTGCTCAATAGCTTTCATTGAATCAGGATGTTGAATGGTCACTGCTCTCTAAATCTTTTTTTCGTGTTTGAGTGATATTTTTTATCTTAACAGGCTGAAACGTTATAGCCTGCGTGGCAAGCATAAACGGGGAGGGGGCGCGAAAAAGGAGAGGGGAAACCAGTTCAGTTCAGTTCCCCTCTCCCCAACGCCTGCCTGCTGCGCACGCTATAAAAGTTAAAACTACCTTGTACAGCATAATAATGACAATATTGAGGCAGGGATCCCACTGCAGCGGTTTTCATTAGGGCCCTGCATAATAAACAGTCACAATAGGTCGAAATGATCACACTTTAGGATTCCATCCACAGACTCAGAAGTTGAAAAACCTGCCGTGCACCCAGGATTTACAGCATAAAAATAGAACTAAAGGAGGATTTTTCAGGTATCCCATGATGCAACGCGAATGAACTATATTATCAACTGAAAATTGCGTGACCAGTCATTTGCCATGGAGTGCTCGAAGCGAGCGCATCGTCCACTGCGTAGATTTTAGCAGTTAAACATATATCACATCGTCCAATCTGGCTTGTTGTAGGTTCCCAACGGTATTTAGTACATGTTTGCCTCCCCAAAAAGTAAAGAGAGCGGCGACTTTGTCTATTTCTGAACACGGACAAATTGAAAGGCATCGATGACAATTTAGACTTCGATTTCCGGATTTCCGGTAGATGAAAAAATATTGCCATCTTCCATATCACTTGTAAAAACATGAACATCAAGCGATTTATTAGCTTCGAAGCGAAGGAAAGTGTCCAACGATCATATGATTTGACCAAACTCATAAAAGGAAGCTGCAATTGCACTAAATACGATTTTTCCTTCGACTATAAAAACCAAAACAAAGAATCTACGCGATCGAAGCGAACATCAACAACGTTTTGGCGCCGATTTTGACCAAAATTCAACGGTCATAAATTCCTACAAAACGTGGGGACTTAAAGGGACCTTGTACTGCATTTAAAAGAGTCACTCTCCGGGCACTATCAGGCGTAATTATATGCTAATGTCCCCAGGATTAAAAACGAAACACGGCAAAACAAATCAAGGGTTAAAACACAACAAAGAAACGAAGCGGATCAGCCATGCATGCCACTCGAAACAAAGACAAAAATATTGCGATACATGGGCAAACAGGCTCGGATCAAATGATATCTAAGTAAACTTTAATGTATATAGAAACCAAATAACGATTTAATTCACCTTTTATCGCGTTGGAAACGAAGAAAACGTCTTGCGAAGATCAGTAAAATTTCACCAAATGTACTCGCCATCGCAGGAAGATAGATAATTACGCGCTAGGCGTCATGGGATACCTGAAAAATCCTCCTTTAATAGAACTTGAAATGTTGAGTAGCTTTTATTTGAAAAGACAGACCTCATTGGAGAGGTTAATTCCAAAAGGCAATACCGGTACCTCGGAAATGACACAGTCAGCACATCACAAAACGTACAGGAATGCTGTATCGGGCCCAAATATCTTCACAAGATAGATCCGGAAATCGGACTTGCGGATTGAGTATAATGACTGATATTGCCGCAGGCAACATGTTTGTGTTCCATTTCATTGTATTCCGGGTTAAATCGCTGAATACTTTATCTATAAACGCCAGGTCGAAATTATACCCAAGGAGGGGGTACTCTAAAATATAAGGATAGGCTAAGGATAAAGATAACTGATATAGTTTTGTCTGGAATAGGGTAAATAAATCAGACAGTTTTGGTTTACAATAGGGTATCATTCACCGGGAAACCGATCAGTGGTATGCAAGAGCGTCTGGAAAACAGCGAGTCTGTGATAGGGTAGGGATTTTTGTTGACTAGCCTAGAATGGAGTTGCAAGATGCAGCTGAACATGATGTGGAATAGGGTAAGGTGTAGGGTAAGGTTTCAGTCCCAGCGGCACGCCACCAACAAAATTAATATGGACGGAGTACTCCCCCGGGGGGGGGGGGGGAGAATAGCTTGTTCTGGTCTCTCGATCTCAGAACGGGCGAAGAGTGATCTCCATTTTAATAATTATTTTGTCTATTTTCGCGCGCACATTCTTATTTAACTCTTCCCTGTACTCAGCCAAGCTCAGTCCAGGGACAACAGAAACTCGCCCGATTTATAGCACATAAAAAATAAATATTCACTCCACAGAGCGAAATTAAAATGCAAAGGTTGAAGGTTGTTTGTATGCAAGGTCTGTACCACGTCAAATCAATTGAAATATGAAGTGCAGACCACAGTATTTTTACTGGGATAAAAAGATAACTTTATTATGTGAATATGATATCAAAAGACCGCAGGCGTGTTGTTGGGGACAGTAATCTTCCGTCCCAGCTGTCAGAAAATTATTCAACACAATGTGATATCTGTCAACGGTAGATATTTATCCTGAGTTGTCTGAGGTTGGACACGCGACGTCGCATCTCGTCACGCATTCTTCCACAAAAATGTCACGTCACACGTCATATGGAACAGGGACCCCGCAAAAAGCAGTAAAAAAAAATTAGTGTGTGGTTAACCCTATCGCAAAAGTTTAAATGCCTGTATAGGAGACATTTCCGCTTGAGGATGTGGAAAATGAAGTGTTTGTGTGTGGCTTGCAAACCACAATATAAATGTCTCCTTTAAATACGAGAGGTATTCCGTTTTAGCGGGGGTTTTAGAGAAAAGCTGACTAATCGCATGGAAAACAGTTTTGGGACTTGATAATCAAAATAATTCCAATCGGTTTTTACGTTCTTTTGAGTTTCAAGACTCGCTCAATTTACTTGTGCAAAGAACCTACGCGCATATGCGTATGCTGAACTTTCCTGGCAAAATCGGATAAAAATAACTCGATTGCGTCATAAGTTTGTTAAAAATTGGTTGGCCAGAAGTCTTCTGGGTTTAGTTTCCGTTTGACTTTCCGTTAGAAAACCGCACTAAGTTAACGCAAACGTCATATTAGAGCAACATCCAAAAAGGAAATTTCAATGCGTGAAAGATGGCTGTAGCTTGCGCCCATGTTTATAATTAGCTCTTGAGTGTTCATTGACCAAGGTCGAAATCATTGATTTCATTCTCGACACTAATCTGCGATAAAAAAACGATCGCAGGTTATCTCGACCTCAGAGCTGTCTCTCTCTCTCTCTCTCTCTCGTTACTGTTATACGCATGTTCGGAATTTTAGGGCGAGGAGACACTTCAGACTAACCCACCTCACGTAGGAGTATGCAGCGGTCACTTTGTCTGCGAGCAATCTCTCTTGGGAGTAGGGCAGGCCAGCGTTCACCCGATGTATTTACTAAAAAATCGGTAGTCGTGGCCACTTCGGAACATAGCGGACACCTCTTCTAAACCGACAGCAAAACGTAGCCCCAGGGATGTTCTCTGATGGAAGTTTTAACCTTTTAGAATTAACCTTTCTACATCCAGAGTATATTTTGCTCCCGGGGGGGGGGGGGGGGAGGGGTACTCAACAAAGTTTTGTACGGGGATGCTCCGCCCCGAGGTCCAAACCCTTACCCTTTCATATACCGTTTTTGACAGAAAAGGTACCCCTTTCATATACCTTTCATTGAAAATGGTACCCCTTTCATATACCTTTCGTTGAAAATGGTACCCCTTTCATATAGCCTTTGCGTGCGTCTGTTTAATATATTTTGAAAGGCCCTTTTTATAATACTTAAATTGCAGTTTTCCCTACCTTTTTTATGCTTCAACTCGTGTTTTCGCTACCATTTCCTATTCTTCGTGAAATCCCGACCCTTTCATATACCTCCAGCCTCAAAAAGGTACCCCTTTCGGGCGGAGCATCCCTGTATAGCCCATTATAGGGAGTACCCCCCCCCCCCCCGGGATTTTGCTGTACAACCAGGGTGTACAAGGTGGTTCCAACGTTTGAGTCTGCGAAAGCAATCCTAATTATATAAGGTGTGACCATGTTAAAGAGCAGTACTTTCCTGTGGTACTGTTTTAATATTGTAATGTACAATGTGGTTTTAACGTTTGAGTCCGTGGATGAAATCCTAAAGTGTGCAGTGAACACTCAAATTTAAGCTACAGAGCAATACTCTCCTCAGTTTACAAGTGTTTATTTATATGCTGTACAAGATTGTCCGAAATTTTGAGTCTGTGTATGAAATCCTAAAGTGCGACCGTTCAAATTATTAAAGCTACTGAGCAGTACTTTCCTGTGATGCTGTTTATTCACCAATATTCAAGTGATATTAGAATTTTTCATTTTATTTTAACCTTGGGCTCTCTTCCAAAAGTGTCGTCAGTGATGCGTGTTTACGTCGTGTGAGAGACACTAGACATCATGGCGTGTATCCACATCAACCTCGGTCCCAGGGTCCTCTCCTTTCCTCGAATTCCGCACACTCTTTTGAGCCCCCATCTGTCAAATTCCGTATTATCTTTAATACGGCAGAGGAAAAGGAGGCTTAAAATCCATTTCAACAAAACAGCGCGTAAATCTGCAAACAATTTATGCACAGCCAACACCAGCTGGTTTCCAAAACTACTAACCGCTTCAAATATAAACAGTTGCCTCTATTGATCAATATTGTATAGCGATACTGAGCCCTGTATTAGTGCCGGAATTGTACTCAATAGCTTAAAATAAAACCAATATTTCAGAGTTTTAAAGTGAAAGATGATTAAATAACTCCCACGCGTGTTGTGTATCTTTACACGCATAAATAATCTTCGTCGCCATAAAATGAACTTATTCTAAGCAACAAGTATTTTTTGTGTCTGTGTAGGGCATGATTTGGTTAGTGTCTCAGTTTACTGATTTAGGATCGAATCATTCAAAGCAATAAAAAAAAATGCAACTTTCGTGTGATAATCTTGTTGAGAAAGGCGGATGAAATTGAGTATAGCAACACAAATCTAGATAATTCCGTATTGTCTAGCAAACATAGCTTAGAGGACTTAGTCCTTTAATAAACTGCATCAGTCTAAATTAAGGCTGAGAAGGCATAAAAAGCGCTTAAAAGGGATATCTGTAAATACTTCACTGAAAATAATACACTACTGTCGTTGCTGAAATATGCGTGACAACACAGAAACATACCAACTCAACGCGCCGGAACCCACGCTTGTAATCATATGATTGCTAAACAATGCGGGTTTAATTTAAACTGTTAAGAGTAATCGGCCATTTTTACCACTCTGCTGTAATGCGCAGAAATTTCGCATCTGTGTTGAAAATCAAAGCTTTTGTCAACCTTTGGAGTTCATGTGCGACGAACGTTTAGTGGTAAAATATGGTATTTATCAGCCATTTAGTGGAGTCTGTTATCCGTGTGTTGATAAGTGGAATACAGAATCTGTGAAATGCCTATGACCTCCCACTTAGTCTATTGTTCTTTATGAAGCTGTCAGCACCATCGACAGACACAAATCTACTGCAAAAAAACATCTAAAACTATCGCAAATGGTTCCGAGTGCTGACAAAAAGTGCTACATTAACAAAGAAGAAGCTAATTTCTTTAGGAATGTAGTCATATCTTTTTCAATCCAAACGCGTTTGACCCGCCATAATGACCTCAATATTATGTATTTACACAAAAGTGACCGATAATCTCGAATCCTCTTTAACTCTGTTCTTTAGATGTTCGTCGCCACGCCACAGACGAAAACACCATATCCGCCCATGCTACGTCACATCCTTGGCTAGCCTGACATACTCAGGCTGAAGAATACATTAATTTGACAAATCTAGAGGCTATAATAGTTGTATCATTTTCGACGGATACTGTTTTCACACAGGGCCCGTTATACAATAACATAAACTTGAATCTAATCTACCTAGAATCATTCATAATCGCATGACCTCGACTGTCGACCTCTTCAAAGATTATAGGTGATACTAATGACGGCTTTGCAGCATTCCATCTCACCCAAAAGACTTCAAGCCCATGGTATTTCTGACTCAAATTCTATAGCCGGGTATCACTTATCTCAAAAATCACACATTGTGTTCCCTATTCTAAAAACCCCATAGAATTCAGCCCTTTAGACGACTAGAACTTGTAAACTGAGAAATAACAGAAATAAGAGCTATTTGTTTTCACAAGCCATCATGTTCCTTTGTGTAAAAGATTAGCAAATCTAGCAAATGCAATCATGTCCTGTAAATCAATATTGCATACGACGCCAAGAGAAGGTACAAAGCCCTTTAAGCGCCGCTATTTGTTGGCTTTTTTAGAACCCATTTAAGTGCAGCATGCAAGAAGCCATTTTAAGTATGAAACTACAGTCCTCACCTTCGGAAAGCCGAATAAGACGCGAGCAAAATTTCACTGTGCTGTCCCTTGCTACTTGAGCCGTGTAATGTGGATAAGAGTGTCTGCACTGTAGTACAAGAATGGCAGTTGTCATAGAGGTCAAATGATATTAGCTAATGTCTGATCTGTCATTTAGGAACAATTGAATCACCACTTTGTAACACCCGGAGGCTTTTAACTGCTCAGTGCACAACACGCAAATTTTAGCTGCAATGTAATTTTACTGGAGTTTTCCTGCGGGTTTTGAATTCCACGCAAAATTTGGCGCCATTATAGCAGTGATAAAACATACTGTGACAAATGTCGTGACTGTCGACTCAATTGGAGGCGACTGATAATTAAGTTTTGAAGAGTTGATGAATGTAAACACTAGTAAGCGGTGATGAATTTTATCACGTTTCATACAGGAATGTATGTTTATTCAGGATTACACACAAAGTTAATGAACCGTTAAAAGTCTAACTCTAAAAAAGCTGGCTGGTAAAACCTCAGTAATAAAAGGATTGTATTAAACATAAGAGCAAAAGTTGCTTTTGCATGCTCAAGGCAATATTGCAATCATCAAATTTTCAGGGTGTTTAATACATCGGGGTCGATGATATTGTAACTTATGACGTTATTTTGTCAACAAAGGCCATAAGCTGTAAAAATGATAAAAATTACGACCCTTCTTCAAATTAAAGGGCAACTCGTATCTCAAAGTTAAGACTTCAAATGCTACCGATCTGAATGATAGATCAGTACGGAATTACAAGGAACTTTAAAGTATTGTTTAAAACAACAAACAGGCAAGTACAAGCTTTAGAATAAAAACGATGCTATCAAGCCTCTTCACACCAAATGTCAAAATGATTATCGAAGAACAATTGGGAACAATGAACGTCTTAAGTTCTTTGGTGCAGATCGCCGTCAATCAACCGTCTTACGTAAGGACATGTTCCTTGTTCATTGCATTCCCGTGTTGCGTCAAATTAAAATGGAAACTTCCGAGGTGAGGCAAACGGTCGACTTTAGGTGTAGTGTTTGTTCCCGCTTTTTTATCAAGCACTCAAACTGAAGAGGGAAAGGAGGGGCCTAAATAGTTTTGTTGCTTTAAACATTCCCGAGTTGCAACAAAAACGGAAAACTCTGGGGGGGGGGGGGGTTACTCCCGCAGGAGCTTATTGCTCCCGTCAATTTAGGATAGGTGCTATTCGTAAGGGTAGAAAATTGAAAATTGACACCCTATTTATTAAAGAGAAATACGATATTAAACTCAGAATTGTGTGAAAAGGTCGTTTTTATCTCTTTTCTGTACCGTGGAAAGTTTAGCATCAGGCATAGAATACAAGACTGAGCTAAGTTTCATTAATACGCCATCATAACCATATATTTTTTGTTTAGCTGCGAGTTTAGCAACCGTAATTCATTCTTTCTTTCTATCAACTTCTCATCCTCCAGAGGAAAAGAAATGGCCTAAATTGTCTTGTTGGTCTTCTTACATTCCTGTGTTGCAGCCAAAAACGGAAAGCTGTGAAGTGAAGTGAACCGTAGACCGATGCAGTGCGTTTTTATCTCCTTTCTATCACCCTCTAGCTCGCACTTGAAAGAGAAAGGAGAGGTCCAAATAGGTCAACTCGTTTCCTCCGATAAATTTTGCCTTTTCCGGTATCCAGTGCTTGCCCGAAAGTGAATGACATGTGGTCACTTTATTTCTTTTTTTATCCCACTATCCCGAGATAGATTTCAATACGGCTTCCAAATTAAATTAAAAATACAGCATATACTCCACATCCGGCCGCTATTGTTTTCGCGTAACACCGCAAAACCTACATCGAACCTCAGAAAGAGACAACAAGGGGACGGGGGAGGGGTGGTTAGGGGGTAGGTCACTACGCCTTCCCCCTTCCACATGAATTTTTTCTGCCTCGATGCCTGTAGTTCTTCTTTATTTTTTGATAGTTTTTAATTCAGATTTCAACAGTACGTGAACAGTAACAACATCGCGTTATATAAATGCCCAGTGAAACTTTGCAGAACAGTTATTGTGCATGAAAACCTGCCGGCCAAACCATGATTAATGGGGAACAAATTGAGCAAGTTAGGGGGTGTTTACATGACACCGAGGCGACTTTCGCGCCGGGGCGAGTTCACTCCGGTTCCCTTTGTGGTGCGTATCATGTAAACAAATGTAGAGCCATAAGAGGGAACCGGAGTGAACTCGCCCCGGTGCGAAAGTCGCCCCGGTGTCATGTAAACACCCCCTTAAGTTTACAAAATTTTTAGGGTTGTACATTGACGGAGAACTGTCTTGGAAATATCATATAAACTATATAACAATGAAAATATCAAAACTGGCAGGAATAATGGCCAAAGCAAGACATTACTTACTTATATATTATACTATGATATATCCATATCTGATCTGAAATACTGTAAATACTATATGGACAAGTACTTATCCAACTAGACTTAAATCAATACACATGATACAAAAGAAAATAGTTAAGATTATGACCTTTTCTAAATACAGACAAGAAACTAGACCTATTTTTATTTCATTTAACTTATTAAATATATACGAACTAAACATCATGATCTCACAGCACTTTTCATGTAGTCTTATTTCCACGATAAACTACCTATGTTTCATAAAAACTATTTACATACATACATACATACATACATAAGCTTTATTTTCACTCGAATTGTAGAGTAGCTTACAGAAGCTAATATTTTCGAGAACATAAAAGTTAAAATACCTACAATACACGATCAGCAACAAGTATACACATTACTTATGAGAGGACAAATAATGGTAAAATTTTCTCTTAAATATAGAGGAGCAATCGTATGGAACAACAAGAGGCGACAGCCTCTTTTCCTCCCATGTGGGACACATTTTCTTAGATGTGCACGAGGCATACCCTCGTTTTGGTGCTAAGCTTGTTTTCGTCCTACTATAACGTTATAAAATTACTGTTTTTATTCTTAACTCTGGCAGAGGTCTTGAACTCGTGGATTTCTTAACATATATTAGTTTGATGTCGATTACATCAAGGATTTTCTTGAAAAGTTCGTTTAAGGCGGGGGTAAACATGAACAAATGTAAAATAACACGGCAAACTGATATGATCCTTACGGCGGAGAAAAGATTGAGGCAAGAAAAATAAAGTAAAATAAAAGATATATATTTTGTGCCCGATATTTCGGTTTGAAACACAAACCTTCGACGGGGGCTAAAATAAAAATGAGTATATACGTTAATATCGTTACAATTTAAAAAGTTTAAAATATGGAACCAAGAAACATGATAGGTTACTACATTGACAGGTAAATAAAAAAGCGTCGTATGATAAACTGACAAATGTGATAGTAGACTAAATAATGACAGGCAGTTTTGCTAAGATAACATAATTAGTGCAGTTCATCGCGTTTATTAATACCCGAAGGTTCTAGTGTTTTTGCTTTATCAATGAGATTAGCTTCACGCGCCTTTAAACAAACAAACATGAAAAACATGAACGCCATTTTTCCGCCACTTGGCATGGCTTTAATAGAAATATCTCGTTCGCGTTTCAAGCAATCCAAAAACTCTCTGCTCGTCTCATGAATCTATTTTATGGGGTGTTTTATAAATTTTTGGGTGATTTTTGGGTATGTTTGGGTATGTTTGGGAGGAAATAGTTTTTCTCAAAGGATTTGTAAAATTAAGAGAAATAAGAAATATTGAAGATTTGGTGAAGTTTTAAAAATAGAATTTGTAGTTAATAGGCGGACACCAAGTTAGTCCACTAGCAACCTGGGGTACTCTTGCGTGGATATCAACTGTCTGTTGGTGTTCCAAAAATCATTTTCTTTCTTCTATCCCTTCTTTAAACCTCTTCGAATTTCATTCAAATTCATGTTTACCCCCGCCTTAACCCGGTTTCTGTAGCATGAAGCAACTAGTAGTTTTGCTTTTCCCCTCTGGATGGGATGCTAGTCCATCACAGGGTTACCCTCAGCATTTTGTCGCCGGTAGTGCATCCATTATTTATACACCTGGGTGGAGAGAGACTCACGACGGCTGAGGGACCAGGCCTTGAACCACCGACCTTCACAGATCTTACACCGGGTTGGGTGGGGGGGGGGGGTACTCAACAAAGTTTTGTACGGGGATGCTCCGCCCCGAGGCCCAAACCCTTACTCGACTCGAATTCGAACCGCACTGCATTTGTCATCACCTTTAACCCAGCTCTTCCTAACGCTTCTTCTGTTGTACAAAGCATATAAACATTCTACAATCCTCCGCTCGCTACAAGCAAAAATTTTCCTGTCAACCCGTCTTAGCTTACAAACGAAGCCCTAACTAGTTACGTGACCTTTCAGTAGATAAAGCGATGACTTTTGATCCTCACGGGTATAAATAGACCAAATTATGCAATGAAGAGGATATAGAGATAGTCTACGAAGAAATCCGGCAACGGCTTCAGATGAAAATCCTTGGCCTTTAAGCGGGAACCTGTGTCCCTACTTGGACTGGTTCAGTTTTGTCACGCATTTTGTATTGACTGTAAAGTCGAACCTCTCCTTACGGACACCTTCATAATACGCACCACACTCTATATATAAAATTCCTACCTCTCAAGGGCGTAGCACGTACGTACGTGCGTAACTGAAAAAGTCGAAAAAAAGAAAGATTGGGGACTTGAGGGTGGGGGGGGGAGTAGGGGGAGTGTTTGAAAATTGATTGTGCGTACATCTGAAACAGTCCTGACTACGCCCCTGCCTCTATAATAATATAATGCGGACACTTTAGTCTGACACTTTGGTGTAAGAGGTTCGATTATTATTATTGCAAGAGATAATAATTGGACGGTTCAATTAGAGCAGTTTTCAATTGAGTGTCGTAAAACCAAAACCAAAGTAATTACTCTGACCAATCACAGCAGTCGTAAACAATCCAATGAACCAATCAGAGCTCGAAGCAATTACATGTCGGCGGCGCCGAGGGCGGGAAAACGCATGCGAGCAAGTCACGATTGGTTTTGGTTTTACTTCTGATTGGTTGAGAATGTGGCGCGAGATTTTTTAGCCAATCTCAAAGCGTAGCAATGCAAAACCAAAGCAATTGTGTAATTAATTTCGATATTCAATTGAAAACTGCTCTATTATCTCTTGATTTTTGTTATTGTCCATGTACAAGAATGACCCCCTGGACTGGGGTACTCCCATATCAAAATGATGGGGGTGCTTGTTGTACATTTAGGGGATAAACAATCTATAGATTGGTGCCGTTTAGGGTGCTAAAATCTAAAATGACCACCGTTAGAATTACGGTATGATTTGCTCGACGTCTTCGCCCAAAACCCAGAAGCCCACAACCTAATTCCCGTTCCAAAATCCCAATCAGTCCCCTTCCACTTTCTAGCGCCTACAACGGATGTTATGGAGAGGCCTTCCTGGCGACAGTTGCCCAAGTACACCTTTAATATTGCTTTATTCAATCGATGCTTTAATAGCTCTATTTAGCCAAGTGATCATTTTGATATATTTTTATAAAAATTAATGTTGTTATTCGGTCCGTTATCATGCTACCCTGGACGCCAGAGGTTTTTCTTTTATTGAAAAGTCGGCGAGTTTGAGCGGCGAAGCCGCGACAACGAGGCGCGAGCTTCTTCTAACCGTTTATGCGGTTAATTTCGCTCTTGATATTTAGAGAACGGATCTCTGGATCCATGGCAAAGAATTATTGTGCTACATGCTCTTCTTCGTCCGTGATGTTTGAGTAGACAGGATTATTATTGTGGACATTGTCCTAGAGAGAGTTACCGGGAGGTAGTTCCGATTTATCAGAACTAGAAATGAAAAATTGGAATCCGAATAGAAGAACTAACAGTCAATTTCTAAACCTGGCATGGCCAAAATGAGCTACTGATGCAAGGTGTGATTTTGAAGCATTTGGTGTTCCCATACAGTGGAGCAATAAAAATCACAGCAAATTTTTACAATATTTAAACATGACAAAATTTTAAAACTTTACAACATGAACATTTGGCGGTCATTGACCGATAAATTAGACCAAACAACTAAAGAAATCCCCAACTCACGCAGCGCTGGGGCGCAGCGAAAAGCTAAGATGTCACGCACACGTTGCGTGACCTAATTCTACCGAAAATCATCGAAAATCTTCGGAATTGTTCGGTAATCTCCGTTCATACGGGAGAACAACGAGTGAATTGTCTGTTCATCTTTCTGTGTATTTTTCAGTGAAACGATGGCGGATCAACAAAAGGTTTTAAAAAGACGGAAGAAGAAGGAAGTAAGTACATTTCTCCTTCCTTTCGATGTATTTTTTGTACGATAGTTTGCTTTATTATAGACATTTTGTGTCACTTAGTACGTCGACGTCAGGCATTTGCTTGGTCAGATTTGGTAGTCGCTAGCTCACTCTAACGACGGAATTTTTTTTTCTATTGACCGAAATTTGTCAGCTTTTTATTAAGGAATCATTATCTTTTTTTGCTTCTGTAGACACGAGAAGAAAAGAATGAGCCCACGAAAGAAGAACATGAAGTCGGGAAGTATCTTAGATTTAACTGTCCATCGAAAACCTCGACGATGATGGGACAAAAAGTTGAATATTTCATCGGTAAATATCGATTTAATTCCCTTTCTACTGGCTAAAAGAAACTTAGAATTCAGTTGCTAGTGTCCAATTCTTTGTTTCATAACCGCAAGTAAGTTTAGCTAACTATAAGGTAGCGTACGCGAATAAAAAGTTGTTTATATTCGAGCAAGAAAAATACTCGATCATTGTTGACTGCTGTCCGATCTCACATGTCAACAAAATTAAATCTTGGATTTGTTAAGAGTAAGCTTATTTGTTTGAACTCCTTCTCTGCTATTATTGAACTTTCACTGAATTTTATTTGAAATGATTTTGCGATAAATCGCAAGCGACGGATCATAAGATTGGGAGAATTAATTTTGCTTTCAAACATTACGTGGCCTTTTGTGAATCAGCCATAATAGACTTAAGCTTAAATTATCATTTTGCGTAGGAAAAAAATTGGTTAGATGCCACGAAGTAAGTGGCATAGCCTTAACCATGTGTTGTAGGTTGAAAGTCCGAAGACTTTTCTCGTCCTTATCGAGGGAGATGCTAACCTTCTCTCGGCTCATACAACACAAGTATCCCTATGTTTTTCTCAAGCTTTTATTATGTTCCGTGCAACAAATCTCTTCATTGTGGGATGTGTTTTGTGTGAATATTTAATTAGCCATGTTTTAGTTTACCACATTTCTTCTTAGGCAATCAATATAATACTTTGATACTCAAGAATGTATTCTATTATACCAGTGGTTCACCTCATTATCCTAAATTTGTGGCAAATATGACATTTTTTTTTTGATAAATTATTTATTATTTCTGGATGTTTATTGAAATTATGCAATATTTTCTACACGCATTTTGATTGGTCATAGCCTATGATCTTTTAGAGTACAGATCTGCAGCTGACGTCATGGACAATTTGGTTTTTTTATTCCGCCCAACATGACGGACAATTTTGAAAATGTGGTTGAGATAATTTTTTCTGGAAAAGGCACAAAAAGACATTGGAAAAATGTTTGGCAGAAGCTATTGACAATTTAGAAAACAAGGAAACCGAAGTGAAAAGTAGCTTTGTTGACATGGAAAATGACGAAATTAGAAAAAAATCCTTGAGCAGTCATGATCCAGTCGAGTGCTACAAGGCTGTAAATTTTTCTTTCCTGTTTCTTTGTATAAAACAAATAGATTCCATTTTGCGTGCTTATATAACTCAACAATGCACTCGGCTCATTTTTTATTCCTTTGATAAAGCACAGATGACAACGAATTGTGGTAAGAACATCAGTGACCATCTTGCTTGCGGCTCTTGGCCACTCGTTTGTTCTACCACATTTTGATGTCATCTGTAATCTATAACTGAACAGACGCATTGCACAGTAAACCGGAGTATGAAGCCTTGTAGGAGTAATAAACATCTTTAACAACCGAGTTATGGGGAAAAGAATATGTAGAAAATTATAGAACATTTTGGTGTACCACTTTGGTTTACCAACATGGTAGCCAGATTTGCATTTTAAGAAATTCTTGAAATACCGCTAAATTTTCTTTATAATCATGTTTCTGTTCATTTGAAAGGTTTAAAAGATCTCTGATTTGCATCCTTGCTTAACAAAGGTCTACAAACTTAGCAAAAAATGCTTGTTTTTGTTTCACACATGGAGACACTCCGCTGCACCACCAAAAATTATCTCCCAAGCATTGTAATGTATTGACATGAAACTTGGCAAGACAATTGGTATTGCTGATAAAAAGAACCTGTTTAAAGAAGGGCCATGTAGAATAAGCTGTTTAAATGTTAGAATTTTGATGATGTCAGGTGAAAATGATCTATTGTATTCAGCACACTTAATTGTTTGATTTTGTGCCTAGGTTCTAAAGCAATTGACTGTTTAATGGACTCAAAATGGGCGTCAGGCAAAGGAGGTGCAGAGATACTCTTCACTGATCGTGCATCTGTGGAATCGTACCTGGACAGGTGAGCACAACAAACTACAGATGTGAATGCAAGGTGTTGTGATTAATGGTTGTTGTCTTTGACACGAAATTGCTACCTGAAGCCAAAAATTTTCTTCTTCTACCCTCAGCTCTTCATCTACTGTAGTATTGATCAATAACATCATTGTCATCATCACACTTCCCATTAAATACATGTAGAGCATCAAATGGATTCTGATTCATTTTTGTTTCTTTTTTTCTCCAAGCACAAGATAGCTTGCTAGTCTACTGTAATTAGGCCAGTTTAACCCATTAGTTTGTCAGTATTCATTATTAGTGGTGTGGCAGATGTCTCCGTCACATCAAATCTCTCTGAGAACTAATATCTTTAAAGTACCCATAACCCTTTCTTTTTATTTTCGTATCTAAATCTACACATCATGTAATGAACATCTGCAAAAAAATGTTTTGATTTCAGCAAAAACTGAATTTTTTATGATTTTTTAAAGTCTTCGAAATTTGCCGCTATTTTGGTCCACCATTCGCATTAGTCTCCTCCCGGTCCCTCTCGGTTAACAAAGGATCTGTGACATAGATTAAGGAACACATAACTTCAAACAAAGGAACTTGTGACTTCAAACAAAGGAACTGTGATGTAGATTAAGGAACATGTGAGCCCTTTGGCCTTCTAAATAGCGGGACAGGTATACCGCAAAAAAATAGGATTTTGAAGATTTGAAATAATTATGCATAAAAAATTCGCGTTTTGTGCAAAGCGCAAAATTGTTTCGCAGAGGTTCCTTGTGTGGTGTTTACATTCAGATGAGAAAATGAAAAAATAAACATTATAAACATAATATAAAGGAAGGTCTTCTTTCTGGATGTGTTCTTTTCGGCCCAAAGTGGCAAATGGATCTTAAGCAAAATAGTTGTATAAAATTATTAGATTGCTTAGTTGGATTAAACTCTTTTCTGTTAAAAATGTACTGTATGTGTGTTTTTCTATCTCTGCCATTTATGTGTTGAAACTTTGTTCCACATTGTCGCTCACACCTGTAGGAGAGGGACATTGGGGGGCTCTGAACACTGCAACACCGCAAAAAAAAATACCGAACACCACATCACCGCAAGAAAAGTTGACGAAACACTGTCACCGCAATATATATTTTTGTCAAGTTACTTATAAATGAAAAAGGCTTAGGATTGGCGACCGGCAGCGTACTGAAGATTAACTAGAAAATATTGGACCGAATCTTGTTACAAATTAAACATAATGGTACGTGCTCAGTTTTCATAAGTAAGTACGGAATAAATACATATACTGTAGAGGCTAAATTTAGATCTGACAAGGGTCAAACAGGAAACGGCAACACTGCAGACAATTTCGTTCCACCAAATACCGCAGACTTTAAAGCACAAACATCGCACACTGTAGGGTTTGAGATCACTGCAACCACAAGCTGGGATTTTATTCACCGCAACACCACATAAAAAAATGAGCAACACCACAACACCGCACATCCCCAATGTCCCCCTCCTGTAGGTGTATAAATGTGTATCTGTTAGAGAAATGTAACAAATTCTGAGGGAGGGGGGCTTGCATCCTATCCAGTGTGGAGTTAATTACCATAAAATTCTGAAAGTAACAGCCACCTGAAAGTAAAGGCTACTTAAATTGAATTAGTTTTAAGACCTTGTTTGCCATACATTGCTAATTCTAAAAGTAAAGGTGCAGTAATACGGGTGACAAAATCGTGTAACTTGTCACGCAACAATGTTGTGTTGCAAGTTGAGATTGTTTGTTGTCCATATTACCACCTACATGTACCCGTGCAACAAATTTTCATGTTGCAGAAAGTAGAAGCGATATCTACTTTCTACAACATGTATTACCTGTAGGTGGTAATATGCGCAACATCAAGGCTGCAACCTGCAATGCAACATTGTTGTGCAAGAAGTTGCATGATTTTGTTGCATGTATTACTTCAGCTTCATGTGTTAACTAGCAAAGTACATTCCCTAGAACATCCAGTCTTACAGGGTTGCATTTACCTTGTTCAATAACTTTCTTGGAATAGATTGTTCATGTATTTTAGCAGTCTGAAAGTATCTGCTACCTGAAAGCTGTGGCACCTAAGGGCTGCTAAGTCTGAAAGTGGGCCACACTTTTGGAATTCTACGGTAATACATTTGTTGCTTCGTGCTACAAAAACAGGGTTTTGCTCAAGCTAGATGGACTGCCTGTGGTGCATTTATTTGACTTTTGTACCTTACTGCAGTTATGCTATTGTTAACTACGTGAGATGTAAGTATTTTATGTTATTCTTACAATGTATCTTGTCATTTTTAGGTTACTGGTATTGAAATTCTTTGATCGTGTTGTTCGAATCAAAAAAGTAAAAAAAAGTGAGGAAGAGAAGAAAAAGGAAAAAGAAAAAGAGGAGGAAGGAGCAAAAGAAAAGGATGAACCAGAAAGTAAGAAATCCAAAAAGAAGCAAAAGAAAGAAAAAACTGAAGAAGGAAAAAAGGTAAGTTGTTTTCTTACATTATTAGTATACATCTTGATTTTGATTGGCCAAAACCCCCTTTGGGCATTTCTTATCTATAGAAGAGGCCCTGCCGGGGGGTCCCTATGTCGCTTGTCTATTTCTAAGCATCTTGTGTCGCCATTTCAAAGTTTGCCCATTCTGTATCATTATAGGCCTAGATGGGTCTTAGTTGTTGCTTTTGGTATTTCTTGATAGTTGAAATTTAATTCTAAGTGCTATTACTACTGCTTTGTTCTAAAGTAGAGCAAGCTTGTCCATGCGTGGAAAACTGTTATGCCTACATGTATATTACCGCTTCAACTAACTGTGTGAAGCAATTTCTTTTCAATACTCAAAAGTGAGACTAGTCCTTCAACCAAAATCACAAGCATGGAGAAAATGACTTCACTAATCTACCTGTCACTCGTAAAAGCATTTTCTTTGTGGCCATGTTGCTTTTATAATAATGTTCATATCAGGTTATTAGGTAGCTGTAGATTTAAGCATTACTCAGTTTGATCTTTATGATATATAACAAACTAACCAAGCAAACTAACCCTGGTGTTTCTAATTAATTTTCAAGGATGATGATGAAAGTGGAGAAGCAAAACAGAAAGTATGATGCTTGTTTCTGCTAAGTCTCATTCATTAACCATGTTACAATATACGAGGAGAGTAGCCTGTACATGTATATAGCCGCCCTGAGAAATGTGAGGGAAGGGGTCGGCTGACACAGGCTACAAGGAGCCCAGGGTCCAGTTGTTCAAAAGGTGGATAGCGCTATCCACCAGAGAAATCACTATCCAGTGGATAGCGCAATGGTTTTTGTTAACATTTATCCACCAGATAGTGATTTATCTGGTGGATTGAGTTGCACGCTCTTTGAACAACTGGGCCCAGGATTTCAAAATAACCAAACTGATATTATTACCTTTTTTTGATGTTTTAGACAACTGAGGGAGCTGGTGATGCTGAAGGAAGAAAGAAGCTAAGAAAGGTTTGAAGTTACATTTACTTAAATTCCTGGTTAAGAGTCTTAGGTGGTTGCATAAATTATACAGTTGTGTGTTATACACTTGGAAAGTGATCATCCTCATCGCCATTCTCTATTTTCGAATTGCCCATAATAAACTTTATTTGTCCCCCAAATTTTGCATAAACTATTGTTTTGAAATGCTCTTGGGAATATGCAGTCCTCCCAAGAGCATTTACAAACAATAGTTTATGCGAAATTTGGGGGGCAAACAAAGTGTATTATGGGCAATTCGAAAATAGAGAATGGCCTTCTCAGTTGTCAAAATGGTGGGCTGGGTGTAGAACCCCCCCCCGCATGGCTGCTAAATAGTGAAAAAATCCCAGTCTGCATTTTGTTGCATATAACCTGGTGAAATGTCTTTGTTTCCAGCATTTGAACAATGGTTTCAGACTTCCAGAAAACAAAATTGGCTAACAATCACTAGAAATAACCTTAGAAAATGTTATTTCATTGCATGTCACATTATGTACTTATTGACTAAGTTGGAGGGCCAGATGGGAAAATATCTGGCTCAAGGTCATGGCGTATGGACCGAGCTCAGCAAGGTCCATTCGCCATGACAGAGAGCCAAATATTTTCCCATCCAGCCCGACCTAACTTAGTCAATAAGTATTTTATAATATGACCAATTTAGAGACAAAATTACTTGAAATTTTAACGTGCGAGGCCATCTGCTTTTGTAGTAGGGTCGTACAACTTTTGCCGGCCCCGCTCGCTTAAATGCGTACAGCCCTCATACGGGAATTTCTTCATGCAATGGTTTTGCAAAGAAAAGGTTTGTAGGGCCGTACAGGTCATATGATAATGCAAAATACTCCACGATTCTTGGAGTATTTTGGCAACCTTCTCCGGAGGTTTCTCTGCCCGCCCTGCCATTTTGAAAGATGCCAAGGCCCTGGAGACCTGGTTGGGGAAGTGGTCAAAAGTTCTTTGCATGGTTTAAGTTGCATAATGATGTAAAAGACACAGAAAAGACTGGATGGTGTCAGTAAAACTCGGATAACTTACCCAGGTTGGGGGCAAGAAGAGCCGTTATACCCAGAATTAAAGCAACAATTTCCAAAGAAACTACTTCAGCTTATCTTAACTCTTTGTGGTTGTGGAGAAGGGTTGGATCAATATCTAGGAGGATGATATCCAAAATATGATCTTTTTTGTTACTGGACTGGTGTGCATATTTCATTTTAGGAAGCAGTAAAGAAGAGTGAATTGTCAAAATTACACCGATTGTGAAAAATATATATTAACTTGGGTTTTGTCTCTATTGTTATAAATCCTTTTAGTTGTTACTTATTCTCACATGTTTTCATGAAATGACGTTTTTCTGATATCACGTGACTCTTTGTTTGAAAATGTATATGATATTTTAAAGAGAAATCAGAACACTGTTAGTTGTTAATTGCCCTTTGGAATTGCTTAGAGGCCATACCATTAAAGTTGTTATAGTTTATTGCTCTGTTTGTTTTTAGGTAAAAGTGAAGCTGGAATTGCATGAGGAACAGATCTTTGTGGATGGCGATGATGAGGTAAAGTACTGGTGACTATTGCAGTAGAACCTTATGTTGGATCTCAAATGGAGACCTTCACTCATCCTCTATTTCTTTCCAGATTTAAAAAAATAAAACCCCATATTTTTGTGTGATACACTATTTGAAGGTGTTTAGTGTATTTCATGTCACATCAACATTACAAATAGAATTTTAAGCACTGATGGAATAGACCATTTTACAGTTTCCACTTAGTAACCTAGTCTTTGGGGGAAATGAGGCTGGAGTTGACCTTGTTTTAATAGAAACCTTTTCAAATGTAAATCATGTTGTTATTATGTTAACTAACATGATTTACATATGAAAAGCAGGAAGGTTTGTATCAAAACAAAGTCAACTCCAGCCTCACTTTCTCGCAAAGGCCAGGGTACTAAGCACACAACTGTAAAATGGTCTATTCTGGTTTCAAACATTGGATGAAAAAAGTAATACAATAAACGGATACAACTAGACTATAACTTATTTTGCAGCTCTTAGTGCATAGATCATACACCAGAAAATTATTACTCACTTGGAAAAAATGAAAGTTATAAAACTATCCATGTTATGTGTAGATAGGAAACACAATATCGTGCTTTTAGCAAGTAGTTATTTTACAACACCTTTTTTGGCGTCAGAAGTTTGTCAGAAGTTCGTAATAATCTAGTTGTGGCATGTTCCTGCATTCTGAAGGGTTCGGTGCAAGTAAAGCATAAACTTGTGATAATTTTGGCTAATGTACAAATTTTTCTCAGGCATATGTGTGGATCTTTGACCCTGTTCACCCAAAGACGTTTATCATGGGAGTTTTGGTTGGTAAGTACATCAATCAATCAATCAATCCAACAGGCAATTAATAACAATATCAATCACCCCGGCGATCAACAAGTCAGTTAGTCAGTCATTGGTCACATTATCAATCAATCAATCAGTCATGATTGATTGATTGATTGATTGATTGATTGATTGATTGATTGATTGATTGATTGATTGATTGATTGATTGATTGATTGATTGGGCTTTTTTAAGAAGCATGCTCAAAATTTTTATTGTAGGAAATGGTTATTTTTATTTTTATTAATAATTTTTAAGAAATTTTCAAATTAAGTAGTTTAAAATATGTTTAGATAGCCTTTTTACTCTGTAAATTTTTAAAGTAGATTCACTCTAGACAGCCCCTTTTTTCCATCAATGTAAAGTACATATCCTGGCCAAAGTTTCACATTTTAAAGAGCTTCCAATTCTAATAAAATGTGTCCAAAGTAGCTCAAAAATTGTTTTTGAACACTGCCATTTTCAAACATACTTAGCAGCCTGGCCTCGAAAATGTGACGTCATTTCGTCCAACTCCGGCAGTGACCCGTTTGCTACTTGTTTTATTTACTATATCAAAATCACGGATCAAGTGCTTATTGAGAGCCTCGCCCTTTTTCTCGAAATTCACCAGAATTTTTTCCTGGCCGATAACGTATCTGTCGGCCCGAAGTTATTTTTTTTTTCGAAGCAAAAGTTATGTTCCCGAGATAAGTGATGAAATAAATTTCTCTTTGAGCGTTCAATTCGATATCTCGAGTTAAAAACACGAAACGAAAATTTCATATCTCCAAGCAGCGATTTGTCATCTTTTATTTCTATATAATATTTCATAAGAAGTTAACACGAGCTGTTATTTACCAACAGTGATAGCAACAATCGCCATCTGCCTGTTCCCGTTGTGGCCCTACAACATCAGAGAATATGTCTGGTATCTGAGTGTTATCGCTGCTGCACTTGTTGGATCCATTCTGGTCCTTGCCGTCTGTAAGTTTTCTTTTTTATATCAACAAACAATTAGTAATGTCAATGTGAAAAACAGAGGTGTGGTGGTAAAGTGGTCAGCGCGTCGAACTTTTAATCTGAAGGTCGGTAGTTCGAGCCTGTTCTCTGCCGTGGTGTTGCCTCCTTAGACCCTATTTATATGGTCTCGGGTACCCGAGACAACCCTCCCCCTCGAGACAACTTTACGAGCTTTTATATGGAGTTGTAACAGGTGTCCCCTCTAGCACACCAGTCTCTCTCGGGACGCCATTTTTTGCATATTTTGTCTCCGCTGACCTAAAGCATACGAGCTCCGGGAACAGTTTGAGCCGTCTCGTCTCGGGTAGGCGAGCTCAAAGTGTTTATATGAGAAAAAGTTGTCCCGCCTGCCAGGGTTACCCTACCTGCCGAGGCGAGACAACTCACCCACCCGAGTTGTCTCGCCCTCCGAGACGAGTTCGCGATTCTCATGTAAATGGTTGGTTGAATTTTTCAAAGAAATAAGCGAAAAGTTAGCTCGGCCAGGGTAGTTCGGGGGGAGGGTTGTCTTGGGTACCCGAGACCATATAAATGGGACCTAAGGCAATTAAGTTTGCTTCACATTCTCTCTCTTCACCCAGGTGTATTAATGTGAACCGGCAAACATAATACTGGGGATAATCCGGTAATGAACTAACATCCCATCCAGGGACGGGGAGGGGGGAAGTAATTTTCCTAGTCTCTTTATGCTACAGAAACCTGAATAAGCTCTGCTCGTGTGGAACACCTGAGGCACGAATGCGAAATTACCAACCTACTTTCAACATACAAATTCTCTATACATCAATCAGAAGAGTTAACTAGATTTCGTCATCACGCATCTTTGGACATGTTGTTTTTCTATTGATATACTGACCATCGTTGAGTTCTAAAGGTTAGAACTCTTTCACATCTTAAATGTTTTGCTTTGCTTTCTCCTCGCCTGCGGCTTGAGAATGCATTAATACTGTACAAATAAATTAGACGAGGATCACTTCTAGGATTGCATTGTTGTAAAGAATTGTTTTTTCTGCGTGAGGTATACCTGTTTGCCTGGCTGTTTGCTATTGCTGTGATAATTACTCAAGACCAAACTCTAGTGTTTTGCTTAGATATCATCGCTATAAATATATTTTTTTTGCATTCTAACGGGGGGAGGGGACAGGGGATTCAAGACCAGGAGCGGGATTCAAAAATCGCTGAGACCCCAGGGAACTCCGTCCTCAATCACCTAACCCTAAGTTTCACTCTATTATTTCCCATCTGGCAACCATACAACTCTTTAAAATTACTTATTTTCTGTGTTTATCATTTTTCTTTTTAGTGCGTTATGTATTCTTTGCGATCGTCTGGATGTGTACATGGGGAAAACATCACTTCTGGCTTTTACCAAACCTGACGGAGGAATGTGGCTTCTTCGAGTCGTTTGTACCTGTTTACACACATGAATATAAAGGGAACAATACCGAAGATAAACAGGCAGAAAATGAAAATGAAAAAGGCGATGAAAATAAAGAAGAAAAAGACGAGGGAGACGACAATAAAGATGAAAGTGGCGAAGACAAAGATCACACCGAAAAGGAACCGTGGGTTAAGTTAACAGAAGAAGAAGTAGCGACGGCAAAAAACGAAGTGGATAAAAAAGAACTCGAAGAGTCGAACGATCCGTCAGTCTCTGAAGTCAAATGCTGAATATTACATCATATATTGCTATAGAGCGGTTTTCATTTGAGTATCATAAAAACAAACAAAGTCATTTCCTTGGCCAATCACAACAGAGATAGGCAATCTAATAAACCAATCAGAACTCGAAGCAAATACATGTAGCCGGCCGGCGCCAAGCGCGGGAAAACCCGTGCAAGCAAGTAATGATTGGCGCGAGATTTTTTAGCCAATCACAAAGCGTAGCAATAGGCCTTAATCACGCGGCGGCCATGTTGACTCCCCGGAGAATAAAATGCTTCGTTTTTGCCCACCCAGCCTCGCAGTGAAAAAGTTGAAAACGAGGTTGGGCAGGCAAAAATCTTTTGTTTTTTTACAAAATGGCGGGGCGTGATAAAAACCCGTGGAAAAGGAAATTACTTTCGACATTCGATTGAAGACCGCTATATTGCACAGCTTTATTGCGTTGGCAAAAGGACAAGCAAAGTTCAATTACCAGGTTACGTAACATAAATACTGAAATAGAAAAATTAAGTCATCGGTAATTTGGTAATGAACAATGGTTTGGGTTCGCTGTTGTCAATCAAACACAGTGATGTATTTGGCAGGAGCTTTCTATCAATTTGTCATATCACATGAAGTTTATTTGAAGATTCTGTAATATCGCCAAGCATTTTCTGTTGGATTTAAACATAGATCTTTCTTCGTCTCGTTATTATCACATGTGATCAGGTTGCCATCGTAATATATTTCCGTGAAGTATTTTGTTGGTACAATTATAGAGTTCCCAAATATCAAGAGTCAGTCAGGTGAAATTATTTATAAAGTGTTCATGTTTTAATGATAAATGGTCGTTTGTTGCTTTGCCGCCCACTTTACACAAAACCATCCACTTAACATTAACAGCAAACAATTAGCGATAATTACTAAACAATATAAACAAAGTTGACTTTAAATTATCTTTCCATGCCCTGTCTTGGGTTGCGTGGTCCCCCGGAAAGAACAGCGTTGAAGGGGGAAAAAGGGGGGAGCAATTTAATGAAAGTTTGAAAAGTGGTCTGCTCAAGGGAAAACACGGCTGGTAGATTTACACTTTTAGCCATAACGTGTGGTTTTTATACTTTAAAGTCTTTGAAATCTTAAAGAGTGAAAGCTGTTGGGAATTACTTTCCTGTGGTGCTGTACAAGATCGTACAAGGTGGTTGTAACTTTTGATTCTGTGGATGAAATCCTAAAGTGTGACCATTCAAATGAAAGCTACTGAGCAGTTCTTTTCAATGGTGCTATTTATTATGCTGTACAAGGTGCTTTCAACTTTTGAGTCTTTTGAAGAAGTGTGACTTTAATATAAAGTGTGACCATTCAAATGAAATCTAGTTTGTAGCGCCGGGTTATGTTATACAAGGTGCTCGTCTTAGTTTTTGAGTATGCGGATGAAATCCTGTGGTTTCGTGTGACTTTTTTATGATAATGGACGTTGTTTGAGACGTCCATCCTTGAGCTCGTCTAGAAAATTCGAGGGTTTGCTTTTAGCGTTACTCGGCGAAAAACGATATTGAGCATGTTGGTTTTTTTATGGCTTCTTAGTGACTAAGTGTTTGCCATGTTAGAAGATCATCGCCTGGAATTTCCGGCCATCAAATTAGCAGTTAAAGAATTTGAATGGTACTTCTTTTACTAAACTGCAATAACAGTGGTTTCTCCGTACGTCAGTTTTGTAAAAAAAAATGTGCGAGTTGAAGTGTTGTAGTTAATATTTACGTATTCTTTCACTGCAAGACTCAAATCTTCAGTGGTGTTATGTGTTTCTAACTTTTGAGTCTGTAGGTGAAATCCTAAGGTGTGACTGTTCAAATGTAAGCTAATGAGCAGTACTTTTCTGTGGTCTGTTTATTATGCTGTTCAAGGTGGTTCTAACTTTTGAGTCACGGTCAGTAAATCAATAACATCTTACAGTGTGTGACTACGATTCAAATAAGAGATCTTCAGCAGTACTTCAATGGTATTTTCGTCATTTTACAAAGTGAAATTTGCCCCTATTCTCGGTTGAGTTTATGGGTCGTCATTTTGCGACAGTGCTTTCTGCATATTTAGGATCTTTTTAATCCGCCTTGTCTTAATCCTAATCCTTGGAAAATCATAATCCTTTTAACAGTCAGGATTAGTCATCATGTCACTGAAAACATTTGTTTTCATTTGCATCACTGAAAACATTTGTTTTCTCCGTTTTAATTAGTCATCATGTGTCAGAGTTCAGCGACAGATACAGATTTTCGTAAAGGGGGTCTCCCGGAGTGGAGGGTGGGGGGGAATCCCGGGACCCTCCCCTCAAGAGAAAAAAAGGTGTCCCGCTTATTTTCTCTTGCTCCCTAGATCCGCCAGTGGAGTTCACTTTCCACATCACCAGATCCACGTTACCATGGGAGCAAAGGTTCTCTCGCGAGACATAGTAATATTAGGCATGTAATATATCGGAGAGATGAGAGGGGAAGCCTCTGACACCCAGGGAAGATCCACGTTGGTTTTTCGGAAAAAGCTAAACAGCCTTTACCTTTTCTAGTTGCCTTTCACTGCGTTTTCCAACTTTCATTTTTTTCTGGAAGGAGAAACTACTCTTCCAACTACTTGCTTGTTATCACGGCCTTGTGACAGATGTGACTTGGGTAATCCGTCATTTTTGAGCTAGTTAATTAATATGCAAACGCGAATCCGTTTGTTTTTTTTGTAAAGACCCCCTCTGTTGTCCGGTGTATTGCTGAAGATGATGCGGCAAAAACCTGTCATTGCAAAACTGGAAATAACTTTACATCCGTCATAATCTGTGTTGAGCGCGATAACGCGAACTCTCCACCCCAAGAATGGAACAATTATTGTTCTAACAAAAATGTACTGGTTTGAGAAGCGTAGGGGAAATAGATCTATAGAGCCCAGAAAAGTGCATCTGGAAAAATCTTCATTCTTCCGCACCTCGTGATGTCAATACGACGAACAATAATCCCGCCTTTTTCCAAATAAAGTACTTACTAAAGTCATTCGAATTTCCAAGCAAAATATTACCTTCAGGTACATGCTGGGCAACGCAGCAGTTATATAGTTTACTCAAAAGGTTATATTTGAAAAAATAATAAACAACATTTATTTTGGCAACAGGTCTGTCAATATTACAAGTCGTGTGACTTTGTATAGCATTTAAAATTTCTATTTTGTAAAGTTAAAATAGAAAAAGCTGACATTAAGTTCCTGCATGTCGTCTTGGCTTGCTATCAGTCAAAGATTCAAATTTTCTATTGTTTTGTAACAACAAAAACGATCGTTTTGTCTTTTTAAAAGGATTTCAAAGCACAAAAGATTGAGTAAGGCGAGTGTATTGTTCCGGTGTTAAACCTCTTGACCAAATGGAGGCCAATACTGACCGAACTAAGGATATTACTCCTGGGAAAATTGCGGATGGCTAAGTGAGTTATTTTACGATTACTACGTTGCAATATTCTCAACAATTGACGCGCTTAGGTACTTGTCGACTCTTGTTTGTCTTTGTTGAGGACGTCATTTCTTAACATATAAGGGGCATGAGAAAAAAAATTGAATCGACCACTGAAGTGAAAACAAAGCAGCAAGCACTGCAAAATAACATTCGTTTTCCCGATGTCTTTTTGTGATTTTCAAGCTTTGTAAATCCGAGGTATGTGTATATATTTATATCGCGATTTGTATTCTTTACGTTTGAAATTTAAAATTAACTTTGACAGTGGTCTTTTGTTTCTAACGTACCATAAGCAATTAATTCTTATAAATAAAGCGGAATCTTGTACCCTTGGGCTTAACAAGAAGTTCGAGTCAAACGTTGTTTTAACGGTATCCACAGAGAAAATAACCTAGGATCAGGCCTTATTTTCGTTTCGTTTGCCTGTAAACCATTCCCCACAGGAAACGCGAAACTGTGAGAATTTGTATCCGGCCCAATTTTAGCGAGCGACCACATTAGAGGACATAAGAAGCGCTGCTAAAAAATTACACAGCAAACCACAAACGAGTTTGCAGTATTCGTTCGCCAAACCTACGCACACGCAAACCCGGTTTGGCCGCTTTAGCTTGATGTGAAATGCCCAATTTGTTTAATTTCAAGTTTATAGCTTGCTTCATGACAGACGATTTAAAAAAACGAATTGGGAAACGGAACGCACCAAAATTTTCGAACGAAAAAACTTCTGGTAGAGAGGACTAACTTTCACTCGCTCATGTCGGTACGTTTACTCGTATATTTTTCCTGTTTTTTTTTTTTTTGTGCTAAGTACTATTATTCGCCTGTTTCTCTGAAACCTTAAAACAGTTTGGATTAGCTCAGACAAAAGTTGAAGGATTTGCTCTTGAAAGGCCAAAAAGTTTGAGTATTTTTTTTGTTATTTTTACCAGGTCGTTTCCGCGTTTTCGTCCTTCTTTTCCGCGAGTCGTTTGTGTTATGTAAATGCCTCTAAATAACCGTCTGACTTGAGGAAGCAGTTTATACTTTGAAGAAAGCGATGACGAACACAACGGGGAACACAAGCGAGGCCATCCCGCCCGTGCAAGCGCAAAGAGACAGAAAAATTCTCAACTCAGAGCCTATTCCTGATTGGAATGAAGCCAAAGCCGTTTTCAAATGGGGTTGGGAGCTTCACTGGATAAGCTTCGTCGTGTTATTCTTAGGATTGGCTCTCTATTCTACCGCGCGCCTTATTGCAGCTTCAAGAAAGCGAAGACTGCGGGAAAAGGTATCCCGTAACGTCTCGTACGCCGTTCACTCGTTGATTATAGTCCTCGGGATTACCCGCGCATTGGCGCTTGTGCTGTTCCCATATGAAGTGACAACGAACATAAACGATGCTGATGTAGTGATTCCTCTTTATGCCCATCGAATTGTCTTTGGACTCGGCTTTCCTTGCTTTATGGCAGCGTTCGCTCTGATCCAAATCACATTCACAGCAAGTGTGAAACATACACCACTGACGTACTCCAAGCTACGCAAAGTTCGGTTTTTGGTTCTTGTGATTGTGGGACACTTCAGCGTTGTGATCGTAGCAGACGTGGTCACTGCATTAGTTGAGAACACATCTGCATTATACATGGTGTGCACTGCATATTTGCTGTCCATGACGCTGTTTACAGGCATTCGCATCACCAAAAGTGGCTGCAAAGTGGTTCTCGAAAGCAAAGAACATAGAGCAGTCATTGCAAAAACGGGCGCGAGAAACGCACGGACGACCTCTGTCAAACGCTCGTCATTCAACTCAAAAGCCGTGCGAAAAGTGTTCATTATCACCGCACTGACAATTTTTTTCTGTGTTGCGCTTTTCGCGTTAAAAATCTACGATCTCGTTGAAGTTATAGAGTTTACTTTCGTGCTGGGAAAAAACAAGAAATTGGCACCCTGGCCTTGGTTTATTCACGAGACTTTATTTCGGTTGACGGAGTTTGGTTTAGCTTGCACTGTTTTGTACGCCGTTTCACCTTTTAAAAAGCGTAAAAAGTGCGTTTTTACTCTCTGTTGTTTTAAAGAAGACAGGGGTGAAATCAGCGAGGGGATTGGAACACCGCGACCAAGAACTGGGACCAATGAGATGGTGCTGTCCAGTCCACCTCCAAACTGGGCAGACAGTACGCATTTGTAAAAAACAGGTACACATGGTGTACATGTGTTTTTATAGTGGTATGGGAATAACTTGCAAAGGAAACAACAATTTTAGAACGTTTACTAAACATTACTCCGAGTTTTATAAAAACGTAAATTGATGGAACAGATTGCCACTATAAAAAGCAACAAAGCGTCATTAAAGCGTATTTCTCTTTGTTACTGAAGAAGACGTTTCCAACACTTTTACAGATTCAAGTTATAACCTCATTTTATTCATATTATTTTATTCATTTTATCAGTGAGCATGATGTGCGGCAGTATGTAAAATAGGAATATCTGTAACTTGTGCTGTTCCTGACTAACAAAAAAAAAACCGGCACCTGAAACAAGGCGTCGTTAAAGAGAGTCTAGAATCGCAAATAAAAGAACTACTGAATATCACAGCACATGTAACCAATGAATTGGTTTGTTACTTCCTTGACTAATATCAGTTGCAATAGGTTATTGCGAAGGTCACTTTTGCCGCATTACTCATAGATATGGTGATCTCGGCTTTGCTCAGGCTGGATTACATGCCGACTGAGGTCCGATTCCAGTGTCATAGCTTCAGCTGCAGTTGATCCCAGTTTTAACAGCCTTTCTCGATTGTTTCCTTTTTCCTTTTTTCTCATTAATATTTCAAGATTTTCACTTACCTCCACCCCTGCCCTCTTTTATATTTGGACCTCATTACACGGTATGTTTGCATCAAAGTATGCGTGAAGTCAAACCTTCCTGACCGAGCACCTCTCGTTAGCGACTTCTGTCTTTTTTGTCCATGATACTGATTATCTTCTTTTCAGCCAAATCACTATATTCGAGATCTCTCGAAAGGCTTCATACCCAATTCAGCGACACAACGATCATAAACATAATTATGATCTGGTGGTGACAGATTTATTTTATCCTTCAGAGACTGAACCAGGTTATCTCTCCTCAAAAAAAGCCATCTTGAAATGAGTCCAACTGGAATGAACTGGGACTAGACGTCATTGGCCAGTTACAACACCTCATTCGCATTGTTATGATTATGACGCTAAGGTTTCCACGTCCCTACGAGCCCGGGGGCCCCTCCCCCACCCACCCACCCCACCTTACGAAGGAGTCTGAATCCGCCACTGATATCTGTGCTCATGAATATGCTCATATTGTGTCACATGTGTGGGTACCAAACCTAAGCGACGACTTTTCCTTGGCAAATACCAACCTCGTGCCTTGGATTTTTCCGTTTAAAATTGCGAGGGCCGCCTCTCATCGCTCCCGGCCGCTAAGGGCTTTCGCGTGATACCCTAGCGGCCGGGAGCGATGAGAGGCGGATGTATTCGCAGGCTAAGGCATAGCATGAAACTGATAGTTGGGGAATGACAAGTTTTCACTATTCCGCGCTGAGGAACGAGGGATTTTAAACTGACAGCCAAGAAAATACGAGTAAAAGTGGCATTTCCGATGAGTTCGTCAGATCTTGGCTCATGAAAAATGGCCAGCGAAATTTTAACCAGGTGAATAGAGTTTTCAGAAGGCTTATTTCTAAAAATACGAAAAAACGACGAACCATTTTAATTTGGAGAGGGAAGAGTTTGATATTTTTTAGCTCGATTTTTATTGTGCATAAATCTTCTTTTAATCTTCTTTTTTACATCCTTTCACTTTACACGATATTTTTTTCTTCCGCAAAAGCTTTAAAGGAATTTTTCAGTATTTGGCTAACCGTCTTTGTCGAAATATAATGTTTCGTCCCTATAAAACGCGACGTTACACTAGACGATTCGCAATGACGATTTTTAAAGCGCCACAAAATTAACGACAAGTATGTTACACGAAACATTACTTGAGTAAAATTCGTGTTTTGAGTTGCAAGTTTTTGAAGCTGATTCAAAAACTTCACAACGCAAAAATTGTGAAGAAAATCGTCCGCGCACTCATGTTGCGCTAAAAATAGTCGTCGCGAATCGTCCCGTGTAACATCACCTTAATTAATAATTTGTTAGTACTCAGGGCACGGTCAATTCGTTTCGGGTCACGTGATCCTAGCGAAAAAATCTCCCGGCCGTTGTCGGATACGCCCGGGCGGATACGTCACCGAAATTAATGTCAAATCTGCAAAGGACCGCAAACGATAATGCTGCTAACGGTATAAGTAGGATCTGCGAGAGACCTAACCAGCCAAAAAATGAACAAAAATACAATGAACTGAAGGGCTGATCTCACTATGTAAAAAAGTAGACTTTGCGAAACATCATTACGACAGAAACCGATAAAGTACAGGACGTACAGCTGTCCACGGTTGCGATCCTACTTTATCGGTTTCTGTCTTAATGGTGTTTCGCAAAGTCTACTTTTTTACGTAGTCAGATCAGCCCTTCAGTTCATTGTACCGAAATAAATGACCGTGAAGGCCTGGGAGAACGCCATATGGGATTTTTAGGTGAATCTGTCAATTGATAGCTGAGAAACAGCCGGAATTTTTACCGCTGACAACTCATATGAATGCGCCACACTGCAGTTTGTGGGGCACAATTCTTGTCTGCCAATGTTGATTCAAGCCACTAAAGGCTGGTTTTCACTAGCGCATAAGCATAAGCACAAGCCAGCATACGCAGACTCAGTAACATGTTGATCATTAGTGCCTATTGTTCTGTTTTGTTCAAACAATTGGAACTAATGAATAACACGTTACTGAGTCTGCTTATGTTGGCTTGTGCTTATGCTTATGCGCTAGTGAAAACCAGCCTTAAGCAACACGCATGGTTAAATGTGATTTATTGATCCAACACCACTTCACGCCTTATTTATTTTTATGCACGAATAACACCTTAACTGATTCACGAATCACGCAAAAAAAAAGACCTTCTTCATTTCAGAAGGTTTTTTCTTGCCAGTCAAGCTTAAATTTTTTATTTCATTTCCAAAAGAATGCATATTTATATTCCAGTCACGTAGGTTTAATCGCAAATACTAATTAAATATTTGCTAAAGCGGGCTAAGCAATTTTTTCACAAACACATTGCAGTAGGAAAATTACTTACACAGTGCCCGAGTATGTTGCTATTTTATAACTTGTTTCCAGTCGTTTAGTCAAGGGCACCGCAGTCGTTTTATTTGCATCACCGGTAAATGATCGATGAATGGTTCTAAAAACAAATAGACCAATTCCGATATATTAAAATTCATACTTGGCTCCGAGGCTTAGGGGAATAAAACAAAACAAATTAATTATTCATCCCTGAACCTCGATGTGATTTCTTTTGTTTTATTCAACTAAGCCTCGGAGCCAAGTATGAATTTTAATATATCGGAATTGGTCTATTTCCGTTAATGTATAACATGCCGCCAATAATAGAAATTCAATTTGAATTAACAATGAATTTTCCAAGCGTATCTTTTTTTTGTCTTGGCTCGAAAAGCAAGTACATGCATCTCTTCAAAATGTAATTTTACCACGAACTGGAAAGGTCTGGAAAATAACCGTACAAAATTGAGTACTGTTCCTTCTTATTTTGAGAGAACTGGAGACATGATCTTTGTTGTGGCCGAGATAAATCGTTTGTTAATCACAAAATATGGAGATTTGATGAACAAGAGTTCTATTCTTGTGTCTTGTTGATTGGGCAATACCATGAATAGCTTCACAGATGCGCTTCTTACAAAACTTACACAAAAGATTCATTGATGTGGGACGAAAAACGCCAAGCGCGTTATGTTTCAAATTCCTCTTTATAAGAAAACAAAAGCCATAAACCACCAGACGATAACTTTACATATGAAATGGGCAAAAGAAATTGGGAAACCTAATTAACAAGTCAAATGTATGTGTTGAGATTTCGTGCAGTGATAATTTACCAGTCTGATACGACCGCGCAGTGTTTATTTGCTAACGATACTTGGCACAAGCGCTTCGTAAGTTTCCGGAATCAAACTTTGCTCGAAGTTTAAAGAATTCTCAACAAAGAGTTCCAAGTTTTTAAAGTTGTTTGGAAGAGGAAATCAAAACAGCTAATAGTTACATTCCTTTGCAAGTTTACAACTGAACTTTTGCGCTCGAACGGAAATCATGTCAAAGAAAGAAGAGAAAGAAACCAAAAAATCTGTTTCGATTTTCTCGCTTTTTAATTGCTGCGTCGCCGGCAGTTCCAAACCAAAAGTACAGAGAAAGGCCGCTGGAGGTACAGATTTAAAAGACGCCCCTCCGGAGGAAGGCAAGGACGTGTTGCAAAATGGAGATACAGGAGAGAAAAGCGGTGAATTGGAATTAGAATATAAGCCAGAACCAACCGATTCTGTAGTGTCACCAAGCGATGATTACAAACCGACAAACTACGAGGAAGCTAGTACTGTGTCTGCAGAACCCTCCAGCGTCGGAAGCGAGGACGATTCCAGTTTAAACGCGCCTGGGAGTATACAAGTCGTGCAAGAGAACGGCGCGGCTTCGGGAGTCCCGCGGGAAATCGGGACGGCAGGACGGCTTAATCTGCAGTTCGTCTTCGATTCCCAGTCATCCAAGTTGACGCTCACTGTTCTTAGTATGGAATTCCCTCCATTCCAAAACTGGAAGATGGATGATTTAGAAGTAAGCTGCATGCTGCTGCCGATTCGTCAGCACAGTTTCCGCGCGCGCCCGAAGAAGTTTAAAGATCCGTTCACCATGGTTCTTACACCCAAAGACAAAATCAACCAGATGTCCCTTCGATTCCGCTTGTACGATCACCGCGCTATGTCCAAGTACATGATTGGCCAAGGAGTCGTGAGTCTCGGGGAGATCAAGCTGGGTCCGCAAGCAGTTACGATCGCACTGGATTTGAACATTCCAGAAACCTACGCGATTGATCCCCGCTACATGTCCAGCATAACGGGTGAGAGTGGGCAAACGTCCGCGGAGGACAGCAAACCCGAAATCCTGCTGTCACTGGAATATCGTTCGTTAACGCGGAAGCTCATCGCTGAAGTTATCAAAACCCGCAATCTGGGTCTTTTGAACAACTCCAAGCCGCAAGATATCGCTGTTGAAATGAAGTTGGTTGGCGATAATAACCAAATTCTGCGCGTTTGCCGAACATCCCTCAAACGTCACGTCATCGATGGTGAATTCAACGAGATGTTCATGTTTCGCGTGACGTATGAAAAGCTGGCGACTGTCGGCGTGATCTTCACAGTGTACCGTTTGACAGAGAGACGAGGGAAGAGGGAGAATATTGGCGAGGTGTGCTTTGGCAAGCAATCAAGCAGTCACCAACAACAGAATCACTGGAATGAAATTGTGAAAGGCAACGAGAGGGTCGTCACTCAATGGCACCCATTGTTTAAATAAGGTAACTGTTGATCACTTGTTCTTTTAAACAGTTTGCTACTTGTTGGTCAGTAAATACTGCATTGTGCTTTATAACCATGGGTCAGCTTGGTTTGTTGCAGCTCTTTTGAAATTTTAATCATTTGAATTTCTTAGTAGTAAGCTTTTATTACACCAACGTAAGTTATTTTCTTTCATTAGTTTGACTTTCCAAAGTTTATTCAAGTTTGTTTGCGGGCATTAGTAAAATTCTTGTCTCTCTTTTTGTTTGTTTGGAGATTTTTCCGATAAATACTGTATAAAGGCTGCTCTTAACGTCCTGTACTTTCTTGTCATTTTTAATCGCAATTGTTGAAAATTGTTGTTGTCTCTGCCTTATAACATTATTTCTTTTGTATTTTTTTAATGGCGGAGTCTAATCAACAAATAATTTAATGTGGAGTCTAATTAGCAAATAAATTTGTTTTTGGGTCTGCATGCAAATCAGAACACATGATTGCATCGCTTCACGTTATACCAGATACCGTCTCGTAAATCAATCCATATGCTTATAGGGAAGATATCTGGACGATATCGTGATGGGGTGAGAGTAGGCGAAAATAAGCAAAAAAAAATATCACGCATGCATACGCCTCCAATACCAAGCAGGAAGTTGAACGTTGTCACAGGAAGGAAGTTGGGATTTCTGAGACGCAGAAAAGAAAATTGGTCGTGTCAGGGTTCTCAGTTGCACACTATTAAGCATGATTAAGCAGCAGACAAGGACTAAAAATGGATTGTAAAAATGTTGCTTGTGTCGACAAGCTGCAGTTTCTTGGTGTTTAGGATGTTGGGATCACGAAATGACGTAAAACAAAAGATTCAAATTATAATATATGTTGTAGTTAATTTTTTATTTCAGGTAATTTTTTATTTTCCTTTGTTTCAAATTCATTAGCATATATTACCATACCCAAAAACAATGGTAAAATAAAAATTACCTGAGATAAAAAATTAACTACAACATATACAATACCCACACCACAACACAACACCATAGCGAAGCACCAAGAAATGCCCGCAAGAGCGCATAAGATGTGGAATTCAAACTCTCGTTTATTTTTTCGTTTCAACCGTCGTCCAAACAAAAATGGGTTTATGTCTTTTATGTCTTGTAGACAACCAACTTTGTGAAATTTAACTGTATTTTTATGTTTCGTTTCAGTCTCAAGAGAAAGGAATTTTTAATCGACGAAAGCGACAAACCAGGAATGTGAATTTACATCTTAATTATGCTATATTAGCAGTATAATATATACTCTTACTTAACATAAATTTGCGTATGCAACGAGTCAACTTTTTTAACGTCTATAGAAGCTTTATTTATACTTATTCAAACCAAAGAATGTTTTGTAGTTTACAATACGTAAGGGTTATTTTTAGGCAACGGATATATATTCAATCAGCTAAGAAAGCAACCAACCGTATAAAAGAGCTGTCATTGCATAAAATGACGGGAATTTTTTTTCTTTTTTGGGTGGTTTTCTGAGACATTTGTCATCTGGATTCTAGCTTAGAGATAGGTGTTAATCCTGTTTAGTACTGATTTAATACTCTTTATTCCCGTTTTATACTGATTTAATGCTATTTATCCCTGTTTAATACTGAATGTAGATAAGGCCAACAAGTTTTAACCTTTCTACTTCAAAGATGTTGTCCTTTACAGAAAGTGCGAGTAAATTGTGCCAAACAGTTGCTAAAGAAAGTTACTCCTGTACTAATAGACTTGTGATCGTTCAATTGAAAACTTTTCATTTTTACAATCTATAACTGCAATTATACAAAACCGTTCCCAGAAGGCGGAAGTTATTTTTTATTATCATATAATTGAACGGAGCTGGGATGAGCGATCTTGAACAATTCACAATTTACTGATTAGTTGTGGAATTTTTACTGAAAAGAATAAGACGTTTAACAGCTGACCTAGATATAAATGTTTGTAGAGCTATTTTCAGTTGTGTCGTAAAATCAAAACTCTGCCAATGACAACAGATTGAAGCCAAGCGTAGGAAAATACGTAGCGGTAAGAACAAGATACGATTGGTTTTGGTTTTACTGCTGATTGGTTGAAAAAGTGACGCGAGTTTTTTTTTTTCTCCGATCACAAAAGCAATTGGAAATAACTCTCGACACTCAATTACTGAAAATATTGTAAATATTGGATATATGGATCATGGATTGGAAACAAACTCAGTGTTTACATAAAACTAGCATGTAGCTCAACAGATTCAAACCCTTTCTCCAATAATTTGAGTTTATAGAGAAGGGAGATTGAATGCTGGTGAAGCGGGGTGTTATGGAAAGAGTACACGGAACACATCCCGCGCGCCGACAGTGCTAAATACTGAACGCAAATGGCTACGTCACTGACCCGCGGAAGTCGGTTTGTGAAGTCTCGTTCAAGCCAAAATTTCACCCTGTTACAGATGAAACGAAAAATTGTTCAAACTAAAATTTTAAAGAATATCAACGTGACTGTCCAAAAACGCAAAAAAAAATTTTTAACCATTCAACACAGAGCTTAACCATTGGCATTGTTTTTGTTACAGGGAAATCCCATAAATGTCAGCCATTTTAAACAGCCCGCCGGTTGACTCCAGGTTTCCCACGCGATCGCCCGCGTTTCGCGCCGCTGACCATTGAGCATTATTCAGCACTGTCCGGCGCGCCTTGTCTAACCAGTTTCCAACCTCGCCCCCAGGGCCTTTTCCGCTTTTTAAAATTCAAAATGGCGGCCTTCCATTTTGAATTTGAAAAATCGGAGAAGGCCCTGGGAACGAGATTGACTAGTTTTCCAGTCAAAGTTGGTCTAATAGCTCATAAGAAAATACAATCTGATTCTATAAACGTTTGTCGGGAAGGAATTATTTTCTGTAGTTGATTAAATATGCTTATTTGCACACATTGTACTATTTAGATACCTTTTTCAATAAACCAGTTTTACTTTGTAACAAGTCAGAATCATTTCACTCGCGTGTGTTCATTTGGCAGTAACGTGGGAAAAAGTATTAAAAAAAACAAACAAACCGGTGCTTACCTTACATACGGCTAGCCAAACCCTAAGTCTAAGTTTTCCATGTCGTTTCGGGCCTTTAAGGAACATTTGGCTCACATAATACCTTCTGATCCATTCAGAGTCCTTTGTAGCCTGATTCTGACCGTTAAATATTTCCACACTGAAACGACTTTCTGGAGGATCATTATCAATAGGAGATACTAGTAAAGTGTGCCTGGTACTATGATCAAAATTTTGCACTTCCTTTTCTATTCAGTTTTGGAAAGTAGAAGTACTGAATACTTACCATGCCATATATAGGTTCAAATTCCAACGGGAAGAGCAGTTATTTTAAACGTAAAGTTCAGTTTGCCGCCATTACTCGATTAAAAAATGGTCGAGAACCACATAGAGAGCTGGATCTAGTTGAGTCGAGAGGAATATGACGTCATATTCGCAACACAACAATGGCCGCTTTGTTGTGTGGAACTGTTGATATCGCATAAACAAGACCTTTATTTTAATCTTGGTGGTTCTAGGGCCTGCTTTATGCTGAAGATGTTTTTGTAAACGTTCGAGAAGAACCCATTTGGGAAAACTAATAAAGGATATTGTATTGTAAGATGCCTCCTGGTAATTTTTGTACAACACGGGCGCCGAAACATTCTCAAAAGGCAGAATTTCTTCCCACAAATCGTCTACCAGCCAGTTCTGTGAGAGTTCAACGCGCCAAACCGCTCAAGATGGATACTTTCTTTTGACAATATCAGGGGAAACTCAACCGCTAGGAACCAATTTATAATAGTTTACTATTGCCACTACCGCGAGATTTAATCGGCTCCTGGTGAAACGCGTAAACCAGGAAGATTCGAAAATAAACTGTTGATTGTTGCTGCCGGCAGGCAGTACACTAATCGTGTAGAATCCAAGATTTTCCTGTCTGTCTATCGATTTTCCGAATAAACAATGAAGTGTTCGAGAACCAATCAAGAGCGGAAGAACTGATATACTACGAAACCGTCGGCAGTCTCGAAAGAGTCTCGGCATCCAATCAAAACAAAGTGATGACAAGCCGACTCGAGCATGCATCTATGCACGACTTTCAGGACTTTCGCTCTATGCTTTCGACGACGCTTACGAGTGGTTTTCAAGCCGGGTTTATGCTATCCATTCGACTTGGTAATGTCTAGAAGTACGCTGGAAACAGGGCCCTCAAGATTAGAGAAGATTAGAGAAAAACGTTTGCAAAATCATAATAACGGAGAAAACCGTTTGCAGAATCTTTTTTTCCTGCATTTTTTTCGCGGTTAGCTACTCAAGACTAATAAATAAGTTTTATTTGCATGTGAATGAAAACTCATTTTCATATGAAAGGTTTCGCACCTAGCCTCGCTTTGATAGAGAGGCTAAAGGCAACTCGGAAATGGCCTATTAAGGGATACTCAGAAGCCTTTATAGTGGAAAAAAAGAGCTTCAAGGGATAAAATCTTGCTTCGAGGAACTTCGTACGTTTTTATCAATGCGAGGCAATGTTTCTTCTTCGGATTTCAGAACCGAAGAAGTAGAGTTTTAAAGAATTTCCAAACAGCCGAAGAACTTAAAGGTAAAATAAATTACATTTTTCGATGGGAATTTATGTTGATATCAATCTGTGATTGACTTTTTCTTTGTGTTCTCGTTAGTTTTCGAGAATTGTTTATAAAACGCGCTCAAATTCAGTCGTATTGATTTCTTGAATTTCATCGAAGACAGCTCGGCATCGATGCGCTATAAATGGTACGCGTTTTGCTTTTAAACATAAACTTATGGAGATTTGAATAAAATTTTTCGAAAGAAGATTGTGTTGTCCATTTTTATGTCACTGTGTTTGTTCATTCATTACATAGGTTGAAAAGCGATTTTATGTAAACAAAACAAGACTTGGAGTTTATAGTTCTCCACTCGCGTCGCCTTATCATCATCATCATCATAACTTTATTAATGTGTCAACAAGATTTAGCATTGCTGCTAATTGGGGACACCTAAAACAAGTTAAAATATATCAAAACTATGTACAAGATAAGTTAAGATAAAAGCTATTTACAAGATAGTTAAAATTTCCCGAAAAAAATAAAATAATAGTTAATTAATAATATTTAAATCGAACACAGATGACATTTGCACCCACTGCCCACATCAATTAAGATACTTAAATCGCTGTTTCTAATGTAATTTTTCAAAGTCTTTAAACTATTTGATTTAACATTGTTCGGTATCCTGGCCCACAATTTTGGACCCAAATACGTCACTGAATGTTTTCCGTACGTTACTGTATTAAATCCTTGTAAAATAAAGTCAGTGTTTCTCAGCTTATGGTTGCTATGTTGTCTTTTAAAAAGATTGGTAATATATTGTGGGCATAGGTTGTTCTTAACTTTAAACATTAAAATGGCAATATCCTGAAGTCTTCGGTTGAACAATGTTGGCAGACCAGCGGTAGCCAGCAGTTCCTCATAACTTGAAACTTTGTCACGGTAAATAGCCCTAAGAGCCTTTTCTTGGATCCTCTCTAGCTTTCGTGTATCAGAAGCTTTAATAAAATGCCATACAACAGAGCAGTAAGTTAAATGTAGTAGAATTGCTGACCGATATAGCTGGAGTTTGACTTTCTCTGGAATGAGATTTCTTAGGCGCATTATAACAGCTACAAGTCTTCCTGCTTTAACCGCAATTGATTTAACATGTTCAGTACAATTCAATTTATCGTCGATAATGATGCCCAAGAGTTTCATAAGATTAGTAGGTTCTATTGGTGCAATATCATCAAGTGTAATGATGATTGACGTTGCTTCTTTCTTATTTGCATTAAGTACCATTGTCTGAAATTTGTCCTTGTCAGTACCAGAAGTGAATTTTCCTTATACCAGTGAGAGGCTTACCTTGCTTGTGCGTTAAGAGTTGATTCTACTTCCTTAGCATCGACATTTGAAGTGTAGAGCTGATGGTCATCAGCATACATTAACAGTTGGCAGCCGCTCACAAAATAATACATGTCATTCTGAAAAATATTCCAAAGTAAAGGGCCGAAACAGGATCCCTGTGAACATCCTTTTTTAATTTCCCTCCAAGAACTGATGGCATGTTTTAGTTTGACTCTTCCTTGTCTACTTTCAAAATAAGATCTTACCAGCTTTAGGCGGCTTTGTCTGAAAAGTTATGTCTTTAGTTTACTTGTCATTAATGGTGGAAGAAGAGAGTCAAATGCTTTACTAGTATAAGTTGATAAGACTCTCACAATAGTCTTGTTATCTGGAGCAGACTTCCAGTCTTCAACAAGTTTTAATAATTGTAATTGTCTCGATAAGCAGACATATGCATGTTAAGATGGTCATCCATGTAATCACATATTTGATGGCTGAGTTGTTGTTCAAATAATTTATTAATGGAATTTAGCACTGTGATGGGCCTGTAATATTTCTCTTGTCTGTCTTGTCATCCTTTTTGTATACAGGCACCCAAATATGCAAATACCCAAGTATGCAAATATGTTTTTGTATTTTTTGCAATTTTGATTTCCAAATCAGTTTCTCGAGCAATTTTTTATACGCAACAGGTGTATTTTATTCGGAAATTAGTCATACTAGTTATTCTAGACCGAGAAAAAATTGTTTGTGAACTTTTGTTCGGTCTAAATGTACTGTGAAGACGGTCGCGTAATACTGTTTTTGATAATTGCTAAAATTGAAAAATAGAGGTTTTGCACGGCAGCCATGTTGCATGGCAGGAACAATGAAAATGTTTTGCATTAGAAAGAACATTCTTTCCCATAGGGAAAAGAATCTATTGTTCCTGCCATGCAACATGGCTGCCGTGCAAAACCTCTATAGCCCGGTCGTCAATCTTAATTCTTGTGCTCCCGACCTTTCACCTTAGTTAAGCTTATCATCGGCTTTCTGTTCAGAGAGCTACGCTGTTAGGCTCAGCCTATCTATCAATTAGAATAATCACGGGCTTGACTTTTTAAACTGAGTAATGGCGGCCCGGCCGGGATTTTCGGTGGTTTTCGGCCAGCAATTTCTAGATTCAATAAGCTTATATCGTTCTAAATTATAGCGATCTATGTTATTATGAACTCATTGGATAAACTGAAGTAAAAAGAAGTCGAAAAGAAAGACAAAAATTTTCGTCGTACTACCACTTTAAGACGTTTTAGAGACTGTTTCATTAAAAAGTGCAATTATAATTTTACCGCCACTTCGCTTCTTGCTTACCAGTTTTTGCTCTATTTGCCTGTAAATTTACATTTTGCCGGGATTTTTTTTACATAGAACATAAATAAAAGAGCCTTGAGGTTAAAAAAATGGAGTTGTCAATACATCAGAATAATTCAAAATGTGAAAACAGCTTTCCTCACGTTGAAAACGGCAAATAGTGGACGCAAACGTGAAAAATGGCGGAAAAATCGTGATCACGTGGTGCTTCCTGCCGTTCGCGTTTGACATAAAGGCGATGCTTGATCTCTTTAATCTCTCTTGATATTCATGTGTAAACGCCAAAAACAACACCAAATACAACGCTATAAAGTGCCTTTTTGCTTTCGTGTTTCGTCGTTGTTTCGTTTGTATCGATTTTGATCGTTTACGTGTGGAAAGAAGACCAAACTGTAGAAATAATCTTCGCTTTCGTTGTTTTTTCCAATCCGTCTCGCACTTAAGCGATCAATCTCTCTTTTTAGAAATTTTCACTTTGCGAAGCATTTATCTAAAAACTCCGTTTTCTATTCCTTATCGTTTGCTTGTGAATGAGGTCTAATTTTGGTTTAAGAAACGAGCGTATTTTTTGCTTACTGCCGCTGACAATAAATCTGCATAACTTTTAGATGAGATTCTGAAATTGTGGCCGATTAACATAGTTAAGAAAATGGCCGAAATTGAACAGAAAATTGAGTAGAATCGATTCAGATCATCTTAAACGATGCATTCGACATGATAGATGAAAGGAAACGTCTCAAGAGAATTTGAAGAAAGACTCGTTTGACGAGCGTTTCGTTGTTGGATTTGCATGCCTTTCGTCATATTGGTTTCTGAATGTTTCCCTGGTGGGTTAATTAATTTTGAAATTATTTACTCCTTCGCCAGATGGCGTTATTTCACGGTACTGAATTCGAAATGAATGCTTCTAAACCTAGTCATACCTTATATGTATAGCAAGAAACAATTGGTTTTGTTGTCAGAAAATATTCAAGAGTTTGTCATGGCAAGGGAAAAAAGATTAACTTAACGGAATAAGTGAGCGAAAATTTGGCGGGGATTTGCAAACCGCAACGCCGAAAAAATTAGGAAAAGCAATTCTCATTTCAAGTTGCGACTTTTCAAGCTTTTATTTGCCAAGTGTGATTACGAAAGGCTCAAAAATAGCCCGCAAAAAAATAAGCCAGGCTGTTTGCGTATTTTCTTGCGTGAAATAAGCCATTTTATGGCATGGTCGATGTTGAAAAACAAGGCTACTGTTCCAATTTTGTCTATAGCTTTGGTTCGCTTGAGATGAAAGATCAAAACAGCGGTGACAAATCTTGTGTCAGAAAAATACGACATGAAGAGTTTATGGGCAAAATATTTTATGTAAATATACAAATTTGGAAGCAGGTGCCACGAAAAACAGTATATAATTAATTGATTTTCTCGAAGCTTGTTGGCTAGTATTTTGGGTTGTCGTAATTTGTTCTCCGTGATAAGACTTTTGATTCTCTGGTTTCACACAGAGCGAAGTAAGAATTTACCAAACTGTATTTCGAACAGATCTAGAAACGCATTCAAGGTATTATTTGGTGATTTTAGGTTAGGCCTGCATAATTTCAACTCCATCTAGATTTTGCATTTAAATAATTCAATTACCTTCAACAGAGATCGTATGAGAAAAAGGTTTGAAATATTCGTCTGTGTGGGCATTGTAACAATTCTTAGAAGCAGGAGTAATTTCGGCATCTTGTGTTGGTAAAATTAATCATGATAGGCGTAGGAAGATCGGAGAAACACACGATATAGCTTGAAGAATTTCAACTGAAATATCAGCTTTGCATTGACAAACGGTGAGTGTGGTATTCGTAAGTTTACTTTTAACCGGAAAAAGGTCTTATGCACGTTCCAGAAAAAAAAACACAGCTTATTCCACGCGTAGCTAGAACGAGCAGTTATGTCTCTCTCCGGCGGCGAATTGCAATTTTCTTAATTCTTTCGAGTTTTTAATCGACCAATCGAATCTTGTTTATGTTCCCTAAAAGTGAAAAGACCGCTTGTTAATTGATGTTCTTTCTAATATTTTCAGCAGCTTCAGAAAAAGTCTTCATTTTCAATTTCATAACACCAGATGGACTACTTATGCTAGAACTGCGACCTGCGTTTGTCACAACTTCTTTCGTCGCTTCATAAATGGATTTCACGGCGAAAATTGGAGGGTTTTTTCGAAGCATTATTAACCCAGATGGGGAAACACTAAACACTGACAAATCAACAGAGGAAAACAGGTAGGAAATTCAAAATCGAGAGCATGAAATTATTTCTTTATTGTCAGCTTATTTTCATATTCAATTTCTTATTCAATTCCGTTCTTTATTTCGGCTTGAAGCGTTGAGGGTGGGGTTGAAAATTCCACAGCAAATAAAATTTTCAATCTTGGATTGACATGTATATAAAATGCATCCTCGCCGAAGAAACATATTTCGATGGGTTAAAGATAAAATAAATAATTGAAATGCGAGTACAATTCGAGTGTTGGGTATGTTTTGGTTTGATCGCGCGCGAACCCGAACTGAGTTCAAAACATGAAACCCAGCTGTTGGCGTAATTGTAAAGTCAAATTCATTGCTTAGAATATTTTGGCTTTTAAATGAATAGAAAGCCGCCATCTGATAGAGTTGGACAATGAAAAGAAGTCAATACGCTTTAATAGAGAATTCTCGGTTGAAAAAAGAGAAAATGAAATTGTGATTTACTCGAGAAAGCAGATCATCATTCGAAATTCACGCGCGCGATTGGTACGTAATAGCAACATCTTAACACTAGCGAATACAGGCCTGGGAAAACATACATAATAGCCCCAGCAAATGTTTTAATTTTGTAGGTATATGAAAGCATCTTAAATAAGTCGAGGACCAATGAGAGAAGAGAAATTATGCTGGTGAATAAATAGAGCTGATGCATTAGCTGTTTAGCAGACGGAGATGTAGCAACATGTGTATTTGCGACATTTGTTTTGATCTATCTTCCCGGGGTCTGTTTTGTTAATATCGCTTAATTGCGGGTTCAGATATGAATAAGGCCCTTTTTAAATTTTTTATACCTTCTTTTCCTTTGTTTCGCTGTTGTGTGCATTCTAGGGCTGCTACTGGTGAAGCGAGATCAGCCGACGAGGAGGGCGACTATGATGAGCGAGATGCCGAATTCATAGATGATGAAGATGACGAAAACACAACTGGGTTCCTTCAAAGAAACAGCTCCCTACCTCTGCCAGGAAAATCAAAACAAGATTCGAGTGCAGGTCCTCTGGCTTTGCAAGTCCCTAACGCAGGTACACAATTTAGACGGAGATATACCCTCGCTACTCCAAGTTACGGCTTAAGCGCGTTAACAAATGGAAGATCCGTACCCAGCGTTGCCCGCAACAGGAACAACATAGAAACCAGCAGCGTCGTCTCCGACGACGAAACAGTCCGTGGAAGCGCAGCGCGAAGAGAATTTGGGAGCGTTCCGGCGAGAAGTCGGAGCGAAACACCGCGAACATTCGGTGGTACGCCCTCGAAGAGAGTTTCCAGCTCAAGTTCTGACTGGACAATGGATTCAAGTGTTCGTGGGGTTGGGCGTCTTCACATTGTACTCGACTTTACCGTGCACACAGCTAAGCTGTCTGTGACTGTTGCAAAAATAGAATTCCCACCTTATCACCAAAGGGATACTTCTTTGTTAGAGGTGAGCGTCATGCTGTTGCCTGGAAAACGGCAGAGTTTTCGAACAAAGCCCCGGGACTTCAACGAACCTATGGCCATGTACTTGTTTCCCAAAGACAAAATCAAAGATATGTCGTTGAGATTTCGCTTGTACGAGCAGGGTGCTATGGGATCTAAGCACTTACTCGGTGAAGGAACACTTCGGCTTAGATCGGTTGATTTAGATTCGGAAATGATACCCACCTCGGTAGATTTACAACCGCCTGGATCTTACGTTCCCGAGGCAGTTTCGGGAGCAATTATGTACGAAGGCGAACTGGCAATTTCCGAAGAAGACCGTCCAGAGATTTTGCTCTCTTTGGAGTATCGTCCTTTGACAGGAAAGCTTCTTCTCGAGGTGATCAAGACGAGAAATTTAGGAATGTTGACTGACTCCAAAGCACGTGAAACATATGTCGCTGTGAGAGTGATTAAAAACAATGGCGAACTTATTAGCAAAAGTAAAACCACTCCAAGACGGCATATGGTAGACCCCGAATACAATGAGATGTTTCTATTTCATGTTCCTGAGCACGAGTTAAACGCTGTCACTGTTCTGCTGACTGTGACAAGTATTTCGGCTAGAACACTTTCTTTGAGAAAACAGCAGGTTGGAAGAGTCTCCCTCGGGCAAAACTACAGCAGCGAGGAGGAATTGCGACACTGGTACGAGATGACTAGGCGGAAAGAAAAATCTACCGTGGCGTGGCATAGAATTAACGAAATGTAAACAACTCTTTTAAAAAGCAAAAGGAGAAACAAACAGACCGAACTTGCAGGGACGTTGTATCTAAACGTTTTACGTGAAATAGTTTTAAAAAACAGTGCATGTTGTATAACAATATGAACTGAAATTATATCCAGCGTGTTTCGCTTCTAGTATTTATTACATTAGAAACTATTAGAACTGAACTATGTTCGTATTTTCCAGAGTGTATTTGATTCATATGTGAAATCGAAAGCCGAATTTCCAAAACAGTATTAGTGACTTAAGCCAAGTAATTCAAGAAAAATATTGAATAATTATTTTTTAGCCCCAAAATGGATCATTTCTTTAAACAAGGCGTTAATAATTTTCACGAACAGAAGCGTTGATTGTGTATGTTTTGAAGCTATAAAAAAGAAACAAACAAGTGTAAATTCACCTTTCTTGTTATATATAGCTAATTAGCTAATTATCGTCGTTCTAGAAGAATTTCTATACGTTTGGTGGAAATTCTTCAATCGTTAGATCTCGCAACCCGAAATGGCAAACCGCGCCTTAATCAAGATTTCAGTGATATATGTTATCTCAGTGGCTTTTAGTTATATTTTGTTCGAAGAAATTAAATTAACACTATCTTTAAAGTCAGGCTGTTTGGGGTACACTAAAAAGGCCTTGAAAGCCACGTACGATTCCCGTCAATGATATCTAAAAAACTACAGCCCCGAACTGGCTGAGTTATTTTTTTTAACAAAGCAATGTCATTTATAATTTAAAGCGCATTGTTTTACTTTAAAACAACATATATTTTGTGTTGCTTTGCTTAACAAAAATATGTCAATTTAATCAAACTGATGTCTGATCTCTTAAAATATAATTTCGTGCTACAAAAGTAAATATTTGTTTTAATGAATATCAAACTTAAGTTTAAAAATTCAAGAAAATCCGTTCAGTGAAATATCGAAAATGTATTTTTAGCGATAGATCTTGAAAGTCATTCTAGGTCATTCTAGATTTACAAATACTCATTTTTATATCAAAATAAGTTCAAAGTTCAGAAATAATTTACAACATTACTATAGATGCACAAAAATGAAATTATTATTTTATACTTCTGTTAGATTTTCGAGAATTTTTTAAAACAATTTTGACAAATAAAAAAGACGTTCTTCGGTTATTAATATATAAGGTAATATGTTCGAAAAGAATACTGTCTGCATCTGTATCTTTTTGCTACAATCAGTCAATCATTTTACTACAATGGTAATCATCCATAGGACTTTATTTCATGCCATGTGGATGTCTGGATAGTTCAGCAAGCTGTATGTCCAGCGGTATTCCATGTGTTGCATGTTCCATGAAACTGTCTCTTTCGTTAAAATGTCAACGCCGAGTTCGTCACGGTTACAACTTGTTTTTCGCCAAAAACATGGCATAGTGTTTCTCTTTTTACTACATGTTAACGTTCTCCAAGAACTACCGTGAGAATACCTTCTTTTTCAAATTTTAGTTCAGTTCGAGGGAGCAAATTCTGTATGTATTATTTTCTTACCAACGTCAAGTCAGGCATGGAGGTTTAAAGTATATCGTATGCATGAGGTTTTTAAAATTAGTTATACGGTATTTGACAAAATATTGGTATTTTGTGTATCCACCGCTGGATTAGCTTAGTTGGTAGAGCGCTGGTTTGCTGAGCGGGAGATCGCGGGCTCGATCCCCAGGCGGACGGATAAACGGAGTCTTAAAATAACTGAGGACGAAGGTGCTGCCTTTGCTATGACATCTTGCAAACGGTTCGACCTTCACGTGGCTCGGATGCAGACCACATAGAAATGGCGCCCAGTCTTCAGTAGGGGACGTAAACACAGTTTCCCCAATACTAGATATTTTACTAACTCATCCGGATTCCTTGATATCGTTAGGTATCATGCAGGTCAGTACTGAGATAACACTTCAGATTGGTCGAACGGCAATGCACCTATCAATTTTAAGCACTATTGGGGAAGCGGGGGGGGTGAGGTGGGGGCGGAGGTCCAGCATATGGGACATTTGTCCCTGTTGTCTTTTCCACCCTCGGGAATTTAATTTGAAACCTGGAACCATGGGTTGGCACGTTTGATGATTGGCAAGACATACATGGTGCCATCAATAATTCGTAGATATAAGAGCAGGTATACTTACCTACTTTACCTAAGGTGGGGGGTTTGGGGCGTGATTTCACCCATATTTTGAATATCTTAAAAAAAAACTCAAATGCGCCACATATGCCCCTCTAGCTGTTGAGCTGCTTTTTATTATGTGGTAGGTACAAATCAATCCATTATTATTCCTTTTTTGAATTCCTCTTAGCATTGGTAGTTACTTTTAGCATTTTGTACTTTTCGTCAACGTTTTCCGCTTTGAAGGTCATTAAATCCCTTTTAATGGACTCTATTTGAATTAAGCAAGACGGAAAGTTCCTCGTTATAGTATAATTAATGCACTTTTCTTTATTTAAATCTATTTTTTTTACAGAAAACTGCTACAACACTAACAAAAGTTTGGTGATTATAACAGAACTTAAAAAGGGACAACATCAACTATTCCAGCTTTAGTTGAATTCCATTGTTGGACAACTAAGTTAAAAGGAATATAGGGATGTATAGTGCATGAAACTGACACATCTGATCGATCACCTAACACTACAGCCAATCATATGCATTCAATTTACTTCTGATCTGCAGCTGGTGTTAAAAAATATCAGTCATTGAAGTTTCTATTTCAGACATAACAGACGTCAAAAGATGATTTATGATCATGAAAAGCTCTTTGGATCTGACTCGAGAAAATTAAATAAAACACTCGACCAGCATTAATTATGTCTCTTTTTACAACTGAATGAATGAAAATGAGCCACAACGTGAAGAGACCAAAACCAATTACCTAAAAGCGTGCAAATCCAACAGAAAACAGTTCAAAAACTTTACCCAGGGAAACGGAAAATTAATATTGTATTTCGTGATATTCTAGATTCTCTTTAAGTGACCAGTGTTTGTCCTTTACTTGAATAATGAAGCGACGTTTTAAAAGCAAGTAAATAAATACATCTGAACAACATGGAGTTTTAATTTGTGTTTTTACGAAAATCGTTTATATTACTGGGGCATGTGCAATACCTCGTTTCTGTACATTACATGATGAAAAGATTTAGTTTTTACCAATCCAGTGGATAGCATTTTCACGCACTACAACACTGAATAGTATTTGCTGTTTACCTCCAACAAGAGACTCATTTTCTTTAGCCTCCAGACATTGTTCGTGGATTTCGTTTTTTCCCACAAATAACATAACTATTTTGGCTGGTTCATTTTGGTATAGACTAAATTATAAGATATATGTTTTTGCACTATAGAATACTATAGAATACTAAGATATATGTTTTTGCACTATAGAATACGATGTCTTGCTGTACTTGCATTTCATACATACACAGACTAAACGTGTATCACTTCGAATGAAATATCATCGTTCTATTAACTACTCCGCTTCTGCATTAGTAACATTGATTCTCTTCAGTTTACTTCTGTGTGCCTCCAGCTTTATCCTAGACATCTGTTTAAGGCCTAGAGGGGAAGGAGGAGTCAGCTGAATGTTTGATAAACTAAAATTTATTTTGGGAGTAATTATAAACAAAACATTGTCTGATTTCAATCCCTGAGTAATTTCCATTTGTTAATGACTTCAGATCCAAGTAATTAACAAACAGTCTGGCTTTTCAAACCTATATAGGTGGTCGACGTTTGGAGGTAGGAAAATTCTTGCCGCTGAGATGATTAAACAAAATAAAACTACTTCGTAAGGGTCCAACGTGCTTAAACCTGATTGTATTTTCTTTTCTCCCACTCTGCTTTGACACAAAATATATTATTGTCTCCTTGAATAAAGGCTAACATCCCTCGTATTACTGAGCGGAAACCGCATTCACGATTACGTAAGAAGGTCATTCAAACCGTTGATATTTTTACTTGCTACGCTGCTAGCAATTTGGGTTTTGCTAAAAAAAAAAAAGCACAGTTATTGTGATATCGTTCGGGGTTGTTAAGGAGACGAAAGGTAAAAGATTATCAGTTGATGAATGAAGTTCCTTTTGGGAGAAACTCAGTTATTCATAGAATTCGCATATGAAGATAATTTGTTATCAAACATATCTGTAAAAGCTGTGAAACAGGAAGGACTGTCTTTGAATCGAAGGAGACTGTTTTGTCTGAATCCTAAATATAAATTGCGTAAAATACGAAACAAGTCTGCGTGTGACCATTAAAATTTCATTAATCTGTTTACTCTAAATTGACGTTTGCTTAATGACCGGCTCCCAAAACTCTTTTAACCCACACTTAGTCTTCTTCGCAGCCAGGCCTCTTTCTCTTTCCTTCCCATGATGCCCCGTGACACGTACATACTTGTTTCCAGTCGCTTACGCTGTCCGCTGAAGTGTTAACTCATCCTCGTCCCCAAGACCATCTGTCTCTCTTAACCGCCGGAGCCTGGGCGCGAGTACGAGAATAGCGTTTATTCTAAAGCGAACGGTCTTTGAAGAAAGGCTCAAATACTCTATTTTTGATCATTTTTCAACCAATCAATGAGAGAAGAGATTGAAACAGAAGCGAGATAAAAAAAAAACAGTTGAATATATTTGCCCGATATTTCTGTTTATAAAACAAATCTTCATTTTTCTTTTCTAGCTCCCGCAGAAGGTTTGTTTTGCAAACCGAAAAATCGGGCAAATATATTCAACTGTTTGTTTTTAATCTCATTTCTGTCTCAATCTCTTCTCGTTGTCGAAGGATCGGTTTGCCGTTTCTTACTTCTTTTGTAACAAGAAGGGTAATGTACTTCCTTAACTAAATCTTAAAGAAAAAAAAAACAGCAAAGTACTACAGCACTACTGAAGCTTAAGTGATCACTGACAAAAATATAGAATTCTGGATAGCGGTTGGGACGAAATTAAACGAAACATCCAACGTAACCAGCATTAATTATGTCTCTTTGAACTGAGAGTCAGTTCTTGTAAAAACCAGTTTGAAACTTAAAACGTGCTTTTATACACCTTATTCCAAAATGGCGGCCAATTTATTATTCTTTTATATGCATGTTAATTAGCCCTCATGGCCTCATTTTCACTTGAAAATTCTTTTGTATTTTGCACATGCTAACGAGGCCAAGAGGGCTAATTTACATGGATATAAAAGAATAATAAAATGGCCGCCATTTTGGAATAAGGTGTATATGACTTTGATCGATGAACACAGGCAAAAATTACTCAAAAGCGGAAAGTCCTTACATAATACAGTAGATAAAACTAAGCCACCGAAAAGGAAAATTAATATTGTATTTCGTGATATTCTAGACTTCCCGCTTTAGTGACCAATGTTTGCCTTTGAATTGAAGCGACGTTTTAAAAGCAAGGAAATAAATACGGCCGAATAACACGGAGTTTTAATTACTGTTTTTATTACTGATTAGAGTGTAAATATAGAAGGCATGAAATAAGTTTTGCACTAAAGAAATCGGTTTGTTGTCCTTGAATTTTTATACACACAGAGACGTGTGTGTACTCTTACAATGTGATAGACTGCAAAACAGTCGTTTTTTTCCCGCTGGCTCGCTCGCAAAGGCGCGAAGCGCCGAAAGCGTTTGAAGCGTGGATACCCGCACGCCAAGCGCGCGAGCTTCACACGCCCCACGGGCGTGTGAGTATTTTTTAGCGTCTCTCCCCAGTCCCACTCTCCATATTCACACTCGCTCCAGACCTTTCGTTCAAAGACCGCGCGCATTCGTATGACCAACGCAAAAGATACGACTGTTTTGTAGTCTATTAAACAATGTGATGTCTTCGTTATATTTCGTCTGCAGTAAAATTGATTCTCTTTTACAGCTAAGGACATCTGATTTCGGCGCAGAGGGGGATGGAAGTCGTTTACGTAACTTTACTAACACCCTTCATTGCATGTTACGGAAGGACAGTGTTTATAGCTAGCTACACAAGCAGGCCAATCAAACCGTTCATATTTTTACTTGCTTCGGTGCTAACAGTCCTAACAGTATGGGCTTTACTTAAGCAAACGCGAAATCTTTTTCTTCTCCTTTTATCGGAGTTGGTAAGCAGATGTATGGTAAAAGGTTATCAGTTGATTAATATGAAGAGGGAGGTGTCAGTCTAATGAATGATAGACTAAAATCTCTTTTTTTAGTAATAATAATAATTGTGTATTAAGACAAAACATTGTCTGGCTTGAATCCAAGTAATAACCGTTTGCTAATGACTACCCAGTCGAAGTCTGGCTTGTCAAACTTGGCATGTGGTCGATATTTGGAGATGAAATGGGCATGTCGAACTACAGTGTAAAGCTTAATTTTCCCTCTTTTCTCCCACGCTGACACACAAAATTTTGACATTCTGTCTGTAAAAACAACATGGATCATTCAAACCGCTGATGTTTTCACTTTGTTTCTGTGTATACAATAGTCTATGATATTTGCTTGAAAAACACCACAGATAGGGCTTCTTTTTCAATGGGGCTGTTAAGCTGGTGTAAGGTAAAACGGTCATAAATTGATGGACAAAGCTCTCTTTAGGGAAGTTGTTTATAAAATTCACCTAAGAAGATAATTTGTCATCAAAATGCATCTGGGCATCAGTGAATGTTCTGTAAAAGAAAAGACTTTAGTCTTTAGAGACCCTCAATTAATGGGTGTTGTGTCTTTGAGAGTCGAAATGAGACCGTTTTGTCTGAATCCTGAATATAAATTTTCGGCAAGGCAAAGGTAAAATGTGCAGTGTAAACGGTGAAAGCCAGTCGTGCCTTGCCAATTTATTTTTCAGTTTTGGGACCACGTTTGTAAGTTGTACCGTTTATGAAAAATGGTTGAGATAAGGGTGAATAAACGGCACCTTCCATTTACATGAAGAGTGTTAACGTTCATCCTTGCCTTAAACACGTTTTGCGAACATATCGCGCATATCACAAAACTACGGCACATGCGTACAATTGATCAATACTTTCAAAATGGCCGCCATCCCGTGGACGCCATGTCCAATTTAACCTTGTCTGGACGAAAATTTCCTTACCTAAAATAAAACGAGCAAGGTAAAAACGGATATGTGTGTAAACTGTCCTTGACTAACCAAAATGAACATTACCCTTGCAGATTTTCATTCTTAATTGCCTTGCTGATTCTTTCTCTCCGAGGAGGGTGGACCCAAATAAAAATAACGGGGGTGCTCGTCAGAAATTGTCAATAAACATCCTAAAAGGTATCAGAATTGTTTGGCATGGCTTAGTTGAATTTCAAACCCCTAAGAGCTATCAATTCTAAAACAAAACATGTCATATTCTGTCGAATGTTTTGGCTTGATAGCCTAAAAGGTACCGCGCTAATTCTAACGGTGGACATTTCAGATTTTATCACCCTAAATGGTCCCAAACACAAATTTTGACCCCTAAAAGGTACGACGAGTACCACCGTCATTTTGAGATGGAAGTCCCCCTCCCCCAGGGCTAGGAAAATAATAAGAAAAAGCGCTAAAAGTATAGCTGATAAATTATAAATTTAATTTTGAGGACTCCATCGCTGTCCACCCATTTATGGATGGCATTGATGTTTGTTTCCCACATTTCTCTTCTTTGAGGGTAACAATTCGAAGGCAGAAAACCTTTTGATCTTCGTGTCCTGGCGTCATGACAATCCTATAAGTAATTAAACACGTTTTAGTTTGCAACTGACAAATTCTTTCATAATTTTAAAACAAAAAATTTGTTTGATATTTGTTACACACGAACCCGATATATTAAGAAATTCAATGTATTGACTAATAAATAAAAGCAAAAAATTATGCTATTACTGGATGGATAATTCATGCAAATGCAGCATGCAATCTAATATTCTGAGCTACATTACATTATCAATGTATTGGTGTACGAGTGACTAGGAAATCATACTAATTATTGGACGAATGGTTAATGTACATTATTCGCTTTCAAGAGTTATCAGAATTGATTTCTAGCTTTTAATCGCATTATTGAATAATAATAACATCTTCTCTGATGGTCAAGTGAAGTATACGAATCCCCGTTGTTTTATAAAGTAAACTTTAAGGTAATGGTTCCTCCGACAGTCCGTTGCACCCACTTGTGTTTTCACACTTTTTGAAACTTCTTACTACTCAAGGATGTGAATTCCAACAACTTCTAATTTGACATACCTTATTTCTATCGTCACGGGATGTGCGGCAAAAACTAACCGGAGAAACAAATCTCTATCTGTCTTTAATACAACTCTCCAACTGTTTCCATCACTTGAAAACAGGTGGCTCGTTAAAGGGACTGTCCCTACGCCTGCGAATTCCTGGCTGAAATTGGCCACTGACCACAAGAAGGACACCACCTTGTGGTCTTTTCTTTGAAATGCAATCTACCGAAGTAATAGTTTGATAGTAGATTAGTGTAATCCTTAAGGCTGGTTTTCACTGGCGACGGAGTCGGAGTCGTAAGAGCCGCTTCCAACCTAGTGAAAATCGCAAATCGGAGTCGTAAGCGGATCGAGTCATAAGCTCAACGGAATCGGAGTCGGAATAATAAGAACGGTTTCATTTCTTCCGATTCCGCTTATGACTCCGTAATCTTCTTCTGATTCCATCGGTTTGATTTTCACTACATCATAACGCATTGTGCTTTTGATTACCACTCCGACTCCGACTCCGTCGTTAGTGAAAACCAGCCTTTAGAAGGCAAACAAGAAGATTTGACTATAGTAGAAAATGTGCATTTTTGTCACTTTTCAGACTGTTTATTGAGTTGAACATTACAGGGTTTTACAATAATTGTAAATTATTAAACATTGCAGCGAACCCTCATTTTGCTTTTAACAAATTACGTTAGGTAAGTAAATTTTTGAAATTATATACCAGTAAAATATGAAAACAGTCGAGATTATTAAGAGTAGGACATGATTTTAGGATTAATGAAAATAACTTTATTGTTGAATTTAAATGTTAAATTTATAGCACAATCTATCTGTAATAAATTAACGCTGATTATCATCAACAAACCCGGGGTCTGATTCTAATTCAGATGAAAAATCTTTATGTACTGATCTGACATACCACTCGGCATAGTACACTGTCTCTATAGAGCGTTTTCACTTGACGTCATAGCCGCCATATTGGTGTTCCCGTACAAAAGAATTTTAATTAACTTCTTTTGTTAGGAACACCAACATGGCTGCCATGGCCTTTGTCATTTGAGTCCCACGGGACTGAAGGTCACGTGAGTGAAAACGCTCTATAAAGCTTACAATACAATACAATACAATATATTTTATTTAAACACGATAAAAATTAAAGCCGTGTTACAAAACTTAAATATTAAAAAGCTAATTTACATATACTAAACATACTTAATAATAATATACATACATAATTAATACATAATAACTCGGTTTCCTGACATAAAAATCATCCCCAATATACTTAAATACACTTGACATTTAATAGCTCGGCTACAGGATGGGGGAGGGATCGTGTGTCACCACGAAGAACAAACAACAGAACAATGGACATGACACTAGATATCCCTGAAAACATAAGAGATTCGGGAAAGATTTCCGTACAAATTAACCCCATACATTTCGTTCCTATAAAGCCAAAAAACGACAAAAAACGGAACGCCGAAAGAAAAACAATAGCGCGTCCATACAACTAATAGTTAATGCATGAGGTTATACGGAAATCTTACCTCAGGCTTTTGTAGAGCTATGGATTCTTACCGGCATCGTTCCTCAATTGCCAATCTTTTCTCCTTTTTCTTCCATCAAACTTGCCTCCTTCTCTTCTGAAGATTTTCGCAAGCGTCAAAACGTTTTACAAAATACCCGGAAATATAAGGCTTAAATCTGTTTGAACTTCAGGTGTGAACAAAACGTACAAAAGAACAACTACAAAAATTATTTTAAAATACCTCCTCTCCTTGCAAATAAGAAGCGAGGGGCTCGATTTTAGAAACGAAACGACGCTGAACGTCACATAATTGAAATATTTGTGGCGGATTAGTATATCGCGCTAAGTGTGAACCCATTGTTTTGAACGCAGTAAGAAGTTCGCACCCAAACAGTCTGTTTTATGTTTTCTAGCCGTCATCACTGTTATATTTAATGAGCTTTCTGTCATCTCTGTTCAAAATCCAATTAATTCTAAACCAAATAATTGCGTCACCGAGAACCGGGAACATATCTTAATAAGGAACTCAGTGCGAAATAGCGGTATTTGTCTAGTAACATGCTGTAATTTTTTTTGCGTCGGTTTAAATGCATACGTGTTCGCTGTACTGAAAAAAGCAACATCCAATATTTATTGTACATTGATACTTGACGAATACGCTCGCTTAATCTGAGCTTTGACCTAATCTTCAAAACACGTTACAAATAAAAAAGACAAATAAATGGCGACTTATTTATTTATCGTGCAAAACACCACAACAGTGGAAGAAACAACTCCGTGGAACGTTCGAAATAAAGGCAAACATGGTAAAAACACGAAAAAAGCAAGTGACACACTCAAACACCAACCCCCGCAGAAAAAAAAACATGGAAACATGGATCTAAACACTTCAATATAAGAGAGTCTGAGTGGGGATACTTGATAATACTTAGCACTTAATGTCTGGGCTCTCTAACATAAAACAGTTAAATTTTAGGCATTTTAACACTAACAGTAAAAAAAATTCACTGTAACAGTAAATTTCATCCAGATGGAAACAAAAACGGCCCCAATGATTGTCTGAAACGTCTAAATCGTAACCCCTGAAAGTGTCCACGGCCGCTTAAAGGAATGTCCGCTAATAGGAATCACTATCTCATCTTGGAATATGTTAAAAAAGCTATAAATAAATGTAGAACAAAGTCCATTCTACACAACTACCCGTATGCCGAAAGATAATCACATATTAACGTTGGTACCCCGTTGTCTGGAAGCATACAATACTTTCTTTTACACTGTTTTTATTCTCCCGAACACTATGACCCGCAACGGAGAATTTTTTAGAAAATCAATGAACCCGAGAAAACAACCGACGATATTGACTACTGTTTAATTGTATACTGACGGCGGTTCAAGGGTATCCAATTTATTTTTGGCACAAGTAAAACTTACCGGATAAATAACAAAAGAGTTATTCAATATGATAGACCAATAAAAACAGAGGTTCAGAAAAGCTAGGTAGTAGCATCCCTGAATCGAATACCACGTTCGTGTTCGAGTGGTATATAGTTTGGATGCGGTTTACTAACAGCTCAGACTGAAGTCGTAAAGACAGCTACAACACCAGTTATTCAAAGGTAAGTTGTGCTACTCGCAATGTATGCGAAATTGAGGAGCTACAGTGAAGAGTATTTAGATATTACCCGAACGGGATCAATAGAACCTGCTAATCGATCGATTCTAGCATGCTTGCGCTATACCGCCTACCCGTGACGTGCCTGTAGCAGCATTAAAAGTTTTAGGTAGTTGTATAATTAACCGAATGCCTTTCCACAATCTGAAAGAAAGACCACTCGTTCTCCATCAACTTGTACCATTTCAAGAAGTATATCGAACAAAAGCAAATACGAAGGAAAGCAACAAGAGGATTTCTTGCAAATTATAGAGTTCTACATGGATAATCTGCATACCCTGAAGGCGCGCGAGTTTTATTATATAAATACTTTTACAGTCTATTTTTGGCGATTTAATTCTGTCATTTTCGCTTTAGATTATGCCTTTAAAATCTATAACAAAGCCTGTTATAAACAATTATTTCATTCCACTAATTGCTACTGTCCAAAAAAGTGTCTTAGTTTGGATAAAGTGAAATGGCAATCGGAACAGATCGAAGGCATCAGATTTATTGAAGCATTCATTTCAGATAGCAAAAAGCGTGTTAGTGAGTTCATCGGCTCGTACAGCGCCATCATTAAAGAGTTTGCGCGTTAGCGCGGAAAACAGGAATAAAGAGAAACTGTGTAGAATGCAAATTTTTAATTAATCGAAAATCTTCGGTACTGATTGATGTCGCATAGCTATTTAAATCAGGAATGCACGTTTTCAGAAACATGTCTCCATTAAGGCTTGTTTACAAGCAACGCAAGCCACTGAAGCGTAAGCATGAGCAAGCAAAAGCTCAAGAAACTGGCTACGAACTGGCGCGACGCAAGCGTGCATGCAAGTGTAAGCGCTGTGGTTTTTTCAATAACTTACTTTTCAGTACAGTCAGTGCTTGGATGAAAGTATTGTATAGCAATATCATTGTTCAGAATAAAGGATTTATTTAATAATAATAATAATAATAATAATAATAACTGTTTATTCACAAATGAAACGTGAAAAGGAGATAAAAGAGATTATCCCTTTCTAGTTTATCTCCCTCCATAGACTAGTAAAAACATGAATAGACAAACAAATATATACATCACATTTCAAACTATAAAATAAATTTAAAATACACTTAAATAATTTAATGTTTACGAGAATAAATAGCGTCTGAGCTTGTTCTTAAAAATGTTCAAATTTTCTGCTTCGGCAATTTCTTTAAGTATTCAGTTCAGTTAACAAACGTATTTCGATGTTTTGTATTTACATGGAGGGATTCAGTGAGTGTGACGCTGTGATTGAAATTTTAATATTCGGTCTTCAGTGTGCTGTGTACACGATTGTTGAAAATTTTCCTAGTCTGCAAACTTAGTTATAATTATAGTTAGTCTACTGCCACGAATGCCGGTTCTAATCTCCTGATCACGCCCAGAGGCCATAAGCTCAAGCACGGCGATTGAAAGCGAAATGAGCTTAATATATAAAGCTAAATATCCAGATACGTATTGCGCAGCTACAGTGAATAATTTGATCAGCTATTTTCGAATTAAAAGCAACTGTGTAAGGCGTAAGTCTATTCAGGAATCAAAGTAGAGCAGAATACTAATCTGCGAAAATGGCGTCATGAGCGTGAACATTTTGGCGGGAATTCTCGGATATTTAGCGGGCTTTCATTTGACTCTAAGGATCTGTCGTGTTTTTCATAATTTCAAATAATTCTTTATATAAAATTCAATACTAAAAACTTACAGGATTTCGCTTTAGTTATTCGCGGATTTAAAGCATCTATAAAATGATGTTTGTGCGAATTGCTAAAAAGCTGACAAGTATTCCGACCTAATGTTTATCCGTCGTCCCCCCGCATGACAAAATTAATTGTGCCTGATCAGGTAAAATTCCCTACGGCAGAGATTTCGCCTTAAATCTGCTTAAATTTTTCCAAATATCAAAAATAAAACATCATCTACATACTTTCCTTTGAAGCCTCGGTTCTATTTCTAAGTCGATCACTTATACCGCTACGGCCGCCGTTTTCCTTGTTTGGATCGCTAACCATTACACATTGCAATTCTTTGCGAAACATCATACAAATACAATTTCACCGGATGGATCGACGCACAAGTGACCAATAAAAGCTAATCAAGTCAATAAGAACCCAAGCATGGCGATAAAACGCGATAAACATCGAAAAATCCATTGCTAAACAGCGCGAAAGGTTCGCAGCAAAATATTATTTCCCGTGGTTTCGAAATTTATGTCTAGTCTGCCGCAGAGATCACATTTATTTTTGCTGAATATTAACTACAATACCTATTTGTGTCGACGAAGGAGACGCTTCCTAGGCGGAACGAATCGAGAAAAGTGTCGGTACCAAATCTGCGCCATCTTGAAATGTCACAATAGTATCCCGTATTCCCAGCGCGTGGAAATCAGGCATCATCCTGGGGAGCTGTGGTTCCGAAATGTCACATGTAGTTATAATATAATAATAACTAGTAGTAATCATAGATTATAGTGCGTCTCCTTATCCCGTGGCTCCTCGTCTTAGCCTAGTACCTCAGTTTCATGAATTAATTCAGCCACTGTTGAAAAGGGCTATGTCGTGAGATATGTCACGCAGGCAAAAACGTCGGGCCGTCATCAAACAAATTCACGCTATCGCCGTGGAATCGGGCAAAATCCTGCCGTGCTGTGTACTCCGAAAGGTCTCAGATTTTTCCGACATATAAATAGTATATTTGTCTTGATTTCATTTCGGTTATTTCTCCGATTCTGAAATCATACTCCTCAGTACATGTACCAATACCGGAACCGGAAATGAGAAATTTCGACGTTTAAGTCACGCAACATTCAACGTGAAATTTCGCAAGATTTTTCGGATAAAATTACAACTACCAATTGCAAGTAAGACACAAGACTGTTGAATATAATTCCTTTATTAGCTAGACAAATTTTAGTCACAAAACTGCGAAATCTTTAGTCGCAAATGCGCCCGATACAGGCGCAATTTCGAGCACTGTAAAGTTAAATTATCTGCGTTCGCCTGGCGCGGCCGGTCAGTGAATTATTGCTACAAGACATAAGCGAATTGCACCGTACCGTAGAACATCGCGAAGAACGACGTCGGTATTTAGGTGAAAGCTTCCTAAATCAGGCAGAGAACCACAGCAAAATCAAGATAGAACATTCAAAACATACCAGAACGGCAGCGAGGAAAATCTGTAACTTCTTGCTTGATTCCAAAGAGACCCAACAACTTACTTGGTCCGGAGAAGAACCTTCGTCCAATTTTTCCACTGCGTACTTTTGCTAGGCATTGAAATATTGAGCCGTACGATTCCAAAATCGGGAAAATATCCGAAACTAAATCAAGACAAGTCTTGTATTTTACTTGCAACTGGTAGTTGTAATTTTATCCGAAAAATCCTGCGAAATTCACGTTGAATGTTGCGTGACTTAAGAAGTTTATCACGGGAGCACTTTTTTAGGCTTTCTCAGAAATTTCTCATTTCCGGTTCCGGTATTAGTACATGTACTGAGGAGTATGATTTCAGAATCGGAGAAATAACCGAAATGAAATCAAGACAAATATACTATTTATATGTCGGAAAAATCTGAGACCTTTCGGATAGCGTGAATTTGTTTGATGTCGGCTGACGTGTTTGCCTGCGTGACACATCTCGCGACATAGCCCTTTTAAGCAGTGGCTGAATTAATTCATGAAACTGAGGTACTAGGTCAAGACGAGGTGCCACGGGATAAGGAGACGCACTATAATCTATGATTACTACTAGTAATAGGTTTTTATAAGTCTGTTTTTGTCCTCTGGAAACGATAACTTTAGACAGAGAGAGATTATTGAGTGTGAAAAGGAATATGTGAAAAGTAATTAAGATTTATTTAAACGCGTGAACTTCCGAGGCGAATGTGGACCCCTAATGCGTGCATTAAAATCAACCCTCTGGTGATGAGTACTTGTATATGCAACCTCATCCCCAGGGTCTTCTCGGTCAGTCAGCCGCCATTTTATGCGTTCCCACGCTCGCTCCCAGATCCTCTCCAAATCTTTCCATTCGAGCTTTCCATTCGTACTCGATTGGGTTTTATCCGTGTTCGATTTATAATTCGTACTCGGTTTATATAAATCGTGCTCGGTTGCCCAGAAAAATTCATCCGATTATATTTCCTTTGATGGTGACGAGAAATCGAGCTGATCACGTGGAAGGAAGTGATTTAATTCGATTCAGCATCACGGAAACTGCTGGATCATGTTATTTTATAGTTCCGTAAGTCTTTCGTACGTGCCGTCCGCTATATTAATTTTTTTGTTGTGATTCTTTTCTGAAACGTGACTTTGTTTGAGCTTCGAACCGTATTTGAATAGCCGATAGAATTTCAACTTCCTTCATTGTGGTTTGCACATGAGCCTAACTCCCTACTGTTTTTCTCAAAATTTTCTACGTGCTACGTGTTAGTAACACAGGAAGACTTAAAAGTATAGGTTAGTCAGGTTAGTTCCCCTTGACGATCCAAATCTTTACAACCAAACATCTGTCTAGCTATGCTAGATCTTCGCGATTGTGTTGCATGGGAAGTACCTTCAAATTCGTACTAAACTCTAAGCGGTGGTTACTCATAGTAAGGTAAGTTCTTCCAGTCAGCACGATTGTTAAGATACCCGGTAACTTAATTATAACTGGCTCTATATCGTCAATTGGCCATGTTTTTTTTTTTCAAAATTGACTAGCCTATTGTTTAGAAATTAAAACAAAGACTGAAGGCACTCGAGAAAATTTACCTTGTCTGAAAAAACCCTGGATTATTAAATACATGAATATGTTGCTTTGAGAAACTGCTTTCCAGCTGTCATGTTCGACGTGCCAGCAGAAAGAAGTATTTAATAAGAACTTTTTATGCCACCTAATTTTTGTACTTAACTAATGTAAAGCTCCGTACGAAAATTCTCGGCGAGACACCAGCCAGATTACCCTAGGTGCCAGAGGTTTCCTTTTTTAGTAAAAACCGGCGAGTTTGAGCGGCGAACCCGCGACAACGAGGCGCAAGCTTCTTCTAACCGTTTGTGCGGTTAATTTCACTCATGATATTCAGAGAACGGACCTCTGGATCCAGGGTGCAGTCAGATTCACTCCATAAATAAAAATATGTTAATCAGGAAGAATCAAGTGGTCTCAGTTACCATGGCGATAATTCGGCTGATACGAGCGAGACAAACAAACCAGATAAACGATAATTGAGTGAGACATATGAACCGCCGTGACATTTGGATGGCTTGACTGAGCGAGAATCGGGCCATATTCAAACCATCCCGTACGAAAATTTATGGCCAGACACGAGCGAGATTCAAGCCAGACAATAGTCCCGCTATCAAGCAAGAATCAAGCGATGAATGTTTTTCTCACTTAAGGTGGATTTCCACTGTCGCGTAAAAATTTACGTACGTAAAACGTGCGTTAAAAAAACTTACGTTACCAATTTCCACTGTTGCGTAAAAAATAATAAAAAACGTTTCCGTTTTACGTACGTTAAACGTACGTAAATACCTGCCATCCTGAAATTTTGGCGCGAAAAGGTTATTTGCCGCTAAAGTAATGGCCGCCGTTATAAACAAGCGGTTCTTTCTCCTGTTGTACCTTAGACATAGACGAAAAAGACGACAAAAATATCGGAAAAGATTTCGGATCAGAGAGCTATTTCAAAATCGGTTTCAAGTGGGGGAATACCACACTCTAGTGCAAGAAATGCGCGAAAATGACCACGAGTCATTTTATAAATACTTCCGGATGACACCTGAAAGATTTGACCACCTTCTTTCTCTTGTGGGACCGATGCTGTCTAAGAAATCCTTGTATCGTGAGCCAATCAGTCCCGGTGAACGTCTCGCTGTTACTCTTCGATTTCTAGCTACTGGTGATTCCTTACAGACGATATCATTTAGCTACCGCCTTGGCCATACAACCGTGAGTAGAATAATTCCTGAGGTGTGCGATGCATTGTGGATTGCACTACAGGAATATGTAAAGCAGATAAAACAAAATGGCGTCTACATGGAGTTGGTGTCATGTGACAAAATCCGAAATTGCCATTGGTTAAATCGCCGCGTAAACGCAGACATCCGCGAAAAAGTTGAACCCAGTTCAACTTTTCCGAAAACGCTCGCGAGGGCTACGTGCCTTTACGTGCGTATAACGTACGTAAAAACCTAGAAAAAAACGCGGCACTGGAAATTGGACAACGTAAAGTCAACGCACGTAGTTACGCGCGTAAAATTTCATTTTTACGTACGTTAAAAATTTTTACGTACGTTAACGTGCGTAGGCAAAAACGCGACAGTGGAAATCCACCTTTAGACAGAGAACAGTCAACGTACAGTTAAATCTCATCTTCAAAAAATTCATAAAAAATCTCTTTAATTCACATCTTATAGCATTGTTTATGAAACTGCTTCCCTTTTACCACAGGCAGCCCGAGCTCACGTCACGAGAAAGCGAAGGTTAATTATAAGCGGTGTGTGAGACGGTACTGATGTTATCCTTCGATGAAAGCGGTATTGGGTTACACGGCGGCCGTTTTAAAAATTTGAGCGCTTTTTAAGACTTTGTATGGGGAAAAAATAACGTAGATTTCGAACGCTTAATGAAGCAAAATTTAGGCGTTAATTCAATAAAGTGACTCTATTGAACTCATGTCTGGTGTATTCTTTTGTCCTTTGGGATATTTCAAGCCGTTTTGGGTTGTTTTGTCACCACTGTTATTCCCTTCATAAGACTGAATTCCCTAGCTATGTTGTTAATAAAGTTTTGCAGGCTTCTCTCGAATCTTGATTCTTCGACAGGAAAAATAAGTAAGACTAAAATAAGCTGTGTGGTTCCAGGGTCATTTTAATCAGTAACAGCAATGTCGAAGGAAACCCGCTTTGCGTATGGTCCTATAAAGGGATACTATCCCGCCGAAATAGCACAATTTCGCTTACCGTATCATGTTCCATGTTAGAGCAGTTTTCAATTGAGTGTCGTAAAACCAAAACCAAAGTAATTACTCTGACCAATCACAGCAGTCGTAAACAATCCAATGAACCAATCAGAGCTCGAAGCAATTACATGTCGGCAGCGCCAAGCGCGGGAAAACGCGTGCGAGCAAGTCACGATTGGTTTTGGTTTTACTTCTGATTGGTCGAGAAAGTGGCGCGAGATTTTTTAGCCAATCACAAAGCGTAGCAATGCAAAACCAAAGCAATTGTGTAATTACTTTCGACACTCAATTGAAAACTGCTCTATGCCGCAAAATGTCTTTAAATTTAGTACCCGGGGGAGGTACTCCCATATATGAGCTATATAGGTATGTGCCGCTGTGAAGGGTATGGTTTTCAGGCAGTTTAGTCTGGGATAGGTCATAGTTATCAGAGAATTTTGGTCTAGAATAGGGTATCATTTTCCGCGAAACTGATCAGTTGCGTGAAGAATTTAGTCTAGACAAGGTTTACTGGCAAATCGGTACGGCGGGCAGTACGGCATTTTTACTGATCCCTGGTAACTAATAACAAAGAAAGCGTTCAAAAATTTGGTCTAGAATAGGGTAGGGTTTTTCGGTGTTTAGTCTAGAATAGAAGTGTTATTAACATGCTTGGGGGTTCGTGTACTAGACTATAATAAAACAATAAAAATTTAATACCTTCTTAAAAATATAGGGTGTTTCTTGGTGTTGCGGAAGCCATTGTTGGTTAGCTTTTGTGTTGTGGTGTGGGTATTGTTCAGTGTCTTTTGAATCTTTTGTTTTCCGTCATTTGGTGATCACACCATCCGCAACGCCAAGAAACTACCAAAATATAAGATGATTTGAAGAGGCAATAAACACTACAAGAATTTCAAAAATTTACATATAGAAAATGTAAAATCGGACATCTTCTTAGGCACCGAATGAACAGATAAACTGTTAAAATTAAGTTCTCGAAATAAGAAATCTAATTTCACTTTTCTGGAAAATTGTTTAAAATTACAAGAGTCATTGAAATAATCCGAAACAGACAAAGTTCCACAGTACAGCGCCTATATATCGTATAAACAACTTAAATGGATAAAAAGATTCTATAGAGCACGACAGAAGCAGTAGTTTGGAGAAAAAGTGCAGGATTACAAGGATGGAAGTGGATTGCAGTTCATCAAATTTGATTTCGTGTCAGGCGGTAAGAAGTCAAAATTTACATTCTTGTGCAATTTTTAACTTTTTTAGACATTTTGTCTCTTTAATTCATTGTTGTTGTTGTTTTTCTTGCTTTCGTCTCTTTTGGCGATTTTGTCTTCCTAGTTCAAGATATTAGAGCAAACTTAAAACAAGATCCTACCCATAATCATGAAAACAGGATATATTGGCCGGGACAGTGTCCTTTTAAGGCTCTTTTGGTAAAATCAGAAATGCAAAATGGTCTGAATTTTTGTCATTGTAGGCGATATGGGAACAAAATATACTCAACTGTTTGTCGACTAGCAGTCCGCCCCCAGAATATTCCTCTGAAACATCTTCGGGTTATCTCATGAGAAAAAAAGGAAGATTTTTTGCAACTATTTGTAACATATTTTTAAAACGCCTCGTGGAAGAAACTATGGGTAAGTTAAACTGCGAAATAAATTGGAAACACAGTAACTTTCAGTTAACATTTAATGGCGTCCAAAACTAACAACAATTATCATAACATAATTTCGTTCGTATAATAACGAAATTAGTGCATGCTCAAAAATTGGGGTATAGTTATTTACTTTTTTCCTGCGGCTGTCTTTGTATCCATTATGACACAAAATATGAACCAAAAATTGTATCTTAGAGACTAAAAATTGTTACAAATTCTTTCCAATTGGTAAGAATCACTTTGCTATTTTAAGGACACATATTTGTAACGGTTGTTGCGAAATAGAAAAAAATTGGACCGCTGGATTACACTTAGAGCCAACTAGATTTAAGGAATTCGGAGTACAGACTGCAAAGATCTGATTTGTCTGTGTAGAAATAGATATCAATATATATTTTAACAGTTAACATATACATATATTTTCCTTTGTCAAGTGGCACAAAAGGCGTGAAAGACCGGTATCAAAAATAAATGCTTGTGTTTGACATGGTTCGGAAGAAGTGTCACATGGTTTGTTCAATAAACAAGGATGAAAATTAATAACTTCTAAAAGTAAAGAATTTAACGTCATGGATTAATTAATCCGTTTTCCCTTTGTTCTTCACTGTAATTGTATTTCTTGTGTGCGCTTCTGCTTAAGCCATCGCCGTATAACAATAAATGTCTTTTAGTTATCTGACTTTTGTCAATGCAAGACCCGCTAGTTAACACGGTACCAGAAAACACAAAAGATATGAATTATCAATGCCAACGAAAATTTGCTCAGAAACTAAAGTTTAAGCAAACATTTGAGCAGAGAATCAAGCTGAAACAACAATAAGGACGCCTTGAAAAGCACAAACTGATAAGAAATGGAGCGCGGCAGTTAATAAAAAATTAAAATCGCGTTTGACCCAAAGGCGCGGTTTGTTTGGACTTTCAACAGGTGTCCAACTTCACTGCACATGCGTAAGACACCTTACGACGAAAAAAATTTCAAGCCGATGTTTCATCTTCGATGAGATGATTCTGTTATATTTCTAGTTGCCAAATGTTATTTAATCTAAAATAAGAAACGGATTTCTAAGAAAACTTGCGTTATTTTCAGGTAAAAGTCTGCTTTGGAGCAGCTCGCATCGAAGAAGCCAAAAAAGTCCGGCAAAACAAGCGAGGATTTCAAGTTCGATAAAAGCACGATAAATCAACAGACCGTGACGCGATACATTTCATGAATGGCCAGCTTAACGAGATGTTTAATGAGGAGGAAAAGAGTATATCGGGAGGAGAAAGCGAACACTGGATTATCCAAATGTCTAACAACTTGGGACTTAACATCCCTCGGGATTGGTGCTACTCTGGGCGCGGGACTGTATGTTGTTTCGGGACAGGTTGCTGCTAGTATCGCGGGACCCGCTGTGATCATCTCGTTTGCTTTAGCGGCGATAACATCCATTCTCTCAGGTCTGTGTTACGCTGAGTTTGGCGCGCGTGTTCCGAAGACAACCGGATCAGCTTACGCTTACAGCTATGTCACAGTCGGTGAAATACTAGCTTTTATTATCGGATGGAACTTGATTCTAGAATATATGATCGGTACGGCTGCCGATGCTCGAGCGTTGAGCGCCTGCTTTGATTATGTTATTGGAAATGTGATTCGGAATTTAACACTGACCTACATTGGCGAGTTACACACTCCTGGCCTGGGTACATATCCTGATATACTCTCTTTCATGGTGACTATTATTGTGACTACAGTCCTTGCAATTGGTGTCAAGCAATCTTCAACTTTTACAACAATTTTTAACATTTTAAACTTCTTAGTTGTCCTGTTCATTATAGTAGCGGGAATTTTTTTTGTCGACACGCGAAACTGGACTGAAGGAAAAGGCTTTTTCCCATACGGAGCTTCTGGAGTATTAAGTGGAGCAGCGACCTGCTTTTACGCTTATGTTGGTTTTGATATTATAGCTACAACTGGAGAGGAAACTAAAAACGCACCCAAATCTATCCCAATCGCTATTGTTGTTTCGCTGGTTGTTATTTTCGTGTGTTACTTTGGAGTGTCCGCCATAGTAACGCTGATCGTCCCTTTTGATCACCTGGATAAGCTTTCGCCCATTCCAAACGCATTCGTTCAGAGAGGATTTCCGCTGGCTAAATACATTATTGGCGTGGGGGCGGTTTGTGGCTTATCATCGAGCCTGTTAGGATCTCAGTTTCCCTTACCTAGGATCATTTATGCCATGGCCTCAGACGGCTTGCTGTTTAAATGTTTCGCCACGGTGAACCCAAGGACCGAGGTCCCTGTTGTGGCCACAGTTTACCCTGGACTTCTAACAGCCGTCATTGCTCTGTTGTTCGATTTAAACGAACTGGTTGAGATGATGTCCATTGGAACATTACTCGCATACACACTAGTCTCCCTGTGTGTGTTGATCTTACGATACCAGCCTGATATCCCGGAAGCTCCGTCAATGGACTTGCTGCACCTAAAGAGAAAAGAACCCGAGTTTTATGGACAACTTTCAATGTGTGACAGGACAAACGAATTTGAGTATGAAATATCTTCAAATGGAAAGTTACATCCTCTAGAATTCCCAAATGACTATAAAGAACATTGCCATGATTCATCTTGGGAGGAATTAACGGAAACAAACAAAATATCATCAAGCCAATATGAACATCATCAACCCAGAAAGGGTCCTACAGCAGATAGCGTCCGAATAGTGAACTGGGCGGTGGCGCTGTTATTTGTCTCGTTCATTGGATTTTGCAGCGCGACAGTCTATGGTCTAGAAGCTTTACAGAGACGTAGCTATGTAATAATATTTTTCCTCGTACTTTTTGGAGTCTTGAGCGTGTTTTCCATCGTTGTGATTTCTTTGCAGCCTCAGAATAACAAGGAGATTTCCTTCAAGGCGCCATTTGTTCCTGCTCTTCCCATCCTGGCCATCTTTTTCAATGTGGTTCTTATGCTGAAGTTGTCCAGACTGACATGGATTCGCTTTGGGGTCTGGATGGGCTTAGGTTTGTACCTCATATACTATCTATCGAATGGTGCGCCTGATGAATTCGCAATCCGTTTTTGGAAAGATTCTGCTCCCAAGATAACGGATTGAATGGAATACAGTTTTGCATCATTTCGAGAAATATCTTGTCAAGTTTTTAAGATCATGGCCAGGAGCTTGCCTTACGAACGGACCATTATTTTTCTTGAGTTTCTTGAGTGGGGGGGATGAGAAATGTTCCTCTGCAAACAATTTTGTTAAATTTATGCGCCTCGCAATCATTTTTTTCCAAAAGCACCTTCCTGCAAACATTTTTTTTTTCATTTTTTTAACAGTGCTATCTTTTCTGGTGCTAAAAATCTGATTTAAACTTAAGCTTTTTTTGCAAAAACATCAATAGTGCTATAGCCAATTATTTTGGCCACATACGCTCCTAGTAATTTACAGTCTGTTGTTCCTTTATACATCACTCGCCGCTTTAATTCCAACGCAGCTACAGGCGCAAATAAAGGGAACTCCTGAGCATACAAAAGGAAATATGCGAAGGAAGTAGCAGGCTTTTTAGCGATTCCACAGTATCAAAGTACTGATCAACTTTTACGACGTTCCCACAGGCCATCATACTCGTACCACCCGGCCTGTGGTACCAGCAGTGGTGTTCAGGCACATTGTTGATTAAAAATGATTCCCATCGTCATAGGTTACTGCAAATAACTTGTAAACTTGTAAGTGACCCATTAACTTTGATGGTGATGTCGTCAGAAAGATGACAGACTTCGGAAACTCGCCCATTTCTTGACAGAATGTCAACGTTAAATGGCAAGGCAAGCGGCATTCCTTGAATGAAAACCCGTTGAGATTTTGACCTAAAGCTCTGGCACAACGAATAGTTTTTTGGCTGCTTTTTGCGAATGCAACGTGAAGGAATTGTCTTGTGCAGCCAAATGGAAAGAGACATCTTGAAGCTATTTTCAGCTGTTTTTGCTTATTTTTTATTACAGTTTTGAAATTGATATTTTTTTAATAGTTCATCTGACTTCTCTGCAAAAAATGTTTTATGCATATCGTGTTTGGAAACAATTTATTTTGTCTTTTCAGACCCTGCAAACATTTTTTTTTTCAATATTTCTCATCATCCCCCCCCCCCCCCCCCCCCCCCTCTCCTCCAGAAAAATAATGGTCCGTCCCTTTGCTTGCTTTATTTTCTTAAAATAGGCAGAACAAATCGCCAAAAGTGAAGAACGCAAAGAAAAATGAACAAAAAAGACAAAATAATGACTAAAAATCTCGAAATTCCGCTAGAATCGAAACTTTGATTTCTTGACCGCCTGTCACGAAATCAACATGGATGAACTGTAATCCATTTCCATCCTTGCTTCTGTTTTGCTCTATAGAATCTTTTTATCCAATTTAGTTTTATATTTGGTGGCATCTAGCGATATAACATAGAAATGAAGTGAACACAATTTGGTTATTTCTGCGGAACAGTGTCTGTTTAACCCGATTCTTGTTTCACCAGGTATGTTACTGTATTTTGGATATAGCATTTGGAACAGCCAAGAAAGGCACCGCACGTCCCACCTGGAGCAGAGAATATTTGACAGACAAGTTCTTCTAGCCGATGATCCAGACTATGTTGACATTGAGTATGAAATGGAAACAATTCCAGCTCATAGGGACGATACAGACGAATTACAGCCAAGTCCGTTCAAGTGGGACAGCTTATAAAAGGAGCAATAGGCTCCTTATAAATACTTCACTGACACTGAAGTATCACCAAAATCAAAACTGGTGAAACCTAAAATAACATTTTAACATAATGAGAAAAAAAACAGCACCACAGGAAAGCTCTTCTCAGTAGCTTTTATGTAAATGGTACAGTCAAGGGATTTCTCCTTAGATTCAAAAGTTAGATCTATATTTTACTCAATCTGACTTTATTTAACTCATCTGCCTGAAAATGGCCAACATTTGATGGCAACGGAGAAGGTCAGTTTAGCTACTGTGTTACTGGGTTGGTTCGAATAACAGTTAATTAGTCACTCTCCCCTCCCCTTCCCTCCCTCCCCCCCTCCCTCCCCCTCCCTCCCCCCTCCCTCCCCCCTCCCTCCCCTCCCCCCCCTCTCTCCATTAGAAAAACAACAACAACGACAACACTTTTCACGATTAGAAATCAACAAGTAAACATCTTGTCAACCTGTGCGTGCGGTGACTGTAAAGAAAAATCAAAAGAAATTTTACACATATATAAACAAACGTGGACGATATATTAACCTTTCTTTTGTAATGGGGTATTAAGAAATTTTCCTAAAACTTACACAATTAAAGCATTATCTTAAATAGACTTTTAAGTTTTAAAAAAACCATAATAATACCTCGAATATCCCTTTTTTGTTTTAACAATTATCTGGCGAAAACTCGATACTTATAAGTGTGTAGGGGGAATATTACAAGGAAATATCAACCCCGCTTTTCCCTTTAACAATGAAAGTCGCCCTCAGCGACCTCATCAATGGCTGACTCAATCAATCTCAATCTCTCTGGTTCTGTGCCTTGTCATGGCGGGGAGGCTTGTGCGACCAAAAGCAGCAAAAAGTTTTAAGGGATGGTTTCACGGTTCGGCGCATGCGCACAGATTAAAATGCTTCATTCGCTTTCTTGCCAATTTTATCAGTTAAAAAAAACCACTCACATTTACTTCAATAATCACATACTATAATTAGTCCAAACAAAGCGAAAGATGACCAAAATTCACAGAAAATTTCAACGGATTAAACCGACAAAGTTAACACTGAATAAAACCTTCGATCCGAAGGATTTATTCTACGCTCTGGTGGCTTTTATGGTGCACATAGGTATGTATAATCATCCATTCAATCAGCTGACTGACCGCGACGTTTTCACGGGCAAATTTCCCGCCAGAGTTATCTATTCGCTTCCGATTGGTCTAAACAATGAAATTTAATGGGTTACATCATAGCTTGCAAATGCGCCGAACCGTAAAACCCTCCCTTAAACTATATCATATGTTGAAACTCTAGCAAAATATATTTGCATTTTCCGCATTTTCCCGATAATGTTGAACTTTTAGTGAAACCCAAGATGGCAGCCATTTTGTCGGGCCATTTTGGATGACGTAACGGACCCCCAGCAGCGCTACAACGCATAGTATTTACCTTATCGTGTAGAGCCCATCATAGGCTATCTATTAGATGCAAAATATTTTCGAAATGTTGTCACTTCGCAAAAACCCAATGGGGGACAACACCCCCTCCCTATGCTTGTCAAAAAGGGACAAAACAACAAGATTCATTATGTACATAACAACAGAGATATAGATACATCAAGATTCATATCTATATAGCCAAGTTGCTATAGATACAACGAGATCCGTGATATATATACATCAAGATTCAAATATATACATCAAGATTCATATATATATATATATATATATAACTAGGTTGCTATGGATACGAGGTTGCTATAGATACAACGAGTTCCGTGATATATATACATCAAGATTCAAATATATACATCAAGATTCTTATATATATATATAACTAGGTTGCTATAGATACAACGAGATCCGTGATATATATACATCAAGATCCGTGATATATATACATCAAGAATCCGTGATATATATACAACATGATCCGTGATATTTGTGATATATTTCAATCAAGATCCGTGACATCTTATATGGAGGAAGCAGCACCGCTGAATGAAAAATCGTAGGTACGATCAGAACACGAGGCTCGACGCTAACAAAAACATGACGGGTTTACCTATTTCGTCCATGGCGAGTAATTCGAGGCTTCCGAGCGAGGAAACCATCTCCTCCTTAGTTCGAAGTGTATACACAGCTATGACGGAAGAAGTGGCTCAAGAAAGGGGAGATAATAGAAGGAATTCCCAAAGTTGTGAAGAGGAATTGTCCAGACGCTTTCAGCTTCCTCGTCGTGGCGGAAGCAGGAACTGACGGTCGCTTCCGCCACGACGAGGAAGCTGAAAGCGTCTGGACAATTCCTCTTCACAACTTTGGGAATTCCTTCTATTATCTCCCCTTTCTTGAGCCACTTCTTCCGTCATAGCTGTGTATACACTTCGAACTAAGGAGGAGATGGTTTCCTCGCTCGGAAGCCTCGAATTACTCGCCATGGACGAATTAGGTAAACCTGCCATGTTTTTGTTAGCGTCGAGCCTCGTGTTCTGACCGTACCTACGATTTTTCATTCAGTGGTGCTGCTTCCTCCATATAAGATGTCATGGATCTTGATGGAAATATATCACAAATATCACGGATCATGTTGTATATATATCACGGATTCTTGATGTATATATATCACGGATCTTGATGTATATATATCACGGATCTCGTTGTATCTATAGCAACCTCGTTATATATATATATATATATATATATATATATGAATCTTGATGTATATATCACGGATCTCGTTGTATCAATAGCAACCTCGTATCAATAGTAACCTAGTTATATATATATATGAATCTTGATGTATATATTTGAATCTTGATGTATATATATCACGGATCTCGTTGTATCTATAGCAACCTCGTATCCATAGCAACCTAGTTATATATATATATATGAATCTTGATGTATATATTTGAATCTTGATGTATATATATTTGGGATCTCGTATCTATAGCAACTTGGTTATATAGATATGAATCTTGATGTATATATATGACTCTTAGTATATCTATATCTCTGTTGTTATGTACATAATGAATCTTGTTGTATGTCCCTTTTTGACAAGCATACCCTCCCCTCCTTGTACCACGGTGTGAAGTTTGCGTGTACGTCCGAGGGTTAAGCGGAGGAGTTTTTTAGCTAATTTAAGGAAATCTCGTTAGAAGAAGTTTCTCCTCAACGTTTCTCCTTGTTAGGAGAAAATAGTAACCTTTTAGGCATAGAAAAATGTCGCAACTACACTGGTTGAACAAATTAACATCGCTACTGTATCTTATAACAGGAACCGCAGAACCAATTCTAAGAAACACAGTAGAATGAACCCGCTTGCTAAAAACACCGTTATTAGTCTATCTAATGGTGAACTTTCTGAACCCGAAACAAAACTGCTCTCCCTAAGACTAGCCTTTACTCTACAACGTATCTATTTCGATACAAATGCTCTTAGAAACCTCCCAGTGACAAAAAAAGTAGCGCTTGACGCCTTTATTAATGCAGTGCAACAAGATCCAATGTCCTCGAAACCTCCCCACATTAACTAAAATTTTTCGATGCGAACGTAAAGCCCTAAAGATACCCCAGGAACAGAAAGCATGATACTAACATCAAGCCGACTGACAAGGGTTGTGGAACGGTCGTTCGTCAGAGCATAATACACAAGAAGAGCATAATTACACAAGGAGCATAATTACACAAGGGAAAAAACTGTCATTTTTAAAAGGCCTTTCTGCCCTTAATTTTAAACGAATGGCCAGCTTGAAGAAATGTTTAACGAGGAGGAAAAGAGTTTATTGGGAGGAGAAAGCGACCACTGAATTGTCCAAATGTCTAACGACTTGGGACTTGACATCCCTCGGGATTGGTGCTACTCTGGGCGCGGGAATTTATGTTGTTTCAGGACAGGTTGCTGCGAGTATCGCGGGACCCGCTGTGATCATCTCGTTTGCTTTAGCGGCGGTAACATCCATTTTCTCAGGTCTGTGTTATGCTGAGTTTGGCGCGCGTGTTCCGAAGACAACCGGATCAGCTTATGCTTACAGCTATGTCACAGTCGGTGAATTACTGGCCTTTACTATCGGATGGAACTTGATTCTAGAATACATGATCGGTACGGCTGCCGATGCTCGAGCGTTGAGCGCCTGCTTTGATTACGTTATTGGAAATGTAATTCGGAATTTAACACTGACCTACGTTGGCGAGTTACACACTCCTGGCCTGGGTACATATCCTGATATACTCTCTTTCGTGGTGACTATTATTGTGACTACAGTCCTTGCAATTGGTGTCAAGCAATCTTCAACGTTTACTACTATTTTCAACATTTTAAACCTCTTAGTTGTCCTGTTCATTGTGGTAGCAGGACTTTTATTTGTCGACACGCGGAACTGGACTGAAGGGAAAGGCTTTTTCCCATACGGAGCTTCGGGAGTATTAAGTGGAGCAGCGACCTGCTTTTACGCTTATGTTGGGTTTGATATTATAGCTACAACTGGAGAGGAAAGTAAAAACGCACCCAAATCTATTCCAATCGCAATTGTTGCTTCGCTGGTTGTCGTTTTTGTGTGTTACTTTGGAGTGTCCGTCATCATAACGCTGATCGTCCCTTATGATCACCTGGATAAGCTTTCGCCCATTCCAAACGCATTCGTTCAGAGAGGATTTCCGCTGGCTAAATACATTATTGGCGTGGGGGCGGTTTGTGGCTTATCATCGAGCCTGTTAGGATCTCAGTTTCCCTTACCTAGGATCATTTATGCCATGGCCTCAGACGGCTTGCTGTTTGAATGCTTCGCTAATGTGAACCCAAGGACCGAGGTCCCTGTCGTAGCCACAGTTTATCCTGGACTTCTAACAGCCTTCATCGCATTGTTGTTCGATTTAAACGAATTGGTTGAAATGATGTCCATAGGAACATTACTCGCATACACACTAGTCTCCTTGTGTGTGTTGATCTTACGATACCAGCCTGATATCCCCGAAGTGCCATCAACAGACTTGTATGATGACACGACAAATGAATTTGACTGTGAAATTTCTTCAAATGGAAAGTTACATTCTCAAGAATCCCCAAATGGCTATAAAGAACATTGTCATGATTCATCTTGGGAGGAATTAACGGAAACAAACAGAATATCATCAAGCCAATATGAACATCATCAACCCATTGGATGCCCTACAGAAGATAGCGGCGAAATAGTATACTGGGCAGTGGCGCTGTTATTTGTCTCGTTCATTGGATTTTGCAGCGCCACAGTTTATGGTCTAGAAGCTTTACAGAGACGTAGCTATGTGATAATATTTTTCCTCGTACTTTTTGGAGTCTTGAGCGTGTTTTGTATTGTTGCGATTTCTCTGCAGCCTCAGAATAATAAGGAGATTTCCTTCAAGGTGCCATTTGTTCCTGCTCTTCCCATCCTGGCCATCTTTTTCAATGTGTTTCTTATGCTGAAGTTGTCCAGACTGACGTGGATTCGCTTTGGGGTCTGGATGGGCTTAGGTTTGTATTTAATATACTATATATAACAATAATAATACGTAGGGAAAGTCAATAAAGTATGTATGTATGTATATATGTATGTATGTATGTAATGTACATAGATGATGGACTTCTGCTTCCAAAAGCTGGCAAACAAACAGTTTTTCGCGCATGCCCGCAAAGCCGTGGTTACCTGGATTTGTGTTTCAATTTGCTTCTTTCTAAAGCCTGGGTAACCTGGTCTAACCATGCTAACCAAGGCTTCCTTGGTTATACAGGGTTCTCAGGCTTTTTACCAAGCTTTTGTTGACGGGAGTTGCTCCATAAATCAGTGTTGCAGCATGTTGTTACCATGACAAACGTTTCATTTTGCCGTTTAATATGTTGAACGTTGTTCAATGAAATACAATCTGAACTATTCTATTTAAACTGAGCTCATCGTGTTTAATGGAGCTGCTGTTCTGCTTACTTCAGCTTTCAGTTCTTAACATTTTTTCCTGTTTTGCCAGGTATGTTGTTGTATTTTGGATATAGTATTTGGCACAGCCGAGAAAGGCACAGGACATCCGACGAGGAGGATGAAGAAATATTTGACAGACAACGTCTTCTAGCCGATCATCCAAACAATGTTGACAGTGAATATGAATCATCCAGTTCGTAGGGACGATACGGACGACTTACCGCCAAGTCCATTGAAGTGGGACAGCATATAGAAAGATAGATGGATGGATGGATGGATAGATAGATAGTTTATTTAGTCAATACTGTTACAGCCGAAATGCTGATTTGCGTAAACACTTTACAATAAAATTTATGATAACATTAAAAAATTATTTAAAACTATCTAAAATTTATATCAGAAATCAAAATCGGAACTGGTGAAATCTGAAATTACAAACAAACAGTGCCATAGGGAAGTGCTGCTCAGTAGCTATTATTTACTGAGTGGTCACAATTAAGGGTGTTTCTCTCAGATTCAAAGTTAGACTTCGCTTTACTCCACTCGATAACTCCAACCATCAGAGAGGATACACAACTGTTGGATTAATGAAAATTGTTTTATAAACTTCAGTGAAATACAAGGATTTCTACCTTAGAAAAAAACACATGTCAATACATGTTAGTGTAAAACGTCGTTTTCTGGAAATGTCTCAGCTGTTTTTGACGCTGATAGCAGATTCAGAAACCAGTCAAAACGATCCACCTCTGCGCGCGAATCCCATATTAGATTGGTCTATTCAACAGAACGAACATTAAATAAAACCGTTTTCGACTGTGGAGGTTAGATTCTTATCAATTTTGATTCATACTAAATTTAATGGTTTAATTTTACATATACTGCTTATTATACCAAGTAAGTGTTCTCAGCCTGTACTGGGTGTATAGATAGTGAGGAGCGAAGGAAAAATATTGCAAGTGCTGACGGAGGGGGGATGGGCTCGAACGAGAGCACCTCCTCTCCCCAGTTTCCCCTCATTTTACCCGCTCTTTCGCGCGCCGGTTTTTAGCTGCTCCCTGGTAAAAAGGTAAGGTAAAGTCGCACACGAGTCACGGATGGCCCACACGGCCGGAGCTTAACCCGGTTTCTGTAGCATGAAGCAACTAGGAATATTGCTACTCCCCCCTGGATGTGATGCTAGTCCATCGCAAAGTGACCCCCAGCATTTTGTCGCCGGTACCCATTTATCCACCTGGGTGGAGAGAGACAATGTGGAGTAAAGTTTCTTGTCTAAGGAAACAACACGATGGCAACCAGGCTCGAACCACCGATCTTTAGGTTGAAAGTTTGACGCGCTAACCACTGTGCAATACAATACAATACAATTTAATTTTACTCATAACAATAGATATATACATTTTACAAGAACACACTAAACAAGAAAAACTACAGATATTATAATACTTATAAAATGTAAATTAACATTAGAGCCTGGAGGCTAAATTAACCAGAGAGTTTTCAAGTTAGCCTCCAGACCACCGCTCCTCCACAGGTAAGGTCCCCGGCATAATTTAAACTCTTGGGATAGGCTTAAGCGTTCTGTGCTAAGTTTATAACCTTTTAAATGTCATTATGACCTTTTCAATTTCAAAGAAGAGTTTGATATTTTCTACATCAATTTTCAAGCAATTGTCTATACATTGCTTCCGGTTTGTAAAAGAAGGGCGTACGACTCGAAGGCGCTATATCATGGAGGTTTTTATGTTTTTGGCTCAGATTGTGCTAGAATCCTTTGTGTAAATTATGCTCCCATTGTTCAAGAACAGTAAAATATTCGGGTTAATATTAACAGTGCTGTTATTTTTCACCAAACACCCAAGCTACAGAATCGTTGTGTTCATCGCCCTCTTCATGTGAAGGCAATCGTAAGTATCTACAATACTTGAGCTCTTTGTAAAGCTTCTCCAGCTCAGCTTGTTTCTGCTCTATAGCCAAACGATCCACTTCCCTTTGTTTTTGAAGAGCAACCATTCCGTTTAAAAACATATTCATATTGAAAACTTTTTTCAGGGCTTTCTGCCATTTTGACTTGTCAAACGGCTTGGCGGGATGGTCTTCTTCAGTTTCAAGGCTCCGTTGTTTACTCTTGGATCCAAGTGAATCCTGTTTCTTTGAAATCTTCATCCTTGGCATGTCCTCTTTAGGGCCATGTTCCTGTTGACAAGACAAAGAACTCCATCTTGAAGTGAATTTTTCTCTTTTTACTGAGAGTGTTGTTTCCTGACCTCGCTCTTTGCCATTTTGTGTCCGAGAAGTCTGTTTCTTCTCGTCCACCTTTCTAACAGCGCCTGTTCCACTCTCACTCGCCCTTGGCAACTCTATTGAATTTTCACTGAGGATTCTTGCTTCAGAATTACTTGAAGGACCTTCCATAACACATCGTTGCTCACTCAGCGGTTTTAGTCGCCGCTGTGACAAACATACGGGACCTGAATGACATACGGGTCTTTTCCAACGTATGTTTGTTTCTTTGTCAGGCAATGGACAAGTGCCGCTCACCTCTTTATACAGGTCTTCCTTGCTGTTTTTAGTTACTGATGCCGAATTTTGGTTCTTAAAAAATGGAGGAAGACTGTCCGCCGATTTCAAAGAATGCATTGACCTTGATTTACGGATCGAGAAGTTTGGCGTAGAAAGAAATTTTCTACATTGTATATCTTCTGCTGTTGGGAAGGCAGTCTTGGAAAATCCATTTGGCTTCATTTTTGTAGTTTTTAAGTCAACCACAGAAGCGCTTTCGCCTTTTCGGTGTTCAATGTGAACTTGGACATCAAAAAATTTACTTAGTCTCTTGTCCTCTTGAGAAAAACTTCTTAACCGCTGGGTGCCTGGGTCAGCTAAATGTAATGTCGGTAGCGTTTTGCCATTCCACGTTTGTCGCCTAATTCGAGGGCTGCTGCTTGTCTTTGTCTGTACTTCCGTTAAAAAGTACATCGAAGCTTCATTTGATTTTATGTCTGGTGACAGAAAATCGTCTTCTTTTTGGCTGATTGGTGATTGCCAGGTGCCTTTTGACGTTGGAGAAATGGGCTCCTGGATCTTTACTTTTTCTAAGGAAGATAATCTTGGAAACCTAGAAGAGATTGGTTACAGAAACAGCAAAAATTAAGTGAAAATTTCCAGCGCTGAGGCAGACTGGCATTAAAAGGTCACTGACGCTGATTTTCAAAACGAATTGTAGTAGCTAAAAAATGTACTTAGATGATAGGAAACCCGACAATAACGGTTTGGTTGTGTAAAAATGAGAATACAAGTAGAACTAGTTATCTAGACTACAGCAAAAACTCACATATATAAAAACCCGTAGACTAACATTTAAACTAGGTTCTTAATTGAAAAACGCAGTTCAAGACAGACCCACATTACACTGATCACTTTTCTAAATACTAACTAGCAGCTTTACCCCTGATAAACTTTAAAACGTAAACAGCCTATTAATTTCTTCCAAGACATCAGATGTATAAGAAACATTTTTTAAGTTGACTGTGACAAAAAGAAACAGGTTATTATAGATAATATGAGTTTTATATTTATTAATATATTATTTGAATTTATAATGTTTATTTCGAAAGCCACCATTTTATCAGTACCTTATGTATGTTTTGTATGTTTATTCTCTTGAAATAAAGTTGTTGTTGTTGTTGTTTTTGTTGTTGTTATAGAGCAGTTTTCTATTGAGTGTCGTAAAATCAAAATCAAAGCAATTTTACTTTGGCCAATCACAATAGAAACAGATCATCCAAAGAACCCATCAGAACTCAAAGCAAATACATGTAGCCGCCGCCAAAGCGGTTTTGGATTTACTTCTGACTGGTTGAGGAAATGGCGCCAGATATTTTAGTCAACAATAAAGTGTATCAATGCAAAACCAAAGCAATTGCGAAATTACTCTCGATACTTAATTAAAAACCGTTCTATATAAGTTTCACTGTGTTCATGATTTAAATGGACCAACTTAGCTAAGTGCTCTTCTGAAAGACTATTAACCCTTTCACTCCCAGAGTCAATTACAGACTGTATGGAGACATGTAATGCACTTGTAGTCGTAGTTCTAACTTTTGAGTCTCTTCAGCGGTACTTTTGCATGGCACCATTTGTTCTAACATTTGAGTCTGTTGATGAAATCCTATGGTGTGACCATTCAAATGAAACCTCTTCAGAAGTACAGTTTTGCATGGTACCATTTGTTCTAACATTTGTGTCTGTTGATGAAATCCTATGGCATGCTATGGTGTGACCATTCAAATGAAACCTCTTCAGCAGTACTTTTGCATGGTACCATTTGTTCTAACATTTGAGTCTGTTGATGAAATCCTATGGCATGCTATGGTGTGACCATTCAAATGAAACCTCTTCAGAAGTACTTTTGCATGGTACCATTTGTTCTAACTTTTCAGTCTGTTGATGAAATCCTATGGCATGCTATGGTGTGACCATTCAAATGAAACCTCTTCAGAAGTACTTTTGCATGGTACCATTTGTTCTAACTTTTGAGTCTGTTGATGAAATCCTATGGCATGCTATGGTGTGACCATTCAAATGAAACCTCTTCAGCAGTACTTTTGCATGGTACCCTTGGTTTTTCAATATTTAATAAAATGAAACTTGGAATTTTTCTTGAATTTTGATTTTTAGAACTCTTAGAGCTTAAACTTCATTTTCTAACCTTTTCGTTGTCTGCGCGGGTTCTCCATCAGTAGAAAATGTAGTGTTTTTGCTCTCTGGACATGTCTCGCAAACGTAAATGGACTTTGAACTCTGCCTTTTATCATTCGTGAACCACGCTTTACTCTGTTGAACATAAAACAAAGACCATAACCTAACCATCCAATCTCACATGGCTAGAAAACCTCTCCGATTTTACACTTTAACAAGAAGCTGTACACAGCTTGAACTCGTGGCGTTTTTAAATTATTGCAGCATTGTTTCCCGAGTGTTTTGAGTGCTTTTACGGAGAAACAGAAGCTTAAAATTATGTCTAATCAAAGGCTCCTAAGACCCGTGTAGAAGAAATGCGAACGCGTAACGCAATATTGCCGTAAGCTTACGTTTCCACACTGACACGGTTCGATATTTTTAAAAAAAAATAAACGTAAGGATTTTTGACGAACGGGAAAAAAAAACAGGACATCACTTTCATAATGTCCAGTCCGAAAAAAAAAAACAGGACAAAAAAAAAATAAGTCAAAACGCGTGTCTCGGTTGAAAAATCCTTTTAAATAGATTTTAACGTTGCACTAAAAACTCCAAATGCGAAACATCTTTAAGCTTATTGTTGTTTATATTCGTATAAATCAAATTAATTATTGTTATCGCTGGATTCACGTTGTTCTTGTTACGAAACGTATTCGTAACAAAGCATTTAATACTCACGAAGTTTACAGCTGATGGAATTGAGGAGCGAGTGAGTGAGTGAGTGAGAGAATTTTATTTAGTCACCGTTTCCGATAACCCGTGCATTATGCTTGCGTGTATACACGGCTTTAAAAGTAAGACTACACTACATTCACTACATTCAGTAGCCGACACTTCAAAGCTCGATCGCTAAGCAAATTGCAAGTTATATAAAACACAAAACTTGCCGGAACAAATATCCCACAGGAATAAGCGGTGAACACAATATCAAACGGTCCTATCCATCCATGAACGCCTTGCATTGTCTTGAAAACGTGCAATTGTACGCTGTAGTTCTTTACTTTGCTTGTCATTGTCAACACACGGAGAAATTCTGCGGTATGTATTTCATGGCTGAAAGCCATATAGTCGTCGACATAAACTAAAATATGCATGCATAAATTTGCATGCGCTAATGTGACACGAACAAAAAACAAGAAAAGTCAAAGCCGGATTTACAACTCGTGTGCTTCGCCACGAGTAAAAAGCTCGGTGTTATTTCGAGTATTTTTTTACAACTTGCAAATTTTGGCAAACGCTCTTTACTCCCACTAACTTCTCTTACCTCAAGGAGCCATTGAGTCTCCGTTGTCGCGAGATTATAAGGAAGCGGGGTACTTATGCAATGTTAGTGAACTGTTGTACGCATGGTTCAACAAATGATAACACACAAGCTATACTGGTTATAGTTTCAAGGGACATGGATTTCTAGTTGTCCCTTTTTTTAGTCAATCAAGCGGACGAACAAATCACGAAAACAAGTTCGGCGATACTGGAGCGAGCGAACGAGCCGAGAGGAAACTGGGGGATAGAATTTTTAAAAACTGCCTCTTCTTTACTTGCTGCAAAATACCGGCAATTATCATATGACCCGTACGGGAAAAGATCGCTTGGGCGCCCAGTAGAGACATTTAGTACACTGATAACACTGACACCGAAACGGCTAGACTAGAACTGTTAGCAATTATAGAACAGCCGGTAGAATGGAATAACATCATTCATACCAGTATTCGCAAGAAAAAAACACGATAAAAGTCTATGGGAGCGCATGGCAGTTGGGAGACAGCGATAACGAGAGCTAAAGCCCTTTTTTGGCACTCCCAGAGTCAATAATGAAGACGTGTAGTATAGTTCTAACTTTTCAGACTGTGGACGAAATCCTATAGTGTGACCATTCAAATGAAACCTCTTCAGCAGTACTTTTGCATGGTACCATTTGTTCTAACTTTTGAGTCTGTTGACGAAATCCTATATGGTGTGACCATTCAAATGAAACCTCTTCAGCAGTACTTTTGCATGGTACCATTTGTTCTAACTTTTCGGTCTGTGAATGAAATCATATGGTGCGACCAATCAAATGAAACCTCTTCAGCAGTACTTTTGCATTGTACCATTTGTTCTAACTTTTGAGTCTGTTGATGAAATCCTATGGTGTGACCATTCAAATGAAACCTATTCAGCAGTACTTTTGCATGGTACCATTTGTTCTAACTTTTGAGTCTGTTGACGAAATCCTATGGTGTGACCATTCAAATGGAACCTCTTCGGCTGTGCTTTTGCATGGTACCATTTGTTTTAACTTTTGAGTCTGTTGACGAAATCCTATGGTGTGACCATTCAAATGGAACCTCTTCAGCAGTACTTTTGCATGGTACCATTTGTTCTAACTTTTGAGTCTGTTGACGAAATCCTATGGTGTGACCATTCAAATGGAACCTCTTCAGTAGTACTTTTGCATGGTACCATTTTTTCTAACTTTTCAGTCTGTGGATGAAATCATATGGTGTGACCATTCAAATGAAACCTCTTCGGCAGTTCTTTTGCATGGTACCACTTCTTATTCAATATTTTACAAAATGAAATTTGGGATTTTTCTTGAATTTGGATATTTGGCACTCTTGGGAGGTTAAGGGTTAAGCGAGCTTTGTCGTGGAAATTATTTTCGTTTTTAGCTCATTAATGCACCAAATTAAAAACAGTTTCCAGTGCCGTATTTATATGCACAGTATGCTTTAGCTTCACACAGGCATTCGGAAATGCTCAAGTGCGACGTAACATCGTTACACTACAATTGTTAACTATCTCGGCCTCAATATAACGAACATTTTGGTTGTTTTTCTGCAAATTCGTTATAACGAGATTTTCGATTTAAAGAACTTTCGATATAACGAACCAATTTCTCCAGTTCCTTGGTACTTGGTTAAATCGAGGTTCACTGTATTCAATGCCTCAGTTGTTTCTATTAGCATACGCTTAACATTTTGTAGCCCTGAAAATCTAAGCTCCTTTTAAAATAAACAGAACGCTAGACATGCTTACGCATTTTTGTACTTTTGCTACGACCCCGGCTGGGTCAACAAAAGAACACAAGATTAATTCATGTACGTCAGCTCTTGGATTAACCTCCTACTCGTAGATCGCATAAGCGCAATTAACGCCATCTTTAAATTAAACTCATTGAAAAGTGACGCCGGATGAAAACAAATAGATACGTTATGAACAGTCGGCTGTCCCGTTTGTTCATTATATTGCGATCATAAGCGGCTAACGAAATTGACGTTTGTAACTGTTTATTTGCCATGATTGGCACTTTAATATTGGTATATGCGTGCTCTCTGGTAGCTATATAAGCTGATAAGCTCACATAGATTTGGATGAAAAATGGCAAAATTGTTTTCGGTAAACTAATTTGCTGCTCATTTATTTTCATTTCGTTCCAGTTCTAACGTTGTCCAAGAAAACACTTGTATCGCGAAACTATCGTGTCTCAGTTTTTCGTTTCACCCTAAACATCGTGCAAAGTTTTTCATTGTGTAATTCTGAAAACCTCAGTGAGCTCCTTTGAAACCAAACAGAATAAAATTAGACTTGTGTAGGTACTTTTGCTACGACCATGGATTAATAAAAAAAACTTAGGATTAGCTAATGGACGTCAGTTCGTTGATCGCATTAACACAACGAAGGCCATTTTTAAATTAAACTCATTGAAAAGTGCCGGGATCGAAACAAATAAAAATGTTATGAACAGCCGGTTGTGCCCCTTTGTCCATTATATTGCGATCATAAGCATCTAACAAAATTGACATTTGTAACTCTTTATTTGCCGTCTTTAGCACATGCGTACTGTCTGGTAGCTTTATTAAATAAGCTGATAACCCAAGACCGATTTCGACGAAAAATGATAAAAATGTTTTTTATTTAACCTATTTGCCCAACGGAATGGTCTTTTTCTATTTCCATTTTTTTTTTCCACTGCCGTTCTCAAAGTTATCCAGTCACCTCGTTTGTAGAAGAAAGCGGCGTTCGCTTTAAAACATCCGCTTTCGGAGACAAGACAGAGGAAAATGATGATGGAATATTTGAAAACATCACAGATATCATTTTTAGGGCAATGTTAAATAAATTATTTCCTACAATTCACGAGATTTAAATCACCGAATAATAAAGAAGCGAACTAAAGAAAAACGAAAATGATTTATGTGGAGTCGCCGGAGCCGATCTTATTCTATAACACAAAGAAATGTACTTTTTCGAAAATCATATTTTCAATAGGCAAATCCTACGACTATTTAGCATTTTGTTTCTCAAACTTTGCTCTCAATGTATCCACGTCACATGAAAAAGTGTTGATTGGAGAAGGTTAATTTACCATTACTCACTCTGGGCATTTTCAATCACGTTCTGCATTGGGTATGTATTTAATTCTGTAAAAGAAATTAAATTAACCACCTCAGAGCTTTGAAAAGAGATATATAAAGAAAGTTAATCGACAAACCTCCGACGACTGCGGACTCGGGCTTCCTTTGATGGTAGTGAGGCCTTTAGTGTCGTGTCTCTTGAGAGACCGATTTCCAAGTCGCTGTTCTTGCTTAATTTTAAGTATCCTAGTTTCTGAACGGTATCGTCTCAATAATCGCTTCTCCTCTTGCTCGATAAAGCCAAGTTTGTTCTTTAAAACTCTGTCCTCCATTTGATTTTTGAGTATGGCAAAGAAATCTGTCATCGACAGTGGCCTAGTTGCCCCACAATTGTTGATAAATGCCATTCAAAGGTCTGCTATGTAATCACATGCAAATGTTACTCAAAGTAAACGAGGCTGGTGTGTGTTTTCAGTGTTGACTGAGAAAAAAAATTGTACTTGATTGACAATTCACAAGTAATTAATTTGGCTTAATGGTGCTCTCATTCAATTCGATTCCATAGCCTTTTGTTTGTTCTGCTTTAAAAAGTGAACAAAGAGTTAATCGGTCTTTACCAGTTAATCAGGGACAATAGGTTAGTACTTTTGTAAGTCGTTGATTCAGTATCCATAATAATGTGTGAGAGACAGATATAACCCCAAATAAGACATTTATTGCTAATATTCCAGTCTTCCAGACGAAATTTCAATAACTTCACATACAAATGCGCGGTATGACGTTTGTTCCTGAAGAATATCAGAACGGTTCACCCGTTTACCCTTACCCTGGTCCCAGAACAGAACTTGCACTGGTGTAATTTTACGCCCGTGGATGAAATCCTAAAGTGTCGCCATTCATATCATTCAAATGAAAGCTATTGAGCAATTCTTTCCTGCAATTCTTTCCTGCTACTTTTCAGCATTTTGTTTTAGTTTTTGTTTTTATGGTGTTCACAAGATCAAAGGCGGGAGTGAAAGGGTAAATTAAAAGGACGATATTTAAGTTATCCTTGTTTTGGAATGAAGAGAGAATGCTTTCTAAAAGAACCTATCTGTCGTATTGTGTTAACTGACAGGACGCATTTATACAATAAATTTGTGCATTAAAAAATGAATTCAAAAATAATTAATTTCAGCTCCTCCCACCATGTACTGAACAAAACGACCTAAGAGAGCAATCCATCAAATACCGCATAATTGCCTTCTGCATGTACTAAATCAAACGGAAAGATTTAATAGTTACAGAACAACTATAACTATGTAGAGGCCTATAAACTTCCAAGATTGTCCCGATTAAGTTAAGATATTGAGAAACCGAAACCACACCACAGAAGAATGCTGCCCAGTAGCTTTCATTGAAATGGCAATCGCACTTCTACCACTTTTGAAATTTATCCAACAATCAAACGCTACCAGCTCAACCTTACATGACCCAAGTTTTGATTCTGGTGATGAAGGGGCTAAAGTTTACTTCGGTGTCTGTTGAGGAAAGTTTCGGAAAAAATATATCCATATTGCTTCTAAAAAGCAAGTAACAGTGTTGTTCTCATACATTTCAAATTTTAGTAACACTATCACAACAGACCTAAAAAATAGAAAAATAGACCCAATCCCTTCTCTGCCCCAGCTGTTTTTAACTGGATCATGATTATCTTCACAAATTAAGACCGCAATTTTCCTCATAGTAAACAATAATAATAAATAGAGCGTTTTCACTCAGTCCCGTGGGACTCAAATGACAAAGGCCATGGCAGCCATGTTGGTGTTCCTAACAAAGGAAGTTAAAAAAATTATTTTGTACGGGAACACCAATATGGTGGCTATGACGTCAAGTGAAAACGCTCTATACAAACCTACATAGCGCACAACTATATAACCATAACCATATAGAGCGTTTGCACGTGACGTCACGGCGGCCATATTGGTGTCCCAAAACAATCAAATGGTGGCCATATTGGTGTCCTAAACGACTCCTATGAGACTTTAGCTTTTAGCTCTATTCTTGTTCACACTCCAATATGGCCACCGGTCACGTGAGTGACAACACTCTATTCCATGTATCTGTCAAAAATGACGCCTATTTATTCGACTGAATTAAAGTTCAGTCTTCATTCTATTAAACCTTAGCATACCTTAGTCCCTTATTTAATCTGCTTCTAAGATGGCCATCTCTCTAGATTGCACATCTATCTTAGATGGGACACCTCTCTAAGATGGACACTTCTCTAACATGGATGCATTTCTAGGATGGACGTTTTCATAAGATGGCACCCTTTCTAAGATGGACACTTCTCTAGGATGGACACTTCTCTAGGATGGACACTTCTCTAACACGGACAATTTTAAATCCAAAGAATAGATAAAATATTGCTGATTATCACTTGGACTCCTAAGCCAACTTCAATATAGAAATAACATTCAAATTGAAAAAAAAAACGATTACTAAAAATGAAAGGCAAATGTATAACATTGCATGATAGGTTTGCATGACAATGTCCCTACAATGAAATTAAAAATAGTGTTTGAAAATATCTCATCTCGCTACTATGAATCTGTTATCTTGATAAATCATTTCTTGTGCTCAAATTATTTTCTCTTAAGTAATCTTCACTGTCCAGTTATTTTTCTTGCTCATTTTTCCCGTCGATTTTCTCTAAGGCTACATAATCTTCTTGTTCTCGTTGTCGCTTGCCTTCGACGCTATGACGGAGACCATAACAAAAATAAATTGACAAACCTACAAAAAAGTAGAACAAGACAATGTTAGTCACCTTCGAGAAAGACATGTGACAAATCTCTTATATCATGCTTATTATTTTACTTTGTGCTTCCATACAAGAGGACAACGGAGATAGATCACGAATAACATAAGCGACATAATGTTGTATTATTTACAGGGAGTTTTTAACGAATTGTTTTCATTGTCAGCCCACATTACAATAGTCAAATGAACGGAAGTAAAAGACAAGAGGCTCCAAGTAGCCTATACTCATGCGTAAGAAAGTTTTATGATATATTTTAAACAAGATAAGAAGATGTCCCACATGGAGAAGAGTTACTCCTTTCATTTAGTCATCCTTCCTGCAAACCACATTGTTACTAATGAATGTTTTATAAAAGTGAAAGCTGTACCAAAAGGAAGCCAGTGATTCTTCTGTGTGTTATATATACCTAACGTGGACATGGCTATGTAACGAGGGTTGCAGGAGACGGTGTCGTGACACTTCAGTAACGCTGTTTTGCTAACGATATTGTTTAGAACCGGAAGTGAGAGTAGCCGGAAGTAAAGAAAATAATGAAACAAAATATGCATGCATAAATTTGCATGCACTTATGTGACAACAGAAAAAAAAAGAAAAACGGAGCCCAAACCTTAACTCATGCCGCTCTGCGCATGAGTAAATAGCAAAGAACACCTTGTTTGCTCTCGTACCGTAGCGAAATTACCAGTACTGCCATCTCTCTCCCCAGCCCCCGCCCCGGCTCCATTCCCCAATCCCCGCTCGTTTTTTCTTCGCTCTTTTCAACATTTTTCGTTTGCAACGGGATCCTAATACCATCTTCGTAGTCTGTAAGCGGTTGAATGCTTCGGCAACTGAGCATGAGCCGTAAGAAGTATGCGCAGATTTGCTTTCTTTCAGACAGACAGTTTACATGAAAATACGTCAAACTTCTTACAGTGTACGACGGATAATTAACATTTTTTACCCATTTCGAAACAAACTTGAATTCAGTCTTGTCACGCTCGCTACAAACAAAAAGAACTACTTCGGACGCAAACATATTCATTTGAATACTATAATAGCTTAAACTGAAGAAACAAACAAATAAACAAGTATTTCCCTTTCGGTCTATTAAGAAAATATCCTGTGAACAGGCTTCTTTTTGGCGAATTGGGTTAGGTTCCCCAGTTCTGTTTTAACCAAACCCAATTCCCCAAAAAGAAGCCTGTTCATTAAGAAAACAGGAACTGAACTTAAAGATGAAAAATATAGGCGTTAAAGCTGCTCTTCAACTAAATAAAAACCACACGACCTTTAAAAGCAACAAATTACGGCTCCGCACAAGACCAACTCTTGGATGACTTGGGTATGCTAACAAACAAACTGACAGGTAGGGTAAAGTCGCACTTGAGCCACAGGTGACCCACACGAGCCACAGGTGACCCACTCGGCCGGAGCTTAACCCGGTTTCTGAAGCATGAAGCAACTAAGAAATATTTCTACTCCCCCCTGGGTGGGATGTCAGTCCATCGCAGGGTTACCACCAGAATTTTGCAGCCGCTATCCATTCATACACCTGGGTTGATAAAGACAATTTGGAGTAAAGTTTCTTGTCTAACGAAACAACACGACAGCCGAGACCAGGCTTTGAACCACCAACCTCCAGATCTGACCTTCAAGTTCAACGCGCTAACCACTACACCGCCCTGTCTCTACCGATTATTATTTACTCGTTATTGTGTCTCGTAGTCAAGTGACAGTGAAATGACACTCAAAATCCACTAAGATTAACGAAAGAAGAGTTAAATTCTTTACAATAGTGGAATAGTGTTTTAAATAATTCAAGGATTTAAGTATAAACAGACAGTGATCCTGAAAAGTAAGGTCTCGTTTTCCTTACATTGGTTTACTTGGGATATTAAGCCATAACCTACACGGGCTATGATTAATATCAGTTAAAGATTCTTCCGAATGAGGCCAGTACTCACCTATAGTCAACCAAATAGCAAACCGTATCCACGTCAAATACGAAAGCTTCAGAATAAGAAAGACATTGGCAAATATTGACAACAGTGGTATGGCTGGTACAAAAGGCACCATGAATGCCAGGGGGGTCTTGTTCTGGGGCTGACGTACAAGGAATACTATACAGGCGATTAAAAGAACACCCAAAATCAAGGCCAGAACGATTGCCCATGATCGAGCTTCGAGAAGCGCCTTGCCGCCCCAGATAATAAAGATACTCAAGAAGAAAAACAACGCTACACAGCAGTAGATTCCGATGGCGGCACGCTGAGCAGTTTGTAGAGTTGGGCCGTTCTTTTCCGCCGCGCTAGTTAGTCGTGTAATTTCCATGGCTGTTTCTTCTCCTTTTTTTTCGTTGCTTTCGTCGCTGGTTGCGAATATCCCTTCCTCTCCTTTGACAATGCCTATACTACCGGGTTGATAGCGAAGCAACAACACGGACAAGCTCACTATTGAATAGGCCAGCAGAGTACCAATGGACAACATTTCCACCAGAGATCGAAGGTCGAGAATCATTGCCAAGAACGCTGTAAGGACCCCAGATAGGACTGTCGCGATAACTGGACTTTCGGTCTTGGGATGCACCTTGGCTAGAAACCTAACAAAAGGGTAATATAAGATTAATAATTGTTTCAGTAATTATCTCATGCCGTGAAGAGTACAGCCAATCAGTAGGGCTGTATTCAACGGTATCTTCTCGGGGTCGTAAACTGAACTAGCTAGTATTCTGAACTAGATATACCCAATTCAATAAAGGTTGCTTTGGCAATTGGTCATTGGTAATTGGGCATTGGCATTTGGGCATACGGAACACAATGCAATGCTTTGCTTGGGTGACCGCCAAACAATAGCTTCCCAATGCCCAATTACCAATTACCAATTACCTTTCTTGAATAGCGTTCCGCCCAGATTCTAAAAATAGAAAACTCGCGCAGCATCATGGGATTGAAATGCGTACAAACATTCAAGAACTATGCAGGAAGCTACGAAAAAAGCAGGTGCTACGAAGCACTGTTCTCTGTACTCGACAATTATCATCAACATGTACAGAAATCGCAAAAACTAGTGTTTCCGAGGCAGCCATTTTGAAATATTTGTCCGCATTTCGATCCCACAATGCAATGCTGCCAAATATAACGTCATCTGGGCGGAACGCTATTAGGTATATGAAAGTGGGCTAAAATCTAAACATCTTCGTATCTTCTTCGGTAATTTTCGGAATATTTTGTAAAATGACTGAAAACGTTAAAATGACCCCGCATAAAGATCGCAAATTTTAAAACATATTTGGTAAATAATCAAAAGTCTTCGGTAGACTTCTAAATTGATCACAAATTTTTAAATAGTATTGTTACGATATTCAATAACTTTCGGAAAACTTTCGGAAAATTTTCGGAAATCTTCGGGATACCTTCAATCGCCAATACCAAAGTTATAAACAATCTGCAATGCACCTAGTTTACCTCCCTGCCGTGTCATCTCATGAAATTCTATATCCACGCTGAATTCTTGGACACAAAATTGCTTGTTTTTACGTTTCCGAGCTTCCGGTTTCCCGAGCAAACACGAATGCAAAAATATATTTATGGTAATATTGCTAATTTTAATCCACGGGCTATTGTCAACATTTCATGCAGAAAGACCAATGCGTTGCAAAATAGTGGCTGCGGTCACATCTGGGCTTCTAACTTAGTTAAAACGGGGATAAGTAATGGTTATTGACCAGGAGCGAGGGGATATGTGATATATTCCCCCCTCGTAGCGTACCCGAGAGCGTAGCCCGAGGGAACGCCACGAGGGGAATAGATCACATATCCCCGAGGGACAGGTCAATAACATGCTTATTTTTCACCTTGTGAGGTTTTCTAAAACAAAGAAACTATTAATTTTTCGGAGAGTAACATTCCGTTCAATTCAAATGCAAAAAAGCATGATTCCGCAAGGCCGCATTGGGATCACGGCACATGACGAAGCGAGACGGTAAACATGTTTTGCTTTTGCCAAATTTGCATTGAGCACGTTGCTTCGTTATGAGTAGAAGGAGGGAGAGAGAGAGGAAAATGTATGAACAGTTCTCGTGGTCTCGCCATGGCCAAACTGCCCGCCTTCATTTTTCAAAGATCAATGAAGTGGTTGCGGTATGTTTTTCAAGGGAAACCGGCGGAAACATATTCAGGTTCAAGTGTAAAACGAGGCGTCATACATTATTGAAGACTCGAAACCTGAATCGAGGTGCGATACCATCGAATAATGTTATTAACATTTCGCTTTTTGGTCGCGACCGGCAAAGTTAATTACGTAGGAATAAGATTGATGAAGTTGTCTTTTTATGTAAACAAAAAATATTGACCGATGCTAGAGTGTTTTCCTTGTTATGCCCTATTTTGTCTTCCCGTTTGTGTTATTCTATTATGAGGAGAACAAGTCGAGGGGACTAAGGCGAGGGGAATATGTCGAGGGGAATATGTCGGGGGGAATATGTCGGGGGGAATATGTTGGGGGGAATATGTTGGGGGGAACATGTCGAGGGGAATATATAATCCTTTGTTTTGCTATTGTTATCAGCTATTGTTTTCAGCCCCGCCTCTCCCCTGATACAATCAAAGCCGCACCCAGCTTTTCAGGAACTGTATGTAATGAACGGGGTTATGTGATATATTCCCCTGAAAAGGACAAAGAAAACTGAGCTAGGTGGAAAATAACTATAGTTAGTTATTTCGGTAATGTGACCGCATCTCTGTTCGCTCTAACTATAGTTAGAAAATTGACGCCTCGGTGATACAAAACAATACAGACTAACTATAGTTATACCCAAGCAGGGTTCATGGGTTAGTCTTAAGGACGTTCGCGCGAAAATCTTCTAACATTGATTTATTTATAAAACTTTTGCTACAGCTACGCAATGAGTTACTTGTGTCAGAAACGCAAAAAATTGGGGGTCACCGACTTTGTTTCCGAGATAAGATATCTGAAAGGCGACCCTAATATTGAAAAATTGGTCTTCCTTGCTGGACATGGCCCCAATGTCTGTTAGTCTAAAAATATTGCAAATGAATCTCTAAAATGCTACTTTTTATGCCAAATATTATATGAGTGGGTCTATTAAGAAAATTCTTTCAACTGGTGATGTCCGTTCAAGTAAATCTAATCTTTTAACGACAGCATTTGCATACTCTGACAGCGGCAAGTTGGCAGGATTCGATGTCGCGCGGGTAGAAAAATGGAAAAAAATTTAAACTTCCTACATTGATATTTTGCTCATTAATTTCACAATTTATCAAGAATTGGAAAAGAAAATTATCTATCAGAAAAAAAATGGGGGTCGCCGACCATCCAAGCGAGTTATATCTATGCAAAGTCCACGCAACGGCAACCAGCCCTTCGTGTGCTTAAGATTTCTTCTCTTACGCGCGCTCGTGCATGACGCAGCATGGCGTTGTGACATGAATTGCATGCGCAGTAAGGATGCGCATAAACAATTAGCGCGAACGTCCTAAAGTTTACAAACAAACAACCAATCAGAATGTGACAATTCTTTTCGCAAGTGCGAGATGAGCATACAGCTATTTCAATAAACGTTGTCGGATAAAAGCTTAAAGCCAAGAACCCAAGGTAGTATGGGTTAGGGTTAAAAACCATTGAATAAAAATCCCATACTACCATGCGGTCTTGGCTTTTCGCCTTTTTCATCCGACAACGTTAATTGAAATAGCTGTATATAAATATGCAAAATAAAAACCAAGCGTGAAGCAAGGGGGAAACCAAAAACAACAAACAAAAAATTTACATACAACAAGGTAGCAACACGTGTACCCGGCGTCGAGCATCCGTTAAATTTCTCAGCTTATTTCTCATTTTTCTCTGACGGTTTGCCGCACGAAAAAAATAAATAAGAAGAAAAACTAGACACACTTTCCGTCGGTCAACCATGTTGACATTTCACGGATCAACAATAAGGGCCGCTACGAACCTCTAATTGGTTAATTAGTTAACTGCGTGGTGTGACCGCAAAGTCGACGGAAAGCACTAACTACAGTTAGGTATGACGTCACGTAACTTGAGACTAACTTAAGTTAAACATTAGTTACGTCGTAGATGTGACCGCAGCCATTGTATTGCTCCAGAGGGCTCCAGACAGGGCTTTCCACGTGCAATTATTGATGCAGAAACATTATGGAGCCTGTTCGTGAACATTTTGCGCATTTTCGGTATCAGCCGTCGCACTCTGTGCGCTTAAATGCATACTGATGAGCGGAACCTGTCCCCGGCGACCTTAATGAACGAAAACAATGCCTTTGCACACGCGTTTTACATTTCATTGCCGTTCCCTGCAAAACTACAACGTCAAATGATCAACGTGAACAGACGACGGTTAATTTTACTTTCTCTATTTGAACTTGAAAGCCGTCCCTACGAATTCAGCTTCTGGAGATTCTGGACAATTCAGTCACATTAGACAAATTAAACAAATTGGAACAGTTGTAAAGTAGTTAACAAAAGCGCGAATACTTGTTTTTTTTTTTTTTTTCAAGTGACGTTTTTGTTTGCGTTGTCATCGTCGTTGCTTAAAATCCCTACTATCTCGAGTTTGGTTAGCCAATCAGAGCGCGCAAAAGAACACTATGCCCTGGTTTGGTATCTACTGAAACTGCTTTCACTTAAATGAAAGTTTTTTTTTTATATGAAAGTTCTTTTTACAGATAATAATATCTTCGTTAAGAGATGGACTGCTCGCTATCTCTCATCTATTTTCACCAGGATTGCTATAAAAACGATGAGCCAAGATAAAGAGAAATGAGGAAACGAAAATGCCAAGCGTTAATAATGTCATTTCTATAGCTAACCGAGGTGCTCAGTTGCATAGAGCTGCCAAGCCTGCACAGAAGGCACTAGCATGGGGAGGGGAAGAGAGGATTTTGCGCGCGGGCGAAGCGCGTGGAGAGAGCGCGAAACGATATGGAGCCTGCCACACAGGTATCATTTGATTAGCAACTACAAATCCCCACTTTTTAACTTCTAATCATTCACACCTGATGCAAAATCTTACGTCATTTTGGCTTCTTCAAGTCACGGGTCTGAATTAAACTATATGAAATTCAATAGTCCAATAGACCCTATTCATAAATGGCGGCCGGTTTATTATTCTTTTATATTCATGCTAATCAGCCCAACTAGCTTCGTTAGCATGTGCAAAATTCAAAAGAATTTTTGCTCTAAAATGAGACTAGTTGGGCTGATTAGCATGAATATAAAAGAATAATAAATCGGCCGCCATTTATCAATAGGGTCTATTGCGATATATTAAAATTCAACTTAAAACAAAGGAAATCACTACGAGGCTTAGGGGAATAAACCATATAAATCCCTACTATCATTCCCCTAAGCCTCGTAGTGATGTCTTTTGTTTCAAGTTGAATTTTAATATATCGAAATTGGTCTATTGAAAAGCTATGAAAAAATCTTGCATTTTCCTTACTTGAAAACGAGGCCGTCGCTTGCCATAGCGTACAGCATTCTGGGTAAAGGGAACAAGGATCCCACTAAAGAGGCACACAATCCAAAAATGGCGCCGACATCTACTACGTATTTGGCCCACGTGGCTCCTCGTATCGTGAACACCTCAGGAAGAGCGCTACTTTTAGCTAATTTGTAGTAGGGACACATCAGTGTTAATACGGACGAGACTGCAAAATACGCCAGGAAACAAATACCTTCGAAATGACAAAAGTAAAGAAACATTAGCCCAGTATAGCGAAGAGTATTTTGAAATACATTCCCCGAAGTGGGGGGTGCATAGTGGTGCATATTTGCTGAGCCGCGAATCGTTTTAGTATATATCAAACCAGTGGATAGCCAGCCCAAAATAATTACTTTATTTCTCCCAAATGAAGAAATCACTCGCACGCGAAATCCAAAAGAATGCCTGGAGGTAAATAGCAAATACTATCCTGAGTTTGATTGGCCAACCAGAGCGCATGAGAACACTATCTACTAGCTTGGTATATACTTTCACTTAGATGAATTTTTTTTTGGAAGTTTTTCAAGGTCTTTTTACAGATCAAAACATCTTCGTTTAGAGATAGACTGCTAGCTATCTCTTATTTATTTTTATCAGTATTGCTAGAATGGATAATCCAAGATATGAGAAAAGAGGGAACGGAAACTGCCAGTCCCTTTGTATTTAATATCTGCACGGTCGGGCAACAAGTGATTCGTGTACTGGTCTGGTACATGAGTTGAGTTGTTTGTTTTCAGATCCATAACAATGCTCTTATTACTATTTCAATTTAAGCTTGGACGCTTTAAGGCTCGATTTGCACAAAACGGCTGAAAATCGAGCATACAATAGGACGCTATTGGAACGCAACGAGTAATACTAAAAAAACCACCAGGATGACTGATACTAATAGAAATATCTATGAAAGCATAATTTAAACATGAAGAGGTACTTTTGACTGTGATAGGTCTCAATGATAAATTTCGAAAAACAAAATTAATCTTGGGATTCTCGTCACAGATGTGTGCGTGAACTGATACAGTTACGATCAAACCATTACATTTGTAAAACAAACCTGAGTAGGAGTTAAATTTACGTTGATTTTTCTTACCTAAGGCCAAAACTATAGAGATCGGTATTGCTCTGCTAGGATTCCTCGCTTCTTCACCGGTCGTCGCGATCACATCGAAACCAACGAAAGCGTAAAAACAAGTTGCCGCGCCAGATAATATGCCAGACATCCCAAACGGCGCAAAATCTTGTGTCCAATTCTCGCCCTTCGCGTAGTATATCCCAACCACTGTTATAAATAGAATTACAAACACGTTTATGCCGGTAAATATATTGTTGAATCGAGTAGAACTTCTGACTCCAAACGCAAGAATCGGTGTTACTAAAAGTACCAGGAGAAACGCAAAGAAATTTGGATACGTTGATAGTCCAGGGGCATGAACTTCACCGATATAAGTCAAAGTGAGATTGCGAATTTTACCGTCGAGAATGGAGTCAAAATAATTGCTCCATGCTCGAGCGGTCGACGAACCACCGATCACATATTCTAGAAACAAGTTCCAACCGATTACAAAAGCGCATAGCTCTCCTATTGTAACGTAACTGTAGACATAAGCCGAGCCAGCTTTAGGTACACGAGCGCCAAACTCGGCGTAACAGAGTCCCGAGAGAATCGAGGCGACAGCGGCGATGAAAAATGATACCACGATACTGGGCCCGGCGACATTTCGAGCGACTACTCCGGCTAAAACGTAAATTCCAACACCGAGAGTATTGCCGACTCCCAGTGATGTTAAGTCGTATATCGACAAACAGCGAGACAGGTCAGATTTCGATAGAGATTCAAGATCAATGTGTTTCTTGCGGGTAAATTGTTTTACCAAATTGACCATCTTCGGATGTGATATTCCTTAAACCATCAAGTTGGCTTCAGAGCGCTGAAAAGAATGGGCGGTGAAACACGCACTCGGCTCTTATTGAGTACAGAGCGGAAAAACGCACGCTCTTGTCAGCGCTTCACTGTAAAAATTGACTAGTCAAAATAACGAACTACAATTGTTGCTAAATGCATCTGAGAGAACCCATTTATTTTTTACTCACTTTGACCCGTTTTAAATGGTTTAAAATCACTGATTTATTTTAGTTTGAAATATCTTATTATTATGAGTTAAAATAACTATTGGTTGGTTATTTTGACTTTTCTTTTTAGTTGTTATGACTTCAACATTTATTCTTAATACTCGGGATGCATCTGAGACAACCCATTTTTTAGTTTTTTTTGGATTATATTAACAAACAGTTTTGGTTATGTCTTTATTAAACTTACCGTCAAATGTACAATTGTATGGAGTTTCTTTACAATGAATATGTGGGTTTTTTTAGAAAACTTTTCTTTTTATTCCATTTGCTTATATTCATATATTCATATAAACTATAAAGGAGCTATATTTCATTGTTTGCATGAATGCATACTTGACTGAATAACAAAATGCTTTACAATTTCATTTTGTTGGCTATCACAAATGGTGGCTTTCTTAGTTTTCTTTCACTTATACTGTAATTCGCCCGTTCGTTGCCGGTCGATCCTCATGCTTGATGTCTCAATTGAACCATTTGAAGATAAAAGACTGATGTCACGCTCTTTGAATAAAGGGTTAATCGGTCTTTACCAGTTGATCAGGGACAATAGGTTAGTTCTTTTGTAAGTCATTGACTCAGTATCCATAATAATGTGTGAGAGACAGATATAACCCCAAATAAGACATTTATTGTTAATATTCCAGTCTTCCAGACGAAATTTCAATAACTTCACATACAAATGCGCGGTATGACGTTTGTTTCACCCGTTTACCGCTTTCCTTGGTCCCAGAACAGAATTTGCATTGGTGTAATTTTACGTCTGTGGATGAAGTCCTAAAGTGTCGCCATTCATATCATTCAAATGAAAGCTATTGAGCAATTCTTTCCTGTGTTACTTTTCAGCATTTTCTTTTAGTTTTTTTGTTTTTATGGTGTTCACAAGATTAAAGGCGGGATTGAAAGGGTAAATTGAAAGGACAATATTTAAGTTATCCTTGTTTTGGAATGAAGAGAGAATGCTTTCTGAAAGAACTTATCTGTCGTATCGTAATAACTGACAGGACGCATTTATACAATAAATTTGTGCATTAAAAAAATGAATTCAAACATAATTAATTTCAGCTCCTCCCACCATGTACTGAACAAAACGACCTAAGAGAGCAATCCACCAAATACCGCATAATTGCCTTCTGCATGTACTAAATCAAACGGAAAGATTTTACTTACAGAACAACTATAACTATGTGGAGGCCTATAAACTTTCAAGATTGTCCCAGTTAAAATAAGATATTGAGAAACCGAAACCACACCACAGAAGACTGCTGCCCAGTAGCTTTCATTGAAATGGCAATCGCACTCGTACCACTTTTGAAATTTACCCCACAATCAAACGCCACCAGCTCAACCTTACATGACCCAAGTTTTGATTGTGGATGATGACGGGGCTAAATTTTACTTCGGTCTCCTTTGAGGAAAGTTTCGGAAAAATTATATTCATATTGCTTCTAAAAAGTAAGTAACAGTGTTGTATAATACTCTTTTTGTCATACATTTCTAATTTTAGTAACACTATCACAACAGACTTGGAAAATAGAAAAATAGACCCAATCTCTTCTCTGTCCCGGGTGTTTTTAATAGGATCATGATTATCTTCACAAATTGAGACCGCAATTTTCCTCATAGTAAATAATAATAATAAATACAAACTTATATAGCGCACAACTACATAACCATAACCATATAGAGCGTTTGCACGTGACGTCACGGCGGCCATATTGGTGTCCCAAAACAATCAAATGGCGGCCATATTGGTGTCCTAAACGACTTCTAGGTAGAGTCTACCTGCTGTAGCTCAGAAGGACGTCGGACACCTTATTGAGAGTTATATGACATAATGTCGACACTTAGAATTTTATTTTCAATAAATTTTTAAGTGTAAAAAAGAAAATCTAAAATCCCCACTCAGGATTGAACCGTCGGCTAGGCTTAGGCTAGCTTCTCTAGGCGTTTAAGCCTAAATTTAACTATATAAACTGCTAACCTTAACCCGAATAAAAAGCTAACCAGTCCGGCTTAGGGTAATGGGTAGTTAATCTGGTTCTTACATTATATATGTCCGATCTCCTTCTGAGCTATAGCATTTAGACTCTACCCGACTCCTATGGAACTTTAGCTTTTAGCTCTCATGATTCTTGTTCACACTCCAATATGGCCGCCGGTCACGTGAGTGAAAACACTCTATTCCATGTATCTGTCAAAAATGACGCCTATTTATTCGACTGAATTAGATTTCAGTCTTCATTCTATTAACCCTTAGCATACCTTAGTCCCTTATTTAATCTGCTTCTAAGATGGACATCTCTCTAGATTGCACATCTATCTTAGATGGGACACCTCCCTTAGATGGATTTCTCTCTTAGATGGACAGTTTTCTAAGATGGACAATTCTAATAAAATAAGGAAATCTCTCTTAGATGGACAGTTCTCTATGATCGACACCCCTCTAACATCGCATGATAGGTTTTCATGACAATGTCCCTACAATGAAATTAAAAATAGTGTTTGAAAATATCTCATCTCGCTACTATGAATCTGTTCTCTTGATAAATTATTGCTTGTGCTCAAGTTATTTTCTCTTAAAGAATTAAAGTATCGTTAATCTTCACTGTCCAGTTATTTTTCTTGCTCATTATTCCCGTCGATTTTCTCTAAGGCTACATAGTCTTCTTGTTCTCGTTGTCGCTTGCCTTCGACGCTATGACGGAGACCATAACAAAAATAAATTAACAAACCTACAAAAAAGTAGAACAAAATAATGTTAGTCGCCTTCGACAAAGACATGTGACAAATCTCTTATATCATGATTATTATTTTACTTTGTGCTTCCATAGAAGAGAACAACGGAGATAGATCACGAATGACATGAACGACATGTTGCATTGTTTACAGTGAGTTTTTAACGAATTGTGTTCATTATCAACTCACACTGCAATAGTCAAATGAATGGAAGTAAAAGACAAGAGGCTCCAAGTAGCCTATACTCATGCGTAAGAAAGTTTTATGATATATTTTAAACAAGATAAGAAGATGTCCCACATGGAGAAGAGTTACTCCTTTCATTCAGTCATCCTTCCTGCAAACCACATTGTTACTAATGAATGTTTTATAAAAGTGAAAGCTGTACCAAAAAGGAAGCCAGTGATTCTTCTGTGTGATATATATATACCTAACGTGGACATGGCAATGTAACGAGGGTTGTAGGAGACGGTGTCGTGACACTTCAGTGACGCTGTTTTGCTTACGTTACTGTTCTCAAAATTGTTAACACCCATAAAGCACTCCATGGCAAAGCTCCTAAATACATTACGGACCTTGTGATGCCATATAATCCTACTAGAACCCTTCGATCTTCTTGAAAAAACTTTCTCCAGAAGCCGCGATTCAATCTTACTACTTATGTTGGGCAATCTTTTGTTGTTGGTGCGCCAACTTTATGGAACATGTTACCAATCGATTTAATGTGTATATGACAGTGATTTTTTTATTTGCTTGATCGAATCTACATGATGTTCTGATAAGAAAATGGAAAACAAATTTTCTTCTCTGCGTTGTAGCCGTCTAAAAACGTGAAATTTCACTTCCGGTGTGTTACAAAACCGCGCAAGAAGGAAGACTGGAAATAGTCCGCTGTGACGTCAATACAAGAATGCCGGTGTCGAGGTTTCTCAGTTGCTCACATTTTTTGATGCGCCCTGAGAACGAAACATGGTTCTATTAAGGTGTGTTGTCTATGGTTGTAGCAACACGTACGAAAAAACGGAGGAACTGAGAAATCGCGATACTGGCATTTTTGTATTGACGTCACAGCGGACTATTTCCAGTCTTTCTTCTTGCGCGATTTTGTAACACACCGGAAGTGAAATTTCACGTTTTTAGACGGCCAAAACGCGGAGAAGGAAAATCGATATCGAAAATTTTTTTTCCATTTTCTTGTCAGAACATCATGTAGATTCGATCAAGCAAATAAAAAAATCACTGTCATGTACACTTTAAGAAGCTGTTCAACCACTGACACTTTTAAGAAAAAATTAAAAACTTGGTTTTTTAAACAAGCATATTTAAATAATTAATTTTTAGTGGTATTTTGATTTTTAACGAGTATTTAGTTTTTATTGATTTTGTGTAAAGCGCCATTGAACCTTTGAGAAATGGTGCTATAAAAATTGCTTATTATTATTATTAGAACCGGAAGTGAGAGTAGCCGGAAGTAAAGAAAATAATGAAACAAAACATGCATGCATAAATTTACATACACTAATATGACATAAAAAAAAGGAAAACGGAGCCTTAAATCGATGAGACTGAGCTGAGCGCGTGGAGACGCGAACACGATACGGCTAGCTAGTAACGCAACATATTCATTATCAATAATTAAGTTAAACCTTAATTTTGACACTTTCCTCGTGGTGAACGCGTCCTTTGCTTAACAATAGACATTGCAAGAACTTTAGACATATATGTCTATAGACATTGCAAGAACTTGATGCGTGAATTACAAAACAAAATTAGTCTTATCAGCTGGAGTTTTCGTCGATTCATCCCGGTTACATTTGCTTTGCTTCCCCTCAAAAAACGAAAGAGAAAATTCTGTAATACCAGCGAGGCGATAAAACAGCATTATTACAACAAATTTACCGCAGCAATTACTATCTTTTGGATACACTAGTATAATTCTCAATAAGTGTCCGACCTCCTTCTGAGCTATAGAAGGTAGACTCTACCTTGTTTGCTCTCGTACCGCAGCGAAATTACCAGTACTGCCATCTCTCTCCCCAGCCCTCGCCCCGGCTCCATCCCCCAATCCCCCCTCGTTTTTTTTTTCGCTCCTATTAACATTTTTCGTTCGAAACGGGATGCTAATACCATCTTCGAAGTCTGTAAGTGGTTGAATGTTTCGGCAACCGAGCATAAGCATAAGAATGTATGCGCAGATTTGCTTTCTTTCAGACAGACAGTTTACATGAATATACGTTAAACTTCTTACAGTGTATGACGGATAATTAACATTTTTAACCAATTCGAAACAAACTTGAATTCAGTCTTGTCACGCTCACTACAAACAAAAAGAACTACTTCGGACGCAAACATATTTATTGGAATACTACAATAGCTCAAACTGAAGAAACAAACAAATAAACAAGTCTTTTCTTTTCGGTCTATTAAGAAAATAGCCTGTGAACAGGCTTCTTTTTGGGGAATTGGGTTAGGTTCCCCAGTCCTCGCTTCGCTCGCCGATTTTAACCTAACCCAATTCTCCAAAAAGAAGCCTGTTCATTAAGAAAACAGGAACTGAACTTAAAGATAAAAAAATATAGGCGTTAAAGCTGCTCTTCAACTAAATAAAAACCACACGACCTTTAAAAGCCACAGATTATGGCTGCGCGAAAGACCAACTTGGATGACCTGAGTATGCTAACAAACAAACTGATTATTATTTAAAAGGTAAGCCGAGTAAAGTTGCAAATGAGCCACACCCACGCGGCCGGAGCTTAACCCGGTTTCTGTAGCATGAAGCAACTAATGAATATTGCTACTTGGGATTTTAAGCCATAACCTACATGGGCTATGACTAATATCAGTCATAGATTCTTCCGAATGAGGCCAGTACTCACCTATAGTCAACCAAATAGCAAACCGTATCCACGTCAAATACGAAAGCTTCAGAATAAGGAAGACATTGACACATATTGACAACAGTGGTATGGCTGGTACAAAAGGCACCATGAATGCCAGGGGGGTCTTGTTCTGGGGCTGACGTACAAGGAATACTATACAGGCGATTAAAAGAACACCCAAAATCAAGGCCAGAGCGATTGCCCATGACTGAGCTTTGATAAGCGCCTCACCGCCAAAGATAATAAAGATACTCAAGAAGAAAAACAACGCCACACAGCAGTAGATTCCGATGGCGGCACGCTGAGCAGTTTGTAGGGTTGGGCCGTTTTTCTCCGCGGCGCCAGCGAGTCGAGTGGTTTCCATGGCTGTTTCTTCTCCTTTTTTTTCGTTGCTTTCGTCGCTGGTTGCGAATATCCCTTCCTCTCCTTTAACAATGCCTATACTACCGGGTTGATACCGAAGCAACAACACGCACAAGCTCACTATTGAATAGGCCAGCAAAGTACCGATGGACAACATTTCCACCAGAGATTGAAGGTCGAGAATCATTGCCAAGAACGCTGTAAGGACCCCAGATAGGACTGTCGCGATAACTGGACTTTCGGTCTTGGGATGCACCTTGGCTAGAAACCTAACAAAGGGGGAATATAAGGGGGTGTTTACATGACACCGGGGCGACTTTCGCGCCGGGGCGAGTTCACTCCGATTCCCTCTTATGGCTCTACATTTTTTTACATGATACCACCAAATTTTGCGGTGGTATCATGTAAACAAATGTAGAGCCATAAGAGGGAACCGCAGTGAACTCGCCCCGGCGCGAAAGTCGCCCCGGTGTCATGTAAACACCCCCTAAGATTAATAATTTTTTTCAGTATTTAATCTCATGCCGTGAAGAGTACAGCCAATCAGAATGGTTGTATTCAACGGTAGCTTCTCGGGGTCGTAAATTGAACGACAGCTAGTATTCTGAACTACATATACACCTTATTCCAAAATGGTGGCCAATTTATTATTTTTTTATATGTATGTTAATTAGCCCTTGTTGCCTCGTCAGCATGTGCAAAATACAACAGAATTTTCACCCGAAAATGAGGCAAAGAGGGCTAATTGAAATGCACACAAAAGAATAATAAATTGCCCGCCATTTTGGAATAAGGTGTATGTAAGTGGGCTAAAATCTAAACATCTTCGTATCTTCTTAGGCAATATTCGGACGACTTCGGTTATCTTCGGTAATTTTAGGAATATTTTGTAAAATGACTGAAAACGTTAAAATGACCCCGGATAAAGTCGATAAACATCGCAAATTTTCGAAACATATTTGGTAAATAGTCAGAAGTCTTCGGTCAACTTCTAAATTGATCACAAATTTTTAAATAGCATTGTAACAATATTTAATAATTTTTTGGAAAACTTTCGGAAAATTTTCGGTAATCTTCGGGATACCTTCAATCGCCGGGTCCAAAGTTATAAAAGCGTGGGATGAAATAGGTAGCAATGCTTTCTCGTGCAATGCCATGAAATATCCCACATAAAAAAATCAAGTCACTCTAAGGATGTTTCACGATATATAACTCGTAACCATTGCATAACTAGTATACAATGTATACCAAATGAATGGATAGCATTGCCCAAAGAGTTACTTTTTTCTGACCAATGGGAAAAATCTCGCCCACGAAATCCAGAACATTGCCTGGAGGTGAATATCAACTACTAGGAAATTTATGCAACCATGACAACAGCACAAAACAATAGTTTTAAGGTCGCGGGAATACCTGTCCATGAATAAATTCGAAAGGACAAATTTTTGTAGGGGGTGGGGTGTCACTTTTAAACGTTTTATGTCTTGGGCCTTTGGAAGCCGATTTTGCTAAAACTTGACAGATATAGTAGATATATTGCGGAATAATAGGAGTTCACCAGTACTTTTTTATTCAATGAATCGTGCTTTACGGTAATGCTGTAATGTACGTAATGTACGTAAGTTAAAATTTGTAAAACGTGATTTTGTGTCCAAGTTTGCTCCGCGAGAAGAACACGTCGAAAGCTCTATCGTGTCATATCTGAAGCCGATTTATTTATTTCAGCTTTTATTAAAAGTTATTAGCTTTTAAAGGAGTAAAATTGTCCATGTTAGAATTTGAAGCCTCGTATCTTCCCTTTGAAAGCCTATTTAAACATTTTACGTCACATATGACAATCTGTGATACACTTAGTTTACCTCACTGCCGTGTCATCTCATGAAATTCTATATCCACGCTGAATTCTTGGACACAAAATTGCTTGTTTTTACGCTTCAGAAGGCTTCTCGAGCAAACACGAATGCAAAAATATATTTATGGTTATATTGCTAATTTTAATCCAAGGGCTATTCACAACATTTCATGCAGAAAAAAAAATGCGTTGCAAAATACTGTATTTTACCAGACAGGGCTTTGCACGTGCAATTATTGATGCAGAAACATTAAGGAGCCTGTTCGTGAATGTTCGCGCATTCTCGGTATCAGCCGTCGCACTTCGTGCATACTCTTTTCATAAATGCATACTGATGAGCGGAACGTGTCCCCGGCGACCTTAATGAACGAAAACAATGCCTTTGCACGCGCCTTTTACGTTTTGGTACATTTCATTGCCGTTCCCTGCAAAACAACGACGTCAAATGATCAACGTGAACAGACGACGGTTAATTTTACTTTCTCTATTTGAACTTAAAAGCCGTCCCTACGAATTCAGCTTCTGGAGACTCTGTGGACAATTCAGTCACATTAGCATGGGGAGGGGAAGAGAAGATTTTGTGCGCGGGCGACTAGTGCGTGGGGAGAGCGTGAAACGCCAAGGAGCCTTCCACACAGGTATCATTTGTTTTTCAAGTTAGCAACTACAAATCCCCACTTTAAGACTTACAATCATTCACGTCTGATGCAAACACTTATGTCATTTTGACTACTTAAAGACACGGGACATGAATTAAACTATATGAAATTCAAATGAAAAATTATGAAAAATCTTGCATTTTCCTTACTTGAAAATGAGGCCGTCGCTTGCCATGGAGTACAGCATTCTGGGTAAAGGGAACAAGGATCCCATTAAAGAGGCACACAATCCAAAAATGGCGCCGACATCTACTACGTATTTGGCCCACGTGGCTCCTCGCATCGCGAATACCTCAGGAAGAGCGCTAGTTTTAGCTAATTTGTAGTAGGGACACATCAGTGTTAATACGGACGAGACTGCAAAATACGCCAGGAAACAAATACCTTCGAAATGACAAAAGTAAAGAAACATGAGCCCAGTATAGCGAAGAGTATTTTGAAATACATTCCCCGAAGGGGGGGGGGGGGGGGGGGGGTGAATAGTGGTGCATATTTGCTGAGCCGCGAATCGTTTTAGTATATATCAAACCAGTGGATAGCCAGCCCAAAATAATTACTTTATTTCTCAAATGAATAATTTACTCAGACAAGTAAAAACAAGCGATATAATATCCCGACGTTTCAGCGAATATTATTATTGTTTCGGAATATTATATCGCTTGTTTTTACTTGTCTATGTATTTCTAAATCATTGTTAATAATAATTTACTCGCGCACGAAATCCAGAAGAATTTCTGGAGGTAAATAGCAAAATACTATCCTGAGTTTGATTGGCCAACCAGAGCGCGTGAGAACACTATCCACTAGCTTGGTACATACTGAAACTGCATATTACTTAGATATATACATGAAAAAATTTCTCGATTCTGATTGGCTAAGAGCAGTGCAGTTCAAGTGTAACACCAGTGCAAAACGTGTAACACCAATGCAAAAAGTGTAACACCAGTGCAAATTACAAATCGAAAAAAAAAAAAATTTTTTTTCTTTTTTTTTTTGCCAAAAAAAAGAAAAAAAAATTCAAAAAAATTTTTTTGCAAAAAAAAAATTCCAAACAAAAATGGATGCAAATTTTTTCATGTATAATTATTAATAAGTAATCACACGGTATGATTACCTATACTAAACGTTTTGTAGAAGTTTTTCAAGTTCTTTTTACAAAACATCAAAACATCTTTGTTACAGCATCCCGAAGGTCAACTTGAGTTTGGTGGACGTCAATTAAAGAAAAGCCGTTAACATTGTTTTTTAAATTCCGACTGGATTCCGAACAATTTTACCAAGAAAAAGTAAACATTTTAAAACAACAAATTTAAAAGTCAATTATAGTTTTAAAGAGAAGATTTCATTCAACGTTATATGAAAACTGGCGCTTCGTGCATCCGCGGCTTCATGAGTTGTGATCCACCTACAATTCATAATACATCACTGAGTTGTAAATTATCACGTGTAGTGAAATTTAAAAGTTTTATTCTATAAATACGATTTCTACAGACAGCAGCTTTTCTTTTTGTTTAAACTGGCTTGGAAATCGAGTTTGATTAAGTTTTACCTTCTCTCAGCGGGTATAAAATTGTCGATTTTAACGGCTTTTCTTTGATTGACGTCCACTAAAACTAAACTTTATCGGACCGTTTTGAAGGCGGTGGGTCGCGTGTTAATGGTAACCGCTGTAAGAGATTGCTAGAATGCATAATCCAAGATATGAGAAAAGAGGGAATGGAAACTGATAGTTCCTTTGTATTTAATATCTGCACGGTCGAGCAACAAGTGATTCGTGTACCGGTCTGGTACATGAGTTGAGTTGTTTGTTTTCAGATCCATAACAATGCTCTTATTACTATTTCAATTTAAGCTTGGACGCTTTTAGGCTCGATTTGCACAAAACGACTGAAAATCAAGCCTACAATAGGACGCTTTTGGCAGTTTGAATATTGTTATTGCTAAGAAACGCGTAATACTAAAAAACACCACCAGGATGACTGATTCTAATAGAAATATCTATGAAAGCATAATTTAAACACAAAGAGGTACTTTTGACTGTGATAGGTCTCAATGATAAATTTCAAAAAACAAAATTAATCTTTGGATTCTCGTCACAGATGTGTGCGTGAACTGTTACAGTTACGATTGAATCATTACATTTGTAAAACAAACCTGAGTGGGAGTTAAATTTACGTTGATTTTTCTTACCTAAGGCCAAAACTATAGAGATCGGGATCGCTCTGCTAGGATTCCTCGCTTCTTCACCGGTCGTCGCGATCACATCGAAACCAACGAAAGCGTAAAAACAAGTTGCCGCGCCAGAGAATATGCCAGATATCCCAAACGGTGCAAAATCTCGCGTCCAATTCTCGCCCTTCGCGTAGTATATCCCAACCACTGTTATAAATAGAATCACAAATACGGTTATGCCGGTAAGTATATTGTTGACTCGAGTAGAACTTCTGACTCCAAACGCAAGAATCGGAGTTACTAAAAGTACCAGAAGAAACGCAAAGAAATTTGGATACGTTGATAGTCCAGTGGCATGAACTTCACCGATATAAGTCAAAGTGAGATTGCGAATTTCACCGTCGAGAATGGAGTCAAAATAATTGCTCCATGCTCGGGCGGTTGACGCCCCACCGATCACATATTCTAGAAACAAGTTCCAACCGATTACAAAAGCGCATAGCTCTCCTATTGTAACGTAACTGTAGACATAAGCCGAGCCAGCTCTAGGTACACGAGCGCCAAACTCGGCGTAACAGAGTCCCGAGAGAATCGAGGCGACAGCGGCGATGAAAAATGAAACCACGATGCTGGGCCCGGCGACATTTCGAGCGACTATTCCGGCTAAAACGTAAATTCCAACACCGAGAGTATTGCCAACTCCCAGTGATGTTAAGTCGTATATCGACAAACAGCGAGACAGTTCAGATTTCGATAGAGTTTCAAGATCAACGTGTTTCTTGCGGGTAAATTGTTTTACCAAAAAGACCATCTTCGGATGTGATATTCCTAAACCATCGAGTTGGCTTCAGAGCGCTGACAAGAATGGGCTGTGAAACACGCCCTCGGCTCTTAAGTACAGAGCGGAAAAACGCCACTCTTGTTAGCGCTTGTGAATGAAACCTTTGAATTCGAAAATGCTGCCATCGATCGAGTGTTCTTCTCTTGCGAAGTGCGTTGAATATGTTTTTCCCGTAAAAATTCACCAACACTTGGGATTTTTGAAAGTAGACGAAATATGCAGTGGAATAAAAGGTCTTGAAATTCCTCCAAAAAGCCGCGTAAGCATTAATTTGATTTGTTACCTAGCTAATACAAGTTTGTGACTGGCTGAAATATTTTTCCATCACGGTCAAATTTGCATACACACCGATTAACGTGTTTTTTACTTTTGTAATATAATGGCCAGAGCTCCTAAGCCTTACGCATTGAGCGTGAGGCTTACGCAATCGGACACAAGATGTCGGATTCGTCGGAGTGAGACCCTGCAGATCTCCATCAGCAGTGAAAGGGGGAAAATATACTGGCGCAGCAAAGTAGTAAAGCAAATTGTAGGAAGAATGGATGATCAAGTTTCCGTTTTAATTAATTATTAAGGAAAAGGGGAAAATCGGCGTTTTTAGCTGTTTATTTTTGTGCCGTCAATGGCACATGCGTGCTTTCTGGTAATAGGCTGATAGGCCAAGACCGATTTGGATGAAAAATGACAAAAATGTTTTCAGTTAACTCATTTTCCCAAAGGAATGGACTTTTTTCTTTTTCTTTTATTTGCTTTCCTTTACATTTCCCTTAGACGGACACCTCTCTTGGATGGACCCCTCTCTAAGTAGAAACCTTCTAAGATGGACACCTCTCTAAGTAGACACATCTCTAAGATGGACACCTCTCTAAGCAGAAATTATCTAAGATGGACACCTCTCTAAGATGGACATCTCTCTTAGATGGACATCTCTCTAAGATGGACATCTCTCTTAGATGGACACCTCTCTAAGCAGAAATTATCTAAGATGTACACCTCTCTAAGATGGACATCTCTCTTAGATGGACACCTCTCTAAGATGGACATCTCTCTTAGATGGACACCTCTCTAAGATGGACATCTCTCTTAGATGGACACCACTCTAAGATGGACACCTCTCTAAGATGGACACCTCTCTAAGTAGAAACCTTCTAAGATGGACATTTCTCTAAGATGGACACCTGTCTAAGATGGACACCTCTCTAAGATGGACATCTCTCTTAGATTGATACCTCTCTAAGATGGATATCTCTTCAGGATGAACACCTCTCTAAGATGGACACCTCTCTAAGATGGACACCTCTCTAAGATGGACATCTCTCTAAGATGGACATCTCTCTAAGATGGACACCTCTCTAAGATGGATAACTCTTTAGGATGGACACCTCTCTAAGATGGACACCTCTCTAAGATGGACACCTCTCTAAGATGGACACCTCTCTAAGATGGACACCTCTCTTAGTTGTACACCTCTCTAAGATGAATATCTCTTTAGGATGGACACCTCTCTTAGTTGTACACCACTCTAAGATGGACACCTCTTTAAGATGGACACCTCTCTTAGTTGTACACCTCTCTAAGATGGACACCTCTCTAAGATGGACACCTCTCTAAGATGGACACCTCTCTAAGATGGACACCTCTCTAAGATGGACACCTCTTTAAGATGGACACCTCTCTAAGATGGACACCTCTCTAAGATGGACACCTCTCTTAGTTGTACACCTCCCTAAGATGGACACCTCTCTAAGATGGACACCTCTCTAAGATGGACACCTCTCTAAGATGGACACCTCTCTAAGATGGACACCTCTCTTAGTTGTACACCTCTCTAAGATGAATATCTCTTTAGGATGGACACCTCTCTTAGTTGTACACCACTCTAAGATGGACACCTCTTTAAGATGGACACCTCTCTAAGATGGACACCTCTCTAAGATGGACACCTCTCTTAGTTGTACACCTCTCTAAGATGGACACCTCTCTAAGTAGAAACCTTCTAAGATGGACACCTCTCTAAGTAGAAATCTTCTAAGATGTACACCTCTATAAGTAGAAATCTTCTAAGATGGACACCTCTCTAAGATGGACACCTCTCTAAGATGTACACCTCTCTAAGATGGATATCTCTTTAAAATGGACAGCTCTCTTAGTTGTACACCTCTCTAAGATGGACACCTCTCTAAGTAGAAACCTTCTAAGTAGAAACCTTCTAAGATGGACACCTCTCTTAGTGCAACAACAACAAGTAGCTTTATTTGCATGACTATAAATCCTTAGAGTATTACAAAGCATTGCAATAGTATAATACAATTACAATAGTATAATAAAGAAAGGGAAAGGGAAAGTATGGATTAATAATTTGATTATTGCGGAAATCTAAGCATGAAAGAATGAATTTCAATAATTGAATATTTACAAAATAATTACGAGAGTTCATTAATTCATTGGTAACTTCTGAAGGAGATAACTGTTTTATATTTGGTAGGTGATACCCTATTTTCCTATAAAATCCGTCCCTAAGAATTGAGTATTTAGGACGGTGAAAAAGAAAGTGAATTTCATCTTCAATTTCATTTCCACCACAAGTAGGGCACAATCTATCATCTCTCGTGATTTGTTCATATCTACCAATTTCAATCATTAGATTATGATTACTTATACGAAATTTTACTAATTGTTTTCTGTCATTTGATTTCCTTGTAAGGTCTAAGTAATGAGAAGGCGTATATTCGTTCTTAAAGATATTATAGAATTCGAGTTTCTTAGAGTGTTGAATGGTGTGTCGCCAATATAGGATATATTTTTGTTGCATTAGTAGAAACCTTCTAAGATGGACACCTCTCTAAGATGGATATCTCTCTTGGATGGACAACTCTCTAAGTAGAAATCTTCTAAGATGGACAACTCTCTAAGTAGAAACCTTCTAAGATGACCTCTCTAAGATTAACACCTTTCTAAGATGGACTGTTCTCTAAATAATTAGATGTGTTTATTAATTCATTGATCAATTCGTTGAAAGGTAAAATCTTAATACTGGGCAACTTAAACTGTACATTTTTGTAAAACTCATTTTTTATTGATGAATACTTGGAGCAGTAAAAAACAAAGTGAGTTTCGTCTTCGATTTGATTGGACCAACATAAAGGGCAGGTTCTTTTGTCTTTAGAAATCTGGTTATATCTTCCAAGTTCGATCATAAGTTTATGATTTCTTATGCGTAGTTTAATTAAAGCCCTTCTCTCAGATGTATTCCTAGTTAAGTCGAGACAGCTGGAAGGTGTATAATTTGTTTTAAAGATCCTATGTATAAAATTCTAGTTTTTGGGAATGCCGAAGGGTGTGTTGCCAATATGAAGCCGATATTCCTGTTTCGTTAAACTTATAATATGTTTAACTTTGGCGGTATCTAATAAATCAAGATTAAAGTTAGTTAAATTAAAATATTCAGACATTTTCAGAAGATTAGAGTGAAAGCTATTTTTACCAGTGGAATGTAGATCGGATGACATTAGAAAGGACTGTTAAACATACGAGTCTCGGTTTTTACTTTGAATATATAAAATGTAGTTGAGGATTTTTTGGTTAATAACAATATTTAAAGGAAACCGGCCAAGTTTAACTCTATATACAATATTGGAAGCTTTATTGCTTACCTCTAAGTAACGTTTGCAAAATTGTAAGTAAGTTTTTTCAATCTGTGAGCTATCCCAAGTCTTAAAATCAGGTTTGATATAAACGCTCCAAATCTCGCTATGATATGTCAAAATTGGGGAGATCATCGTATCGAAAATTTTGCAGGCAAGTCAAGAGATGATTTCAATTTGCTAAAATCTGTGTGACGTCTTAGACTGAAAAGAGCATGAAGGGCTTTCTCTTTTAGTTGGCCAAGTGATACTGTTAAGTTTCCTGAAGAAGAAGTAGGTGTAATCTTGAACGACATCAATAATTTGATTATTTATGTGAAAGCTATATTTATCACATTTCCTCGCATGTTTCTGAAAGATCATGATTTTGGTTTTTTAGGATTTATATTTAACATCCAGATGGACATCTCTCTATGGTGAACACCTTTCTAAGATGGACATCTCTCTCAGATGGACACCTTGCTAACATGGACAGCTCTCTAAGATGGACACCTGTTAAAGACAGACACATCTCTAAGATGGACAGTTCTCTAGATGGACACCTGTCAAAGACACACACTTCTCTAAGACGGAAAGCTCTTTAAGATGGACACCTTTCCAAAAGCGACATCTTTCTTAGATGGGCACCATTTTTAAGATGGAAGATGGGCACCTCTCTAAGATGGACATCCCTTTTAGATGGACACCTTTTTAAGAAAGACACGTCTCTAACATGGAAACCTCTCTAAGTTGGACATCGTTCTTAGATTAACACCTCTCTAAGATGATATCTCTCTAAGATGAACATTTCTCCAAGATGGTCACCTCTCTGAAGACACCTTTCTATGACAGGCACATCTCTTAGATGGACATCTTTCTTTGGTGGGCACCCTTTTTTAAGATGGACATCTTTCTTAGACGGACACCACTCTAATATGGACACCTTTTTAAGATGGGCACCTCTCTAAGATGGGTACCTCTCTCAGATCGACACCTTTATAAGATTGACGTCTCTTTTAAATGGACATGCCCTCTTAGATAGATATCTCCTTGACATTGTTCCTAAAAGAGGACCTCTCTTACAAGGACATATCTCAAAGATGGATATTTTTATAAGATGGATCTCTCTGTAAGACTGACACCTTTCTAAGACGAACACCCTTATAAGATGGACATTTTTCTAAGATGGACACCTCTCTAAGAAAGACACCTCTCTGAGATGGACACACCTTTCCAAGATGGATATCTCTGTAAGATCGACGTCTCGTTAAGACGGACAGTTGGAAGTTGGCAAGGCGTGCCTTCTAAGCGGAAGTTGACTCATTTTAGTGTCGTAAAACCAAAACTAAAGTTATTACTCTGACCAATTAAACAGACACAGACAATTCAATGAACCAATCAGAGCTCGAAGCAAATACACGTAGCCGGCGCCAAGCGCGGGAAAACTCGTATGAGCAACTCATAATTGGTTTTGGTTTTAATTCTGATTTGTTGAGAAAGTGGCGCGAGATTTTTTTAGCCAATCACAAATCGGAGCAATACAAAACCAAAGCAACTGCAAGATTACTTTCGACACTCAGTGGGTCTTTTACATGCCGCGCGTGGCGGTATACGTCCGCCATTTTTAGAAAACGCACATGACGCACTTTTAACGTTTGCTTGTGCCTTTGGTATCAATAACTCACAAAAGAAAATGCGCAGAGGAATTTATCGAGGAAAAGAAAACACTGGGTATACGAGCTCAAGCGTTCATCGTGGAAGATTACGTTCACGATCTCCGTGATCGATAGTATTTTCCTTTCAAAACACAACACAACATTCAGCATCGTGAAATCGAGCGCCTGCTGAGAGGAGGGTTTCAACTTCTCATTGCTGCTCACTGCATCATACGGAATTAATACGAAAAGCAGACACATTAAGTGTAAAATAACACATATTCAGTTTATTTATATCTACAGCTGATTTCACTGTGAAATAATCTCTTATACTAAAGTTAACTTAAAGTGCCACTATGATCAAAAATATACATTTTCTGTTCTCTTGATATTTTCGAAATATAAGTACTCGTTACTAACCTTGCGAAGTTCCAACTCAAAATTCGTACGAGAAGTGCCATTAATTCAAAAATGACCGGGACCGGGACCCTGAGAGTTGGATCGAGTTGCCCTAAAGATTTTGTGACGTCAATGACTCAACACGTGCCTTTTGGCTTTGTTGTCTGTGACCCGGAAGGAACCGCGTTGAGTCATTAACGTCACAAATCAAGTCACGTGTACCAGATCGCAAACCAGTAGAACGTGGGCTCGGATTTATGAACGGAGTAATGGCGGACGGATTCTTCGTGATTTTCGTGGGTTTTCGGCCAGCTATTTCTGGGCTGTGTAAGAATATATCAATCTAATTTATAGCAATTCGCATTTATTTAAACCTATTAGATACATTTGCGTTAAAAAAAGCGGAAAAGATTAACAAAGGTGGCTGAACACAGTTTGCGCGCGCTCTTCAATTTCAGCTGCTTACGTGAGTCAGCGCGCGCAAAGTTTTGAGAAAAACAAACGTGGCGCCTATTCAGCGATCATTTTATTTTGCTCAGCGTGGATCGCGAAAGTGTTGTTTTTCGTCTTAAAATGAAACAATTTGTTGTTTGTAAAAATGTCTGTTGAATCAATAGATAATGTATAGAACCACTGAAGAAATACACTGCCTTTTTGGTCGTTTTTGTCTTTGGATCGAGAACCCAGTCAAATGCAACGCATGCGCAGTTGACCAAAAAATTGTGACTGGATGTTTTGGCGACTATCCTCGGAAACGTGCTGATTTCTACGAAACCACTCAATAGAATTTCACGAAATTTGGCACAATAATAGTTCCGAATATGGCGAACTCAACTGATACCAAAAATTTGAAATCTAACAGAGGAGATTTTTACAAAACGCAAATATATTAAACAACAAATTACGGAAGATCCCTCTGTCAAAATTACATGAGACTAGTGTTAACATGCGAATATTTTTACGAGTTTACTAGAGACAAATGATGGACAAAATCTAATGACTAGATTTTCTGAAAATAAACGAAACCAAATATTGCAGGCTGATTTCCAATCCACCGTGTTGCCATGGCAACACCCTAAACGCTCAACAAAAATATCAAAATATAAAGCTTGTTGCTTAATCTTATACCTCGCCAGTTTTGGGCGCCCAGTCGTAAGTGGTTTTAAAATGACAATGAATGATGCACAGGTGCAGTAAAACTGTGTTCAGCCACCGTAAAGTGCTACTTTAATATTTCATCAACAGTTAACAGTTAGAACCACATTGAGGCCAAAAACGTAAACAAAGATCCTCCCATAGCTATCTCAGGCTCTACTCACTTGTATTACTCGCCCAGTCTCTCACTCGCTGACTCATTTACTCACTCACTCGCTCACTCTCTCTCTCTCTCTCTTGCATCGGAGCGCTTTAGCGCCTGCTTACTTGTACAATTCAGCGCTCAGCGCCAATTTAGGACATTTAATGTGAGAACAAAAGTTGGTTGCTGTATGGAACCAATTGCATTTGATCTCTTTTTCACGTGATCAAATCGAACCTTCGATTCTTTTTCTAAACTAGTTCAAAGGGGCAGTGTCATGAATGTAAGCTTAAATGTTCTTCGTCCAAAGAATAGGTAAAATAAGACCATTATCATTTAGATTGCTAAGCCAACTTCAACACTGAAATAACGTCCAAATTGAAATAACGATCACTTAAAGCTGAATTACAATCCGTCCTGCGCAATCTCGGGGTTTGTTTTCATTTTTTGTTTTGAATTTGTTGATATGTTACACTTCGGTAATAGCATACATGGAGTAAATGGGAGTAAACCGTCAGTCCGCCATTTTGGCCGTTGTGTTAACGAATGCTCGATGAGCTGAAACGTCGGTTTGGGAAAACTTTGGGGTTCTTTTATTTGTTATTGTTGTTTGGCAAGGACATCTGACGTTAATAATGAAGGAAAAGGTAAGTTTGTCCCATAATTTTCATTTTCGCTAGCAAACGTTCTTTGTTTGTGAGTCTCACAAACATTGCCGAGCTGAGATTGCGCAGTACGGACTGTAATTCATCTTTAAAGCACAGGCAATGGTACAAAATTGCATACTGGGTATTTCATGACAAGTGTCCCTTCATTCAAATTAAAAATATCCCATCTCGCTATTATGAATCTGTTTTCTTGATATATAATTTCTTGTGCTCAAATTATTTTCTTAAGTAATTAAAATATCTTTAATCTTCATCGTCCGGTGGTTTTTCTTGCTCGTTTCTTCCGTCGATTTGCTCTAAGGGTACATAACCTTCTTGTTCTTCTTGTCGCTTGCCTTCGACGCTATGACGGATACCATAAAAAAGATAAATTGACATACCTACAAAAAAGGTAGAAAAAGATAATGTTAGTCACCATCGAGAAAGGCATGTGACAAATCTCGTTATATTAATTATGCTTTACACAAGACCACAAGTGAACAGTGTTCTTGAACAGTTTTGGAGAGAGTTTAAAGAGTTTTTCAGTGTTTTCGTCGATATTTTAACTATAGATAAACTGATACACACATAACTGGCACACACTGAGATTCAAGCTGAAAATGCCGCCTGCGGAGGATGTAGCGCGTGTCTCAAAGTCGGAATAAGAGTGATGCTGCATCTAACTCTTTCATTCCCAGAGTCAATTATGGAGACATGTAGTGTTGTTCTAACTTTTGGGTCTGTTGACGAAATCCTATGGTGTGGCATTCAAATGAACCCTCTTCAGCAGTACTTTTGCATGGTACCATTTGTTCTAACTTTTGAGTCTGTTGAGGAAATCCTATGGTGTGACTATTCAAATGAAACCTCTTCAGCAGTACTTTTGCATGGTACCATTTGTTTTTTAATATTAAATAAAATGAAACTTGGAATTTTTCTTGAATTTTGATTTTTAGAACTCTTAGAGCTTAAACTTCATTTTCTAACCTTTTCGTTGTCTACAAAATGACATTTGGGATTTTTTTCTGAAATTTTGAAATTTGGCACTCTTGGCAGTCAAAGGGTTTCGATCAATGAACATTTTACTGGCCACTCCAGCAACATGATTTACTGTGTGCCTTCGTTGCTCTGTAATCTACATCGGGGAAGAGCGAAGCCCGAGCTTATGGATTTTTGTCAACAAATGCTTGGCATTTTTATCATCTTTTTAACTTTTGTGCCTGTTTCGATTTTCGAACCCCACAACGATTCTTATCATTGCAGTTATTAGCCAGGTCGGATACAAGCCCCTGAATACCCTAAGTTACCAACCCGTGTAATCTCGGGTTTTATAGACTGGTTTACGGTACCAGTGTGCACGCATTACGGGCCTACGAGGTTAGACGAATTTGAGAATCACTGTAGAGAACTCTCACCTATAGCCATCCAAACACCGAATCGCATCCATGTAGCCGAATTAAGCTCCATCATGAGATAAATATTAATAAACATTGAAGCGAGAGGAAGGCAAGGAACGAGCGGAACCTTGAAAGGTAAAGGCGTCAAACTCTTGGGCAGCATGCTCAACACAACAACTGCGGCTATGAAAACTATAATTAGCAATATAGCTATTATAACTGCCCATGCCTGACCTTGGTACATAGGAATGAGCCCGTGGATCAAAAACGCGCTAAGGCAGAAGAAATAGAAGAACAAAAACCAAATCGCACATTTTGCAATATTTCCTGATCGTACGGTTGGCTCGTAAACAGGGCTCGTGGAATCGGATTTCGGTTTCGTATCGTCTTCGGTGATTTTAACGAATCCGATCGTACCAGGTTGATATCGAAGAATTAGAACCGAAGTGGACACGATAGTGTACGCTTGGAGTGTTCCTATAGACATCATCTCTACAAGGGCCTGTAATTCAAAGATCATTGCTAGAAATCCTGCGAGAATCCCTGAGAAAAGTGTCCCGACAAAGGGGACTTCAGTGGTTTTACTGATGCACGCGAAACTCTTGAAAATAAGTCCGTCCGAAGCCATGGCGTATAGCAAGCGCGGTAGTGGAAAAAGCCCGCCATTTATGGCGGCTGTCATTCCACACAGCGCGCCTACCGCGATAATGTATTTAGCAAAGTGCGCACCACGGTGTTCAAAGGCTTTTGGTAAGGCCGCCCCATAATCCAACTTGTTATAAGGCCAGATTAAAGTTACAGCAGCGGAAACGCCAAAATATGCCAAGAAACAAATTGTTAACGCCAGTAAAATGGACAGCGGAATTGTTTTGCTTGGGTTCTTCGCTTCTTCACCCGCCGTTGCAATAACATCGAAGCCAACAAAAGCAAAGAATGCCGTAGCGGAACCCGCTAGGACGCCGGAAGGCCCGTACGGCATAAAATCCGACCAATACTCCGGTCTCGCGAGGATTATTCCCATGACGATGATAAAGGCGATGACAACAATGTTTATACAAGTCACGCCAAAAATGAACACGGTGGATTTTTTAACACCAAACAGCTGGACAATCATTAGGATTAATATAATTCCTACTGACAAGAAATCAGGATAACCGCCCAGTCCTTTGATTCGGATGGGTCCAACATTCTCAAGTATCCAAAGTCGGACTTTATCATGTACCATAGAATCGAAATACGCACTCCACGCTCGGCCAATAGCAGCAGCGCCTATCATGTACTCCATTACAAGGTTCCAACCAATAATAAAGGCGACTAACTCCCCAACAGTCACATAACTGTAAATGTACGCCGACCCAGCTTTGGGTACGCGGGCTCCGAATTCAGCGTAACAGAGTCCGGACAACACTGATGCGATTCCAGCGATCAAAAATGAGATCACCGTGGAAGGGCCGGCCACATCGCGAGCTATTTCACAAGCTATAACGTACACGCCGGCACCTAGGGTACAACCAACTCCGAGAGTAGTTAAATCGAGGAGAGATAAACAACGGGCAAGTTTGGTTTCTGCCAACGACGCAAGATCTATACACTTTCGGCGAGAAAATTTGCGCAAACAGCCCATGTCTTCGTGATTTTAAGAAAGGAGGAAAATGTTTTTTTTGTTTTTGTTCACGTAAATCGAAGAGCCATCGTTACAAAAGGACGGCCTTCTGTAGCGAAAAAAACCAAATCTTTGATAATAAAACACAACGCATATCTCAATGATTACACGTTGCGCCACGTACATTCACCTCGCTGCATATTACACTGATCGTGTAGCAATTCTCCTTACTCGCTTTCTCTCGCAGTTAGATTATTATTAAGGAGAAATTTTATTTTGGTCAAAGCCAGTGTAAAAGACCTGTAGTTTACCATTGGTTTCAATCACCAGACCGGTTTCAGCAGGTGTCGTCACGGATCGGGGGTGCAGAGTCAATCGTGTAAATAGGACCACCTCGTTATAACAGCAACATTTTTGGCCCCAAAAATTGCTTTTATATTTCTTTATCTGAATCACGATAATCCGGCCCTGCCTCCCCCTTCCCCTTCATCTCGTTAATCGAACCAGTCGCCACCTTTGACAATCCTAAACCATTTTTTTGTAATAAATTTGCCACGCTAATACGGCTAGTGGAAATACCTAATGAGTGAGGGAAAACTAAAATCAATGGACAAACAATTCTGATTTCAGATATTTTAAGCGACTGTCATCTTCCTTTCTGATTAGAACGCCATAAGTTTGCAGTGTTTTGTGGCATGTTGATTTAAAAGGTATACAGTAATCATACATCCAATTATTTATGGACCGTCGATGGCCGACTTGACTAGAAAAGAAGAATCCAAGGGAAAAAATGGAATGAAGTAATAAAATTATATTGAACTGTTGCAGTCCTTCGCTTCCCATCGGCTTTTTAATCACTTCACGATGGCAAATTTACCTGATCAACCCAGGTGATAAAACCGCAGCGCCACAGTTTAACCCCTTCTTTCTTTTGTAGTCAAGTCTACGAGAAGAACTGAATGAAATAATGATTTTTTTTTAAATACACTTATCAGGCTATACAAGGGTGTTTTATGTAATAGTATTTCGGGATGACAAATGTGTCATTGATAGAAAAAGGTACCTTGCGACATCGATGACAAATATTTGTAGCTTGGTAAATTGTCGTCAGTGTCAAAATTTGAATCGTTTGACCAGCGAGGAAATTTATTTGTCATCAGGCAATGAAGCGTTAAGCCTAAATTGAGTGAAAAATATACCACCTTATCACAAATAAGAGAAATTATTGCCGTGAATTATTATTAAAATTAAAGCGATTTCTGATGCGATTTTAAGTGCAATTGTATCAATTCACCTGTGTCAATTCCGTTAGGATGTTCACGGCATTTTAATGTTGAAATGTTCCGTGAAACGGCTGGTTAAAATGACATCGCATGCGCTATATATGCTCCTGTGAAAAATTTACGGAAGCGAATAAAATTATCGATTGTGTAAATGGACTTCTGCGCATGCGCAGAGATGAATTCAAAGATTTGACGGAAATAACAAAATATTCAGTAAGCAAAACAAATATTCACACAAAACGAGTAAAGTTTTCAAATAATCTTGCAAATTAAAGAAAATTATTTCCTCTTGACTGACGGAAGAACCACTGCGAAAAATTGTCGTACCACAAGTGAGAGCGAGCCCAAGCCGTTTCATATAAATAAAGCAACAAACACATATAAGAAGATGTGTTGTATGAGCCGAGAGAAGGTTAGCATCTCCCTCGATAAGGACGAGAAAAGTCTCCGGACTTTCAACCTACAACACATGGTTAAGGCTATGCCACTTACTTCGTGGCATCTAACCAATTTTTTTATGACACCAGTGAAATGAAGAGGAAAAAAAGTCCCCAATAACATATTGGTAGTTTCCAGTAATAATAAACTGCAATTGGTTGAATGTTTCTGCGACTGAGCATGAGAATATATGGGTAGATTTGCTTTCTTTCAGGCAGACAGTTAAATTGTGTTATCGACACGAAGCTACCGTTAAATGAAAAAACGTTAAACTTCTTACCACGGATAATTACCATTTTTACCCATTTCGATATCGCAAAACAAACTTGAATTCAGACTTGATATTTCAGTTCGTAATACAACAAACAAAAATAAATACCTCGAACGAGAACATATTCAGTTGAATGCTACATTTGCTTAAACTGAAGTAACAAACGAACAAATGCGTATTTCCCTTTCGGTGTAATAAGACAACCGGAGCTGATAAAAGAGTGAAGGCGTTAAAGCTGCTCTTCGAACAAAAAAAAACACGACTTTCAAAAGCCACAGATTATGGCTGTACACGAGACTACCTCGGATGACTTGAGCGTGCTGACAAATAAACTGATCATTATTTATTCGTTAATAAATCAGTCTCGTACTGAAACGATAGTAAAATGATATTTGCCAAAAGATTATTACGAGATTTTCTCTAGTATTTGCTCTAGTTTGCTCTTCCAAAAACCATTAAAATTATCGAAAGAAAAGTTTCTTTACAACGGTGCTGCATTATGTTGTAGTAAAAACAGACAGTGATCCTTAAAAGCAAGGTTTCGTTTTTCAATATATTTTCTACAAAGGTTCACTTGGGATATTAAGCCATAACCTACATAAGCTGTGACTAATATCAGTTATAGATTCTTCTGAATGAGGCCAGTACTCACCTATAGTCATCCAAACAGCAAACCGTATCCACGTCATATACGAAAGCTTCAGAATAAGAAAGATATTGATAAATATTGACAACAGTGGTATGGCTGGTACGCAAGGCACCTTGAACGGCAGGGGCGTCTTGTTCTGGGGCTGACGCACCAGGAGCACTATACAGGCGATCTGGAGAACACCTAAAACCAAGGCTAGAACGATTGCCCATGACCGAGCCTTGAGAAGGGCCTCGCCGCCCCAGATAATAAAGATACTCAAGAAGAAAAACATTGCTACACTGCAGTAGATTCCGATGGCGGCACGGCGAGCAGTTTGTAGGGTTGGGCCGTTATTTTCCGCCGCGCTAGTGAGTCGAGTGTCTTCCTCTACGGTTTCTTCTTCATTTTCTAGGTTTTCGGCACTGGTTGAGAATATCCCTTCCCCTCCTTTTACAATGCCTATACTACCGGGCTGGTAGCGAAGCAGCAATACGCACAATGCCACTATTGTGTAGGCTAGTAGAGTACCGATGGACATCATTTCAACCAGAGCTTGAAGGTCGAATATTAGTGCCAAGAACGCTGCAAGGGCCCCAGACAGGACTGTAGCAATAACTGGAATTTCGGTCTTGGGATGCACCTTGGCTAGAAACCTAACAGAAGGGGAAAATAAGATTAATAATATTCAACTGGTATGGAGTCTAACTTGTACGTCTATGGCTGGATTTAATCCGTACTGTTTGACCATTCAATTGAAGCCCCGTTATTCTCCATTTCATTGAAAGCTCTACAGTAGCAGTTTCTCATGTGTTTACTTAACTTTTGATTCTGTGGATGAAAGCCTACACCGAGTGTGACCATGCAAATATAACCTCTGCCGGAGTTCTTTCCTAGGTTATCCGCGTTTGCTTTCTAGTTTGGACGCTAATCATATCAGGTCAGTTCAGCTTACCATGATGTGCTGAAGATAACGACCTTACGTGCCTTAAGGAATCTAGTTTTAGTTTTTCCTATGTTTCCGTTTGTTTTCAGCAACGACACACTGCTACTTCGTCTGATGCAAAATCTTGTCACTTTGGGTTACATGACACGAATAAAACTATATGAAATTCAAATGAAAAAACTATGAAAAAATCTTGCTTTTTTCTTACTTGAAAATGAGGCCATCGCTTGCCATGGCGTACAGCATTCTGGGTAAAGGGAACAAAGCTCCGATTAACGAGGCACTTAATCCACAGAGGGCGCCAACAGCTATGATGTATTTGGCCCACGCGGCTCCTCGCATCGCGAACACTTCAGGAAGAGCGCTTCTTACAGCTAATTGGTTGTAGGGCCACATCAGTGTTAATACGGCAGAGACTCCAAAATACGCCACGAAACAGATACCTTCAAAATGTCAAAAATAAATAAACATGCCGATGAGCCAAGTTAAGCCAAAATTATTCACCGAAGTAGTGAATATTTGCCGAGCCGACGTAAATATCTACTACTCTTCACCGACACTGAGGTGAATTATAATTGTTTTAATATATACCAAACCAGTGAATAGCCAGCGCGCAGGCGAAATCCCGAATTAGAGTAGCCAATCAGAGCGCGCGTAAAACATTACCAGCGGTTTTGGTATTTACTAAAACTACATATCATTCGCTTAGACGAAAGTTTCGTAGAAGTTTTTCAAGTTCTTTTTGTAGCCTGAGATCAAAACATCTTCGTTAAGGGATAGACTGCTCGATATCTCTCATTTATTTTCACCAGGATTGTTAGGATCGATAAACCAAAACAGCGAAAACAGGTAAGGATTACAGTCCTTCTGCATCTCTACATTCAAGTAATTTAACATCTGCACGTTCGGGTAACAAGTGACTCGTGTAGCGGTCTGGTGGCGGTTATTTAACACTGCCATGTTGTAGCGAATAGAAAATGAAGAACGAAAGTATGAACTTTGAAAGAAACAAAGTGCTAAAAACATCATATGAAAAAGAACTGACTTGATGCAGGTAATTATAACAGAGAAAATTCGAAGAGGTACTTAATTCCAAAATTGACCGAAAGAAACCGATCTCAATCAATCGTTGTTATCGGCGGAATTAAACCAATATCACTTATTGCGCTTTTCAATAACACGTGGAATCTGAAATTCAAATCACCAGCAACGTTTTACACTGCCGTCAATCATCTTAGCTTAACCTCTCAGGAAACAGATCTTCACTTCAATGAGTTCAAAAGGTCACGTCCGTGCATTATGATTGGTAGATTTCGATCCATTTTGTTTGTTTCTTTTTTACATGGTCCGTTGGCTTTCGTATTAATTATGATTGACGGCAGGGAATAACGCAACCGTTTGTGGAGATTTGAATTTCAAATTCCGCATGTTATTGAAAGGCGCAGTAATGGTTGTTTGTTTTTTGTGTGTCTATAGCAAGACGCAAACCGTCACTGAAGCAATGCGGGTGGATACAGGTGCTACACTGAACTGCTGGTGAAATTAACCCTTTCACTTATGGAGACATGTAGTTCCAACTTTTAAGTCTGTCAACGAAATCCTATGGTGTGACCATTCAAATGAAACCTCTTCAGTAGTACTTTTGCATGGCACCATTTTTTTTTCAATATTTTTCAAAATGAAATTTCGGATTTTTCTTGAATTTTTATTTTAGGCACTGTGTTGAGAGTTGAAGGGTTAACAAACCGATAGTAAATCTTACGTAGTATAATATGTTTCTAAATCGGTTGTATCCTACAGTGTAACATTACAACCCGAATGACTGCTTGGGCGCCATTGCATGTCATTTTATTGAATGTTGTTATTTGCTAAGCAACGCGTAAGTACTGAATGAACACGACCAAGATAACTGAAATAACCATGAAAACAAAAAATGAAAACGCACTTTTGCTTCTATTTACTCATCGTGATACGACTTGATGCTAAATTGCCGAGATAAATACAATGTATTAGTCTTTCGAGTCTCGTTACAGATTGGTGCGTGAACTGCTACCCTTTACCGTTACGCTCGAATCGTTATATTTGCAAAACAAATTTAAGTGGGAGTTGAATTTGCATTGATTTTTCTTACCTAAGGCCAAAACTATAGAGATCGGGATCGCTCTGCTCGGATTCCTCGCTTCTTCACCTGTCGTCGCGATCACATCAAAACCAACGAAAGCGTAAAAACAAGTTGCCGCGCCAGAGAATATGCCAGATACCCCAAACGGTGCAAAATCTCGCGTCCAATTCTCGGCCTTCGCGTAGTATATCCCCACGGATGTTATAAATAGAATTACAACTAAGTTTATGCCGGTAAATATAATGTTGAATCTTGAAGAATTTTTGACCCCGACCCCAAGAATCAGAGTAACTAAAAGAACCAGACTAAACGCAAAGAAATCTGGATACGTTGAGAGTCCATTCGCGTGAATTTCCCCGAAATGTGTCAAGGTGAAATTGCGAATTTTTCCGTCGAGAACAGAGTCAAAATAATCACTCCATGCTCGGGCGACGGATGAACCTCCGATCACATATTCTAGAAACAAGTTCCAACCGATGACAAAAGCGCATAGCTCTCCTATTGTAACGTAACTGTAGATGTAAGCCGAGCCAGCTTTGGGTACCCGAGCGCCAAACTCGGCGTAACAGAGTCCCGAGAGAATCGAGGCGACAGCGGCGATGAAGAAGGAAATCACAATACTGGGACCGGCGATTGTTCGAGCGACCTCTCCGGCTAAAACGTAAATTCCAGCGCCAAGAGTACTGCCAATCCCTAGCGATGTTAAGTCGAATATCGATAAACAGCGAGACAGTTCAGATTGTGATAGAGTTCTGGGATCGATGTGTTTCTTCTGAGTAAATCGTTTCACCACAAAGGCCATCTTGGGATGAGATATTCCTTGAACCATGGAGTTGGCTTACATCAAATGGTTGAAAGCATTCGACGGCTCACGAACGGTCGCCTCCACGGATTAAAAAAACAAAATTGAACCAGAAGATGAACGTGTTGTTCAGTTGTCAGTCTGGCTTGAGGCTGCGCGCGCTTGAGGTTTGTTTGTCTCGGTTGTTTGTTTGCGTCAAAAGACCATCTTGAATACATGTTCCATTCTCTTCCGTGACATGTTATGTTATGGGTATGTTCCACTAAGAGCGTGCAGGGACTTGTGGGAAATCAAACGAATAGCCTGTGAAACGGGCTAATGGGTTGAAAAAAAATATGAGCGAGCGTAGCAAACTGAACCTGTTCACAGGCGAAGACGAAAAGAGAGACGCATTCATAAGTAGTTTTAATATTAGCCTTGGTATTTGGTTAATTAAAACAAAAGAAGTCTTTCAAGTGGACAAATGTTTGTGTTTGCCTGTGATCAAATTAAACAAAAAACCGACAGAAAAGATAACTGAACTGAATTAACCGCGTGAACAGCTGACCTTTTGAATTGGGAAGTTTCATTTTACGCGCTTCAAAGAAAAACCGAAAATGACAATTCACTAAGCCACGAATCATGATTTTCTCAGAAACAAAAATGATGTACTGTGCCGTACTGTGTGGCACTTTTGTGTTGTACTGTGATGTACTCTTTTTTTTTAACTTTCCCAGTACTTCTGATAATCGCGTGGAGGCGCAAGGTAGCCGGCGTTTTTTAGACAATTTTCATGCTTTTATAATACATTAGTCCTAACTATATGCAAAACTGCGACACATCAGGTGGCGAATTTTAATTGGAGACTTTGCGGGGCTGTGAAACTAGCATTTATCTATGCGAGCCCGAGATTTTTTGACTTACGAGATCAAGCCCGCGATTCCTAGGCCAGTAACGGTCGGAAAAAATCAAAACTTTGAGGCCCGTGGAATTCGACGGAAATTTGCGAGACCACATTTTTCTGAAAGACAATTTAACGTACGTAAATTATCGGAAGGATAACAGTCTGTGCAACCGGTTCATTTTTAATTAGCCTCAATCAATGTAAAACTTATTCATGTCCTGCATATTAGTTCTTAGCTAGGGCATCGACTGTCAGACCAATTGCTGTCGATAACTATGCAGCTATTTAGTTGTCGATCATAAAAAGTTATCGAATAATAAAATCTCAATATGTGAAGTAACTTTTAAATAAGAAAATTTTAAAAAATTATCCTATTCAAGCATTTTACAAAAGAAAATACAAACCGACCCTCGACTCCCGAGAAGAATGCAGCGAATTCGCGAACCTTTTGTTCTAGTGACTATTTGACCATATCTGGAGAGACTCTTCGTTCAATGACACTCGCTCATTAGACCATTTTATTCGTTTCTTATTCATATCTGTACCTTATTATTTATACCTTGTTTTTCTTATGTATTTCACATACTTGCCACATTCTTACGCTTTTCACACATTTTACTTTACATTTGTATATAGACCGACGCGGAATATTTTTCTTTTTATCTCTAATGATGCCGTTGATCGACGAAAGCTTGGATTTTAACGTTTAATCACAGTAGTTTTAGGCCTCATTCGAAATTTTTTTATATTTAAAAAATTACTTATCGACAACCAAACAGATTTTCTTTTGAAAAGGAAACTATTTTATTCTAATTAGGCGGGTGGTTTTGGGTCAACCTTTAATATCTTTAATGATAAAAATGAGCGAAATGAGACGACGTTTCGATGCTATCCTGTTTTTCAAGTACAAGAACATAAAATATACAGTTAATATATCCAGAAAAAGTGTCAAACAGTTGCATACAAATACATACAAGCAACCCGGGTGACTTATTTATTTAAGGTACATTCGAGGGGTGACTTATTAGAGAGGGGGATGTACTTAATAGAAAGGGGGGCTTATTGATTTAGCAAAATGCAGTACGACGTACACTATCAGGATACACTATTATATGAACTTTATTCAAGCATCGTTATCTCAGGATAAAACTTTAATGTTACGTTTGCATTAGTTTTCCTTACATAATGGAGTATATATACCTGGTTTATAATAATAACAAAAGCCACTTTATCACGGTTCAAGAGTATTCAAGTAAGTAAGGAGGAGGGGTGGGGTGGCTTAAAGTAGAAGGGGGAGGGGGCTTAATAAATTTCTTCTTCTAAAAAGGGGTGGATTAATAGAGATTTTACGGTAATTAAACAAAGACGCAAATAGAGTTGTCAATAACAAATATGGGAATTTTTGGTCGACAGTTTTTATGCATGAGACAGTAGTTGAAAAGTAGTCATTTTACCAAACAGTTTAGTAGATGTATAGCCGTGCGGCTAGCACTGGAAACGAAGTTGACTCGTTAATTACATAGCTCTGCATAAAAATATAATTATAGAAAATTTTGGCCCATAGCGTGTGGAAAAGCTGTATCGAATACTAACAGTGGTCGACTCATTTCAGTTGTTAAAATCGACAACTATCTATATCTCTCTAGTCTGTCGAGGCCCTTAGCGCTTGGAATCCCTAAATAAACTCAGGTTAAAATCCGTTTTGTAAAACTGATTGATTGCAAAACTAATTTACTCATTCAGGGTATACAAAATGCAATATTACATTTGTATAACTGCAATTGCTGTTTTTGATATTAAAACTGCGTTTTAAACAATATTTTTAGGATTTAATTTCCTCTCCCCCCCCCCCCCCCCCCCCCCCCCACACACCTCCCAGTTTTTTAGCCTTGCTACGGGCCTGGGACCCGTTTCTCGAAGTCCCGATAACTTTATGGGCGCAGAGCTAAATTTTAAAATTAGAATCTATAGGGTGTATTAACCCCCAAACTAACCGAAATTGTTTCGTCACCTTAGAATTTTATTGCTTAAGTTTTTAAAACCAACAAATATACATCTTTAATGTGAACATTGCAGACAGAAAATAGCTTTCCGGGCCCGAAAAGTTACGAGAAACGAGCCCCATGCTGCACTGTTAGGGTACTTTCCTGTGGTACTGTTCATTATGCTGTACAAAGCTAAGTGGTTCCACAGACTCAAAAGGTGAAACCACTTCCAGTTGTACAGCATAATGAACAGTACCACTGGAAAGTACTGCTCAGTAGCTTTTGTTTGAATGGTCACACTTTAGGAATTCATCCACAGACTCAAAAGTTAGAACCACCTTGTACAGCATAATAAACAGTATCACAGGAAAGTACTGCTCAGTAGCTTTTGTTTGAATGGTCACACTGTACGATTTCATCCACAGACTCAAAAGTTAGAACCACCCTGTACAACATCAGAAACAGTACCAATGGAAAGAACTGCTCAGTAGCTTTCATTTGAGCTTAGAACTTAGAATCAATTACACCCAAATAGATTTCTCTAATACTGGGCGGGTCGGTTTGCGGTTAGAGCCAACGTAAGTGCCTTGGCAATTTTAGAAATCTTATAGCTGGCATGGCTGAGTTATTAGCTGGTTAGCTCAGTCGATAGAGCGCCAGTCTGCAGAGCGGGAGGCCCGGCCGGACCGACACTCGGGGTCTTAAAATAACTGAGGACGAAGGTGCTGCCTTTGCTATGACATCTGCAAATGGTTAGACCTTCACGTGGCTCGGATGACCACGTAGAAATGGCGGTCCCGTCTCTGTTGGGGACATAAAAGAACCAGTGAGGATGTAACAAAACCCTGGCTGTGACCACCCTCAGTGCCATACATTGTTCATGGTGGGGTGGGGGAAATGAGGTCAACAATGGACCGATAGCGCCTGCCTGAGGCGCCTTCATAAGCTGACGTCCGATCTCATTCTCATAAGTGTTTGTAAAGCGCCACGAGACATGTGATATGTGCGCTATATAAGTCTCTATTTATTATTATTTATTATTTAAAGCTATTTAAAGATAAAGATGTTATTCAGTTTTTCTGAAGGAAGTAAATTCCAGACTCTGATTGTTCTTAGGAAGAAGGAATAGCTGTGAGCTAATACAGTTGACTGCTGCTGTTGATACGCTAAGCGATGTCTCCTAGTAAATGAGGTAGTAGAGCATGTAACCTGATAAGGAAATTTTCAATTAACAAAACCATTGAATGGTCACACTTTAGGATTTCATCCACAAACTCAAAAGTTGGAACAACCTTGCACAGCATAAAGACAGATTACGCCATCAAAAATATCTTATATACAGTCGAACCAGCACAAAGAGGTGTAGAGTGTGGATTTTCTTCAGCTTAAAAGATTTGTTTGTCTCTTTTTAAACTGCCACACTAAACCAAAAAAATGTAAACAAATTGAGCAACGGGCATGACGAGATAAATCATGTAAGTGAACTGCAGTTAAGATGTAAATCAGACATTCCAAATTCCCCCGTACGGCAGCCATATTGCCATAGCCCAGAAACGACTCTTGATTTGGGAACTTTTCAGTAGTAACCCTGTGAACCTCAATTTTCAAGAATTTGGGAGGTTTTTTTATTATTATTTCTTATTATCGGAGGGCTTATCAAAGTGTTTTGAATATAAAGAGCATTCATTTCCCTTGTGTTTACTATTCTTCGAGGAATTGCACAACAAATATAAAAACAAACAAACTCACGCTAATATATGCTTACCGATCGTTAGAACTGTTGCTATTGGAACATCCTTGGAAGGGTTATTCGATTCCTCGACGCTTGTGGCTATTATATCAAAACCAACGAACGCATAAAACGCGGAGGCGGACGCCGCTAATACGCCTGAAAACCCAAACGGGAGAAAGTCGTTTGTCCAGTTCTTGCTCTCGGCAAAAGTGGCTCCAACGATAATAATGAATAGTATAACAAGCAAGTTTATTACAGTTATAACATTGTTTGTTAAAGATGTAAGCTTCACACCGAAGCATAATGTTCCCGCGATAACAAGCGTTAGTAGAAACGCAAGAAAGTCCGGGTAGTGTGCAATTACCCCAGCCGCGCCGAGCTTCCCGATTCCAGACATTGTTAAATTTCTAATGGCGTCGTTGAGCAGCGCAGAGTCCAAATATGAGCTCCATGCTCGAGCGACCGACGAAGCTCCGATGATATATTCAAGAATCAAGTTCCAGCCGATAATAAAAGCGCATAATTCACCGATAGTGACATAACTGAAAGTATACGCGGATCCTACACGGGGAACGCGCGCTCCAAATTCAGCATAACACAGTCCGGCTAGTAAAGATGCTACAGCAGCGATCAAGAAAGAAAGAACTAGTGCTGGACCAACCACATTTCGGGCTAATGTTCCAGTGAGAATGTAAACTCCTGCCCCTAGCGTTGAAGCGACGCCAAGAGATGTCAAATCTATCTTGGTCAAACAACGCGAGAATTCTGTTTTATGAATGGTGGTTGGGTCGACAACCTTCTTTCTGCAAAGTTTCTTCGTGAGCCAGTCCATGGTGGATTAAAATCGGTTCCTTTATAATTTCTTCGTTGTTTAATCTCTTGCCGTTGGCTTTTTTTTAGGTGCAGTTCACTTCACGCTTCACTGAAAGATGCTTCAATGTCAATCTCGTTGAAAATACATTAGTAATTTCGCTTCACTTAGCAAGCAGCTGTTTTTTCAATGTATAAAGCATTAAAGCCTCCACGAAAATCACAATACAAAGAAAGAAATGTTTTGCTTATAAAGGTTACTGCCACTTTTACCTGGTGTTAATTTCTTTTCATGGTTTTATCTGTAATTTATGCTCTCAATTCAAAATGCAAAATGCAAATCTCAATCCCTTTTTTATTAATGCATATTTTGCGCCGGAATTTCCCGCCAAGAGAAGTAAAATCAATTAGCAAAATACTGACAAGATATTTTCTTTAAAACAAAGAGAACTTCTTTTTTTTTTCTACTGGATATTCTTTATATTTATCCGAATTTGATAGTCATTTAATTGCGAGAATATGTCACTTCTGAAACATTTCTAACGATCTTTTAATCATCTTTGATTAATTTTTAATGAAAAACGTGGTTAGTGAGGGAGTTTTTTTATTCTCCAAAAAATTATAAAAAATGCAGAAAGAATTGGGATGTCACCGTCAGAAAAATCGACGCTCGAAACTCAACATGCCATCCGTTAAATGTTATATGAGTGGTTTTATTGAGTAAATAATTTCAACTAGTGTCATTCTTTCAAGTAAACTTTACCGAACGGTGACGAAAAATAACACTTGCGCGATCCACGTTGATGATCGCTTCATAGCCCATGTTTGTTTTTCTCAAAGCTTTGCGCGCACTGACTCGCGTTAGCAGAATAGAAATCGTAGAGCGCGCGTACAGCTGCAATTTGAGCGGAATTCGTAAGCGCGTGGGTAGAAAACAGAAAAAAACCGACTTCTTTTACCATTTTTAAAAAATGTAAAACATCGGTAATGAAACCGATCTACCAAGCATAAAATACACCGACCATTCAAGCAAGTTATATCTAAGCAAAGCCTGAATACGGCGGTTACCAGACCTTTATGTATTTAGACTCCGATCATAAAAGACACAAAAACAACATGGCCTTGCGATATGAATTGCGTTTTAAGCCACCGACACACTGGGCGATTTAAGAGAATTTTGTCGCTGCCTGCTGCGGACACACTTATCGATTTTTCTGGCGACTCCCGCTCCAAATTCGTTTCCAGGACTTTCTCTGCATTCAAAATGGGAGCATTCGTCCTTACGAAGGTATAGCACCTGGGTCTGGTTGTTCGAAATGTAATGTGTGTACGCAAGAGAACCCGTTATGTTCTCTTGGTGTACGATAAGTAGTTAAAGCTGTACAGCTTGTGGAGTCGTGTGTAACTAAAAGCCGATTAACGCTAATCCTGGATTAAAAGTTAGCGAGGATTCCATTTCTCTGTTTAAAAGTGTTTTCAAAAGGTCATTTGTAGCTAGTAGTGAAGACAAGTTAAAGTCGAAACTGAAGGGCAGAAACCTTTGGAAAATTTTCAATTGTTGAGTGATCTAACTGGATTCAAAATAGACGTTAATCCTGGGCTAGCTTAATCGTACTTTAAACAACCCGACCCAGGCTTTTGAAATCGCGCAATCTTATTAGTTGAATTGTTTGTCGATTCGCTGCGACGAACGCATAAAATCGCTATAACGGGCACACTTTAGGCGAATGACGTCGAATTTTATCGCCCATATTTGATGGCTGATTTGCCAAATATCAGCGATTTTATGCGCCGATCGATCGCCATCGCAGTATCGGGCACACGATTTACGCCAATCGCCAGGGGTTGTTCAAAGCGCGATTAGGCTAACCCAGGATTAGCGTCAATTTTGAATCCAACTCAGTAATTGAAAATTTTCCAAAAAGTTCTGCCCTTCAGTTTCGACTTTAACTTGTCTTCACCACTAGCTACAAATGACCTTTTGAAAACATTTTTAAACAGAGAAATGAAATCCTCGGCAAGGTAGTGTGGGTAGTTGTAAGTGCGGGCGCGACGGAAATATGGGCGACAGTGCTATAGACGTTCCCCTCCATGTTCTAAAGGAGGGAAACAAAAACAGACACGAATTTTATCGCCTTCGAAGCGTTCCTTTATTTGACAGTGTGGAGAAATTAAAGCCCCTTTCCCACATACACGAATTTTCGTACGGTCGATCACGATTTTTGAATTTTTAAAAATCGCGGTCTACCGTGGCAATTTGCGCGCGAATCACCAAGATGCTGTTGCGGTTGACCACGGCAACGCTACGGTGGCACTACGAAGCTACTACGAAGGTGTTACGTTTGTCTAAAAATTTGTTTGTGCTACGATGTCACGGTCCATTAAGGCGCACCACGAATTGCTACGGTCGACCACGAATTTCGTCCCGACGCCACTGCGATTTTTAAAAATTTAAAGCATTATGGAGCTTAAAAGCAGCCACGACGGCGACGGCAGCAAGAACGGCACAAAACAATAGGTTTAATGAGAGAAAACAATGCCTTTGCACGTGCGTTTTACATTTTGGTACATTTGTTTGTCGTTCACTGCAAAACGACAACGTCAAATGATTAAATTATAGGTTTTGTGAAGAACTTAAAGGCCGTCCCTACAAATTAAGCTCCTGGACAAACTATTCACGGTAGACAAACTAAACAAATTGGAACAACCACAAAGTAGTTTAAAATAAAATAACATGAATCCTTTTTTCAAGTAACGTTTTCCTTGATGTTGCCGTCGTTGTTGCTCAAGCTCCCTACTGTTGATTTTGGGGAATTTAGGCATAAAAAGCCCACTCTACCTTGCGGTCTTGGCCTTAAGCTTTCATCATACTTGGCTCCGAGGCTGGGGGGAATAAAACAAAAGAAATGAATAATTCAACACTGACCTCAATGTGATTTTGTTTTATTCCCCCCCCCCCCCCCCCACCCCCCACAAGCCTCGGAGCCAAGTATGAAATTGGACTATTGAAAGGCCCAGTATCACCCATTCGGCTTTGCGGTCGTTTGTTTTTGTTTTCAAATGACGAGCTTGCTCGTGATTGGCTCTTTCGGGAATTTTCGACCGCGTTAATATATTCAATCGTCGAGGCATTGGGCGCGCAATGCATTTTGGGTGATACTGGGCCTTGAAATAGCTGTATACTCTTTTCATAAATGCATACTGATGAGCGGAACCTGTCCCCCGCGACCTTAAAGGGGCTGTGTCGCGAGGTTTTGCCTAATTTTAGTAACTTTAATTTACACTTTTATCTGTCAAAATTCTTTTGTTCGCTGATACGAAACAGGACTCGAAACGGAACCAGTGGCCACGTACACAAGAGCTATTGCTTGTTTTGATTTAAGTCCAACAATTTCATCGCTCTTTTCTCAAGCGAAACAAAATCAGAAAAATGTTAGGTTTGTCTGTGGCGATAAAGAAGTACAAAGCGAAGACTGGTACCATGTTAATATGCTGAAGTGTACTATATTTAACCAACAGAGAAGAAGAACCTTCGTCCATGACATTCCATGGTCAACTGATTTCTATCGCTGCTCGTACATATTGAGAAATTTAGCCGTACGATTTTAGAATCGGAAAAATAACCTGGCGAAAATCAAGACAAATAGATTATTTACATATGTAAAAAATCTGAGACCATTTGGTGAACACAGCACTGCAGGATTGAATGGATTCGACGATGATGGCGTAAACTTGAAAAACAGCCACCGGACGTTTTTCAAGATTGTAGCTTGCGTGACACCTCGCGACATAGCCCCTTTAAAAGAAACAGTTCTCTAGGGTAACATCACATGATTTACATTGGGAAAACAAAACATTCAAGCTAAAGAGGTCTATTCGTAATGTCTCTGTAAAGTAAGACCCGAAGCAAAATTGTTGCCTTATGAATTTATTCATTTCTAGGTGTACACCCACGTTCCTCTTGCCTGTTGTTTTGGCAGACATTTCCGCTTATAGAACGAGTAGAGGATTAAATTAATGTCATCGGACTTTTAGACTGTAAAGCAGTCGTATTTTTTGCGTTAGTGATTCGAATGAGCGCGATCTTTGAACGAAAGGTCACGTAGTGGGTGTGAAAGAAGGAAACGTTTTTGAGATGGATTGTACTGGCCTGTTTGAAGCACTAAGTAACAAATTAGTCTCAAATTGGAGGTATGGCGTATTATATGCATCACTGCAAGGCTTGGACCATGCCAACCAACCTCGACGCTAGCTACAGATTTGAAAGAGCTAAACTCAGGGAGACAGTTTTAAATCTTTGGAAACAGATTTAGCGAAGGTGGAGAAAGATGTCGAAAGCCAAGCAGATAAAGCACAGTTTTGGAGCTCCAAAGCAGAATCATTGACTTGCAAAACAGGTCTGGTCGAAATAATCTGGGAAACAGACTTCAAGAGATGAAAGGCAAATGTGAAATAAGACTGGCATTAACTGGGGAAAATTGCACAGATGGATGGATTTTGTTAGTGGTCCTTAATTGGAAAGACGAAAGTAAGTATATAAGAATAGAAATGAAAATCAATTTAAAGGCATCATTCTCACACTGCAGGGAATTAAGGGGGGGGGGGGGGGGGGGGGGAGCCTAGAGGGGAGGGAACTAAGGACATCACATGTGCTTTATAGGTAGCCAAAACAAAGACAAGTGAAGCGTTGAAAAGAATGTTAGGAATTCAATTAATTCATTATCAAGACGGGTTTTTGCAGCTCTTTTATCCTCCTTTAGTGAAAATTTGTATCATATTAATGTTATTATTTATTTCATAGAATCTCATGACTTATAGATAGCGCAGTTTCGAAAATTTTCGTTTATAATTCTCAGCGTAATTTTGGCCCATTGCAGTGTACAGTATTTCAGGCCGCTACGTGCCCTTATTACAAACGAAAAAGAAAAACATGAAAAAAGTCTGTTTTCTCAAAACATGCTTACAACAACTTTCAAAAATTAAAGAAAGTGTTTGCAAATGAGAATAACAGAGACTCTTGAAAAGAAATGAACAGAAATGAGACAGAACAAAAAGAAAGCGAACGAATGGCTGTGATGAGTAGGGACTGGTACCCAGACTTTTTATTGGCTCGTTTTTCCGTTCGAAAAAAGGCGGCCATTTTTATACCGATAAGTGTTTGCAATGAAGCGTTGATTTTGTATCGTTTTCAAATTTATACAACTTTTAGGTACAAGATTCTGAAGATATGGATGTAGACTTCGTAATTCCGTTGTCTAAAGACGATTTATTGAGCGGCGAAGCAGGCTCCTATGTTGTGGACGAAGTTCTTTCCGCGCGAGTTCTCCCAAACAAACTTCGAGGTAAGCTTATCTTTATTTAGGTTTTCTCGTCGCTTTGTATATATGATTTTCTATCGTTTCTACGCTTGCAGATTGTTTATCCGACCTTCGATCTGGTGGACCAGCCGTAGTTCTTGAAAATTTCGATTGTTTTTTCAGTCTTTTAAGGTCAGTGTTAAGCTCCACTAAGCAGAACGCGAAGTATAAAGCTTATAGAAATCGTATCTTAAAAACGTTTCGCTAGTAAACTTCATAGGAATTTATTTATTTAATCTTAATGCTTTGCATGTACAATATTTTAGACACTTTGCAAGTTCTAACCACACTTTACACAAACACTTTCTTGAGTGGCATGGAGCCCCGGGGCGGCTGTACACAGGCATGCAAACTTCTAGCGGTTATTATAGTAAACATTCCCCCATCATTGCGTTTGTACCGACGTTTACCTTGATGGACGTCCTAAAGCTAAGTTATTACTTTGTGTAACATCTCAGTTTGCAATTTACTTCCTACAGTGTATGTGCTGTAAAAAAAAACTACTGGTACAATCCAGCTATTTACCACTGAAATGTCTTTACATATGTACTACATGTATGCCACTGGTCCCTTAAAATACTTTAGCTTTATTAGATCACTGTTATTTATAGCAGTGTGGCAGGGTGTTCAAGGAGAAATGGATGTTATCAATTTAACAGAAAGTAGGTGGCATACTCAGGCAAGGCTGCAAGGCTGCAAAATGTCCGGTAAATTTGGCATTGTGACTGGTGAAAGCTTAACCTGGTCTGACAGATGGACTGGGTAGTTCTGGGGGGGGGGGGGGAGTCAGGCTTGCAATTGACAGGGCCATTATGGACATCCACCTTTTGGAGAAATTCAAGAAAATAATACTGGAGATGTACATGTAGTCTGACCTACACAGTCGTTATTTGTGTTGCTCCTCCCCACTAACTAACGGCTGCTCAAACCTGGACCCCATTCTTTTCCCTTTGTTTCAAAAGCAGCAGACATCACCGCGGGTCTTTGCTAAAAAAGACTTCTGATTTAACAAACAAGATAAGTACAGGACATTTTTATGGCACTGGATGAATAATTGTGTGTGTTTGTCATTTGCACATTAGAGTGTATACTTGCATTATTTACTCCAATTAGTCATTCAGAACTGCATGTGTTGTTACCTTATACACAGTGACCTTCTTTACCTTCTAAAAAACATGACAAAAATTCTTCCTTGTGTACGTGTTTCAGAAGTAACAAAGTACAGATACATTTGACATGTTATTATGTCACGGCATGGGGGGCGCATGTGTTACTGATAAAACACTACATGTAGCTATGATTGGACGATTTACATATAATCACCTGACAGAGAATTTGGTGCAAGCAAGTTCTGAGAATTGCACAGCAACTATGATTGGCTTCAGTCTCTAAAGGAGTGTGGCCCAGGTTTGAACAGGCCTTAGTGGGGAGGAGCGTTGCGTGTTGACACAAATAATGGCTGCATAGAAAACTACTGGAGACATGACTCCAAGACAAAATAATACATGTACTCAGTTTTTGCTTTCTAATAATAATAATAATAATGATAGCATTTATTTAAACACGATAAAAATTACAGCGGAGCTGATGTGGTCGTATATTAAAATACTAAGAATTAAGATAGATACATTTACATCAATATATATTTACAGCAATGAATACAAATACAAGTTAACTAAGCCACTTATACTATGTACATTAATAAATAAAAATAGAAATTAATTATTAAAGCTATTTTTTAAAAGGAACTTGTCAGCTACAGGTATGGCTCTAGTTGTGTTGTTGAGAGAACGCTGCCTGGGGTGGGATTAATCTTGTCTGATGTTAACCACACTGGTAGGCACCTTGTTGGTTTTAAGTCAACATTTTGGAATGGTCTTCTTGTTTTCACCAACATGTACGTGTTGCAGGTAAAATTTGTTCTTAGGCTAGATCAGTATTGAATATAGGTTAAACATGTACCTAGTATTCAATCTAGGTTAGCTAACCCTGACAGAAAGCTAATCGTCACCCCTAGTACAAAGATACATGTAGCCAGTACTGTGATGGTTAGCTTTGTGTTAGAGTTAGCTAGGGTTAGCTTTGTGTTAGAGTTAGCTAGGATTACAGCTGTAACCTTGTATTAGAGTTAGCTAGGGTTAACTTTGTGTTAAAGTTTCCTTTGTGTTGGAGTTAGGGTTAGCTTACCAAGATTGAATACTGAGTACACATTTAACCTAGCTACACATAAATGGAATACTGATCTAACCTGAGACAGGATTTAACCTGCAACATACATGTATCATAGCTAAAGGAGGTGACAGTCTGGAATAAAAAATTAAGCTCCTTTAAATTCATTGTCATGATAATACTATGTGATTGTTTGTTAATACAAACAGTATGAAAAAATTAAACTTGCATTTTTAAATTTCTGTTTGTAGACATTTCAATGAAGTGGAAAGTTCACTTAGAGAAGGAACCTGGGATGGTTTGCTTCAAGGTACAGTGGTTGTTTATATTTCGAAAATTATACATGACTCTGAACCCCTTCTCAAGAATGTTTTTAAACTTTGCAAAAAATTGTCCTCTTCGATAAAGAAAATGGGGGTCACCTACACTGTAGCTTATTTTTTAGTAATAAGCTTTTGAAACTAAAATTAAGGGTGTCTTTAACATGTTATACTGTTACTATGGTAACCTGTTACATCATAAAAGAGACCATAACTCATCACCAATGACTGGGCATTTGGTTGATACCATTATTGTAGCATAGTCTAGACCGATAAAAAATTGTAGCTGTATTGATCCATCAAAGTGCAAGTGATGGGAAATACTTGAAACTGTTGTGAGTCATGCCACTGTTAAATAAGACATTGAAAATAATTATCTTGTTCATTGTTTAACCTCAGTTTAATGCAAATGTCAGTGATGACCAACTCATTTTAACAATGAACATTGCCCTGGTTATATACCTTTAAAATATTAAAGATTGGTCGCTGTTCTTGCTTTTGTTTTGAAATTCACTACAATGTACAAATGTACAGCTGTAGCTCATGTTTACACTCAATTAATGATATTACAAATAGATAATATTTTAATTATATTGACCTTCTCTATAATTACATTGTATTTTTCTTTGTATTCTAACAGTCCTGTCCCAATTCACAAATATGCTACCCTCAATATTGGAAGATGGAGACATCGATTTTCAAGTCAGAAGAACGCATCTTAATACTCTCAAGGTAAATGATTTGTATGTCGACATTTATTGGTACAGTTTATTGGCCCTAATTGTAAGTGTGTCATAATTATTTTGTTAGTGTCACTCTTTTGTCCATTACAACATTTTGTAATGGAGGATGTCATGGCTGATTTCCATACAATCATGTATATTGAACACAACTATATTTTTGTTGTAGATGTTGTGTTATCTCCTGACGCAGTTTGCAGATACATTTGAAGTAGAAGCCACGAAGCCTTCAACTGAAGTAATCATTGCCGGGAAGGTATAGCTGTACAAAGGCACAGCTTTTGTATTTTTATTGCATTTACATTTAGTCAATTTATATTTTATTAAAGAGATAAAAAACGTGTCGGGTGCATTGTTGAATTATACATGTACATAAGCACACAGGAATGCACTTACATGTATTGAGTGACTGTTCTTAAAAATTCCTAAGTGCTTGACGTATAACTCAACAATGCACGAGGGACAATTCAGTTTTTTATTTTGTTTTAAAATAAAGACAGCAAATGCTTTATTTACGGGTTAGGTTAGGTTATGGCAAATTATTGATGTGTCATATTTCACCATAATTGTGCCAGCAATCAAAGTAAAAACCTTGAAAACAAGCTAAAAGCTTGGGTAATTTTTCTTTATAATTGCATCTGAGCAACAATCATACAAACAGGAATTTAACAGTACCTTTATCAGTGAAAGTGGGCGGGACAGTGATGCATAAATTTTGCTTTATTCCACAGTTCAGTAGTTTTCATTATAGTGACTCAGGGTTTTCCAGAGAATTTAGACTACTTGGCTGTAATAAATTGAAAGTAGGCGGCACCTGGCACTCGGTTGCCCGAAGGGCATGAGTATATAGGGGGGTCCAGGGGCATGGTCCCACAGAAAAATTTTTAAAAATGAAGACAATGGTGACGCATTCTGGTGCATTTTGGGGACAACAGAGATAAAAAAAATCATTTCATTTTCAGCCAGTTTTTAACCTTTTTATTATTCACTGAAAAAAATTATTGCTACCCTTAATATGCTTTATAATTTATACTAAAGAAAAACATTATGGCCCGAAAGAAATCACTTTTGTTTTATCTTATGGCTACGAAGGATTTGTTTTTATAGCCATACTGTACAAGTGTTGGGAAGAAAATAGGATGGATTTATCTTTATCTTCCCCTCAAATATTTTCTGACTAGCCGGCGGCCCCAGGACGAGTAGACGGCGATTTTCGCCGGTCGCCGGAGCCTCCGGAGAACCCTGGTGACTGTCATCCATGCATGTAAATTTATGCCAATCAGTGTGGTTGGATTGAAAATCAAATTTCTCTCACTCTGGAAGTTAAATAAAAAAGTTGATGGACAGGATGCTATGTATTTTAATCTTTCTAGAAAAAAGGCAAGTCAGCCAAGTCAAAGAAAAAGACTTCAAACTGCTGGGAGTGGGATGATCAGCGTGATACATTGATTCAGACCCTAGGACAGCTCTTGCAACTGGATGTTAACAGACTGTGGGATCCGCCTATTGTAGAGGAAGAATTTGTCAAGTAGGTTTTAATCTGTTTGTATTCTGAAACTTTCTCCTAACCCATCCTAAATAGCTATTTTGACTGTGATAAGGATCATTTTTTTCCCATACATTAACAGCGATATATCGCATTCATGTAATGTTCCCAATGTGTCTTTAAGTGTATTTCCCATGCATTTTAGTATGACATTTGACATTACACGTAATTGTCACAATATGTCTCAAGGTGCAGTAACAAAGCAAAAACATCAGTCTGCCTTATTGACTTTTATTTTCTTAATTTCCTGAAGAAGGCCAGTTACATGTAAACTGGCCGAAATGTCAATTTGAAATCTCTTTTAACCTCAGAAGAATCCCGAAAAACAACTTTTACTTTTTTTAATCTTTCTGTTTACCATAATTACAGTACAGTCAATTGATTGGTGTCATTACATGTAGCTCTTGAAAATGAGTGTGCCCAAGGTTTGGATTTATCCAAGATAAAGTGGGGATTAAGAGACAATAAATTTGTGTTTAATTGTAGGACAGGGGGCATAACCAACCTACTGTATGTCGAATTTTGAAATACAGCTGTATTTCACTCACAAATTGCATTGTTTGAGCTATGAAAGCACTCTCTTGCTAAAGTAATGACAGGTTCATATAAAGTAAAAGAGAGCCAATCTGGCCAAATGATCCTCTATTTTCACAAAAAAGACATTGAAATATATTTTTTTGGCTACAGTGATTAAAGTAGCTAGGAGACATGGGTGACTGATGATGATGTGACTTTTCTGGTCAACATATTTTTCTTTTTTTTGAGGCAATGCTTCTTTTTTAGAATGAAAGATTTCAAAATTCAACATGGACTGTTTATACAACCAGACCTTTGATTTAAGCCCCATTTACACTGCAGAAAATTTTAGGCACGGTTTGGATAAAAGTGGTACACGTACCCAAAAAAATAGTACTGATTAGTCATTTACACGTCCTTTCTTCTACCGTGCTAAACGATGTAAAATTATGTTTTGGTAGGGGTAAAAGGCTCAACATCTTGGCCAGCGTACTCGATTCTTGCTTAGTGCGCATGTTGAGTGAATCGCGGGTCGATTTGCACATGCTCTCTCAAATCAGTGCTGACCAAATGGCGCGAAGGCTCATCAGAGAAAAGTTGGTTCGGCATGGCTAATCGTTTACACTGCACACCTTATCCGAGCTGGGCTAGATTTTCAGGATCGCGTACCAATTTTATTCGTGCTCGGACTACCTCTCGACATGGTCCGAGCACGGGTGAAAGTTTGGTCCGGCACGGATGGGGCAAAGTAGTTTACACGACAAAATCTATCCGTGCCGAACCAATTTTTTTGGTACGCGTACTTTTTTTATCCGAGCCGTGCCAAAATTTTTCGGCAGTGTAAATGGGGCTTTATTGTATGTGTTTTTCAGTTTAATCACTGGTTGTTGCTACAAGTTCCTTGAAAATCCAGCATCAGTAAAGAATGGAACAACTAAAGATCTGATTTTCAATCTACTGGGGGTGATGGTGAAGAAATATAACTATGGCTTAGGTGAGAGACCTGTTAAATTGTTCTTCCTTTGTATATGTACAGTACTGCTCGAAACTATTGACCCATATTTCAATAGTTTTGGGTGGTACTGTAATGGGATTTACACATGTATGAAAATTATAAACCAGTTTAATTTTTGTTTTCCTTGTCTCAGATTATGGTAATTAATCTGAGACAAAAAGAAATAAAAATTATCATTGATAAAGATGAGAAAGTTGTCATGTTCACCTTGTCATGAGCATAGGACAGAAATCGAACCTATGACATTCCGTAAACCAGTCGGATGCTCAAACCACTGAGTTATGAGAGACTTGTGGTGAGCAAGGCTATATACTAGGTTCTGTAATGACATGCGTCCTGCATACTTCTAGGATCAGGATAGGATGTCAAAAGCGTCATGTGTGGTGATAAATAAAGAAAGATGGTTAATTTTAAAGCTTGGTAACATTAATTTTATAATTTTTTTATTGTCCTTGTTGTTTAGGTGTGAGTTTGAAGATTGTTCAACTTCTGCAGCACTTTGAACACCTCGTTCATCCACTGGCCCAAGCTGTTGAAACATTTGTTAATGAGTTTTCTGTCAAAAGCATTGTCTCTGAAGTTATCAGGTCAGTCAAATCAGTAAAATGTATTTATTTATTTAATTTAATGTTAAAAAAAAAATCATTTGAACATGATGGGGTTTTGATACCCGCAGTCTTAATCTAGAATGTCTCTATATTGGTACGTCCAGTGTTTATCCCAGTGAGCACATTTGCAAAAGCTGATATCTAATGTCCCAATTTCTCGCCCGTGTTCCTCTAGAGCCACAGATTTCAGCTGTATTTTCAGACAGAAACCAACTGCAAACAGTTTAATATTAATCAGAATAATTTTTTATGCATTGCAGCAATTTCATTTCTTCATTTTGTTTTTATATCTACATGTATTCTAAGTGGTTTGTTTGTACTGTAGCTTGGTTTTAGTCAGAAGTACATTTAATACTTTCCAAAATGTTGATTAGTAATTGGTCTCATCAATATTTCAATAAGTATTTTGGCATCCAATGCAAGAATTGGATTTTTTCTCTGACACTTTTACATTTAAAAATGTACAAATTACATTAAAAGATCATTATCCAAGTCATCATCAGTAAGCCTTGTGAACTGTTTGTTCTATCTGCATTTATTAGAGTAACAGAAATTGGGTGTTTAGTAGATATTGATAAATTTATGATCTAAACACAGTCATGTATTGTTTTTTGTTAAATCAGTAATTTTGTGGATATTGTAGAGAGATTGGTAGGATGGACCCCAGAGATCTTACAAGAGACACCAGTGGAACACGTGCTTATGCTGACTTCTTAGTTGAGCTTGCTGGTCGTGTTCCAGCTCAAATCATTCCTAACATTAGTGTGCTATTGTGTCACTTGAATGGAGAGGTATGTTACATTTCTTAAGAAAATGATGAGGATGATAACTTTATCTCAATCTCAAATCTTCTACCCAGGCACAAGTACCCTGCTAATTGAGGAGACTATCTATAGAGTTATGTAATAAAAATCTAAATCTATATCAACATGTACATATATGTACTATATCAACCCTCTAAGTTAATTTTTTTCTTTAGAGGCCATTTGGCCATTTAATAGCCATGGCACCTAACTTGGAGAGTTGTGTGAAAAAAAAATTAATTAAAAAAATTAATAAATAAAACAAAAACAACAATCCCAGCGAAAGTTCATTGCTGACTAGGTCAGTGATATCTGTTTTTCATAAGAGTCCCAATTATTGTTATTTTTGTCATTTATGTTTAATACTCGACTACTTTCCAGCTCTATCCATTGTTTTCTTTGCAGTCGTATTCCATGAGGAATGGTATCCTTGGTCTGATGGGAGAGATTGTTGTCAAGGTGCTGTGTAAAGATGATCTAGATGATGCTGCCAAGAAACTTAGAGATCAACTGCTTGACAAAATGGAGGTTAGTATCATCTCAGGAACACTAGCTCAAGTGAAACAAAAAATGTACAAAATCCTTAAGTGCAACATTGTAAAAAAAGTTCAAGTAAGTTTTTAAAGTACACCAAAATTTTGTTTAACAACAAAAGGTAAATGGGCCACCATAAAGAGATGCAAAATAATTAAAGCTGATATTTCGAACACTGTCCCATTGTCATAGTTTTATAGGAGCTTGGGGTCAAACTGAGACAAAAAGGGGAAAATCCCCAGCCCTTCCTACTTTTTTTCACCAAATTAAGAAACAAAATTAGTATAACCATCTGTAAATAACTGTGTTTGCATTAACCATTTAACTCCCATTTGAAAAACAAATGTTACCATGCAAAAGCAGTGCCAAGGAAGCTTCATTTGAATGGTCATGCCATAGGATTTCGTCAACAGACTTTAAAGTTAGAACTTCATAACTTGTTTTCATAATTGACTCTGGGAGTGAAAGGGTTAATGTCATGGAAATTGACAGTAAATCAATTCACATGTGTTTCATAACATTAATGTTGGACAGGTGTAACAGTTACTAATGTGATGCAAAAAAAAACACATTATTTTTAAAACATCATTTATTTTTATTTATCAGGAGCACATTCATGATGTTAATGCTTATGTCCGAAGCAAAGCTCTTCATATTTGGCTTGAGCTCTGCAAAGAAAAGGTACAATATTATTACATTTTTATAGAGTTCACTAATTATATATAAAGTGGTTTCCTTCTAAGGTTTGCCTTAAACATAGAAGGCCAAAAAAATTTCTTTTTTTAGAATAGATAATATTTTGTATTATACTAGTCTCCTACACAGCTGTTTTTTTGGGGTCTAAAAAATAATGACTGCATAGGAGATTTTGTATATACTGTGATAATTCATGAAAAATCATTCCAGATTCTAGTTGTTGTATGGTAAACGTCTGTCAAAGAAAACAGATACATGTATTTAAGTAATTTCCACATAATGTGAGTGCTATACAACAGAAAGGTGTATGCATATCTTGACTGCGCACTCACACTGGATACACTGTGTGGCAACCAACAAGTGGCTCTGAACTGAAAAGCCAACTTTATTTACAACAAATCACTTACATGAGAGTGGTACAGTGTTGTTTATGTTTTTTTTTTTGCAGGCTATTCCTCTTTCTCGGCAGCCCCATCTCCTGGAGCTGGTGATCGGTCGTCTTCAAGATAAATCTAGTATTGTGCGCAAAAATGCTATTCAGCTGCTAAAGACATGCCTAATTTGCAATCCCTTTGGTGCACAGGTCAGTGTAACATGCACAGTCAGCCCCTTGTAAAAAAAAGGTAGTTGTCTAGGAGAGGTCTTCACTTGCACAAAGTTTCAAATAATTTATATGCTGTGGTTCAAATTTTATTTTGGTTTGAAAATTTTCAAAGCAGTTTATAATTTTTATTTTTCCTTTGTCTCAGATTCATTACCATAATCTTAGACAAAGGAAAACAAAAATCAAACTGGTTTAAAATTTTTCAAACCGAAGAAAAATTTGAACCACAACATATACATGTATGTACGTATATATGTAGTGTAGTGAATTTACCAAAAATAAAAAATGGGCTACTAGTCGCTTCCTACATGTATATTGTAAGGGAGGTGGTTGTTTAGGAAAGATAGTCTCAAGCTGGCACAGCTTTTCTATGTCACAAACTTTACAACTGGGGAAAGGAAACAAGGGAGTGCTTGTTGTTATGGTATCAAATTATATAATTTTTTTACAAACATGGAAGAGTGACTTATGAAATTTGATTTTGTTATCTACAGCTACCACTGGAACATTTACAGCAGAATCTGTCAAAGGAGATGGCTAAACTGAAGGAAATGGCACCTCATCTGAGTGATGATCAAGATGGACAAGGTATTGGATTTTGCAACATATTATATTATCCAAACTTCTGCAGTATTTTTCATTAAGCATTCATTCATTCATTCTAAACTGGCAATATCTTTTCATTTTCATCTGTAATTTAGGGTAAAATCCTTTGCGTGCATGTTCATACCCTTCACTCAACAGTTATCTCAGTCACCCTTGGGACCATGATTTAACATTCATTATAACAAGAGATTTTTAAAACTTCTAGCAGTGTGTCAAGGTTTCTGTGTTAAGACTAGAGCTGGCTATATACTATGGTAACACCGGGGTAGCTAATCAGTGATATATAGCAGTGTGTCAAGACTAGAGCTGGCTACATGTATATGTTGTAGTTAATTTTTTATTTCAGGTAATTTTTATTTTTCCATTGTTTTTGGGTATGGTAATATATGCTAATGAATTTGAAACAAAGGAAAAACAAAAATTACCTGAAATAAAAAATTAACTACAACATATATACCAGGGTCCGAAATTAACATTTTTCTATTGGTGCCAACTGACGACTAAACCAAAATTTTTGGTCACCAGTTGTGAAATTCTGGTCCCCAGTGCAAAATTATTAGTCGCATTGGCGACCAGGAAAGCGCAATTTCCGACCCTGTATACTATGGTAACACCAGGGTAGCTAATCAGTGATATATACAGTGTAGCAGTGTGTGAAGGTTTCTGTGTTAAGACTAGAGCTGGCTATATACTATGGTAACACCGGGGTAGCTAATCAGTGAAAAATCAATAATAGCAACTGATAGACAATGCATCAAGTATATTTGTGTAACCTTTTATTGATTCTCAGAACCATGCAATCAACAGTTTATTGGTACATTTGTATTGATTAGTTAGTTTGTTCCATGATTGCTGTGATGTGTATTGTTAAAGAAATAAAAAACACGCCGAGTGCATTGAGTTATGTATAAGCATGAGGATATTTTTAAGAACACGAGAGAAGTGCAGAGAAGCACGAGCCAAAGGCAAGTGCTTTTTGCACTTCTCAAGTGTTCTTAAAAAGTCTCAAGTGCTTATATTAGTCGGCAATGCACGAGGAACAAGTTTTTTTATTTCTTTTACTGTATAAAATAAAAACGGTTATGATGAACCTTACGTCACGCACATGCTTTTTCGAGTTATAATGAACTCGGTTTAACCAATCATAGCGTGCACATTTCCTTGAGCATTTTATAATATAAATATATTGTTTAATAGTACCTGTGGTGCCTGCAAGTGAGAATGCCAAGGAAATCTGGGAGGCCATAAAACCTGAAGTGCAGGCCACCATTGAAGAGTATCTTGATCAGGAGGAGATTGTTGTTGATGATGATGATGATGGACCAGTAGAATTTCAGGGTGATGTGGACTCTGCTTTGGAATGGTGAGGACAGTAGTTGAGACAACCAGTGTCAGTAGAAAAAAGTATTTAGCAAGTTGTTTTGTAAACCATTAGCAAATTTAACTTCCGTGTTAATCAAAGGGCTCTAAGAGCCATCTCGTGAATACGAAACAACGTAAGGTTAATTTTACAAAAATGTAGTTGTTCTTGATGTTTTTAATTAAAGTGCACCTAAACCCAAACCTGTTTTTTCGCTTAATCAACTCTATGTACGTTGAAAAGTGGAATAGTTAAATATTTCTTGTTTTTCACGTAGGTGTCAACAAAACCTGGATTGGACCGGATCGGATCATTACCCATGTAACTCACTAAATGATGAACGGTTAGGGATAGGGTTACAGGGGTAATCTGATCCAGGTTTTGTCAACGGCCTTTTAACGTTGCGTTAGTGAATTATAGAGGTTTGAATTTACAAAATGTTAATAAGATTACGTCACATCAAGAATCATTTATTATACAACTACTTGTTTCCACCTCCAAGTAATATTTTTTTTCAAATCAATTGACTATTAACAGTTTTTATTTAGTATTTCTTAAATTCCTAATTTCGTGTTGGTTGTCCTGTGGTTTATGTGCAGTAAAATTTGATTTGGTAGCGGGTCTTCCAAATGGCCGCCCCTATTGTTTTTTTTTTTTTTTCAGGGGCTCATTTCCGCCGGAAATTCCTTCGAACGCGTCTCCATAATCTGTGATTACTGCTGTCCTTTAGCTGTGAACTGCGTATTGTAAATTGAAGTAGAAATAATGGTAAAGTCTTGATTTGACGTCATCTAATTAGCATTTTGTAAATTCAAATCTCTATAACTTACTAACGCGACATTAAAAACAAGAAATATTTCACTATTCAACTTTTCAACGTACATTGAGTTGATTAAAAGAAAAAAAATGGGGGTTAGGTGCACTTTAAGTTTTAAGCTTTTAATAATCCTTTAACTTCGAAAATTTATCCATTGTTTCAGCCCGCAAAGCATACAGGGCTTAAAATAGCGGCCTGCCAATGGCCAAATGGCAGGCCAAATTTCAGGTTTGGCAGGCAAAAATAATGATGAACTGCCAAATGGATAATAAAATGGCAGGCGAAATTTACTGGACCCATTTTGTGACATTTTCTACTCCTCTTACTATGCTCCTTTATCTACTATTCCTTTTCACGAATCAATCGTCCCCGAAAAAATGCGCCGTCGACCGGCGATATCACCGGCTACTGTGAGGTTTTCGCTGGCTAAAAATCACCAGGAAAAGCGGAAAAATCAGCCGATTAAAAAACAAAAACAGAAATAAAAGTTTTTATAAAATTAATGAAACTTCAGATGCGCTGATGCGTTGACTTTACTTTCGCGCGCACTGTATGTAATCTGATATTTGCAAGTGTGCAAATTAAACACAGTATGGGTTTAGTGGTTTCTGACTTCGTTTGTTTACTGTCCGTAATGCAATTGAAAATAACGGCACTTTGTACAACATTCAAAAGGAACTGAAAATTGTTCTATTTACCGTGTGTTTCAATTTGATCGAGTGTCGATTTATAAATAGCGATGTCACGTTATAAATTTTCCGCGACCATGCAAACACGTTCACGGTAAGGAATTTTCAACATCCTTAAAAAAACACATTGGCATGAAAGTTGGAAGTTTGAAAGAACGAAATATAAAAACAATTAAACAATACTTCACTGTCTTCGCTCTTGCTAAAGGTCTGATGCAAACAAATAAAGGTTACAGTTTTATGGATCTCCCTAACTTTAGTTGATTCACCCGTGTGCTTCAACTCTGATTGGAGTCTAGAATTTTTGCGCGTGAGGTGTCTCAAAAAATACTACGATATGTGGCAGGCCAAAAAAATAAATGGCAGGTCAAAATTTGTTTGGCCTGCCAAAAATAAAAAAAATGGCAGGCTATAATTTTTTTCTATTTCGAGCCCTGGCATACAACTGTATTTACATGTACTATAGGCAGTATACAAATACCCTTGTAATCCGCTGTTAACACTTATAAATGGGGGTATGGAAGGGAAGGAGTCATTTTACGGTATTAAATTTGGTAGTAGACATGTGCGAGAATCCATGCTTTTGGCGCTTCATGCCTTTGCGATTTGAACAAATAAGCCTAAAACAAAGAGCAAAAAAAAAAAAAAAACAGTAAAATAGTAAATGTTATCTTGCCATTTTACATGTTTCCATTTGCAGTTTACAAATAAGTGTCTTCAGTTTACAAATAAGAAAACATCTTAGCATTTGACATAAATATGCATTGTGTGAAATAAGACATTTGGATAGCATAATACACTGGGGAATTACCATATGCATTGTCTGAAACGAGACAACTGGATGATGTAATACACTGGGAAACTATGCATGATCTGAAATGAGAAAAACTGAATGATGCAATACACTGGGGAAAAAAGTTTACATCTGAGTGATTGCAGGGTGAAAATTTGCATAATTGTCCCTGTATACTATATCTCGCTCAACGCTTCTCACATGCACAAGATAAAAAGCATTGACTCAGAGGAAATGTTGAAATGCTGTTAAGAAGCGTATGTTACGTTCATTCCTTAGCCATTAATTTGTACATGTACCTATTTAAAAACAACCATTGGTGAAATGTACATGCGTTTTCCTGTCAGTGCAAAGTCACAATTTTTACTGCAACTAAGACTTAGAGGTGAATTTGTGAATTGTCTGATGATCAACATGAAAATGAGACAAAAATTCAAATTGTATTGATTTTTGCATACCGGTAGTATTCGAGGAACAAAATGGCACCAAAAAAATGGGCATACTGTAAAAAATGTAAAATTTAAAAAAAAAATTACCTTAGTTGTAGGGTTAATGTCAACTCAGCTACATTGTAGTACAGAAACTATTTCACACTGCACATTCCCTAAAAAGGTTCTTATTTTAGCTTCATGTAAACTGGCTAACTGACAATTAACTTAATAAAATTTTCAACTGCTTTTTTCAGTGCATTGAAGCAGATCAGAAATCACTTGAACCAGGGTCATCATAAAAAAGCTCTTGCAGTGTTGAAGGCTGCCATGGTAACATGGCCAGAATACAGCATGTTTGTTCACACTGACATGAACGATGAACAGAAGGAAGATGATGAACAAAGGTACAAATATGCACTGTTATGCAACAAATTAACTGAACAGATAGCCTGTCATCCTTTTTTTAAATACTATTCTTTTCCTCTATTGTAAATGAATTTACCACCTCTTTTTAACCCTGCATGATTGTTCAAACTGAAAAAAGGTTCAACATTTTGTGTCGTACATAAATAGAAACTTACAGCACCAAAAACTGAAAAGAACTGCTCTCAGTGTTCTGGAGCTTTCTTTATTAGAATGCAGACCTGGAAAAAAGTCCCGTCTGCTCATTCAAGACAAGTAAATTTTTGTGTCTGGCAAGTAACTTTCCCCACTCATTTGCTTGACATGCAAGGATACAGACAAGCTGCCTGGGATAAAACTTGTCAGAGCAAGTAAAACTTAAAACTTAAATTGTAGTATTTTTTAGCCCTTGAATGGTCACATTTCAGCATTTCAGAAGTTAGAACTACATCATCACATCTCACAGTCTGACTCTAGCAGTGCAAGGCTTAACCCTTTAATCTGTATAATATCAAAATACAAATCTCCTTTCTTGTCCCCATACATGTCTTCTAGCAGTACTGAGGAGAAGTTGTTAAAATATCAAGAGAATTCATCCTGAGTGATCATATCCTTAATTCTCATTACCTCTCACTCACTCACTCACTCACTCACTCAGGTGGCTGCAAGGCAGTCGGCCACGATCTTTCTCCATTGCTTGCAATCTTTAGCAGCCCTTCTGATTTCATGTGGGAACGGTGGATGCTCATTGTTTTGCGATGTATTGGTGGAACATTGTAACTCCTCTACAAGGAGAAACAAGAGGTTTTGTTAAGTGATGGTACAGTTTCCTTTTCAGCAGTAATGGAAATGAAAGCAATGAATCAGCAAGGTCTGTTGAAGAGCAGCTGTCAATCATGAAGGCAATATTTCTTGGTAAACACACTTACTACATGTAGCTAAGGTTTTTTTATGTAGTTAGATTAAATTAATTTATTTTTATTTTCCTAAATGTAAACCAATTTTATTCTAAACTAATTTTATTCTAAATTTGAATTTCTTATTTTTTAGGCCTCCTAGTATAGTTTTTACTGTTTTTAGGAGTAAGTCATTAAAGCATTAAAGCAAGTACAGTACATGTATATCCCTGCTCCACATTTAATACACATGTATATTAATTTAAGAAATAGCAAACAGTGCACATGCTTGTAAACATACTCTGTGTAACCTTATACAAACTTAAGAGGAAGTTTAGAATGATTCTGTGTGTCCCTGATCAATGTACAGATGTACATGTACTTTTGAATTCTCCCAAACTCTGGTGCGTTCAATAAGACCCATCACTCACTGGAGCTTCGGCGTGTATATTGTTATGAATAACAGGCTATAATATCTGTGTCCAGTATAATAATACTGTACTACGTTGGTTAACTTTGTAAAACACATTAAATGCAAAGTTCTATACATGTAATATTTAACCCATTTGCTCCTACACCGGCCAAAACCGGCCGTACAATACTCCACTGCTTTAAAAAATTGCAACTTTCTCAATCGCATGAACATTGCCCCAACTAGCAGTTCTGAGCATTGACTAGAAAGTCCCTCAAATTGAAATACCCAATAAACACAAAAAAGTCAGCGATTTTTGCAGAATATCAGCGTTTGAATTTGGACAATAACAAAAATGACCGTTTTTAACGTCATAGAAAAACAACAAAAATCACATTTTTGCCTTCAGTTTTTTTTATTCAAATCATCATGGCAAACCCAAAAGTCAACATTCACAGCAAAATTCAGTCCTAGTCCTAGCTTAGCAGTGAATTTGTTTGCTCTTATTCGTTGCTCGGGCCGAGCTCTAGCCTCTCGTTCTAATGCATACTGACCTTGCCTCGATTTTCAATATCACCACTGCACTGCATGCTGGGAAATAGCCAAAAATTTTGACAGCGTTCGTTTCTTTCCGCACACATTTCATATTTATACAAAGTCCACAGCCACTCCGACCCACCGCCGAAATTTCGCGCTTGTTGTATTCTCCTGTGGTCGCAACTTCCAAAATATGCCACGGTAGGTCGAGAAATTCATCCAGAGTCGAGTCCCAAAGCTACTTTGTTTCCAGGCGGCCATTTTTCCAGTTCAACGAGCAACGAGCCAAATTCGTAAACGAAGTACAACACCTAACTCGCTTCATTGAGAAGTGGACTCTGAACTACCTCCAAGCTTAATGATGCTCATCAGGCAGCTACTAAAGATGAAAAATGGCTGTGAATTTACCAAAAATCGTAGATAATTCATATTGGACCCTTTATTGCAAATCAACCAAGCAAAATGAGATCGTCACAATGACGTTTCCAGTAAACTCGAGCCTTCAGTGTTTTAGAACAGCAGCACTTTCAATGGTAACTTTAAATATAGAGTCACGAAATCCTATGGGGCGTGCCTCCCGAGGTCTTGAGGCAAATATCTGTCATGTTTGATATTTTTTGCCTCACGAGACAAACTCCTCATCGTGTGCGGGCGCCGCGAGAATCTGGCTGAGCCAAATTAATCGATTATCGAGCTTGAAATCACGTGAGCTTGCCATGCAATTTTATTGCCTAAGCGATTAATTTGGCTCAGCCAGATTCTCACGGCGCCCGCACACGATGAGGAATTTGTCTCGTGAGGCAAAAAATGTCAAACACGACAGATATTTGCCTCCCGACCTTGCAAGGCGAAAAACTCACCAAAAATCCAGCGCACACTTGAGGAAACAGCTGAGCTAACTGCCTAGCGAGGAATTTTGCTCAGCACTTTCCTCAAGTGTGCGGCAGGCTTCAGGCCCACCCCAACTCTCTAGGCACCAGCTCTTAAACTCATCTATTGACTATAACTATGGTAATTTCTTTTTAAATTAGCGGCTGATGAGGAAGAAGCAGTCCAACCAGTTGAAGGTGCAGAAATTGATCCTAATGAGCTGCTTCAAGTTTCCACGGAGCACGAGAATCCAGACTCCTCAGCAAATCAACCTGGCAATGCACTCATTAATGAAATCACTAAACAGCAAATGATTGTTCAGTTTTTGAAGGTTTGGGCACTTTTTTCTTTCTTGACATACCATAAGTTGGATTTTCAGGTAAAGTTTGTTTGTTAAACAAAGACCAGTCAATGTAAATGGAAGAAATGTTCCTCACAGTTGTGTTTGCAATTTTAGCAACTGTAATTAGAATCAGTTGTGTTTGTTGTTGGTTCTTGACCTTGCTCCGAGGGTCTTTCTCCAGATACTCCCGTCCCACCCCCCACCCCCCACTACTCCAGTTTTCCTCCCTCCACAAAACCAACATGGACGTGAAAGTAAGAACAACTTTGTGGATTTCCACTGAGATTCCCATTTATACATTTTATTATTTTTATTTTACTTTGAACTATGAACAACTTACTTTGGAAAGCTGACTCAGATTTACGTTTTAAAAACAAACTTCTGCACATACCGTTACCAACAGCTAACTCACTCGAGAAACAACTTGTTGATGGCATTATAGGCATTTTAGTGAAAATCAGGAAAAAGTCAGTACTAGACAGCTGATGAAGATGTGCAACAAAGAGAGTTGGTCACACAACTAGTTCAGGGGGCCAGCCCCCTTATGTGTTCCAACCTTTGAACAAGCAATAAGCAGATTTTAGCTGAGCAATCACTTGTCAAGTTATTGCAGGTACATGTAATAGAGCAGTTTTCAATTGAGTGTCGTAAAACCAAAACCAAAGTAATTACTCTGACCAATCACAGCAGTCGTAAACAATCCAATGAACCAATCAGAGCTCGAAGCAATTACATGTCGGCGGCGCCAAGCGCGGGAAAACGCGTGCAAGCAAGTCACGATTGGTTTTGGTTTTACTTCTGATTGGTCGAGAAAGTGGCGCGAGATTTTTTAGCCAATCACAAAACGTAGCAATGCAAAACCAAAGCAATTATGTAATTACTTTCGATACTCAATTGAAAACTGCTCTAAGAGCAGTATTCAATTGAGTGTCGTAAAAAAAGAAGCACCAAAGTAATCACTCTAGCCAATCAAAACAGATGCAGACAATCCAATGAACCAATCAGAAATCAAAGCAAATACATGTTGCCAGCGCCAAGCACAGGAAAATGTGTGGAAAAAGGCACATGGTTTTGGTTTTACTTCTGATTGGTTGATAAGGTGGTGTGGGGTTTTTAAGCCAATCACTAAGCGTGGAAATACAAATAAACCAAAGCAATAGCACAATTACTTAGACATTCAATTGAAAACAGCTCTAACATCATGTCAGGTCATAAACTAAGCACTTCAGACCGCTAGCTGATGACCCTACTCACTCAGACTTTAATCAGATCCAATTACTTCAGTGCTTAATCAATCAAATACAATTTTTTTTCTTTGTCTTTTGCAGGATTATGTGCATTTTCAGACTCAAATGGAGAAAGCCATCCCTACTGTGTGCCAACTCCTTGGCTCCAAAACCATCTCAGATGTGAATGAGTCCATTGAGTTCTTTGTTGTAGCTTCTGAGTTTGGTTTACAGTCAGCCATTATTGGTGTGCGGAGGATGCTGGTATTGATCTGGTCACGTGACACTGCAGTCCGTGATGCTGTGGTGGAAGCCTATAAAGGGCTGTATTTAGACCCAGTGGCTCCAAATGCTAGGTATACTTTTAGTTTTTTGTCACTAAAGAATGCAAATGCGCCCCCTCCTCCTTTTTAGAAAATAGTAATGAATACCTTTAGTTTGGGACACCTCCATTAAGGGGACACTTCTCTTGGTCCTGGCTGGGAAAATGCCCATAATTATAATCTTTGTAATAATCACCTCTATTAAAGGGACACCTCCATTAAGGGGACACTCCTTAATTAAGGGGACACTTCTTCTGGTCCTGGCCGGCAAAACGCTCATATAATCTTTGTAATAATCACCTCTATTAAAAGGACACCTCCATTAAGGGGACACGTCTCCTGGTCCTGGTCGGCAAAACGCTCATATACATGTAATCTTTGTAATTAAGACTACCTCTTTTAAACACCTGTTTTATAGGGAACACTTCTCCTGGTCCTGGTCGGCAAAACATTCATATAATCTTTGTAATTAACACCTATTAAACACCTGTTTTATAGGGAACACTTCTCCTGGTCCTGGTCGGCAAAACATTCATATAATCTTTGTAATTAACACCTATTAAACACCTGTTTTATAGGGAACACTTCTCCTGGTCCTGGTCGGCAAAACATTCATATAATCTTTGTAATTAACACCTATTAAACACCTGTTTTATAGGGGACACTTCTCCTGGTCCTGATTTTTTCCCTGCTACATGTCCCCGCTATACTCCCTGCTACATGTCCTTCAGTGTGTACTACACAAATTTTTGTTGCTGCGACATGCCCCTGCTACATGACCCCTCATGTCTGACCACCTTCAGTGCCGTATATTCGCTCATGGGTGGGGTGGGGCAGATGAGATCAACAATGTTATTTAGCTGTTGTAATTTATTTCTATCAAGGCTCCTACAGATAGCATCAAAATTTAGAACCACATTAATTGAATTGAGGTTGGACTCTTAGATGTAAAATGATTAACATGTACCATAAACGTTCTTATCCAATTCTGTGGAATGTTCAATGTGTAGTGTTTGTTGTTTATACCTCTTTATTATTCGACATAGCATTCTAGAGTGCAAATGCGCATCAAAACGAGTGCAAATATGACACCTTATTACACTCTTTTGACCGCGCGCAAGGAAAAACAGTTTCAAAAAGTTAGTTTTAGGAGAAGATTACTGTCGCATACAGTGGAATCCCGATTTTTTGAATACTCGATTTTTCGAAACTCGCGATTATTCGAAGCAAAACTCGTTTCCCTTGGAGGTTTGAAAAATCGGGATTCCACTGTAATAAACAATTTATTCAGCGAAAAGTTGTGTAATACGGCCGGGCATTTTTATTCGTCAGTTTTTATTTTTTAAACTGACTCGTAAAAATACTCAGCTGTATTGCACAACTTCACGCTGAATAACCTCTATTTACTTAAGCTAGTGTACTATTTTCTGACGTTTCAGAGCTAAAACAGCATTGATTGTGAAAAACCTCATTGCTCTCACACAAGGAGCCTCTATTGGAGACCAGACTTCGTTAGAAGAGCTGGTAGGTTCTGTTGTGTTGACATTACTTACTGGTATTTTTAGCGTGAAGCACAGTGTAAGTCCTACAAAAAGAAAAGGTTTTATTTGGCTAAACGGTGATGTTTGTGTGATCTTGATGATGTTTAGAGTAAGAGTGGTTACATGTAGTTTATACTTTGAACCCAGATGCTTCTGCGTCTGTCTCGTTTGATTGTCAGCGTGAGGGTAATCTTAAAATGGCTATTGTTGTTGATGTTGACGGACGATTATAACGCTGCATGGAAGTCATCTTTAGATTCAAGTTGCTGTTTTGTTGAAAAATTAATCAAATATCAGTTTTGATCGTATGATTTTGCCTTTTTATCATTTATGCGTTTATAATGAAAGTGTTTTTGTTTCCCTCTTAAGATGTGTGAGTTGATGAAAGGAAAACTGATTCCCACTCCTGTCGTAAAACTGTTATGGGAGAAATTCACTATGAAGGTAAATGATCCTTGTGTTGTCACATGCAAGGCACCTTGCCTCTCTCCATGCCGCCGCCTAAAATTGCTTCAGACAAACTATCAAACAACCGACAGCAGGAATTGTAAATTTTCGATAGAAGGACTCGTTCACACCATCCCTTGAGGTTTAGACATGTTGCTGCCCACACAAATGCTTATAAGTTTTCCCTTTTTCTTCCTACTGTACCGGCACAATGGAATAGTCCCCACTTCACTGCTGTTCTAACTGCCTTATCATAAGTTAATCAGAAACAGGCATTACCCGTTGTTAGAGGTATCTGTGCTGAAATTTAATAAAATTACAATCGCTTGACTGGAGCAGTTTTCAATTGAGTGTCGAAAGTAATTTCGTAATTGCTTTGGTTTTGCATTGCTACGCTTTGTGATTGGCTAAAAAACCTCGCGCCATTTTCTCAACCAATCAGAAGTAAAACCAAATCCAATCGTGATTTGCTCGCACGCGTTTTCCCGCGCTTGGTGCCTGCTGCTTGTATTTGCTTCGAGTTCTGATTGGTTCATCGGATTGTCTGCGAGTTCTGTGATTGGTCAGAGTAATTACTTTGGTTTTGGTTTTACGACACTCGATTGAAAACCGCTCTAAAAGGATTAAAAAATTTATGTATGTTTGTAACCTAAATACTGGAGATGTAAACCCAGTAATAGACACTGACATCCCGTGCGTGTTGTTGTAGCCTGCGCGCGAATGTCTTCTCTTTGCTTTCTTCATCGGACGAAAGAAGGAAATAAGAGACGTCTGCGCACAGGCTGATGTAGCAACGATCCTGCCCGTTATGATCATAAGCTTCAGTTTTAAGGCAAAACCTTACCATATAGTTTAGTTTAGTTTAATAACGCTTTGTCGTGTAATAAAGTAAATATAGTAGAAGGAAACATGACCGAAGGAGTTATTGGGCATGCCATTTTATAATTACTCTCCTTAGTAATGTTTACCTTAAAAGTCTAGAATATGTGTTATGTGAGTCAAAAAATAGGAACAATCCAAACATTTCATTGTATTGCAGGCTCCACAGACGACTACAGAAGAGAGCAGAGTTGCGCTGGTGCTCTTGGGAATGCTGGCTGGGTAAGCTTGTTACTGACCCATTATTTTGTTTGAAAATCCGAGAGAACTTAGGTGAAGTAGTAAGAGTGTAGTGTTGTTTGCGCAATTAGCCTCTGAATTTGCTCTCTTTTTTTTCAGAGCGGAGACGGACATAGTTCGTAGTAACATTGACGTGTTGGTATCTACGGGCCTGGGACCGAGAGCGGAAGATGACTTTCTTTTAGCACGTGTCACATGTGTGGCTTTGTTGAAACTTGCCAAAACTCACAAGGTGAATTCATAGACCATTTTACAGTTCTGTGCTTAGTACCCTGGTCTTTGAGTGAAAGTGAGGCTGGAGTTGAGTTTGTTTTGATACAAACCTTCCTTTTTTTCATATGTAAATCATGTTGGTTAGCTTAAGAACAACATGATTTACATATGAAAAGAAGGAAGGCCGTTTCTATCAAAACAAGGTCAATTCCAGCCTCATTTCCACACAAAGACCAGGTTACTAAGTAGAAACTGTAAAATGGTGTATTGTTCCGTTTTTCGGTGGATTAACTGACGGATAGAATGTCTTTCTCTCTTAAGATACAAATGAGAGGACCCACTTTCTTACTTAATAAGTGCTCCCAACTTTCAACCGTGTTGTTAGATTTTTTGTCATTTGAAAAACTGCTCCCGGTGGTTTAAAAGATGATTAACCCTAATCCAGGATTAAAAGTTAAGCAAGCATTCCATAATGATTATCTCTTCTCAAACTCATTACCGATAGTTATTCCACCAAACACAGGATGTATACCACATCACGTGCATTCAATAGGATACCCAATGAAACACTAGTAGAAAATCACTAAATCTTTATATATCCTAGCCTGCGAAACGTCTCTGGCGGCCGGGAGCGATGAGAGGCGGCTGTATTCGCAGGCTATATATATCCAAATCTTTAGTGATTTTGCTGTCGTGTTTCATTGGATAGGAAGATCCAGTCACCTGACCAAATTAAATATTCAAAAAATAGACCACACACAAACGAATTATATTTATTTTCCCATTTTCAGCGTCCAAAATACGGCAAAATGAAGGTTGCCCCTGCAAACCAATACATTTACATGCTATTTTTTTCTCACTGTGTTTTTTATTTCTTGTATTTAGAAGCCTGGCTGCAGTGCTGAGGAGCCATTCAGACTTGCTTCCAGTCACGTGATTTTTGAGCGGCTCACACAAATACTCGTTTCAGGTCAGTGTGAGAACTGTTGAACCCACGACTTTCCAATTTCAAACCACTTTTCTAGAGCTCTCACTCGGGATACCTGTTGCTGATCAATAAGGCTGATTTAGACGGCACAACTTTGTCACAAGCGATTTTTTGCAGCGCGCGCTTCTTGCGTCAGGCAAAAAATTGTATACAACTCGCATCATATAACATTGCATATGACTAAGATTGTCATACAACTTGTTTCGTGTTGCATGACGCGACTCGTTTTGTATGTATGGCGTGAGCAGGTTGCATGCGATAGTTGTAGGTTTAAATCAGCCTTTAAAGAAGATGGTGAGAAGATCTATATCTGAAGCATGCGCAGTAGATTTGAGTAAATGTTCTGGTACATAATCTGGTCCTTGACTCCGATATGACACTCATTAAGTAATGATCCGCATAAGAAGGAAGGTGCTGAACGGCAATGCACGATGGAATGTCAACTTTTTTCATTGTTATAACTCATTGGCCTAGACTTAAAAACTGCTAAAAAGTTAAGGTTCAAAATGCATTTTGTCTAATTTTTTTAAGGTTTCAAGTAATTTGAGACCCAATCGTACAACACGCAATTTTTAAAAGATATTGTATTTGGGGAACTTCATCAAAGAGGCAAAATTATGAGCTATTGTGTTCTGCTTTTTTGATTGGTTAAGCACGAAATTTTCCTAAAATTTATATGACGCAAATGGATTTTCTATATTTTTATACTGAAATATAATTATGAACCATCAGCCCCTCCTCTTTTCTTGAAACCAAAGATATTCTATGTGGGAAAGAGCCAATGCCGCAGAACAATGAAGTTTACGGTAGTTCTTGTGTGCAGCATTACTTAATATCTCATTCACTGCTGTTACTTATTGTTGTTATACTTAAAGGGAACCTCGGCTGAAAAACAGTTTTAGATCCAAAGTATTCGTAATGGTTATATTTAACTCATGCTGGGGTTTACATTCGGTATCTCCGTAACTGGTTACTGAATGCGAAGTGTTCTTTTTTTAGTTTAATTTCCCGCGCGCCGCCATGTTTTCTTTATTGTAATTTATGACGTCATTGCGTTGTCGAAGATGTCAATATGGAGTATACGGAAGAAGATTTCGCGGTAGAACTGTACAATATTCAGCCAAAAATGCATTAAAAGCATATATATGTTTATAAATTTACATGATGTTGACTTAAACCGTGGTACTGAAAACTCACGACAACGCACTGAATGTCATAATTTCCCCTCAAACTTTACGAAAACAAACATGGCGGCTGGCGGGAAATTTAAAAGCAAGAAATGCAGAAACAAAATGCCCAGTATTTAAGAGTTAAAGGTTTGTAATCACCTTCAAAACCCGTAAACCAGTTTTGTTTAACATTGAAGAAATATGTTTTCTAGCCGAGATTCCCTTTAACTTATTGTTTGACGTATAAGGTTTTACAATCTCTTCTGAAACAAAAAAAATTCATTTTATACGGTCACTGACAACCCATTAATACGGGCAGTTTTCGTGGTCCTTTCGATGTCCGTATTAACGGAGTTTGATGGTATCTGTTTGCTTTTGTAGCTCAGTTACTAAACTGGTTTGTATTTATGTATACATCAGGCGTTCGTAAGCTCGATAAACCGGACTGGGCTCCCATGATGGAACAAGCGCTGAATGTGATTTACTTTCTTGCTGAACATCCTGAAACAATCGCCGAGAACCTCATCAAGAAAATAGCGGCGTGTTTACTGGAAAAATCTGAAAACAAAGTGGGCACTGACGAAGGGACTGAATCACAGGACAAAGAGGATGGTAAAAACTCAACAAATGCTAACTGGTTTAGTTCCTGATGTTTTAGAACTGTTTTCAATTCAGTGTCGAAAGTAATTTCGCGATTGCTTTGGTTTTGCATTGCTACGGCTTGTTATTAGCCAAAAAATCTCGCGCCACTTTCTCAACCAATCAGAAGTAAAACCAAAACCAATCGTGAATAGGCCATTTGCACGATGGCGTCATTTGACTACAACTACCAGAATTCATTTCGTTTTTCCTTTCTTATTTAAATTTTGTAATCCCAGTGCGGTTTAAATAACAATAGCCCTAATTTGCACTACAAAACAAAAAACTGAAGGATTCTGGTAGCTGCAGTCATATGACGTCATCTTGCAAATGGCCTATTGCTCACATGCGTTTTTCGTGCTTGGCGCCGGCTGGAGGTATTTGCATAGAGCTCTGATTGGTTCATTGAATTGCTTGCTCTGTTTTGATTGGCCAGGGTAATTACGTTAGTTTTGAACTTTTGGTTTTGGTTTGATGCCACTCAACTGAAGAAAGAAACTGTAACCCCAAGTATAATATATCGTTTTCGTGTTCGGCATTGCTTGCTTTGAATGTTGCTCAAACCCACATTACCTGACCGTGAACTTCAAAACGCCATTCACTTTTAATCGTCATTCTTCAGAATAGGCCGTTTTCATTGTGGTGTCATATTAAATCTTTACAGTTTCATAGATGGACGACAGGGAATGTTTTAAGTAATGTTTACTACATGAGTGGGAGTGTTGTATCGGCCTATACAATCACGAGGCGCAGCCGAGTGAATGTATAGTGCCGATACAATACGGACGCGAATGTTGTAAACAACTTGTTAAATTCACATTCCAGATACAACTCACTAGTTGTTGTATCTAATTCATATTCCAGATTTACAGGGTTAACCATGTGATTGGAATGGCTCATTTCTATTTGTTAGTACCCTTATGAATTATTACTGAATTTACAATGTTCAATGTTAACATGTTAATTCACTTTCAGTTCCCGAAGAAAATACCGCAGACACAGATGGCCGCTCCAGTAACTCTCAAGCCACATGTCACGCTGGTATTTTGGCGCGGTTTCTCAGTTTGTCAGGTCACGTGGCGTTACGTCATATGGTTCACTTGGACGTGGGGGTACTGGGAGAAATCAAACGGCGGCAGGTGATTGAAGAGAATGAAAAGGAGAAAGAGAAACACGCCAACAAGAAGAGAGGGCCTGGAAGCGAGTCAAGCGCCAATACGACAAAGGTACTAGTAGAGACGAAAGAGTGAGTTTGACCCCAGGGTGGGACATGCTCCTTTTGGTACCCTAATTGTTATAGCCTACTTATTTATACTGTAGGTTTATTCACCTATTCCAACTTGCAATAGAATGAACTGTGGCTTCTCTGTACACGACCCGAAATGATCCCCGACCCCAAATGATCCCCAATTTTTTTCACACGAGACCTGAAATGATCACCGAGGAATTATAGGAGTGGAATGGGAAAACATTTCTATCCCGGCCGGGGATAAGATTGAAGCGGTTAATGCTAAATGCGAAGTTTTTCGGCTATAAACGCCAAAACTTTTCAAAATGGCTAATCGACTGCACAAAGTTATTTTCAGTTATAATAATTGCCTGGAGTTTACTTTTTCCGTAATAACGTGGAGGTCGTTATACCAGACAGACGTAACTGTAGTGCTAAAATCAGTGCTTCCAGTTTCAACTAGTTTCGTCCCAGTCTCGTCGCAGTCTGTTTCGTTGGATTTTTTACCGGAAGATCAGTCGGATACAACAATGTCGCGGACTGCGTAGTTTACAACTGTGATTCTATTCTGCTTGAAGAGCGTCATCTCGAGAAACGAAGACAAACCTCCAGATGCGAATTCATGCATGCTAAAGGTTGCCGAGGTAAGTTATCTACATTAGAGTCCTTAAAGTGCCTATCACCCCAAAAAAGTTATTTTCAGAATCAACTCTATGTACATTGAATAGTTGAGTGGTAAAATATTTCTTGTTTTGAACGTCCCGTTTGTGAGTTACAGAGATTTGTATTTACAATATGCTAACTAGTAGTAATCATAGATTATAGTGCGTCTCCTTATCCCGTGGCACCTCGTCTTAGCCTAGTACCTCAGTTTCATGAATTAATTCAGCCACTGTTGAAAAGGGCTATGTCGCGAGATATGTCACGCAGGCAAAAACGTCGGGCCGTCATCAAACAAATTCACGCTATCGCCGTGGAATCGGGCAAAATCCTGCTGTGCTGTGTACTCCGAAAGGTCTCAGATTTTTCCGACATATAAATAGTATATTTGTCTTGATTTCATTTCGGTTATTTCTCCGATTCTGAAATCATACTCCTCAGTACATGTACCAATACCGGAACCGGAAATGAGAAATTTCGACGTTTAAGTCACGCAACATTCAACGTGAAATTTCGCAAGATTACAACTACCAATTGCAAGTAAGACACAAGACTGTTGAATATAATTCCTTTATTAGCTAACAAATTTTAGTCACAAAACTGCGAAATCTTTAGTCGCAAATGCGTCCGATACAGGCGCAATTTCGAGCACTGTAAAGTTAAATTATCTGCGTTCGCCAGGCGCGGCCGGTCAGTGAATTATTGCTACAAGACATAAGCGAATTGCACCGTACCGTAGAACATCGCGAAGAACGACGTCGGTATTTAGGTGAAAGCTTCCCAAATCAGGCAGAGAACCACAGCAAAATCAAGATAGAACATTCAAAACATACCAGAACGGCAGCGAGGAAAATCTGTAACTTCTTGCTTGATTCCAAAGAGACCCAACAACTTACTTGGTCCGGAGAAGAACCTTCGTCCAATTTTTCCACTGCGTACTTTTACTAGGCATTGAAATATTGAGCCGTACGATTCCAAAATTGGGAAAATATCCGAAACTAAATCAAGACAAATAGATTATTCACATGTGACATTTCGGTACCCCAGCTCCCCAGGATGATGCCTGATTTCCACGCGATGCTGGATATTATTGTGACGTTTCAAAATGGCGCAGATTTGGTACCGACACTTTTCTCGATTCGTTCCGCTTAGCCTAGACGACGCGCTAAGAATGCTGGATACTATTGTGACGTTTCAAAATGGCGCAGATTTGGTACCGACACATTTCTCGATTCGTTCCGCTTAGCCGACAAGATTAGGAAGCGTCTCCTTCGTCTTCGTCGACGCAATTAGATGACGTCAACCCGGGAATTTTCCATTGTTTCTACGCCAATTTACAATGCGCTGTTTACAGCTTGAGGAAAATTAACTTGATAAATACTAAAAATAAACTATGGATAGTCAATTGATTCGTACAAAATATTACTTGGAGGTGAAAACAAGTAGTTGTATAATAAATGATTCCCGGGTTGACGTCATCTAATTAGCATTTTGTAAATTCAAATCTCTATAACTCACTAACACGACGTTTAAGGAGGCTCGAAAGGGTTTCTTACAGCTTATGTACATGTCAGAAGAATTACACATTAAAATTTTATGGTTTTAGTCTCTGAAACAAATTGTAGATAAGCTTATGACATGGTTGTTAAAGTTTCCTTCAAGACCATTTACGACGTCATATCTGTTGTCATGGTAACTATAACCCTCCAAAGAGATACCCATCAAAAGTCAGTTTTTTAAATCTATCTTTAAAACTAACTCGGTGACCTATGTTTTTTATAAGCGTTTTTAAAAGTTTGCAATATTCCTCACCTCCTGTGTAAATTTGAAAAAAATCTGTATTGTGGAAATCGAGATAAATCGAAAAAGGCTTTTTAAAGATTTAAAAAAATTCCACTGTACAGTTTTTTTCCAAAATGTCTCAAATGTTAGATAAAGTTGAATGCTACTTGCATGAAAAATTTCAACATAGGTCACCGAGCAAAGTTTTGAGATAAAGAGGAATATTTTATGCACGATTTATTTCCGGTTCGCGCGATTTTACGCATATTTTTATTTCCGGTGAGCTGCGCGCGCTACTTTTTGATAGGAAAATCAACTGACGTATGCGTCAAAGCATGACGAGTGCACGTCGCGCGCGCACGCAGCTGAAAACCCTTTCGAGCCTCCTTAAAGTGCCCCTGTGATCAAATTTTTTATTTTCATTTTTTTACATTTTCGTGTACAATTAGACTTTCTTACTCATCTTGCCAAATTTCAATCCATTACGGACATGAGAAATCATTTTATTTTAACAATTATTTCCGAGAATTTACGGCCGCCATTAATCAACCTTGTTCCAAGGCTTGGTTGCTAATGGGGGAAAGTGACGTCAAAGACTCAAACATACCTCACGGGTTGAAATTATAATAACAATCAGCATAGAAAATTGCACGAAGAACAAGTCCAAAGTTTTTGTTTCTTTTCGCGTGATTTTCAATACTTATTGTTATTTTAATTCAACCCATGAGGTATTTTTGAGCCTTTGACGTCACTTTCTCCCATTCGCAACCAAGCCTCGGAAATAAATGTTAAAATAAAATGACTTCTGATGTTCGTAATGGATTGAAATTTGGCAAGATGAGTAAGAAAGTCTAATAGTACACGAAAGTGTAAAAAAAATGAAAATCAAAAATTTGATCATAGGGGCACTTTAAAATAAGAAATATTTTACCATTCAACTATTCAATGTACATAATGTTGATTCTGAAAATAACTTTCTAGGGGTGATAGGCACATTAATAAGGCTTCCTTTTCAGAAATCAGCGAATATATATGTAATCTGTATGTGTGACAGCGTAACAGTTGTGAAATACAAATCATCAATAATACGAATTATAAACATTAGTTAGTCAAAGCAACGCAACATTACCGTACGTGTGCAAAAACCTCTAGTTTTGCTCCCTTTTAAGCACTGCGCATGCTCAAAAGCTAAACCTGGATCAGGTACGTTGGTATACTACGATATAGTTTTTATGGATGCCTCGGGAGCAAAATATGTTGCAAGATAACAATTACATAAGGAATGGCTTTTATACACCACCGTTAGGGGTTCATTCACTTAAAGGCCCTGTCACACTATTGCGTATGAGAGAAACGTATGAGTTGCGTATGGAAATTCATAAAATAATTTTCATACGCACAAAATGACCAGCTTACTTGACCTATGAGTAACGTACCTCTAGCGTAACTCTCGCGTATTCAGCGTATGCTTAGCGTATAAACCATACGTCCGAATACGCACAAAATTTTTAAGCATGCTTAAAAAAAATTTTCTGCCTCGCCGTATGCCAGCGTATGTCACCGTATGCGACCATGCTTGAAACGTATACAACCTATGCCCAACGTACTCCTGGAAAGGCGAAAAAAGCAAAAGGCAGTTGTGATGTTTAAATCCCTCAACAAATTAGCCCCAGTGTACTTGCAGGACTTATTCAATACACGAAGCACAAATTACAATTTACGAAATTCGTGCGGTAAACTAACATTGCCCAAGCCACGCACCAATTATCTAAAGCGTACCTTTAGCTATAGCGGGGCTCAGTTGCGGAACTCCTTACCACAAGATGTAAGGAATATCAAGTCAATAGGGCAATTTAAAAGGGAAATAAACCGACTATTTCAATCATCGGTTTCCCACTCGGCAACCTTGTAAAACAGTAAGTGAAGTGTATATATATTTTTAATGATATAATTGTCACTTTTTATATACTGAATGATTTTACCGAGTTTAAATAAAGTTGTATGTATGTATGTACGTACCCCTAGCGTATGACAGCGTATACCAGCGTATGAGTGATATTTTTCATACGCTGGCATACGCCAGTACGATACGCAATAGTGTGACAGGGCCATAACAGATGATATAATGGCTACTGACAGGAAGCGAAGACTGTTACTTGTTACAGTAAGGTCCGGTTTAAACGTCGCATTTCACATGTGCCAAATCTAATTCAGGTATTGAATGCGTGTGAAGTTCGACGTTTAACTAAAATTAAATTCGACAAGGCGACTTCTGTCTCATCTTCGACTGAGCCAGTCAAATCTCGACAGAAGATCAACCGTTGTCTTTTGTGCCGAATCGAATTTTTAAATCATGTTTAATTTATTATAACCCACAATTCTCAATTTTTTCCCAACTCTATAAAAACTCGATCATGATTCGATGTCTAAAATGGCGGATTTACTTATTTAAGTAGAACCAAATAAGTATCAGACTCGGGGAATGTGAAATTTGACTTTTAAACCGGGCCGTTAAAAGGAGTTATAATTATTTAATAAATTGTCCAAAATTTATAAATACATAAACACTTCAAACAATTCGAGTCAAAATTCTTTTATTTACTTTATTCTAGTAATTATAGCAACTTCGGGAATTAAACGTCATCCCATTCCATTCCAATAATTCCTCTTGGATCATTTTAGGTTGCGTGTGAAAAAAATTGGGGATCATTTGGGGTCGGGGATCATTTCGGGTCGTGTTTAGGTCGATTTTGGGGATCATTTGAAGTTGGGGATCATTTCGGGTCGTGTACATCTCTCCTCTCTGCAGAAAAATGAACGTTGTGGGGGCGGAGCGATTGTTTACCAGTGATCTCATGATTCTATTTCAATTTCCGTAAATACAATGCTTAATTGCTGAAAGCCATGAATAAGATTGCTTCCCCCCGCATTGTGGTCGACGGGAAACTAATGTAACCTTTGTATCGAAACTGTAGGATCCAGGCGCGTCTGAGACAATCGAGGAGGAACTGGGACTGACCGGAGCGACGGCGGATGACGTGGAGACGGAATACATCAGAAAGATCTGTGAACACGAGATTGTTACTGGTGAGAACGAATGACCACCACCCTTCCCCCCCCCCCCCCCCCCCCCCCCCCCCCCCACCCACAATCCCCTCAGCAAGGAAAAATCTCAGGCAAACATCTTCAAGTTAAATAACACTCTCCGCCGAGTAAAAGCCCAGAGACCTAATTATTTTGGAACAAATAAATCCATAGACTGCAAAACAGTCGGTTTTTTCCTCCTAAAGCCATGCGAGGTTCGAAGCAAGAGGCGCGAAGCGCCGATCCGCGCGCGAGCCTCACGCGGGCCTCAGTCTCACTCCACGTTTCCACACTCGCTCCAGATCTTTTCGGTCGCGCATTTTTTTCGGAGGACTCGCGCAAAAATACGGCAGGACTGTTTTGCAGTCTAATAAATCCAAAGAACTTGTATCTATTTAATGTCAGGCTGTTTTACTTTATTTCCGAAAGCATGCAAGGAAATAAGAAACTGAACACAGAAGTCACTGGTTGAGTGCATTGAACTAATGTTTATAAGGAAGCTCTATTTCTGCACCTTGGACGTATAATACCTTGATATCAAACTTGTTAAATATTAGTGTACTGCAACTTTGAAATGTTGGCTTCAGATGCAAATAGGTTACAAGTATAACGAGAACGTTTATAAGCTACAGTGTAACTTCTTAAATTCAGTTCACTAAACTAATAATGATTTGCTCTCCCTTCGAGAATTGCCGTTATGTTTTCTCTTGATATTTTGAACGGAGGATTTCACTTGTTTGTGAGCTTGAAAATTATCTTTGAATATCTTGCAGTCTATTTTGCATTACTTTACAGCCCCTTGTAGCGAAGTTCGTTGGGAAGTTGGAAGCTATTCAGGTTTCGGTATTTTCAATTTGATAGCGTTCTCAGTTGCCTGCGAGCGCGCATGTTTTTCCTGCTCTTGAATGATTCTTTCCTGTAAAACCCCTCATTTCAATTATTGCTTTACGAGACCATTCGCAGAGTTGCCCGATTTTCTAGACATCTTCAAGAGAAAACAAACTCGAACTGAGACAATATTTTTGTACATCCCAAATAACATGTAAATGTGTAGTCATTTAGATGTTATTTGGGATGAAATTGTAACGTAGAGCTGGATTTCCCAACAAACCTCACAACACCGGACGTTACGGTGATACGAAATCGATTGTAAACACATCTCTTATTTGGAATGTAAGCTCATCCCGACCCTTATTTGGAATGTAATCTCATCCCTTATTTGGCATGTAAGCACATCTCTTATTTGGAATTTAAGCACATCCCTCATTTTGCATTTGGCATGCAAGCACATCCCTTATTTGGAATGTAAGCACATTCCTTATTTGGAATGTAAGCACATTCCTTACTTGGATTCCACAGGTGATACATTATTGTCCACTCTGCGCCCGCTATTAGTATGTGTCTGCAGTAATCCCGTGAAGTACAGTGATCCAAACTTACGAGCGGCAGCGTCACTGGCTCTGGCCAAGTTTATGCTGGTCAGGTACGTTATATTACATCACTCAAATATCTTATCAAGGCAGATGCTACTTAACCGTTCCACTTACGTCATACCTCCTCATGTAGTTCGTTCTAATTTTTGAGTCCGTAAGTGTATGCATTCAAATGAAAACTTCTGAGCTGTTCTTTCTAACTTTAGTTTGGGTTTGTGGATGAAATACATCAATGTGATCACTGAAAAGAAAGCTACTTAGCAGTACTTTTCTGTGGTCCTGTTTATTATGCTGTACAAGATAATCGGTTCTAACTTTTGAGTCTGTGGTTAAAATCTTACAGTGTGGCTATTCACATGTAAGTAATGAGAGCAGTACTTTTCTGTGGTCCTGTTTATTACGCAATACAAGATGTTTTCTGACTTGTGAGTCTACGTGAAACAGTAAAGTGTGATCATTCAAATAAACGTTATTGAGCAGCACTTGGTTAAAATAACAAACGGTTGTACTTTTTTCTTTCTTCAGCTCCGAATTTTGTGAAGCGCATCTACAACTTCTTTTTACGATTCTTGAAAAAGCTCCTCAAGCGACCATCAGAGCAAACACTATAGTAGCAGTTGGCGACCTGACCTTCAGATTTCCAAACATGATCGAGCCATGGACGTCCCACCTGTATGCCAGGTCCGTAGATTCATAGTTCATATACAGCAACCATTCGTCTGAGACTATTCTAACTATTTTGTCTCGGTTATGGTCAGCCCCGTCCCCAGACCTAAACGCGATAAGCTAGCGAAACGAGGGGCCTTGGGACCGAACGCGACAGCGAATCATCCGAATCAATGGATGATATCATATTCCATTATGACGACTGGTAACAAGGATAGGTTATACGGTAAAGCCTGCGTAGCCGGTGAAATTGTTAGCGTGAAGTAAAGTTTTTATGCCGCAATGTTGCCTCCTCTCCATTCTCCTCGCGGTTTCGCGCTCGTATTTGCGGCTCCATCGCCACAATTTTGCAGATACTTACAGGGACAGACACAGTGGAAACTCTCGTAAGCGACCACTTAAAATGTCAGCAAAGGTGGTCGCCTTGAAGCGGTTGTTGATTACGTCTGTCTCAAATATAGTGATCTAATTAAAAAGTAAATAAATGTGATGTGAAGAATAAGTGGTCACTAAATGTTATTGTTTGGTGATGGCATAAGGAGGTTAGAGTGCATTTAGAAAACGGGTTACCCTTGAAGGGAGTAGCTCGCAAGAACTGGACAGGAATGCGCCAACGAACTCCTGCCAAAAAAATTCGCATAACAACGCTACTTTGCCTCATCTGAGAAAGCCCCTGTTTTTCCCGTCTGTCCATTCTGCTATATCGGAAAGTTTCTTGTCAGCGATTCTTGTTAGATCATAAATAAACAGTGCAGGGATCTATCATTACTCACAGTGTTGTGTTACTCCGCAGATTGCGTGACGAGTCAGCTCACGTGCGTAAGAACACGCTGATGGTGCTCACGCATCTGATTCTCAATGACATGGTTAAGGTCAAAGGTCAGATTAGTGAGATGGCCACGTGTTTGGAGGATAAAGACAGCAGGATATCTGACCTGGCCAAGCTGTTCTTTTTGGAGTTGTCGAAGAAGGTAAGAAACCAATATATATCAAGAAAACTTAATATATACATGTACATCTCCAACTAAAACAGACACCTTCGGGACTGGGAATTGGAGTACATAAAAGGTAATAGTGGGAGTTGTTTTCAGTACATCTTAAGCCTGGTTTCCATATAATCGCAGCGATCGTTACGATCGACGATCGCTGCGATTCTTGCGACCCTTGCGATCATATGGAAACCAAAATAGAAATTTTTTCTATCTCTGCGATCGCAATCGCAACGATCGCAAGGGTCGCAACGTTTTGGTTTCCATATGATCGCAAGGGTCGCAAGAATCGCAGCGATCGTCGATCGTAACGATCGCTGCGATCATTGCGATTATATGGAAACCAGGCTTTACTGGACGGAACTTTAACTTCTGTCCGTAATAACGGGTCGTCTGTTATAGCGAGATGTCCGTTAAGCAGGACACTGTGGTTAGTCTGTTTCGGCCATTCGGATTGTGGGGAGCTATGAAACGCTTCGCGCGAGGAAAAAAAATATTACTAGCAGCGCCCGCAGTAATTTTTTCTCGCAAGTTGCCTTTCTTTCTTTTTTTGTTTCTTTGTTTCTTCTCTCCACTGTCTGAATGCATGAAACAGGCTATAATAAACATCATATTTATGTTCGCCTGGTTTAGTTTGCAAGATGCTGACTGGTTAGCCAATGGTTTGATCGTAGAAAAGTAAGTTTTCTTGAATTTCGCAAGTGACACGCCTCATCCGCATGCGCGAAGATAACGCGACCAGGGATCAAGTCAATAAAACTTTTAGACTTGTAAATTACAGAACGTGGGTGTTTTCTCCTTGTACGCATGCTCACAGTAAGGGTAAGAACTTCGTGAGTTATTTTAAAATACAGCCATTTCAATTCGCCACTTTGTAAACGAGAAGGAAACTGGGCCGAGTGAACTTTCGTAACGACTTCTGGGACTGTTACTGGGGACAGAAACAAAAGAAGCGTCCCCTGTAACGATCCCAGAAGTCGTTGCGAAAGTTCACTCGGCCCAGTTTCCTTCTCGTTTCTAAAGTGGCGAATGAATTGTGCATTGGTACATTTTACGTCCGCAAGGCATGGTGGGTCCATCTGTTTTCTCGGATGCTGTGTTCGCATCAGCACCGAAACATATTTAGAGTCAACATGTTTCAATGAAAACACGTTTCCCGTAAACATGTTTGCAATTTCATTGTTCACATTAGTTGTTAATTTCAAAACACGTTTCACGCCTGGTTCTATAATTTGTACTGTTTTACGAAGCAGGCATAAGCTACACATGTAGCATAAAATCTCTATAATTACACATGAACCGAAACAAATAGAGCTCGAACTTGCTACTGTATGATTTTGTAGTTTAATCTCACTTGTCAAACTCTTCGGGAGTTGATGCTGTGTTTAACAAGGAGAGGACATTTTGCGCTGACGTGTTTTGTCTGGCTTAGATCGAAACCACCTCGAGAGATTATCAATCATGCTTAGAGTAAACGTGTTTCGATCATGATTTGCGCCATGCACCGCCAGATGTGGACACTTCATGGTGAAACATGTTTCATTCCTGATCAGACTAAACATGTTTCGCTCTAGTGTGAACTCAGCATGACATACCAAGGTAGAACCCGGTTTCTTCTAGTGAAATGTGTAAAACCTCTACGAACCAAATAATGGTGTTGCAGCGTTTAACAAGGCGACGACATTTGCGCCAACGTGTTTCGTCTGGCTTAGATCGAAACTACCTCGTGAGATAGTTTCAATCATGCTCAGAATAAACATGTTACGATCATCATTCTCGCCGTGCGCCACCTGATGTGAACTCTTTTCATAGTGAAACATGTTTCATTCCTGATCAGACTAAACATGTTTCGCTCTAGTGTGAACACAGCATAACATACCAAGGTAGAACCTGGTTTCTTCTAGTGAAGTGTGTAAAAACTATACGAGCCAAATAATACTGTGTTCACACTAGGGCGAAACATGTTAACTGATCACGTATGAAACATGTTTTACTGTGAAAAGTGTTCATATCAGGCGGCGCATTGCGCGAATCATGATCAAAACATGTTTATTCTGAGCATGATTGACACACGTTAGCGCAAATGTCGTTTCCTTGTTAAACATTGCATTGCCCTCCGTTGTCCGAAGAACTTGATAAGTGAGATTAAACCGCAGAGTAATGCAACTGCAAATTTCGAGCTCTATTTTTTCGGACCATGTGTAATATTAACAGATTTCATGCGAGCTTATAAATGTTTTGTAAAACAGCATAAATTGTAGAAGCAGGCGTGAAATGTGTTCTGAAACAAGGAGCCCGATGGGCTTCGAAACTGGCTCGTTTGGTCTCAGTTTCCACCCGGTTATTATTTTACAGTTTTATATTAGCATTCCACAATATACAATCTAGAATCTATTAATATGCACAGTCCTGTCCACATTTTCATTTTCATTCCACAGCCCGTTTCAAGCACTCCTTAGGGACGGACTATTTTATTGTTAAGGGCGGGGAGGCAGGGGGGGGGGGAGTTGGGCAATTACCCAAAAAAAAAAATTCCTGGACAGCAAAAGTAAAGAAAAAAAGTAATGCACAGCAAGCTAAAGGAAAAAGGGTATGGAACAATCCAGAAAAAAAATTATTGTACAACATCAAGACGGAAAAAAAATCGTTATCAGAAAAATTGCCCAACACGCTCGCTACCCCATCCCCGCCGGCAAATATAAAATTGTCCATCCATTTGCAGGCTACAATTATTTCAGGTCTATTTTTTCTCTGATCGGCTCGGTATTGTTAGAAAAAACATAAGTTTAGAACTTTGTATATTTATTTCGCTTTAAAATCCTTGAAACCACCTACTACAAGGAATCAAGATTGTTTAAACACAGGCATTTTGGATAATCGGTGATGGTGTTTCGAATAAATTAACAATATCAACACGATCGATCAAATAGCGTGACATGAATACGGGATGTGTGGAATTTGAACGTGACTGCACGGAGTAATGCTTGAGATTTGTTTACTCAGCAGTTCTGTGACGTGCCGGGACGTGTTATATTCAACGATTTATTCGATCTAAACTCGACTGTTTGACGATTGATTTGGTTAGAAAAATTCAACCCGCTTTCCTTTTACCAGAAATAGATCACATCCGAAAATCACAGAGATTTAATTTTTAACAATTCCGTCGAAATTAGAACGGTAAATATTTGAATTATAGTTGCTGACATCACTAATTACGCCATTTCTGAAAACCGGAAGTAAACTAAGTACGGTGTTGGCCGCAGCAAAAGCGATTCCCGGGGCAGGTGACACGACAGAAAACAAGGAGCCCGATGGGCTTCGAAACTGGCTCGTTTGGCCTCAGTTTCCACCCGGTTTTCACTTTAGAGTTTTATATTAGCAAGCCACAATCTAGAATCTATCAATATGCACAGTCCAGTCCACATTTACATTCCACAGCCCGCTTCAAGCACTCCTTAGGGACGGACCATTTTATTGTTAAGAGGGGGGGGGGGGGGGGGGGGGGGGGGAGGGGTTGGCAAATACTAAAAACAAATTCCTGCACAGCAAAAGTAAAGAAAAAAAATAATGCACAGCGAGCGAAAGGAAAAAAAAGGTATGGAGCAATCCCGAAAAAAATTCTTGCACAACATCAAGACGGAAAAAAAATTCATGATCAGAAAAATTGCCCAACACCGCCACCTGCCCCCACCCCCCCACCCCACACCCCCCTTTAGTAGGCTACAGTTTCAGGTCTATATTTTTTTCTCTGATCGGCTCGGTACTGTTAGAAAAAACATAAGTTTAGAACTTTGTATATTTTTTTCGCTTTAAAATCCTTGAAACCACCTACTACAAGGAATCAGGATTGTTTAAACACAGGCATTTTGGAGAATCGGTGATGGGGTTTCGAATAAATTAACAATATCAACACGATCGATCAAATAGCGTGACATGAATACGAGATGTGTGGAATTTGAACGTGACTGCACGAAGTAATGCTTGAGATTTGTATACTCAGCAGTTCTGTGACGTGCCGGGACGTGTTATATTCAACGATTTATTCGATCTAAACTCGACTGTTTGACAATTGATTTGGTTAGAAAAATTCAACCCGCTTTCCTTTTACCAGAAATAGATCACATCCGAAAATCACAGAGATTCAATTTTTAACAATTCCGTCGAAATTAGAACGGTAAATATTTGAATTATAGTTGCTGACATCACTGATTACGCCATTTCTGAAAACCGGAAGTAAACTAAGTACGGTGTTGGCCGCAGCAAAATCGATTCCCGGGGCAGGTGACACGACAGAAACAAGGAGCCCGATGGGCTTCGAAACTGGCTCGTTTGGCCTCAGTTTCCACCCGGTTTTCACTTTAGAGTTTTATATTAGCAAGCCACAATATACAATCTAGAATCTATCAATATGCACAGTCCAGTCCACATTTACATTCCACAGCCCGCTTCAAGCACTCCTTAGGGACGGACCATTTTATTGTTAAGAGGGGGGGGGGGCAAATACTAAAAACAAATTCCTGCACAGCAAAAGTAAAGAAAAAAAAATAATGCACAGCGAGCGAAAGGAAAAAAAAGGTATGGAGCAATCCCGAAAAAAATTCTTGCACAACATCAAGACGGAAAAAAAATTCATGATCAGAAAAATTGCCCAACACCGCCACCTGCCCCCACCCCCCACCCCACACCCCCCTTTAGTAGGCTACAGTTTCAGGTCTATATTTTTTTCTCTGATCGGCTCGGTACTGTTAGAAAAAACATAAGTTTAGAACTTTGTATATTTTTTTCGCTTTAAAATCCTTGAAACCACCTACTACAAGGAATCAGGATAAACACAGGCATTTTGGAGAATCGGTGATGGGGCAATTACCAAAAAAAAAATTCCTGCACAGCAAAAGTAAAGAAAAAAAAATTCCTGCACAGCAAAAGTAAAGAAAAAAAGGAATGCACAGCAAGCTAAAGGAAAAAGGGTATGGAACAATCCCGAAAAAAAAATTATTGTACAACATCAAGACGGAACAAAAAATCATTATCAGAAAAATTGCCCAACACGCTCGCTACCACGCCCCCCGCCCCCCCCCCCCCCCCCTCCCCTCGCCCCTCCCCGCCGACAAATATAAAATTGTCCATCCCTTTGCAGGCTACAATTATTTCAAGTCTATATTTTTTCTCTGATCGGCTCTGTACTGTTAGCAAAAACATAAGTTTAGAACTTTGTATATTTTTTTCGCTTTAAAATCCTTGAAACCACCTACTTCAAGGAATCCCAATTAATTTCACTTCTTTCGGATTTTTGCCTTTCATGAATTTTTATTTCGTGAAGTTGAAGGAACAGAACAGCCAACTGAAAATTCACCGCCGTCGGAGAAGATGTAAACAATGCACGTGTCTTGCGAGTTTCGCTGGTGCTAGTGAATGTTTCTCGGGCGAACCTTAAAGCGATCACTTTTTCATTTAATTTTCTTTTCTGTGTTTCGAATACAGAGGAATAAAAATTAGATATATTTTCGTGTGTCTGATTGCGAGATGTTTTATGGAATCTCTGCGTTTTTAAACGCAGAGATTCCAAAATATGCGTTACTGGAAAGGTTTCAAATTACTTTTGACATTATGCAAATTGCAACATTTTTACCTCAACTGAAATAATATATTTCAAAGGGATAAATTTGTTTCTCTCCTCCTAAATTATTACTTCTGTCGTTAACTTTGATTAAATTTATAAGTTTCATCAAAAATTTATTATGATTATGACGGAAATAGTTCCAGCAAAACGAAAAGTTCTGAAAGTTGTTTTGACCCCGGATCCGGACCACGCAAAATAAACTGAAAGATTCGTGGCTTCAAACTTAGAACGGTAAATATTTGAACTATAGTTCCTTAATTATTGGTTATACTCTTCGCTATACTACTTATGAAAACACGCAAAATCACACATGGTAGCGATATACAAAGGATATCAATCGCAAAGCAAAGCCATTTCCCTTAAATGATCGTGACTTCCTCCTAGACGTCTCCTAAAACGAAAAAAAATGTGGAAAACATATGGTTGTAGTTTGAAACTCACAACGGCTGCAGACAAGCGCTTACCTTGCAGAATATCTAACCAAAATTTGTCAAAGTGAAGCGATCGATGAATGTCACAGCAGATGCATCAAACTAACCATCGATATCTCACAAATCCAACAGCCGAGTCTTGTTACAGTATCGTTTTGTTTTACAACAGCAAACGAACGATATCGCTTGCTTTTATAACGATCAACGAAAGTATAAAGCAACTCGTTTGTATAAACTCTTGCACCATCAATCGAGCAGGGGAAGGTCTGGAACGAGTCACGCACCCCTCCCCCCAACAAGATCTTCCTTTTGCGTGATAAACATGCGCACGCGTAAGAAACATTTGTCATATATTTTAATGTATCATAACAAAAGCAGCAATTTTTCTAAAGCAACAAGACAATGAGAACCCGCATGTTCCCAAGAATTATCTCTTACACGTAATACGCATCTATGTACATCACGTTTCTATTTCAAATTGCTTTTATAAGAAAACGCTACCACAAGCAAGCCACCGATTCGTCTTTGCCTAATATAAGGTTGACTTGAAGGTAAAGGTTACTGTAGTGTGGGTTGGGGTTCGCGGCGTTACGGCGTGACCGCGTGACGCTGCCGTGACGTCGTTTTGATGACATCACAGGTTACGTCATTTCTGGAAACCGGAAGTAAAATAGGTACGGCGTTGGCCGCAGCAAAAGCGATTCCCGGGGCAGGTGACACGACAGAAAAAAAAAAAAGGGTATTTTAAGAACTGACTCGTCGCAGAGCGACGAGCCAGTTAACAAGGAGCCCGATGGGCTTCGAAACTGGCTCGTTTGGCCTCAGTTTCCACCCGGTTTTCACTTTAGAGTTTTATATTAGCAAGCCACAATATACAATCTAGAATCTATCAATATGCATGGTCCAGTCCACATTTACATTCCACAGCCCGCTTCAAGCACTCCTTAGGGACAGACCATTTTATTGTTAAGAGGGGGGGGGGGGGGGGGGGGGGGGTTGGGCAATTACTAAAAAGAAATTCCTGCACAGCAAAAGTAAAGAAAGAAAAATAATGCACAGCGAGCGAAAGGAAAAAAAGGTATGGAGCAATCCCGAAAAAAATTCTTGCACAACATCAAGACGTTAAAAAAATTCATGATCAGAAAAATTGCCCAACACCGCCACCTGCCCCCTGCCCCACCCCCTTTAGTAGGCTACAGTTTCAGGTCTATATTTTTTTCTCTGATCGGCTCGGTACTGTTAGAAAAAACATAAGTTTAGAACTTTGTATATTTTTTTCGCTTTAAAATCCTTGAAACCACCTACTACAAGAAATCAGGATTGTTTAAACACAGGCATTTTGGAGAATCGGTGATGGGGCAATTACCAAAAAAAAAATTCCTGCACAGCAAAAGTAAAGAAAAAAAGGAATGCACAGCAAGCTAAAGGAAAAAGGGTATGGAACAATCCCGAAAAAAAAATTATTGTACAACATCAAGACGGAACAAAAAATCATTATCAGAAAAATTGCCCAACACGCTCGCAACCCCCCCCACCCCCACCCCCCCCTCCCCGCCGACAAATATAAAATTGTCCATCCCTATGCAGGCTACAATTATTTCAAGTCTATATTTTTTCTCTGATCGGCTCTGTACTGTTAGCAAAAACATAAGTTTAGAACTTTGTATATTTTTTTCGCTTTAAAATCCTTGAAACCATCTACTACAAGGAATCCCAATTAATTTCACTTTTTTCGGATTTTTGCCTATCATGAATTTTTATTTCGTGAAGTCGAAGGAATAGAATTCACCGCCATCGGAGAAGATGTAAACAATGCACGTGTCTTGCGAGTTTCGCTGGCGCTAGTGAATGTTTCTCGGGCGAACCTTAAAGCGATCACTTTTTCATTTAATTTTCTTTTCTGTGTTTCGGGTACAGAGGAATAAAAACTAGATATATTTTCGTGTGTCTGATTGCGAGATGTTTTATGGAATCTCTGCGTTTAATATGCGTTACTGGAAAGGTTTCAAATTACTTTTGACATTATGCAAATTGCAACATTTTTACCTCAACTAAAATAATATATTTCAAAGGGATAAATTTGTTTCTCTCCTCCTAAATTATCACTTCTGTCGTTAACTTTGATTAAATTTATAAGTTTCATCAAAAATTTATTATGATTATGACGGAAATAGTTCCAGCAAAACGAAAAGTTCTGAAAGTTGTTTTGACCACGGATCCGGACCACGCAAAATAAACTGAAAGAACGGTAAATATTTGAACTATAGTTGCTTAATTGGTTATACTCTTCGCTATACTACTTATGAAAACACGCAAAATCACACACGGTAGCGATAGACAAAGAATATCAATCGCAAATCAAAGCCATTTCCCTTAAATGATCGTGACTTCCTCCTAGACGTCTCCTAAAACGAAAAAAAATGTGGAAAACATATGGTTGTACTTTGAAACTCACAACGGCTGCAGACAAACGCTTACCTTGCAGAATATCTAACCAAAATTTGTCAAAGTGAAGCGATCGATGAATGTCACAGCAGATGCATCAAACTAACCATCGATGTTTCACAAATCCAACAGCCCATTCTTGTTACAGTATCGTTTTGTTTTACAACAGCAAACGAACGATATCGCTTGCTTTTATAACGATCAACGAAAGTATAAAGCAACTCGTTTGTATAAACTCTTGCACCATCAATCGAGCAGAGGAAGGTCTGGAACGAGTCACTCACCCCTCCCCGAACAAGATCTTCCTTTTGCGTGATAAACATGCGCACGCGTAAGAAACATTTGTCATAAGCAGAAATTTTTCTAAAGCAACAAGACAATGAGAACCCGCATGTTCCCAAGAATTATCTCTTACACGTAATACGCATCTATGTACATCACGTTTCTATTTCAAATTGCTTTTATAAGAAAACGCTACCACAAGTAAGCCACCGATTCGTCTTTGCCTAATATAAGGTTGACTTGAAGGTAAAGGTTACTGTAGTGTGGGTTGGGGTTCGAGGCGTTACGGCGTGACCGCGTGACACTGCCGTGACGTCGTTTTGATGACATCACAGGTTACGTCATTTCTGGAAACCGGAAGTAAACTAGGTACGGCGTTGGCCGCAGCAAAAGCGATTCCCGGGGCAGGTGACACGACAGAAAAAAAAAAAAAAGGGTATTTTAAGAACTGACTCGTCGCAGAGCGACGAGCCAGTTAACAAGGAGCCCGATGGGCTTCGAAACTGGCTCGTTTGGCCTCAGTTTCCACCCGGTTTTCACTTTAGAGTTTTATATTAGCAAGCCACAATATACAATCTAGAATCTATCAATATGCACAGTCCAGTCCACATTTACATTCCACAGCCAGCTTCAAGCACTCCTTAGGGACGGACCATTTTATTGTTAAGAGAGGGGGGGAGGGGTGGGCAATTCCTGCACAGCAAAAGTAAAGAAAAAAAAATAATGCACAGCGAGCGAAAGGAAAAAAAGGTATGGAGCAATCCCGAAAAAAATTCTTGCAAAACATCAAGACGGAAAAAAAATTCATGATCAGAAAAATTGCCCAACACCGCTACCTGCCCCCACCCCCCACCCCACAACCCCCTTTAGTAGGCTACAGTTTCAGGTCTATATTTTTTCTCTGATCGGCTCGGTATTGTTAGAAAAAACATAAGTTTAGAACTTTGTATATTTTTTTCGCTTTGAAATCCTTGAAACCACCTACTACAAGGAATCAGGATTGTTTAAACACAGGCATTTTGGAGAATCGGTGATGGGGTTTCGAATAAATTAACAATATCAACACGATCGATCAAATAGCGTGACATGAATACGAGATGTGTGGAATTTGAACGTGACTGCACGGAGTAATGCTTGAGATTTGTTTGGTCAGCAGTTCTGTGATGTGCCGGGACGTGTTATATTCAACGATTTATTCGATCTAAACTCGACTGTTTGACAATTGATTTGGTTAGAAAAATTCAACTCGCTTTCCTTTTACCAGAAATAGATCACATCCGAAAATCATAGAGATTTAATTTTTAACAATTCCGTCGAAATTAGAACGGTAAATATTTGAATTATAGTTGCTGACATCACTGATTACGCCATTTCTGAAAACCGGAAGTAAACTAGGTACGGTGTTGGCCGCAGCAAAAGCGATTCCCGGGGCAGGTGACACGACAGAAAAAAAAAAAAAAAAGGTATTTTAAGAACTGACTCGTCGCAGAGCGACGAGCCAGTTAACAAGGAGCCCGATGGGCTTCGAAACTGGCTCGTTTGGTCTCAGTTTCCACCCGGTTATTAACTGGCTCGTCGCTCTGCGACGAGTCAGTTCTTAAAATACCCTCTTTTTTTTTTCGGCCTGTCGGGTCACCTGCCCCGGGAATCGCTTTTGCTGCGGCCAACACCGTACCTAGTTTACTTCCGGTTTTCAGAAATGGCGTAATCAGTGATGTCAGCAACTATAATTCAAATATTTACCGTTCCAATTTCGACGGAATTGTTAAAAATTAAATCGCTGTGATTTTCGGATGTGATCTATTTCTGGTAAAAAGAAAGCGGGTTGAATTTTTCTAACCAAATCAATTGTCAAACAGTCGAGTTTAGATCGAATAAATCGTTGAATATAACACGTCCCGGCACGTCACAGAACTGCTGAGTAAACAATTCTCAAGCATTACTCCGTAGAGTCACGTTCAAATTCCACACATCTCGTATTCATGTCACGCTATTGATCGATCGTGTTGATATTGTTAATTTATTCGAAACCCCATCACCGATTCTCCAAAATGCCTGTGTTTAAACAATCCTGATTCCTTGTAGTAGGTGGTTTCAAGGATTTTAAAGCGAAAAAAATATACAAAGTTCTAAACTTATGTTTTTTCTAACAGTACCGAGCCGATCAGAGAAAAAAATATAGACCTGAAACTGTAGCCTACTAAAGGGGGGTGGGGGCAGGTGGCGGTGTTGGGCAATTTTTCTGATCATGAATTTTTTTTCCGTCTTGATGTTGTGCAAGAATTTTTTTCGGGATTGCTCCATACCTTTTTTTCCTTTCGCTCGCTGTGCATTATTTTTTTTCTTTACTTTTGCTGTGCAGGAATTTGTTTTTAGTAATTGCCCAACCCCCCCCCCCCTCTTAACAATAAAATGGTCCGTCCCTAAGGAGTGCTTGAAGCGGGCTGTGGAATGTAAATGTGGACTGGACTGTGCATATTGATAAATTCTAGATTGTATATTGTGGCTTGCTAATATAAAACTCTAAAATGAAAACCGGGTGGAAACTGAGGCCAAACGAGCCAGTTTCGAAGCCCATCGGGCTCCTTGTTATTTTACAGTTTTATATTAGCATTCCACAATATACAATCTAGAATCTATTAATATGCACAGTCCAGTCCACATTTTCATTTTCATTCCACAGCCCGTTTCAAGCACTCCTTAGGGACGGGCTATTTTATTGTTAAGGGCGGGGTGGGGGGGGGGGGGGGGGGGGGGGTGGGGAGTTGGGCAATTACCAAAAAAAAAAAATTCCTGCACAGATAGATAGATAGATAGATAGATAATCTTTATTTAAACACGGTAAAAATTCGTCAGCTAAAAATCATTATAATACTAACACAAAGCAATAAACTAATATTAAAAAATATCTATATATGAAGAATTTAATAAATAATAAAAAGCTGCTTTCCACGAATGCCGTGCCTTATAGTTCCCCTTTGAGAAGTCGTTTAAATTGCCACAGCAGAAATAAAGAAAAAAAGTAATGCACAGCAAACTAAAGGAAAAAGGGTATGGAACAATTCGGAAATAAAATTCTTGCACAACATCAAGACGGAAAAAAATTCAAGATCAGAAAAATTGCCCAACACCGCCACCTGCCCCCACCCCCCACCCCACACCCCCCTTTAGTAGGCTACAGTTTCAGGTCTATATTTTTTTCTCTGATCGGCTTGGTACTATTAGAAAAAACAAAAGTTTAGAACTTTGTATATTTCTTTCGCTTTAAAATCCTTGAAACCACCTACTACAAGGAATCAGGATTGTTTAAACAGTCATTTTGGAGAATCGGTGACGGGGTTTCGAATAAATTAACAATATCAACACGATCGATCAAATAGCGTGACATGAATACGAGATGTGTGGAATTTGAACGTGACTGCACGGAGTAATGCTTGAGAATTGTTTACTCAGCAGTTCTGTGACGTGCCGGGACGTGTTATATTCAACGATTTATTCGATCTAAACTCGACTGTTTGACAATTGATTTGGTTAGAAAAATTCAACCCGCTTTCCCTTTACCAGAAATAGATCACATCCGAAAATCACAGAGATTTAATTTTTAACAATTCCGTCGAAATTAGAACGGTAAATATTTGAATAATAGTTGCTGACATCACTGATTACGCCATTTCTGAAAACCGGAAGTAAACTAGGTACGGTGTTGGCCGCAGCAAAAGCGATTCCCGGGGCAGGTGACACGACAGAGAAAAAAAAAAAAAAAAAAGGGTATTTTAAGAACTGACTCGTCGCAGAGCGACGAGCCAGTTAATTAACAACTAATAAGAACAATAAAATTGCAAACATATTTAACGTGTTTCATTAAAACTGTTTACTCTAAACATGTTTCGGTGATGTGAACGTAGCAAAATTCGCCACTTAAGGTCATCCCTGTATGGAGCCGGCATATTGCCCTGTGAAGAGTATTTTGAAATATATTCTGCATGTGAACCCACAATGCCTTGTGGTCTTGTCATGTACCAATGCACAATTCTTCAGAAAACGTTTATTGAAATAGCTGTATACTATAGACCCTATAGAGCGTTTTCACTTGACGTCATAGCCGCCATATTGGTGTTCCCGTACAAAAGAATTTTAATTAACTTCTTTTGTTAGGAACACCAACATGGCTGCCATGGCCTTTGTCATTTGAGTCCCACGGGACTGAAGGTCACGTAAGTGAAAACGCTCTATTCATAAATGGCGGCCGATTTATTTATTCTTTTATATTCATGCTAATCAGCCCAACTAGCCTCATTTTAGAGCAAAAATTCTTTTGAATTTTGCACATGCTAACGAGGTTAGTTGGGCTGGTTAGCATGAATATAAAAGAATAATAAACCGGCCGCCATTTATGAATAGGGTCTATATAACAGAGCAACCTTGCATAACATGTGCTTGTCCTTTGAATGGTTTGTCTGGTTGTGTCCTTATGCGGCTTAACTTCTTATTCAATATTACTCTTAGGGCAACGCAATCTACAACATTCTTCCAGATGTAATAAGTCGCTTATCAGACCCTGACTGTGGTATTGAAGAAGAACCCTTCAGAAGTATCATGAGGTATAATTACAGCCGATTACACTACTGTGTGTAAAGGGGTAATTTTTTTTTCAAACATTCGCCGGGTGTGGTTGTTATTCATTCACTATTTTAGATGTGATCACAGGGGGAATCATAGTTGGTGTCGTGTGGGTCCACAGTGAAATCGGCTGCAATAAGCGTGCACCACCCACCCGCCCGCCCTTGTTCATTGTTATTGCTATTGTTGTTTTGCGATACGCCGATCTTCGAACGTCAGAAAAAGATGTTGTTTAGAAAGAAACGCGCATCGACCCTCCCTTAGGGCCGATTTACACGGTACAACTTTGTTGCATGCGACACGCTTACGGCATGCTTACGACATGACTTGAGTTGATTTACACGGAGTAATTTGTGTTGTAAGCATGTTTTAAGCGTGTCGCATGCGACAAAGTTGTACCGTGTAAATCGGCCCTTACGGACACTTCCTTACTTCGAACAGTTTAGTTGGCAGCAGAGGCAACAAATCCATCTAAGACAGCCTCTGCAAGGGTCTATATAAACAGTACCACTTCCCGTACGACTTGGGAATCTCTCCTGACCCTCGCTAGCTATCGCTATACAATGTATGAAAATATAGGTTTGTTTGTTTGTTGTTTTTGGTAACGAAATCTATTTTACAGGTACTTGTTGTCGTTCATCCAGAAAGACCGTCAGTCAGAGAGTCTTGTAGAGAAACTGTGCCACAGATTCAGAGCCACAAAGTAAGTTAACGCTTTGGGCCGATTTCTAAACGAAGTTTATATTAACAAAACCAATTTCAGTCTGGCCAACCCAAATACGAAAACTTTGTTTATTATAATCAGTGTCAAGATGGCATATAGAACAGACAAAAATCATTTATTTACTTACTGCGCTTTTCAATAACACGTGGAATCTGAAATTCAAATCACCAGCAACGGTTGCGTTTTACTCTGCCGTCCATCATCTTAGCTTACCTCTCAGGAAACAGATCTTCACTTCAATGAGTTCAAAAGGTCACGTCCGTGCATTTAAGATTGGTAGATTTCGATCCATTTCGATCCACTTTGTTTGTTTCTTTTTTACATGGTCCGTTGGCTTTCATATTAATTATGATTGACGGCAGGGAATAACGCAACCGTTTGTGGAGATTTGAATTTTAAATTCCGCATGTTATTGAAAGGCGCAATAAAGTGCCCCTGTGATCAAATTTTTGATTTTCATTTTTTTACATTTTCGTGTACTAATAGACTTTCTTACTCATCTTGCCAAATTTCAATTCATTATGAACATCAGAAGTCATTTTATTTTAACATTTATTGCCGAGAATTTACGGCCGCCATTAATCAACCTTGTTCCAAGGCTTGGTTGCGAATGGGAGAAAGTGACGTCAAAGACTCAAACATACCTCACGGGTTGAAATTATAATAACAATAAGTATTGAAAATCACGCGAAAAGCAACAAAAACTTTGGACTTGTTCTTCGTGCAATTTCTCTGTGCTTATTGTTATTATAATTTTCAACCCGTGAGGTATGTTTGAGTCTTTGACGTCACTTTCTCCCATTCGCAACCAAGCCTTGGAACAAGGTTGATTAATGGCGGCCGTAAATTCTCGGAAATAAATGTTAAAATAAAATGACTTCTGATGTTCGTAATGGATTGAAATTTGGCAAGATGAGTAACAAAGTCCATTAGTACACGAAAATGTAAAAAAATGAAAATCAAAAATTTGATCACAGGGGCACTTTAAACTGGCACGCTAATTAAGCATAGGATAAGTTACGGTTGGTACCAAAAAGCGACTCTTTGGGTTTCGACGGTGATTTTCCAATGTGCTGTTAAACAGTTAAACACACGAAACCTTACGTCATTATCAATTTCCTGAAACACGGCTGGTGCTTTCGATGTATTGAAAATATATCGAAAACACATGAGAGGGTGGTTCGAATTTCATCAGAGTGGGGAGACGCGCAGTGTCCTGTGCAATCGGGGGGCGACCCCGTAGCTGTCCAAACGATGTCTGTGATTGGCGAACGATACAATAAATTGATATATCACTTGAACAATGCCCCTATCCCTAATCCCTATCCCAGCGGGACAAATCTATTGTTTTCTTAGCGAATCACAGATATCGTTTGGACAAGTGCTGGACTACCCGGAGCGTGCAATCGGCTATTATGTTGGGTCGTCGCGCAATGGAGGAGAAGCGTTACTGGACAAACCAAAGGAAACTACGTCATAACTGGGTGTCAGTAAAACGCGGGGCCGAGGCCGGGGTCGGGGTGGGATTAGGTCTTGGATTAGGTATGGGATTAGGCATAGGGTTAGGATAAGGTATAGGATTATACCTAATCCTAGACCTAATCCCATCCCGACCCCGGCCCCGACCCCGTGTTTTACTGATACCCGTTATAACTTCATACAAAGATTTTTGTTTCAATATCTCGATTTTCTGTTCTTTTGTTTAGAACCGAGCGGCAGTGGCGTGATCTAGCCTTCTGTTTGTCCATGCTGTCGTATAACGAGCGCGGAATCCGCAAACTGCAGGAGAACTTCGCTTGCTTCCATGACAAGTTAGCCGAGGAAGATGTGTACCAGTCATTTATGACCATAGTAGGCAAGAGCAAGAAATTCGCCAAACCCGAAGTCAAGGTATTGTTGTAAAGCTGTAGTTGTACTTGTCCAACTCAAGGCTGTGGAGAGAGGCACTGCTCCACACTGGCTCTTACTCCACCCTGGTAAAAAATGGGTACCCTGGTCGTATTAAAGACTTAGAGGTTCCACTGTACTCGTACTGGCTGACTGTTGAAGACTGTTGATGACTGACTGTTGAAGACACTGAATAAAATGCCGGGAAGCTAACTAAACTGCGAATAGTCCCTCGTTTTTGTACAGAAATAAGGCACTACTCGTACTTGCCATGTCTTTACATATAATAAACACTTAATGACTGGTCCCGAGGAAAACGGTGAATTTTGTTTCCCGAGAATCTCGATGTCGAGATTCTCGGGAAACAAAATTCACTGTTTCCCGAGGGATCAGTCATTAAGTGATTTGTTATATAGCAACACAAAAACACAACACAACACAGTTTCTTCAGAGGATCTTTTGGCGACGGTTTTTAAGGATAAAACCAGTGTTACACTAGCAAGGTTTCCGGCAACTTGTGTCGCAATATCATAGCTACGTAAGTTGCTTTTGCAACCGACATTTGTCGTAACGTTTTTATTGCCGCAATCGTTGCGCGAAGTACAACTCGGTTGTGCTTTTCGCAACGATTGTGGCGACGCCGCAACGGATCGTTTGTTTCTGCAACTTGTGTCGCAACAATATTGCTGTAATTGTCAAAAGCCACACAAGTTTTAAGAATCATTGCCTGGTGTAACACCCTCCAGATTAATCTTGTCCCCAGATCTCTCTTGACCAGCCGAGGACGCCTTTGGCTCGCGAAAGAAAGATCTGGAACGAGATTACCTTCAGACCACTTGTCTCGCAATGCACAGCTCCTATCGTTGCGAGAGAAATAGCACGACACATTGCCTAATGTAATACCCCATCATTTGCATTTTGTTTTTCATTAGGCTTTGGTGGATGAGTTAGAACAGCGCATCAACCAGTGTCACACAAAAGGCATGGAGGACGAGGAGGACTATGAACGAGCCTCCAAAGCTTTAGGAGCGGCTGGTGCTAACAAGGCTAACAAGAGCGTCACAACCCCTGCAGGTAAGGATTTGCCCGTAAACAAGCATCCTTGGTATTTGCCACTACAGAAACGTCAGGGAGACAGCGCACCAGCTAAGGGCACTAGGCCTTCTGGGATCGTTTGGGTAACCAATTGGTTACGATAGATTGATGGTTTTCAAATGCAACCAGTGAGCGATCATTGCTCATCAAACGATCCCAGAAATTGCAGTACCAAAAGCTGGCGCTCAGTCTCCCCACCGTTTCTAGAGGTGGGGGAGGAGGCGAATTGTTTAGAACTGATAAAATATGACATAGAATTGTTAATCGATCCCCACACGATCTGATACATCCTGTGTATAAACAATACACGAACCATGAAAATACTGACGTGGAATAGAAATGGTCCAAATATTTAGACACCAGTTTTTACTGATCGTTACAGTTAAGACTAAGCCATACTGCACGTGGTATGGAAACGTTTTGTACGATGGTACATACCTAATGGCACTGGCGGTATTAAACGGCGAGAGCGTCACCACAGGCTTTCCTGTGCCATACATACTGACGTCTGCACAATGGTCGTGGGATTTAGATTGTTGTGTCAACTGTCATTTCGCGTTTAAAACACATTCAAATGGAAAAGGATAATGAAACAAGAACTCTACGAGTATTAAAATCGGGCTTTAAGGGTTTAGATTGTTATTAGGTTCGTCTTATTAGTTGTTTTAATATGAGTGAGCGCGCCAAAAGTTCTGACATGCTGAGGTAGAAATTTGTCACGCTACAATCTCAGTGCTGCAGGAATGTGTTTGCCATTTTCTACTATTTTCTTCAAATCTTTCTCAACTTCTATTTTTGTATGTCGATCAGTAATTGTTGTTTGTTATTTTGTATTTTTAAATTATCCTTAGGGTTAAAAACTGGAGAGCTAAATTCTAATACTGAAAAGCGACAATGCTAAAATGACGGTTTTTCCTAACAAATTTTAATTTTAAAAAGACAAAAGCTCATTCGAAACACTGACATAATCACTAGTAATCAAACGTCATTTCCTTTGCGTTACAATCGTATTAAAAAGTTCTCTAAGACACGCAACAACAGAAGACTTAAGGCGGGACTTAACTTAAACGCCATTTTTCCGCCACTTGATAAGGCTTTTATGGAAATATCTTGTTCACGTTTCAAGCGATCCAAAAACTCTATGCTCATCCCGTGAATCTTTGTTGTGGGGTGTTGTGAATTTTGGGGTATGTTTGGGAGGAGATAGTTTTTCTAGAAGGATTGGTAAAATTAAGAGAAATAAGAAATATTGAAGATTTAGTGAAGTTTTAAAATTAGAATTTGTAGTTAATAATTAATAGACTGACACCAAGTTAGTCCACTAGCAACCTGGGGTGCATGGGTATCAACTATCTGTTCGTGTTCCAAAAGCATTTTCTATCCCTTCTTAAAACCTTATTCAAATTTAGGTTGAGTCCCGCCTTAAGCTTATTTTGTTAACCCGATGCCGCTATACGCTATACGGGGTGTTTATAAAGCCCAAGTAATAGTACTTGTGTGTCATCATAATCCTTACAAATGAAGTTTCTATTATGGGACAATCACGTTGTGGCCAGTTAAGCCAGAAATTTCATGTCTCTTCCATGTCGCTAAAATTTTACGGTACATCTTTTCCTAAGCCTTTATGAGTTTTTGTGAGACACGTATTTTTTAATAAATTTAATTAAAAATTAAAAGCTATGACCTGTCGTTATGTCGCGTCATCATTTAGTTTACTCGTCACATTGATCACGCCAAGAAATGAGAACGTGCTCTTTTTACAATTCCTCATTAATTCGATTTCATGGTAAAGAACTATTTTAGAATGATCAGAAAATGATCCGACTATTTTGTTACCTAACTGTTTTAGGGTAGCAGTAAAAACAGACTATATATAGCAATTATCACGTAGCTTTTTAATAAACTGTCTAAAGGTCAAACCTATCTAAGTACAAGCACTTGAGAAGTTTCCTGTGGGAGCTTGAAGGATCTACGTCGAGCGTTTAAAATCTTGGATTTTATATTCATAGATTGAAGTTTTCCAGCTTGTGTCGCTAAAAACTGATTATGGTTGAATTCCCCTTCGAAACGTCACTTCATATCTTCCTCTTGGTGTTCTATAATCACTTCGTGTTTGACATCACATACGAAACATTAACAATGGTAAACTCTTAACCTTTGAAACTCTCATCTCAAAAACACGCATCAAGAAGTGACGGAGATTAAAAGTGAATTTATAAATCGGGCAGGCTTGTTAAGAGGAGCACATAATTCGGTAACAATAGTGGTTCATAAGCAAGGTTTTTATTCTTCAGGAAAAACAAACCGAGCTCAGAAAGGTCGGACGCCCGCGACAAAGAAAAAGCGACAAAAGAAAACAATCGATGATAGCGATGACGAACCCAGCCCCATGCCCCTGAGAACGCCGCGCAACGCACCGAGACCACCAAAGCCAAGGAAAGCAAAATCAACCAATCAGAAGCGGTCACAAATGCCTGTTTTTGAAAGCGATGACGAGGATAGCATCGAGTTATTTGACTTGGACGAGGAGGACGAAAATAATGCTGGACTGGACTCGGAAGACGAGGAGAATGTCAATCCAAATTTGTCGAATATAAATAATACTTTGTAAATATATACTTTATGTATCTGAATGAGACTATTTTGTAATCTTACGAGAAAATAAACTATTTAATAGAACCATTTTATCAACCTCTGTTATTTTTAACTTAGAATTGAGAGAGGTAGTCAAATTGTGATCTACACCCAGTTGACCCAATAGACGTTTATAGAGATAAGAGTATTTTAAGCCATATCTTTGGTTTTCGCGTGATAAGGTCAATAATTTACAATAAGTATATACGAAAACAGTGGATAATGTTGTTGGTGCGCTCTGATTGGCTACTGAAACCCAGGATAGCAAGTGCTATTCACCTCCAAGCAATTTGCGCGCGAAAAGTGTATTCGTTGACAGGAATGAATGAGTTAAAGATCATCATTTTCGTGCTATATTATCTCACAGGATACTACAAAAACAACTATTCACCGAAGCGGAGGTGAATAACTGTTTTAATATATACAAGAATAGCCAGCCCCAGAATAATCACTTTAATTCTGACAAATGAGGTAAAAATACTCGCGCATGAAATCGAGAACTATGCCTGGAGGTGAAAAACAAATACTATCCCGACTTTGAGTCGCCAATCAGCCTGCGAAGCTGGCGGTTTTGTTGACGCGCGCGATGCTGAATTTGCGAGCGGCGAAAACGAGCGGCAAAACCGCGAGTGAAATGGAGAAAAGGAGAAACCGCCAGCCACGCAGCCACGACATGAATTTCCTTATACTCCCAGCCATGAAAATCTTACTACATCAATTGTCAAGTTTGATACAATAATTAAGGAATTAAACTGCAGTTTCTATGACGTGTTGTCGGTATTCAAGATTAGCCTGTGTACAGCCGCCGCCCCTCCCTGCCTCATTTCTCCAACGATTTCCTCTGAGGGGAGGGGGCGGCTGTACACAGGCTACCCAAGATGGGAATTTAAATCTGCTCCAATCGATGAGAGTTCAAATTCTTTGTTTGCGTTCGTTTCAGCGGATACAGCTTCAGATTAAGTTGGTACAAATTGTTGGGATTGTTATGTTGACTGGTATGAAAATCTAAAAAAGATCGATCCATTCCCCCCTTTTTTTTTGTTCGCCCGATCTAACTGACATAAATAGCCCATTTCCGAGTTGCTCTTAGCCTCCTTTTCAAACCGAGGCCAAGTGCAAAACCATTCATATGGATATGAGTATTGTTTCACATGCAAATAAAACTTATATCTATTTGAATGGTTTTGCACTTGGCCTCAGTTTGAAAAGGAGGCTAAGAGCAACTCAGAAATGGGTTATTTGGTGCCGAGTTTTGTCAATGGACTGATGAAAATCGCAAAACAGATTCTGATTGCAATCCAAGCGATTCACCTCCAGTCGTGGCTTGTTTGATTACAATCTAATGCCCCATTCACACCAACGGTTAAACATGTTTAAATGTTGTTTAGTTTAACTAGGTTTTTAGCCTCTATCTTGAAAAGTTTTAAATGTATACGACTCAAACTACCTGGAATGGTTGTAAAGTCAATAAAGTTTCTTTTAGTAAAGATTTCACTCCAAATATTACCGGAGGTTAGGAGATATTTTTCTAAACCTGTTTTAAACTAAACAACATTTAAACATGTTTAAGCGTTGGTGTGAATGAGGTATAAGATTGGTTTGTCTAAATGGAACGCAAATGAAACTTTTCAATATTCGGATTTAGATTGGCTCAAAGGAAAGCAACCTAGATTTTAACTGGCTAAAAGAAACGCTAGTAGTCTTCAGTGTCCCGTTACGAGAGCAGAAATCACATAGTGAGCTGTATGAAAGATAACGCGATACCAATAGTAGCTCCCAGTATTCCTGACAGCCAAAGAAATTGAGAAACGATTGGACACGAGTCCTTCCTCTGCACCATGATAAATGATTGACAGCTTGATGCCATAGCAACAGACAGAGAACCATTCGTGAATGCTAACATAAAGTAGATACCTATCATGAATACATTGTGATAAACCAGGAATGGCGCGCGGGTGAAAAACACAGCTACGATAACGAAGCCCAGGCGGAGAACCGAAGCTGTTAAATAACAGAACTTGGCAAGTTTAATATCCAGTTTTTTCTCACCGCAGCAGAAACGAGAAAGCATTCTGCCGAGAAAATCTCCGACTCTGAAAATACCCACAAATACTGTAGCTAAATAGACTTTCCAGAACGGTTCAGTGGTTGATCGCGAGCTTTGAAATGTTGCATCGTGAATTAACGGCGCAAGTGACAGTACAAAGTAACTAACAAGCGAGAGAGTGAACTCTGAGAACAGAAACCACTTGATGGCATGATATCGCCGTTTAGCTGTTTGTGGTACAGATCCCAGTGTTATGTTCTTAGGGCTGTGAGCCGCACAGTCTCTCCCTGCAAATAACTCGTATATTCCACTTCTACTCAGTTTTATCAGTGAAATAAGTCCGAGTAAGATTGCCAGAAACACCGCACCGAACAGCACGTAAAGGCACAGTGTGTTGTGTTCATACAGCTGTGATTCGCTTGAGTTTAGTCCTGTTGACAGAGTGAGGATGATTTGAAGCGCTGCTGGAAAAAGACTACCTACACCTGAAAAAAAAGGTAAGCTGTTAGATAATTATTATTTATAATTGTCTGTAAGCTATTTGTGGAGTTATTTGAATTACAAAATCAAAAGTGAGCGAGCAGTCGATTCGCAGCAATAATCATACGCGCAACGTTGTTGCTCGAAAAGTAGCGTGTAACGTAAGCGTTGCTAACACATAGTGAGTTTTGGAACAGCTTTAAAAACTTGCCACATGTTATAAGAGAAATTAGATTTAATTGCCCGGCGCCGTTACATGGTGTTTACTTCTTACGCAAGACCTCTTCGTTTTCAAAATGGCGGCTTCATGTAGACCCATTTCTTCCTAAATGGCGGGGCAGCATAGAAACCCCCGGACAAGACTGCCAAAATACTTTACCATTCTTGGCGCATTTTGTCGTGTAAAACATGATGAAATACTCCACCGTTCTTGAAGTATTTGGCAGCCTTGCATGTCCAGGGGTTTCTAGGTCAAGCCCAAATCAAACCGTCCAGAAAGACGTTGGACACCTTATTGAGACTTATATAACGGAGTAACTGGTTAGCTTTCAGTTGAGGTTAGGGGTAGCAGTTTATATAGTTAAATTTAGGACAAAGCAACCCGAGAAGCTAGGTGGTACGGTAGGCTATGTAAGGCTAAGCCTTGCCGAGGTCACAGGTTCAATCCTGAGTGGGGATTTTAGATTTTCGTTTTTACACTTAAAAATTTATTGAAAATAAAATTCTAAGTGTCGACATTACGTTATATAAGTCTCAGTAAGGTGTCCGACGTCCTTCTGGACGGTATGATTTAGGCACAACCGGGTTTCTTAGCTCGCCCCATCATTCTAAAAGCTAAAAGGCCCTGGGCACGAGATTGGATGTAAGTTTGCAAAACCACAACAACCCTTACTGACGACCTTGGCCGGGTTGTTTAAAGCGCGGTTAAAGGGAGGGTTTTGACGGTTCTGTACATGTACAAGCTATCACGTAACCCATTTAATTTCATTGTTTTGACCAATCGGAAGCGAGTAGAGAACTCTGGCGGGAGATTTGCCGGTGAAAATGTCGCGGTCATTCAGCTGATTGAATGGATGATTATACATACCCATGTGCAACATACAAGCCACCAGAGCGTAGAATAAATCCTTCGGGTCAAAGGTTTTATTCAGTGTTGACTCTGTTAGTGTAATCCGTTGAAATTTTCTGTGAATTTTCGGTCATCCTTCGCTTTGTTTGGACTTAGTAGTATGCGATTATTGAAGTAAATGCGAGTGTTTTTTAACCGATAAGATTGATAAGGAAAGCGAATGAAGCATTTAAATCTGTGCACATGCGCCGAACCGTGAAACTATCCCTTTAAGCTAACCTAGGGTTAGCATCAATTTTGATTCCAGTTAAAAAATAAATCAATGGAGATTTTTCTAAAGTGTTTTTGCCTGTTGGTTTCGTTTCTGACTTACCTTCGCATGTAACTTATAATTAGCTTTTCAAAACACTTCCAACAAGAAAAGTTAAATCCTCGGTTAAGTTTTAATCCTGAGTTAGCGTTTACCGACTTTCGAACAACCGGGCCCTGGCGTGCGCTGATACTGAAAGTTCCGAAAACATTTCGCTCCCGAGAATTTTCTTCTTTTCGAATTTTATTTCCATCCAGAGGTGGACGTTTTTGTTTCCAAATAAGTCAATTTTTTTCATAAAATGATTTTTTTTACAATAAGCGAACTCATGCAGCCTTTAAATCAATACATAACATTTTATGCACTTTTTATCTACTACGCGTAAGCGCGGTAGATACAAAAATCCATAAACATCTTAGTGCAGTGTGCACAACCGTTTTCATTTTTTCAAACATGATTCGTCCGCTATGATTCGCCAGTCATTATTCGCCTGTCATGATTTGTCCATTGTCGATAAATGGTGAAGAAATTTTACAGATCTTGTTCTCTTTGAAGTCATTTTATGGGCGAATTTCCTCACCATTGTCTTATCTTATACCCGGCTGTGTGCACTGCAGCGAAATCGGCTGGAAAAAACGTGGCACACTGTGCCTCAATATCTATGTTTTGAAAGTTACCGGTGGTCACTTACTTTCGCCGTAGCGTATTAACATACTGCTTTTTCCTCCCGGAAAAAGCACAACCATGCGACTAACAAGCGATTGGCTGGCCCCTGCGCAGAGCCCATTCAGGGTTATTACACCATATATGGCAAAGACTGACAGCGTGTAGCCAGCTGTAACAAAGGATGGGATGACTGTGACACCTAAACACATCAAAACGAGGCAAATGGGGAGCGTGGGGAAGAATGGGACCCAGTGCTTTTTTCCGCAGAATATCAGCAGCATGGCGGCCAGGAATGGAATATGATGACAAATTCCTGTTGAGATAAAAATATATATACGTAGAAAATTACTTGAATTTCAGGGAATAGGAACGATGAATAACGTAAACAGAAGTTCTACGACTACTGATGGAAGGTCTATTTATGTTTTCTTTTTGGCAGTGTCGATGCCAGGGTTTTTTTATACAAATTTCGTAACACTTTATATTAGCGACTATTACAGGAAAAATCATTGAAAGAAATGCCTTTTAAGCAATTTATAAGGAAAGTTCAGGAAATCGTGAAAACTGTTTTGGGACTGCTGAATAATATTTATCCTGTCGATAAAAAAAAAACAGCGGCGCCTGTCAAAATTAACATTCATTACTATCAAGATGATATATGTTTTTTGGGCTCATGAACAAATTTGCTCGAGAAAGAGTTTCGTTAATGGGAAGTACAAATATAGCGTCAAAAACCCAACAAATATATCGTACGATAATATCTTAAAGATAGCAATCTGTGGATAAGACATTTACTTGTTTACTTACAAAAATGTAAAAAAATAATGATGAAGGTTTTTGTTCGCCGCAAACCGACAAAAAAGAACAAAAACAAGGCGTTTTGATGGTGGTCATTGCGACAAACGACATTGTCATTTTCGACTCGACAATTCACTGAATAGATATATTTATCCCAAATTATTTTTCTCACGTTATTCTTAAAAACGTCAAAATAACTTTCGTACACATTTGTTTGTTCTCTTTTACATCGGTTTCGGCGAGAAACGTGGGAGGGTTTCTCGCAACACGTTTGTTTGCATCAATAAAACTCAGGCAGTTACTGTTTTGGCTAAACATACTTCTTTCTCCAGCTGATTTGACGACGTGAATGACAGCCAACTAGCTATAAACTATCTCTTAAAGTTTCCATTTCAAAAAATTAAGCTTTTTAGTTCTTATTTCACTTATGCGTGATAATAACTGAAGGTGAAAACAAATTCCTTAATTAATTTTACTCGAAACTACATCGGACGGATCTTTCTGCTCTTGTTTCATACTAACGCAGACTGTAATTGTTTTGAACATGTGTCAGATTGAAGTTGTCAATATTTCAGCGACAGCTATCAACTAGATTGGTATTTTATGTTCCATTGTCAGCTATATGTTTACGCACTTTTGACAGAGTTTTTACAAAGAGGCGTGAATACTGTCAAAATTCTTTTGATATGTAGAAAAGAAATACGATCTCTTACTGTCGCTTTTATAAATGTCTTTAGATATTATCATAAATATGTTTTGATGGTTTGCGGTTTGTGGGCCTAGCAGGTGCTGAAGGTCTGGCTTCGTTAAAATTCTATCTAATTTGTTATCATGTTATGCCCTCATCCTTTATGCAAATAACATAAAGAGGCCCTTTTTCCTTTTTCGAAACTAATATTTTCTTGGCTTTTGTTTCACCCTACAAGGGCTTTAAGCTGGATTAAAATAACAAACAATAAATCGTGCTGTTCAGTTGTGATTTTCCCGACATAATAGGAATAAACAAATGAAAATAAATTATGTGAGGCCACACTGTCGTTCAACAAAAGTTTATCGCTATAAAATGCTATAAAACATCACTTACCTATTTCAGACAAGACTTGCTTTCCAAGAACTGGCAGGAAAAACGCTATACTAATGTAGAAAGCGTTGAGCGTTAACACGGGTGCTGCACCAATGGCAAGCAAATAAAATTTTTCTACTGTCGAAAAATGAACGTATGTCGGTAGTCTCTTGTAAGGCGTAAGCGAAATTCGCGAAGTTGTATCCTTAAATGAGTCTCTTATAAGATCATCGGAACTCAAATTTAAATGAGAAGCGAGTTCGGAAATGTGTGTCGAATTTTCAGAAGTTCTGCTTTGCAAAGTCCCGTCGATGCATAATTCCTGTGGAGGTTTGGATATCGTACGCGCTTCAGTTTGGTTGGTAGAAATATATTTTATTTCAGATCCATCGAACAGAATATAACCAGCGTTTAACTTTCGAGGTTGATTTACTCTTGCAGAATCCACAGATTGTTTTGACGAATTCCTAAACATGTGGTTTTGCACCAAAACTGGCTCAATTTTTGCTTCAAATTTGTCATTTAATTGAGCGTTGTTATCCACATTCGTCTCATGGCATCTTATGCTCTCTTCCAAACTATTTAGTGCATCTAATTCCAATGATGTGAACGACAATTTCTCCAACGTTTCGCCATAAGATGGAAAGTTGTAGTTTTGATTCTGGAGAGCCATTGTACAAGGTGCGATAGCTGTTGCAAGACCGAAACGACTTCTAGTACCACCGAAAATGCAACCCTCGCTTTTTCACCATTAATGGAAAGTGATATCGTTATCAAATGCAGTTTTCTTTGTCGTTGCTAGCGGGAGCAAATGCACCGGACAGGAGCTCAAAAAATATCATTGCGGAGATAATAGGCCCTGACTTAACATGACAATATTTTCTTTTGTATGTCACTTGAGTGACAACAACAGCGATGTTAAATGAAAATTTGAATACTCCAGAGAAAGCTTGACTGCGTGATTTAGGCAACGTCTCGAATAAGAAACTCAATTCTCTTTTCGCAGCTTCAGTTAAATTTCTTTCGCGTGTCAAAAGGATGAGTTAAATAAGCCTTTTAACCGCATTTTAAATTAAATTAAGCACGTTTTGTATACACAGCGTTTAATAATGTAAATTAGGACCAGTCGCTTTCTTAACAATTAAAAACGTATTGTTTTGCATTGAATTCCACGGTTACAGAATATTTACGAGCTAAACCCCGTGTAATGCGATTAACTGTAACACATCGAACTTGACCTGTGAGGAAAGTTTTCTAAATCAGATGTTTCTCCTAATTTTTTGATCCCCTTATATTATGTTGAACAGATTAGATTCCGACGAAAACAAACTTTCTGCCATGTTTCTGATTGACAAGCTCATAACAAAGTGTCAGCGAGGCGACGGAGCTCTTACACCGACTGAGAATTTTGTCACGTGATTTGTTTCTTGGGCCTTCTCTCAAAATGGCGGGCAGGGCGTACAACGGTCGGACACTTTATTATGAATTATATAACGTAAAATCGACACCAATGTTTTACGTTATGATTTTAAAAAATCTATCTTTAAAAGAAAAGTCTAAAACCTTTGCGAAACGAAACGAAACAAACAGGCCAATCCGTTTATTACGTTGTATAATTCTCAATAAGCATGAGCGGAAGCAGTGAAATTGAGCTCGACAAAAAGCGCAAGGATAAACATAAGGATCAATCTTTTGCTTATGTCAATGTTCGTTTTCACTTGACGCAAATTCTTAAGCCTGGTTTTTACAAGCGACATGCGCATAAGCGGAAGCATAAGAATTTGCGTCAAGTGAAAACGAACACGGACATAAATATAAGATTGATCCTCATGCTTCGGCTTATGCTTATTTCGAGCCCGTTTTCATTACACATAAGCATGAGCGGAAGCAGTGAAAATGAGCCCGACATAAACATAACGATAAGCATGAGCGGAAGCACTGCAATAAAGAATTTCGGCAGCACCAACTGCAGATGTTATTGAGGTCCTCATTCAGATTAGCAATGGCAGTATCTATGTTGGACGAAGGGAATGATAAATAAAGTTTACTATCGTCAACATAGCAGGCCGATTTGCAGTGTTCAGGAACAGACAGCAAGTCATTTACATAGATAGTAAACAGGACTGGACCCAATATGGATCCCTGAGGGACTCCATATTTCAATGGAAGTAGATCAGAGACAGAGTCATGAATGCGTACTCTTTGGTAACGATCAGTAAGATAACTATGAAACCAGTCTAAGCTAGGAGAAGAGATACCAAGTTCATGAAGTTTCTGTAATAGGATGTCATGTCGAATACTATCAAAGGCCTTTGACATGTCAAGTAGCACCATGACAGAGACCTTTTTATCATCCATTGCCCTCAACAGGTCATCGGTAACACAGAGAAGAGCTGTTTCCGTTGAGTGTAGCTTACGGTTACCACTCTGAGTTTTAGCTAATTTCTTGTTTGCAGATAAAAAATCAACAAACTGTCTATGAGCCAGGCGCTCAGACACCTTTGATAACACAGGCAAGAGAGAGATATGTCTGTTATTACATGGTTCTTCAGGATCACCTGACTTTAGGACTGGAGTTACCTCAGCAATTTTCCATGATCTTGCAAAAGTTTTGAAAAACCCTTTTAGGGAGTTACAATAAATATGTATGTATGTATGTATGTATGCTTCTGCTTAGGTCGAGCGCATGCTTCTGCTTATGTCGGGCCCGTTTTCGCTGTTTACGCTCATGCTTAGGGACGGACCATTTAATTTGTGTGTGTGTGTGTGTGTGTTGGGGTGGGGGGGGGGGGGGGGGGGGGGGGCAATTACCAAAAAAAATTCCTGTAGAAGAAATTTAAGAGAAAAAAATCGTGCACAAGAAAGCACGTGAAAAAAATTGGAGCATTAAGGTAAAAAAATTCTTCAAATAGTGATGCTGAAAAAAATTTATGCTCAGAAGAAATTGCCCAACCGCCCCTCCCCCCCCCCCCCCCCCCCCACACAAAAATTAAATGGTCCGTCCTTATGCTTACGTTGCTAGTAAAAAACAGATCAAAAGAGCCGTGTGTGCGAATATAGAGTGTTTTCACATGACGTCATAAAAATTAAAAATCTAAAGTATACATCCTACAAAGCTGTTTCTAACATGGTATGTGGATACCAGTGTTATAATCTTTCACAAAAAGTTTCAGGTTTTAACGATGTTTCGTTTTCGATTTATAAAGGTTTGAAATGTGTCACGCAATTCGTCACGCTATTTCAGATAAGCCGAGAAAATAAACAAAATTGAACCAGTTGAAAGTCATTAATGAATTAAAGATGCTTATAAGCCGATTTCGTGCCTCTTATAGTGAAAACAATATTTTGTGATGAGATTTATGGTGTTATTAAGACTTTAAAGTCTTTAATTTTTTGGCCGCCATGTTGGTGTCCCTAAATGGGACACTAAGATGGCCGCTCCATACATTTCTTACTAAAAATGTCTATACTCATTCGCATATAACTCTTGAATGAAATGTTCTTGCCCTTCAAAATTTGGCCCAGATGTGTAGTTTTAAACTCTCTACAATTCCATAAACATTTTAGAATCGAAAACTGCTTCTGAATTTTGATATGACGTCAGTGAAAACACTCTATAAAAAAGGATCTAGGAGTTCAGTGCACGGCAACTTGAATTGCCTTTATTTTATAGAGGAAATATAAAACGTCCTTATCTTAAAGGGGCTATGTCGAGAGATGTCACGCAAGCTGCATCATCGTCGAATCCATTCAATCCTGCAGTGCTGTGTTACCAAATGGTCTCAGATTTTTCAAATAATCTATTTGTCTTGATTTTGGCCCGCTTTTTTTTCCGATTCTGAAATCGTGCGACTAAATATCTCAATATGTACGAGTAGCGATAGAAATCAGTTGACCATGGAATGTCATGGACGAAGGTTCTTCTTCTCTGTTGGCTAAATATAGTACACTTCAGCATATTAACATGGTACCAGAGTCTTCGCTTTGTGCATCTTTATCGCCACAGACAAACCTAACATTTTTCTGATTTTTTTTTTCGCTTGAGAAAAGAGCGATGAAATTGTTGGACTTAAAGGGAGGGTTTCACGGTTCGGCGCATGAGTAAGCTATGACGAAACCCATAATTTAATTTCATTGTTTAGACCAATCGGAAGCGAGTAGATAACTCTGGCGGGAAATTTGCCCGTGAAAATGTCGCGATCATTCAGCTAATTGAATGGATTATTATACATACTCATGTGCGCCATGAAAGCCACCAGAGCGTAGAATAAATCCTTCGGGTCAAAGCCTTATTCAGTGTTGACTTTGACGGTGTAATCCGTTGAAATTTTCTGTGAATTTTGGTCATCCTTCGCTTTCTTTGGACTAATTATAGTATGTGATTAAATGTGAGTGTTTCTTTTAACCGATAAAATTTGCAAGAAAGCGAATAAAGCATTTTAACCTGTGCACATGCGCCGAACCGTGAAACCATTCCTTTAAATCAAAACAAGCAATAGCTCTTGTGTACGTGACCATTGGTTCCGTTTCGAGTCCTGTTTCGTATCAGCGAACAAAAGAATTTTGACATATAAAAGTGTAAATTAAAGTTACTAAAATTAGGCGAAACCTCGCGACATAGCCCCTTAATTCCAGAAAGTTTCAGTAACACTCGTTAAAATTTGGGAGAACTTGTGACAAAGGATACCCAACGTCTTAACCGCGGTCAAACAAGAGAAATTTGCAAAAGTTAAGCAAAGTACTTAAAAGTTAAGGTTGTCATTTTCACTGTTTAAAGTTTAATATATTGCCAATACACTGTCAATTTACCAAACGTTTTGAAAGTTTACCAAAAAAGGTTCTAAGCGTTTAAAAACTCTGAACTGCAAAATTGTCGGCGCCATTTGTCGACATAATTTTGATCAGGCGCAAAGAGTTTTGGTCAGTTTTCAACGGAAAAAAAGCTCACAATTTCGAAAAAATAAGAATAATAATAACGTCAACTAATTTTTTAATACATCATTGCTCATATTTCCATTTAATATTAAATAAAATCCCACTAAATAAAACGAAAAACGCCTCGGACGTTTGACCGCGGTGGACCCAACGTCCTTTATCCTCAAGCCATTTTTGCAGCGGGTTCGATGACCGAAGTCATCAGACTCCTTCCTTGTCTCTCTTTTATACGTTGTAGGGTAAAGGACTGGACTGTTATCACTGAAATAATAAAAAAAACACCATAAAAAGACTAGAAATGACATCAGGTAACGTTTTATAAATGAAGTTTTATTTAGCGACTTACCCTATTTAAAGTGCCCCTGTGATCAATTTTTTGATTTTCATTATTTTACATTTTCGTGTACAATTAGACTTTCTTACTCATCTTGCCAAATTTCAATTCATTACGAATATCAGAAGTCATATTATTTTAACATTTATTTCCGAGATTGGTTGCGAATGGGAGAAAGTGATTGTTTTTATAATTTCAACCCGTGAGGTATGTTTGAGTCTTTGACGTCACTTTCTCCCATTCGAAACCAAGCCTTGGAACAAGGTTGATTAATCGCGGCCGTAAATTCTCGGAAATAAATGTTAAAATAAAATGACTTCTGATATTCGTAATGAATTGAAATTTGGCAAGATGAGTAAGAAAGTCTAATTGTACACGACAATGTAAAATAATGAAAATCAAAAATTTGATCATAGGGGCACTTTAATCCTTTAATTTTTGATTATAGCGGAGCTCTCGCGGGCCTCGGCCCTCTGCGGAGCCCCATATTCATAGAACCCATTTCCGAAATTTTTCATGGTCATGGCCAGCGGAATGTTTCGCGGGCGGCGTCTGTGCATGTGTGTGCGTGTGTGTCCGAGCGAGCAAGCGAGCGAGCGTTGGGCAGGGCCAATTCGCGGGCGCGTATGACGTCGCGTAACATCTGGGATCTTACCAATTTTGAAAGCAAAGCGAGGCTTTGTTTTTTGCGCGGCTGCACAGCCAATGTCACGTCAGCTGGGAAAACACTTTTGATGTTTTGCTGTGTTTAGCGGAGAAGGACGCAGCAAAACATCAAATTTATTTTCCTGCAGTTTTTCGTAGTTTGCTTTTCAAGACAGGGATACTAATAAAGGGATACTTAGAAGCCGCTATAGTGGAAAAAGAAAAGCTTTCGGGAATAAAATCTTGTTTCCAGGAACTTCATACGTTTTAATCAATGCGGGAGCATTTCTCACTGAAGAAGCGGAGATGTAAAGAATTTCTTAAAGGTAAAACAAATCACATTTTTCGATGGGAATTTATGTTGATATCAATCTGTGATTGACATTTGCTTTGTGTCTTGTTATTTTTGGAGAATTGTTTATAAAACGTGCTCAAGTTCAGTCGTTTCATGATTTCTTTCATCAATGGCAGCTCGGCCTCGATGCGCTATAAATGGTTCGCGTTTTGCTTTTAAACAGAAACTTATGGAGATTTGAACAAAATTTTTCGAAAGAAGATTGTGTTGTCCATTTTCATGTGTTTCTCATTCATTACATAGGTTGAAAAGCGATTTTATGTAAACAAAACAAGACTTGCATTTGATAGTTCTAATTTCACTCGCGTGGCCTTATGCAAATATGTTGGTGTATTTTTTGCAATTTTGATTTCCAAATCAGTTTCTCGGGAAATTTTTGATAAGCAACAGGTGTATTTTATTCGGAAAGTAGTCGTACTAGTTATTGTTTTTGTAAACTTTTATACGGTCTAAATGTACTGTGCAGACGGTCGCGTAATTCTGTTTTTGAGAATTGCTAAAGTTGAAAAATAGCCCGGTCGTCAATCTTAATTCTTGTGCTTCCGACCTTTCACCTCAGTTTAGTTTATCATCGGCTTTCTGTTCAGAAAGCGACGCTGTTAGGCTGATATATATTAATTACCGGTCCGAATTCTCCAAACAAACTCTTATTGTAAGCTTTGGCTTCCTGTGCCTAGAATCGAACCTGTCACTTCAGCTAGCGCTCGGCTGTAGACAGCCCACATTACCAGACCACCACCGAGCCACTCGGGTCCTGCTGACCGAAACCTTACCAACCAGCTAATCCGTTTATTACGTTGTATAATTCTCAATAAGGTGCGAGATTTCCTGTAGGGTCCTCTCATTTATGCCTCCTTCAAGTGTCCTCCGCCAAAATACAGTAAAACCCACGTATAAGAACCTAAATTTTTCCAACTTAGCGTAAATAGGTTCTTATAGAAATGGTATTTAGTGGGATTTTAGGCTACTTAGGTTCTTAAATAGGTTCTTAATTTGATAGGGGCCTATTACAGGGCATATGTGATATGGAAAGCCATTGATGCATGGTATAGATGCAAGGAAGTTTCAATGTGCTTCAAAAACTGTGACTTCAAAAATGAGAGAGACGTGGAACTGTATTCTTAATCCAGTATTGGCGCAGACATGATATGGTTTTCATTTTAGTTCATTCTTTGAATCTTACTGACTTAACCTAGACTAAAATTTTTCTGTATTTTCATCTGTGCCTTCATTTTTGTGAATAAAGAACCTATTAAAAACTTTAGGCTTAATAGGTTCTTATGAAAAGGGGGTTTGAAATGAAAATTTTAGCCTAACAGGTTCTTAAATGTGGGTTTTTACTGCACTCCAAGAGTCGAGGAGCATTTTGTTACGTGACACACGATGAAATTCGTTTTTCGGAAGTTCTTTTCAGCGATTGGTAGACGTGTTTGTTTTCTGACAATCTCAAGCCGTTGCTTAAGGTTACCGTGTACCTTCGGGGGTGTCTCCAGTATAACAGCTCTAGCGTCTTAAGATTACAAAATTAAAGCTTATAGAGCTGGCTATCTAAATATGGATCAGGGGTAGAAGTGGAATATTGAATATCGTGGTTAAAAACTGAGGAATATTGAATATTTGCCTGAAAAATATACTGAATACGGAATATTTCAATAAAGCGCATGACAAATAGAGAATAGGGAATATTCTAATATAAATTGACTAAAATGCACGTTTCTGGTGGTCAAGAAAAATAGCGCTGGATCCTGCGAAGCCTTCGGCTTAAAGTAGGGGCTCCTGTGGTTCTAACCATCCGCTGACCTAACGATACTCTTGTCTCGATGTCGTCGCTTATTCAGAGTCCATCTCAAATTTCACTCTGGATTCCACGGCACATGTTCTTCGATTCAGTCGAGATTTACAGCGTTTTCACTCGATTTTCACAGCGATTGCAATGGGGAAGCACAAGAAGGAGAAGAATCGAGAAAGAGAAAAGAGACCTAAACATAAACACAGAAGCCATAGGCACAAAAGTCCGGAAACTAGCGAACGTGCAAGGTAAGCTTGTGTGTGTGTCCATTGTTTGGTGTTTGGTGTTAAAGAGTACGACGTCAACGGAGTTGGAGTTGGCGGAAGAAACAGCCGATATTCTTTGGCTCGATAACAGCAATTCAGAGGATACTTTTGTCTTCCAAGAAGCGTATAGGGACAACAAGAACTCTCCGTACTCAACTGTTGATAAGGTTGACATCGATGTCAGCACTAATGACTCTGGTATTAAATGTACGTGCTTCCGCAAAGCGATGTTGACCGGATCAAACGGAAGTTACAAGGAGGATCAGATAGTGACGTTGATAGTGATAACGATCCCACATCTGAAGAGGAAGACGACCGACCTCAGCGCGAATGTTACAGTAGCAGGACCGGACGAGTGGCGACACGACTGAGGCTTCGTTAGTTAGCTGTAGACTCATATGTGATCATGCGCGCTTCTGCAGATCGAAATCTACCGAATTTATCAGAATTGAACGGAACATACAAGTGACGCAGAGAACTTCTGAAGAGGACGAGGACCGCCCTAAGGGTCGGTAAGGGCGCGAATGTTACACTGTGATACAGTACCAGGACCGGACGAGAATACACAGAAAAGGCTTCGTTATTTACCTATGGACTCATACTTCCTCTTGATCCTCTTATGTTGGGATGGTAAGCAGTAGAGCTCGTGACTAAGCATGGATCACTTACCGATCTTTTATCACATTCATTCCGCATCAACCGCCGTTTCCAGTTACACACCTGAGCGCTTACTACGCACGCGATTTCACGTCACCGCTTGCTTCAAGAACGCTTGCACGGAGCGGTCAATAATAAACTCTATTAAAAACTCATAGTGAAAATCATTTGAAAGATAAGGAATCCATCAGTTAAACCCGTTTTCATCTTTCAAAAACCATGTTGCAACTGCAGTTGAAACAGAAATTTCTGTTAAAAAGTTTCGATCTTTTTTTTTTGCTTTTGTTGACGTGACTGTGGGCGTTATAGCGGTCTTGTTAAGTGACCCGGGTCCAGTGAACTGAAATTGTTTTATGGAAATAAAGTAGCATTTGATGATCCATTTGAGTTGTTAACATTTCACTAGCTGAGGTTTTTTTTGTATTCCATATGACATACATACATACATACTTTATTTGGTGAGTAGGTTGGATAAAAGGCAGCCAAAGGGCTGATGTGGACCTACTATACTAAAAGTTAAAAATTACATTACAAAAATTAAATGTACAAAATTAGAACTATATACAAATTACATAAGACTATATACAAACAAGTAAAATTACAATATATCGTCAGATAAGAAAATTACAATTTAAAAATATATATAATCGCCTTTTTTATTAGCGACTACTGTTGCCCCCTGATCAAATGAAAAATTGTCAATAATATTAACATGTTTACTTAAAATTTGTTTAAAAGAATAAGAATTTTCTGGTGCTTTAACTAATCTATTTACAAAATTCCAGATTACAGGACCTCTGTATTGTAGGGTATTTCTGCCAGTCTCTGATTTAAATCTAATGATGTTAAATTGGTTAGGTGCTCGAGAAGATCTCGAAGTTGCTCTTTTAGAAAACAGGTCACGTAGAGATTGTGTCGTTGTTTCATAATATACTTTATGCATTAATAACAGCACGGATTTTTTTATAGAAATAAGAGATGGACAGCCAATTGGATTTAATAATACATGTGTTATCTGCCATCGTTGGATCAAGGTTATTCACAATACGAGCTGCTCTTGCATGGATATGGTTTAAAGAGTTTAATGCAGAAGGAAAACAATTACCCCATACTGAAATTCCATACGTTACACTGGGGATAATTGTTTTAAAGTATATTTCCTCAAGAGCTATCTTGGGTAGGATTCTCATTCTCTTTAAAGCTCCAACCCTCTGTGTGAAATGTTCTTTACAGAGTCAATGTGCACAGACCATGTGAGTTTGTTGTCAATTTTAACTCCAAGGCAAGTGGTATAGTTGACCAGGTCAATATAGCCAGTACCAAAGTAGAGGGGGGGCATGGGTCCAACAAAAGAGGTTTTCCTTAGTATCATTGTCTCAGTTTTAATTGGATGGATAGTTAGTTGATTTTTAATACTCCACATGAGGACTTGCTCCATTATTTTGTTTAGTGATGACATAACCTGGTCAACATTTGGACCAATACAGTAGACTGTAGTGTCATCTGCGTACATGTAGAGGTCTCCCGAATCAGTGTGGTCAGGGAGATCATTAACGTATATGGTGTACAGCCTGGGGCCAAGAAGTGAGCCTTGAGGGACTCCATAGCGTACATAGTCAGTGACAGATCTACAATTATTTACTTCAGTAAATTGGCGTCTATCAGTAAGGTAGCTCATTAGCCAATCATGAAGAGATCCTGATATTCCGATGGCGTGAAGTTGATATGATAATATGTAATGGGGAACAGTGTCAAAGGCTTTTTGGAAATCAATAAAACTGCTCCAACTGTTAAATTATTGTCAATTGCTGCCTTCCATCTCTCAGTCATTGAAATAAGCATTCCTTCAGTTGATAGTCCTTTGCTAAATCCCCATTGTTTACAGCTTTTTGTGCCACAGTTGATCAGATGGGTGTCAATTATGATGTCTGCTTGAGTCAAACGCCGAACCATGATCCTGAAACCATGGGACATGGCAAAATTGAGGTTCAATTCGCAATTTTTCGTGTCGTGTTAAACATTTACTTTGTTGGGTGCGGACTGAGTATGAGAGTATCGAGACGAGTAAGTCGAGTAAGGCACTTTCGAAAATTAAAAAGAATAAGGAATATCCCCCCAAAAGATAGTAGGGAATGGGAATATTTACCTCAGGAGAGCAGAGGAATACGGAATTTTTTGAGTGTCAATATTCCGCTTCTACCCCCGAATATGGAAACCATTTGGTAATAAAATGAATTGTCGAATTTTTTACGACGTCTAAATTCGAACGTCCGAATCAGCTTTAAAACGCTATAACTCAAAGCGATTATTGTATTTTGCTAATTTGATTTGTTCTCGGGTTTCCGGACACGAAGCGCTAAAAAAACGTGTCGGCGATTTCCCATATTCAATTGCAGTGAAAAGTTACAGAATATTTTCGAAAAAGGGAGAAAAAAATTAGAGTGATCGCACGGAAATGGCTCTTGACGAAAAAGTTTTCGGAAATAAGAATTTGCCGACACGTTTTTGTTGATTGTAGGTTAGCTTGGCTTCTGTCCAAATTTGAGGAAAATCGAACAAATTCCCTTTGAGTTGTAGCTCTTTAAAGTGCCCCTACAAGCGAAAAATTAACTTTGAGAAAACAGCGCTTAGAAAAACATATCGCTTCATAAACAAACTCCGCCCACAAAAGTTATACCATCATTTCTCTGTCAATTTTCACTATTTTTCGATAATTTTTTTTGGATGAAAGTTCATTCAGTAAACTTTATTTTGACGCCAAAAAAAAAATTCAATAAATTTTCGATCTGAAGGTACACGGTAACCTTAAACGAAGCGATGACATTTCATTATGTTTTACGCCACAAAATGCTCCAGGATTTTGAGAGTGTTTTGGGAGCCTTGTCCGGGGATTTGTACGCCCGACCGCCGACAGAGCTGAATAACGACTGCGCAAGTCACAAACGCGCGCCAGGAAACTGGGGATGACAACTTAAAACCATAGTAACCCCTTACGGAGTCCGGTTTTTTATGTAGATCAAGAGTGGTCCTGCAAACGCAAGCTTGAAACTTTCCCAACATTTAGACTAGTTAACGGGACGAAATATATCTTTTGTACACTGAGGTTTAATTGTTGAAAACCGCTTGAAAATTTACCGCGAAGTGACGAGTCCGCGGCGCGAAAATGCAGTTCGTGCGGGTTGTTTCTTTTCATGTGCATAACATTAAATGAAACTTCCGGTGGGTAGACCTGCTGGTTTCACAAAAAGACACGAACTGGAGAAGATTGCAGAGGGAAGATGAGGAAATTCAGTTCGGCAATGTCACGAAATCTCGGCGGAAACAGTGTTGGTTGGGCCTGTACGCGGCACTGGCTACGGATTAATCGGGAAGCAAATAAATATTGCGCTTGTCCACTTCCTGTCCACTCAAAACAACTTCACAGCAAAAATATCCCGGAAAGACTTTTTCTACTGTTTGACCGAATTGGATCCAGTGTACCTACCTATCATCCTGGAGTGAGGTGGTGCAACCAGTGCCGCAAAACGGCAATTAAGCTGTTAAAAAATGAACAAGACTATAATCCTCCGGAAAGGGTAATGTCTTGCTTTTATATTCTATTGATCATAATAAAGAAAAACATGTTCGACATAATTATATTTTCTTTCCCCAGCTGAATCCGGTGTTTTTATTGGCTGTTTGACTAAAGACAAAAAGACCCGAACGCTTTTATATCATACTGTAGCAGACATATATAAAATTTAAAGTTAATTTTCATATTTTTTTTTACATTTCAAAGAGCAAGTTCATGTCAGACATGTAGTGCCACAGCAGCAATCATGTTAAAACAGGTATTTAAAGAAATCAGAATATTATGAACATAAGAAATGAACAAGTGGTTTAAAACAAAAATTATTTTGACCCTTCCAGAAATCTGGAGAACAGCTGGAGAAAGAACTTTTAGATCAGAGTAGCAGAAACAAGGTCTTGGAGTTAGAGTTAGGCCTAGCTAAGGAGCAAATTGAACAGTTTACAGGTAAATATATGTAATATGTTTTTTTCTATTTGCATTGCCTGAAAGCAATGCATTAATTATGATACATAAAATGAAGTATTTTTAATAAACAGTTTCCTCATTTGAAGAGCCTGTAGGCCATTTCCAGCCAGGCGTCCTCTTTTTTTTACATATTGAAGAAGTCATCTTATATTAACAGCTTCCTCATTCGACAAGCTAGTAGGACAGTTTCAGCTTGCACTGTACAGGTATTACAACAATGGAGGAGGACTTCTTTATAACCCGAGTGAAATGGAATCCTTTGCACCTCAATTATTTAGACAGATTCTTCAATCCATATCAAACCCAAACTCTGCCCTTAGCAAGAAAAGACAAGAAGCAGAGCAAAGGCGAACTGTTGCTCTATTGCATATCCTTGCATATTTCAGGTACAGAATTTTATAGCAACACTATGTGATGGTCTATATAATAAAATACCTTTAATTATATACCATGTACAGAATACACACACACACACACACACACACACACACACATATATATATTAGATGATTTGCAGAACTGATGTCAGAGTGCTTGATAGAAAAAACTAGAGCATAAATATTTGAAGACAGTCTGATCAACTGGAGATTTGACTTGGCATACTTATATATACATATATATACACCCGTTTGCAAACAAAATGACATTTTTAAAAAATAGAACTATATATATAGCTGTTGTGTTGGCATCACAAATGTGGTGACAGGCAGTAGATATCTTTTCACAGTAAGTACAATACCCTTTGTCAAGCGTTCATTACAGGGCGCCTGTTAATCAGCACCATTGTTCACGGAAAACATTATTGAATAATTTTACAGATAAAGGCCCCGTCCACACGTATACGTTTACGTTCGTAAACGCATGTTTTTTTTATCTAAAACGCTCCCGTCCACACGAAGCCAGCCATCGTTTACGAGTCGTTTTCACCTGTCCACATCACGTAAACGCTAAAACGATACGTAAACGCTTCAAATCTGCATTGAGCATGCGTAGACCATCCGCCATATTGGATATCTGCTCTATTTTCTTTATTTGTGGACTGGGTCTGAATCTGTGGCATCAGCGTTTACGAAAATATCCGTTTACGCTGTCCACACGTAAACGGATAAACGGCGTTTTCGAAAATATCCACTATGGATAGCGTTTTCGAAAATATCCGTTTAGGGTGACCGTTTTCATCGTTTACGTATGGACAGGAGGCCTATGGGAAATAATTGTAATTGTTTTAACTCATACCAGGAAATATTCTGGAAAGTAACAGGGGAAATTGTCAGAGATGGGAAATTCTTGGAAAACAGGAATAAAATACCAGTTTGAACACAATTTGTTAGATCATTGACTTGTGTGTTTCCTATTTCTTGGGAATTTATGGAAACTCACAAGCAGGGAAGTTTAGCCACAGACGTAGTTTTTACCACAAAATAAAAAAAGGTTGATATTTCTCTTTGTTTTGCTTTATAAGTGTTTTCATATTGGAGAATATGAGACAAAACATAAAAATAATTCACTGGATTGTTGTAAGGGCTCAGGCTATTTCAAATATAAAATTCACATATTTAAAATATTCTTCCATTTCTGACCTTCCTGCACAATGATATGTTCATGTATTAAGTATAAAGAACACATTAATTAATTATATGTACCTCCATGAAGTTCCTGTACCAACAGGAATATTAATAATGAGAAGTGTTTCAAGGTTAGTTGAATGAAGTTATGTTTGTTTTCGCCAGCGGGAAGGACCTTCCCACAGTCCTTCTGCAATTCCAAGAATAGAGTGCCATGGAACAACATTTCTGGCATGCCGTCCAAGAGTCTCCCTCACAAAGACATTTTGTAACCTACTGCTCTCTACAAAAAAATACACATCGACTGTTTTCTTTGTATAGTCTGTACTGTGAACATGGTCATGCCAAACGTCATTGATACCTTCTCCTTGGATTAGGAGTATATCACCATTTTGGGGATAAACAGGAACAATAACGGTATATGGAAGGCTCTGAGATTGCCTCTGAAAATCAGCAACAGTAAGATCATCCCCAGACTTGTAAAGAATTACTTTCCTTACAATGTCTTCAATCTGGAAAAATACTGGATCAGTTATTTCTGTGTTCTGAACCTTTACAAATCCACTCCAAAAATCTCTCACAGGTACTCCACTGCCATCCATAACACTAGAGTAATAAAACCCCTTACCTAACAATTTAAGAAAGGTCAACTCTTCATTTACATGTACCCTTACTGAGAGGAAACAATCCAGCTTGGCAACAAATTCCTCATCATTAACTTGAACAATAATACCTTCTCCAGATGAGAAAACAGTCCCTCCATAGCCCCTATCAGCCATAAAACACTTTTTAGAAACAAAAGCAGCTTCAGGAATATTTTTAAAAGAAACATCTGTTCTAACATTCCTAGTACTGTGGCATTATCTTGTGCACCAAAAAGAAATGACCTTTGGTAGGATGCTTGCTTGATGGTCTCAGATTTAGCTGCTTCAATTGAACTGGCAAAACCCTAAAGTATGTGGAACCCACAAATATGTGGAAATCCCAGATGAACCTGCCGATTGCAGCAAGCTGCAGCTGAGTATGAAAAAAGTGCACAAGAAGATTGAAATTTAAAGTTACATTTCACATAGTCGATAGCTAAAATGTTGATTTTTACTGGCACTGCCTAAAAGGACTTTTGTTCTTAGAACTTTAAGAAAAGTTTGTTATTAATCTTTCCTCAAGGCTGCTGTTTTAACAGAAGGAAAGACCAAGTACATTTGAAGCATGTTGAGTTGGAATAGTTAACGTTGTTCTATATTATATAAATATACTATTACCAGGCTTAGCATCTTTGTTCTTTCTATAGTTTATTGTAAAAAAAAAAAAGGATGATCAGTGTAAATTACATGACACATTGGTGGACAGATTCATATTGGAGAAAGACGTTTTGAAATTTTTAAATGTGTCTATATTTGTATAAATTGTTCACTTGTACAAATTATATAATATGTCTTATTAAAACAAATAGTTAAGTTTATTAAAACTGTTTTACAACAAAAATGCATTCTGAGAGTTTATTTAGCACAAAAGAAACACATTATTGGATTAAACTTGGGACAGTTTAGTTCCATCACTTTTGATTAGCAAGCAGACTACATGCGTTAGATGAAAAATATTTCCTCATGCATTTACTGTCTTATCTCTACTGTAGATCACAAAAAAACTGCACACTTTCAGAAGCAGAGTGGACTAATGGCTCAATTAAGTGGCATATCATTGACTGGGTTAGCTGCAGCAACGATTATTGGGTTCTCAGCTAATCCAAGAACCATGTTAAAGTTCAAAAAAACATTTTAATCAATTTATTATGGCAGTCCCCCCGGCATGTCAATCAGTGACTACGAGACACCGTTCATTTTATACATCGGGCTGGCTTGGCAACAAGAGGGATGCTTTCTGATACACAATTCAACGTAGTGATTTGATAGATACTTTTCTACTCAGATGACGAGACAAAGGTCTCAAATTCAGGCCACAAGTACGAAAGCTAAGGAGGGACACTATCCCATTTCCGACTGCACTGTTTTTTCCGATTTCCGACTTCACTTTTTTTATTCTGACTTCGGACTTCAACTTCAAACTTCTATTTGGATTGGTATAATGTTCATTTTAAAATAAAACGACTTGTGGGCAGCACGCAGCAACTTGTCTTGTATAACTGAGTTTATTAATCGACCGGTTTCGTCTGCTAGCGAGACTTCATCAGGATTAAACTACAAGATACATAGATGGAACTTATTTTATATAAAACCTTTGTAGTACAAATCACGTTTCTATTAGGGTGTGAAAAATGACTTGGCTGATTTAGATTGGCCACCCCCACGTTTACTAGGCCCGGGCTCCACTCTGGAAGCTGAACATGACCCTGCCTCCACACTGGAATCTCTGCTTGTTCCTGCTTTCCCATTGGGATATTTTTAGATTAATAAATAGGACACACACACATCCGATAATCACACTCCCTAAAAGCGCTCTTTGTCTTTTTTGTCAGGCCGATGAAATGAAGGATTTGATGCTTAAGTCTGTTAGGATAGACGCGGGATTGGGAAACCCACCATCACAGTAGATGAACAATGACCCTGAAGTAGCAAACTTTATGATCAATCATGGGTTAGGGTTAGGACTACATTTTGATGCCAAGAAACCTCAAGAGTTTATCCAAGAGATCAATAATATCGTGGAAATGCAGCAATGTAACGAGAACCACGCCGGTTTCAGCCAGCTTATTGCCGATGACATAATGTGGGGGCAGTTGACCCATGAACAATAAATAAGGAAGCTTTCCACTTTTCTCAAGGCAGGAATAGACGAAAAGAATGACACCATCCAAGACCCAATCAAAACAGCGGGGGAAAGTTACTTCCCCATCTCTCACCATTGATGCAGAAAACAGCGGTATAACAACCATACCCATGGATATTCTTGAGGCGATGTATCAGAAAGCAGCCAATTTGATAGCTACTCCAGAAAATGTCATCCTGAAACCTGGGGCAACATATGGTTGTTTTATAGTTGCTGGTGCATTTAATTCAATACACGCTGTAACACCAGGTAAAGGTGGTTCTTTAGTCTGCGATCGTTCATCTGTAAACCACTCCACAAAAATGTGCAAGAACGCCCTTGCCGTGGTGTAAGTCACCGATAAGTTGAAAGAATTTATAGCCTGGTATAAAAGGTTAAGAAGGGGTCCCATGATGGTAGACATCGCTGTGAGTGGAGGTCCGAACCAGACCTAGCAAACAGAAGAGATAAAACGCCAAATCTTAGCCTGTCCACGAAACCATTGATTTACTTCAAGATCCCTAAACGCATACCCTAAAACATGCTAAAGAGGACTTCTACGCACTTCTCGATCAGTGCCCCTTGATGGCGTTCGCCAATCGTTTACCTGCAATGCATGCCAATCAGCAAATCAGAGCCATACCCTGCTAGGCTTTGACCAAAATTTTGCCCAGTCTTCAGGGTCCCAAAGGGTTTTAGGGCTCCAGGGCTCCGGGCCAAAAAAAGCTGGCCTCTAGGGCTTCAAGGTAAAAAAAGTGGGGCTCCGGGGCTCCAGGGCTCCATAAAATCTACTTCAGGGATCCGGGCTCCGAGTTGTCTAAAAAATATTAGTCACTGATTAGTTAATACAAAGTCCCGATTTATCAGCAAAATAAGATCTGGTAATAATCCGAATAAAAACGTCATTGACATTCCATATTTCATTGCTTGCTTTTAGTCTTTTGCCATTTGGAGGTCTTTATATTATGTCTTATTGTGTGTCAAAGGCGGCTAATGTTACATATCTTCACGTTTAATATTAAACTTAACTATCATAATGTTAATAAATATCATATGACATGATATGAATAGACGTGTGCCAAGGTCAACGCGCAAACAGGAGGTCGTTCAATTCTCAGGAATTCTACCCGTCACGACCCGGGTCACGACTCGCTAACGAAAATCCATTAAAATCAGTGTGTGATGTCGACAGGGGAAGTCAGAGACAGCCTGAGAGATGATCTGCTTGACACAACAGCGTGTCTGTATAAGCTGGGTGCTGATAAGGCCTGCCACCGCTGGAGTTTTATGTTTAAAAGCAGTGGAACTGAGACAACCCTGTGCGAATTTAAGAATTATTTGGCCATAAATCACGGCTTAAACGGTGTCGCAAGAACATTTGGAGTGCCCAAATTTACCACGACAATCACGATACATCGAAATCAGAAGGAACCACAATTCCCCAATGGAAGAGTGTTTGTCTGCAACACTCAAGATGAATGGATAATTTACCGAGACTTTCTTAGAGATAAGAAAACAGCATGAATTGATTGGTAAGAGCTATTTAATTTTATTATTACCAAATATCTATTATATTTAAAAATAAAACAGCTAACAAAATGATATAAATATAGGCAACATGATGAAGTAACAATAATACTTTGAATTGTCATGAATAAGACACTGTTATTTGATGTCACGCAATAATTGTTTCCAATGCGTAACGACTGGACAGGACTGGAAATTTTCAACACAAAAACATATTTTAGTCATTGTTTAGTAATTGACGAATGGCTTTATATTATCTGCTTTTGTAACTCAGTGTTTTATCGTGTTTAATTTCACATTGTCTTCTTTTCCATTTCTCAAAAGTGAAAATTCACGGAGTTGAGCTAGTAACAGTAAACAAACGACTACGCACTACTGAGGCATCAGAGACGTGCACCACTGCGACCACTTTTGAAACGCCTGCGAAAAAGAAGAGAATTGATGTGCGTGGCGAGAAAAAAGTCAAAGACAAATCTCTTCTCCAGTCATTATGGGATGGGCAGGAAGTGTCGAGAACAGTCTGGCAGCAAAGGAAGTTTAACCTTTTTGAACAAGGTATGGACTAAGTGTAATTTTAGTGTTGCCGTCGTTATTCGTGAGTTTTCTATTTTTGTTTGTGAAATGTTGTATTTGAATAGTCATCTTCAGTAATTTCATAACATTAAAATTGTTTCCCTTGTCATTATTACTATAGAAGTTAAAGAAAAGTACCCGGACGCTCAGGTCCTCAGTGAATCAGCGATCAAATGTGGGCGTTGTAAAGAAGTGGTAAAACTGAACAAGTTACATGGAATCTTCAATTTTAAACGTAAGTTACCTTCATGTATTTTTTCTGTTATCATAGTCACAAAGCTCCAAATTTTTGTTTCTTTTTCTTAACTATATCTTTTTTGTCAGGTCACAGTGAGACTAGATGCACACAGAGGAAGCCATTAACATCCGAGGCTGATTCAAGGTCTACCCAGCAAACTATCTTAGAAATGTTGAAAACCCCGCAGTCCGTTCAGGAGAGAGAGGCAAGTCCTATACATGACAACCGTACTGGCGTTGACATAGATCTGATAGATTTCAATGATACAAGAGAATTTGATGTTGAGAGTGGAAGGGACATGTAAGACAGATCTTTGTTCTATAAAGTGAAGATCTACATATCACGACAGATACCAAATTTTATCAGAGACAGTTGTTATAGTTTTTTCATAGTTTATACACATATATGTATATTAAGCAGGAGAAAACGTGCAATATTTCGCTATTTGAACTAATTAATCTATTTGTTATTTATCATGATTTATTGTCGTTGTTATACATTAAACATGATTAAAGTGAAAAAATGGAGTTGGAATAAGAATTCTCTGTATGTTGATTGCAGTTGTTTTATTTTCCATCTATTACAGTGACAACTGTTCCATACCAAATATACCTGAATGGCCGGACTGTCAGGACTTTACTGACGATGTTATGCCATCTCTTTCTGCTTGGAATGCTTCGGAACTAGAACTCAGTGAAACTGAAATCGATTTTGAATCACTCACAACTAGTCACTACAGTTCAGATTCTGAAGTTGACCTTGCAGATGACGAAGTGGGGACCTTTCATCCCCATGATGATGAAATTCAACCAGGACTAAGGTACAAAAGTAGTCTTTTTATGTACTGTTAAAAAGGGATGATTGTAAAAATTTTGCAATGACCTAACCTTCTAAAAAACGTTGTGGAAAAAGTACTAAGTAAGCAAAAATAACCCACAACATGCATTCGCAATATCCCTGCCTGCATGCCTGCCTTACATATTTTGTTTTTGCAAGTGACCCCTTTCAGTCTCTGTTGACTTAGAAGAATTGACGCCTTATATAATGTGATAACATTTTATTCTCTATTTACTCCAAGGAGGTTCATATACACGGACCCAGTCTTGGAAACGCTACAACATTTCCTCGATTCGGAGCTGTTGCCAAGAGACCACATATTCTACTTACTTATCAAGAATGCAGTTCTATATGCACGTTCAAGACTGGAAAATACAAATAACTTTGTGTGGGATCCCGAAATTCTTCAAGTTGTAGAGACGATTGAGTTTCATGGCCACGAGTCAATAATAAACTTGCTCCGGGGTCCTGGTCACCTTGGGGAGGGCAAGGGTGGTTCTAAGAGCTTCAGTTGGAACACATGGAACTTTCCATTGCCAGCAGCACCAACACGTGAGAAGAATTCCCATGGGTACACAACAGTGAGCGGCACCCATAAGCACCTCCTTCTAGCCTTCTTGGAACTAGCACAACGGCTTCAACTTCCCGCTTTAATCGAAAACCCATCCGTTCATGTCATACCTGTTGTTGCAAAGGGAGACGGAATGCAATTGAAACCTGGAATGCAGTTCGATGAGACTCAGGGATGTATCGTGGGAACTAGCGAAGACATCAATTTTGCATTCATCAAGAATAATCCCAATCCAAAAGGGGAGTTTTTGAAAAAACTGTTTGTAAAAGAAGCCGATGCCTGCATTCTCAATTCTCTGGATTGCAAACTGCATTTACCAGTCGGAGTCGATTATCTAACTTCAATGACAGCAGAGCAAACAAAATCCCTTTTCACAAGACGTATAAAGGAGTGTCAAGTTTGTCCTGAATGCCTGTCAGTTGTAGAAACCCGTAAGAATATAATTGATATCTCCAATGGTACTTGCTCATCCAAACGTGATGAGTGCCTAACCAGAAGTGCTGTTTGCGAGGACTGCTGTAAAGTTGGTCACCAGAGTGTTCAACCAGCTCTACGTGCTTGTAACAGGTGCATCGATGGAAAAAAGCAGTGCTTTAAACTAGCTGTTGTTTTTTATTCTTCTGATTCGGAATCAAAGAATAAAAGTGCTGGGGAGATATTTAACCAACAAAAAAGTGATGGTCAGCACGATGCACCTTCGTTACTCTCTACCTGTATTCCCGATGCTGTCCATGTGGCCAAGCGATACCGTCAACAGCTTTCAAATTGGTTTCTGCTCGTTAGAGGCCACCGAATTAACATTGTGTTGCTTCGCACTCTTAAGCAAGATACTCTTGTGAAGAAAGAACTGCTTTCTTTACGTGTAGCGGCAGTACGAAATCGAGACAGAATGGACGTTGACACTCTGCTTGAAATTAGTAGCGAGAAGGTGTTGGAGGTAATCAGTTCCCACGAGGTTGTTGTGCAAACACTGGTTCCTGAAAAATACCGCCTCTATGAAGGAAATAAGAAAGGAGTATTGAAATCTCCCACAGCTGTTTGCATGGGCCCATATGGAAAACTCTTGGTTGTTGATGCTGGCAAAGGTGCTCTTTTATCTGCACGCCTTCATTACCCTGTTGATGTTGTGGAATTAGCAAAGGGGTTGTGCCTACCCATGTCTGTGGATTACAGTGCCGGTATTGTAGTTGTTGCAGAAAGCGAAGCAGATCGGATTGCCGTCTTAGACCTAGAGGGAAGCACCCTTCTTAACCCAAGCCAAATGAACATCAAACAGCTTGAAGTTGCTTTAAGAGAATGAAGTGCCTTACCTTCTGGAAGAAGACCAAAACGTGCTCAACTTGTGGCTATCCTAAAGAAGTGGATCGAGAAAAATAAAAGTGATGACGTCAGCAGTGGATCCGGACTTGCAGTTCTTAAGTGCAACATGAATCTTCATCGAGCTTCAGCTGTTCGTTGGGTGTGCGGACGGAATGCTGGTTTGCTTCAAAGTTGAAAGTGACGGCCTAGTTATTTCTGGTACGAGCCTTTTTGAGATCACCTTGAATTCAGCCCCTTTGACAGGTTTAGCCTCCAGTGGCGGGGATATTTTCATATCTTCTCCATGTCCAAGTAATGGAGGCATTTTTGTTTTAACACAGTGCAATGTAGCTTCAAATGAACTATCGCCAAAGAAGATTGTGAAGAATGGTTCTACAACCTGTGGAACAGCACATGGAATTTGTGCGTTGAACTGCAACAAAGTTTTTTGAACGGACACTGGTGAAAAGAAGATTAAATCAATTGATATTGAATCTGGAGAAGTTAATGATGTTGTCGGAACCGGCCAACCTGAAACCATAGATGGGAGCATAGAAACTGCAAGCTTCATCCAACCAACTGGAATCTGTAGAGAAGAGAATTCGTTGTTTGTGGTTGATTTGAGCAACGCTCAACTAAAGCTAATTACCAGTATGCAGCCTCTGAAAGAAGTACTTCACTATCTGTCAGTTCTTTTTAAAACATTCAGTGTAAATTCTCCAGGAAAACAACGTGATGTTTATTCGCTCGGTGATGGAATAACTCGCTTGACTTCTGTCAACACATTTCTTCAGACCTGCGTTAGAGAGGCAAAGGACTTTTCAGATTTTCAAGGACAACCAAATGGTACCATGTCTCCGCAAACGTTGTCTGACATTCAAAGGCTGATAGAGGCTCTCAATGAACTAAATGACTTGCTAATTGAAGTAAACCCTGCTTTCCTCCCCAAAGTGGACCTTCACAGTCTACTTACGTTGCTTGTAGAAAATCTCTTTGCTGAGATGAGGGGAGGATCGATAGATACCCCTCAATTGCTTGACTTCGCTCGTCGATTCTCCTCTTCTTCTGTGAACTTTTGTAAAGGCTATCACAATGTAGCTTTAACTATTTTACTTCAAGCAAAAGCTACTATAGCAGACCTCACTGCGCCATCAGCTTCAGAGACCTACCCCAAACGCCAAAATTGACAAAAAGTAAACTTGCTGCTGCGACTGTTGCTGAGCTAAGGGAATGGAGGCAACAGTATGGTTAAAGTGTTCGCCAGCAAAGCGTATGCAACATGAGCACTAAAGACCGGCCAGGCACCCTTCCAGTCAATGCGTATGAAGAGGACACTGGCAATACAGACCTTTTTAACTTTTCGAGACTACAACGTGCTAATGTCATGGACTCAGGCCAAGAAGTGAACACCAACAGCAGGGGTGGGGGTCAGACAAACGAGAATGACGAGAACACCTCCTGCATTGCAAAAAGAGGAGAATTTGCGTCGGTAAAACACGGCTACGCGCCAAAGGGATTGGCCAACAAACCAAGTCCTTTTTTTATTGTCAAACTCCAAGAGAACATCATGACTGACGACCCTGTTAAGAGATACGACTGCCTCTGGTTTTCTGAAGATCTTTTGCCTTTCCACTTTCTTGATTCTGGTATCGAGAATGGAACTGTGGTGTCAGAGGGTATCATTGAGTATGGAGTTGCGTGTGTGGACGTGGAAGAGGGAACGGCGAGGGTTGAAGAGGAGTGGTACGAAACAACAATGCTCTTGGCATTAGATGAAGGCGACAGAACGACAGCCACAGAAAGATTACTGATTGCAAGAGAAGAAGATGAAACCAGCAATGAGTCAATAATTCCAAGCCGAAAATCAAAAAGACCAAGAAAACAAGCTCATGACAATGACTTTGTTTTTATTTAAGGTTACAATGTACCTTCAGACGGACCATTTTCGTCAAATTGAAATTTTTGGGTCAAAATAAAGTTCTGAGAATAATCTTTTATTTAAAAAAAAATTATTGAAAAAGAGTGAATATTGACAGAGAAATGACAAAATAACTTTTTCACCGGAAGTAAAAAGATATTGTGAAATATTTTTCCTAGCGCTGTTTTCTCAAAGCGAAGTTGTCGCATGCAGGGGAAACTTTTAAGAGTTAAAACTCAAAGGGAATTTGAGCGATTGACCTCAAATTTGGACAGTATGTAGATTAACATATAAACAACAAAAACGTGTCGGGGAATTTTTTTATTTCTGAAAACTTTTTCGTTGGGAGCCGTTTACGCGCGATCACTCCGTATTTTTTTCACCCTATTTAGAAAATGCTCTGTATCTTTTCACTGCAATTGAATACAAAGAAACCCCGACACGGTTATTTAGCGCTATGGGTCCGGAAACCCGAGAACAAATCAAATTATCGAAATATATAATTCGCGCCGAGTTGTAGCTTTTTAAAGCTGATTCGGACCCTCGTCTTTAGACACCGCGAAAAATTTGTCAATTCATTTTATTACAAAATGGTTAGTATATTTACATAGCCAGCTCTATAAGCTTTAATTTGATATAGGGTTTTAGGTATCTGCAGTTTAATCCGGACGCGCTACATTTTTTAGACTTGAGACACCCCTGAAGGTACACGGTAACCTTAATGTAAGCCGTCTCTTACGGAGACTTTTGATAGGAAGATAAAAGAGTATCTTTACCAGCAGAACGTTCTCTTTCCTTGAGAAAAAGTGAACTGACAACTGTTAGACTTTTGAAATAGTATCGACAAATCAATGGGTGCAGTGTGTGGCGGATAGCTCCTCTAGGTAAGCGTTTTAAATAAAAAAAAATATATAGCTTATCTCATCTCGAGAACCAACACCTTAAAGCTAACAAGCGTGACATCAGAAAACAAAGAACACAATTGAAACAACAGAATAGTGTTACATTCCCGAACAAACAGCAAAACATGTATATTGCAGTATCTGTGCCACTTTCTCTCATGTTCTCTTTACATGTCTTTAGATTCCGTTTACTCAGTTTACTAGCAATGGAGGGCTAGATGCTTTAGTGTTTGAATCTGAATTACTATTAGTCGGGCTACGGGCTCCACAGCAAAACTTTCAGGGCTACGGGCTCCAAAGAAAAAACATCAGGGCTCCACACGGCAAAAACATGGGGCTCCGGGGCTCCGTAGATAAAGAATCAGGGCTCCAGGGCTCCAGGGACCCCCCCTTTGGGACCCTGAGTCTTCTGCTCCCCCAAACGAGGTCTTACCAAGCTGTAGCCAGAACCAGATGGGTTTGAATATATTGCCCCCAGCTGTTGGTCTGCCAAATGGTGGTTTTCCACCAAGTCAGAGTCAGTACCCCAAAATGTCGCTTCACCAAGACATATGGGTGCTCAAAACTGCAGCATTAATTACTCGGATCAGCAGCCCTATGCAGGTCGGAGTGTTGGAATGCCAAGTCTGAGCACCAACTATTTTCATCTTAAGTGGCTAGCAGGTACTAAAGTTATGCAATGTTATAGATGCAGCGGTGACATTCAGAACACTTCCTTCGATGTGCCAGACGATCTTGTTATAGTGTATAGGGGCATTCAGCGATATCGTGACCGGCATACAGGTTAGGTCAGCTACACTGCACATACACACCACAAAATGTCCATTTCCATCTTCATATTGCCTGCGTGCGCCCAAGATATCCGCATTTTACGGTGAGTTGCGTTTCGGTTCCAATGGAATTTGCAGTACATTTCGAGGTGGAACGCGTTAAACACAAAGTTCCAGTATAAAAGGCTTAGCACTTTCCCCATTTCACACCTTTTGCGTGTGAAATGCAAATTAAGGCGTCTTTCAGTCACAGAACATGGTTTACTTGTACGTCCTTTAAATATAATTTGCTTCAAAAATCTAATTAAACCAAGAAAAAGCAGTTCATAAAGGCTTCTGATATAACTTTTATAAAGGTTTCCAAATTGTGTTAGCAATGGTCTTAGTAATGACGCATGTTTTCTGTCAGTTGTTAATGCTACAGTGATTGATTGACAACTGGAGGTGAGATTGGCCAGGCTAGGCTCCTTTTATACTTATGTCGGAGTTTGGGTGGACCCAATAATTCTCTTCATTTTTGACGGAATTTTTAGAGTCAAAACTGGACAGGTAAAGCTTTCCTATTAATAACGAGGTAATGGAGTAATTGATCCAGTAACGGAAGTTTTATTTTCATGCTTTAATCATTGTCTTCAATATACTTCAATAATCTGTGATGTTAAGAAGACAACTTAAATTTCTTCACCAATAATTGGGCATTTGTTTGATGCCATTGTTTTAGCATCAACTGATAAGGAGTGTTGATCCATCAAGGTATAAATGCTAGAAACCATTACCTGCTACCTTAAGTAGCACAATGTACTCAGCAAGAAGAAGGTGTTGGACCAAGAGAGGATGAAGGGGAAGAGAGGCCATCACCCATATATGCCCAATTCCATAGGTAATCGCTCTCAAGTTATTTTTAGACGGCACAAAACCAAATAAGCTTAAAAAGGCACAGCAGAAATCGAAATCAAACAAATGGAAGAAGAGATTGAGGATTTATGTGGACAGTTGGAAGAGAGGAAACAAGGCCTCGACATGAAAATAAAGGATAGAAATTTCGGTTAATCTCGAATTTTATCCGTCCAGAGCAGCGTTGAGAAAAGCATTGCTGGGAGATATTAGCATCCTATCTGAGTTGACAGCAGAATGTATTGGTTAGTATTTAATAGATAATTACTGAGGCTCGCAGCATTATTAGGTATATTGCAGGCAGCTGAGGGCGCAGCCCGAAGCTGCCTGCAATATACCTAATAATGCTGTGAGCCGAAGTAATTATCTATTATAATTACTGTTTCTCATCAAAACCATTGTTCTCTTTCTGCATTGTATCTTCGATTTTAGCCACCCCTTTGGCTGTTGTATTCATTTTGAATACAGCTATAACAATGAAATTAGCACTTATTGTTGCTACGTATACAGTGTGGTGGCCATTACGTAACCCCCAAATCCTCAGTTGTTGTGAAGATTATTTAAGTAATGACAATTCATCCTCATAAAATCCTATTGTTCTCACTATACATTATGTCTTCTATTTTAGCCGCCCCTTTGGCTGTTACATTGATTTTGAATACAGCTATAACAATGAAATTAGCACTTATTGTGACTACGTACACTATACAGTGCGGTGGCGATTACATAACCCTCGATTCCTCAGTTGTTGTGAGGATTATGTAACTATGATTATGTGTGAACATTAGTATTGAATTTATTTGTTGTTGACGAGAATGTTTACAAAAATTTGCATACTTTATAACCCAGAGTAATCAGTCATTTTTTTCAGTACCTCGCTCACTTGTTGGAAGCATGGAGGATTCATCGGAAGACGAATCAGCGATTTTAATAACGCAGAGTTCGGGGAGTGAATTTTTGCAGTACACCGAGGATATAAGTAAGACTAATAATGCGGGATTGGGCCATTTGCGTATCAAAAGGAAAGTTGTTCGGGCATATAAGAATTTGACTAATGTAGATCGTTGCCCGGTTGAACTGTATAAGAAATATATGTCTCATGTCCCAATGGAAGTCAGCGATAACGTGTTTTATTTGCGAGCTTTGCATAAGCCAAAAGGGGACATCTGGTATTACAAAAAAGGAACGGGGAGAGAAACTTTGGGGAATGTGGTAAAGAAAATATGAAAAAGGGGGTTTCGATGGACTAATCATTCCCTTCGGCGTATAGTTGTGCTGCGCGATTTTATTTGATGGCCGTGTACCAGAACAGATTATTCAAGAAACCACTGGCCATCGATCATCTGATGGGGTAAGGGCGTATAAATGTACGTCATCGACACTTAAGAGGAAAGCAAGTGAAATCTTGCAGGGAACGACTTCAAAACATGTTGGAATTAATGTCGAGGTAAATGAAGAAAAATGTATTAAAGAAGGCGATGAATATAAGTACAGTGAGCAAAAAGAAGAAAAGGGCTTAAAGGAAAAATCCATTGAGCCAGAAACAAGTGAAGTTTGTATGAGGTGTAAACTGAAGTTACGATTTATAATAAATTGAATATCTTTGTATTCACATATCTCCTGGAATAGTTTTCTTGTGTACTGTTTATTTATTTTAGAAAGTTTTATCTTCAGTTGTACATTACATAGTGGGATTCAAATTTAAACAAATGTTAGCGTCTTTTAATAACGAAATCATCAGGGGGGGATACTTAAACTTGGTAAAAACGGGCTAACTGCAATATTTTTAATATTGCAGTGTGCACGCTGCAATATTTTTAATATTGCAGCATGCACACTGCAATGTTAGAAATATTGCAGTTGGTCTGTTTTAGCACGTTTGGTATTACCCCTGATGATTTCCCTTGCTAACAAAAAGGACCGCCCCCGTTTTCCTCAGACACTTGGAATCAAACTCCTAAAAACGCTGCAATCGTTGATATAATGCACAGAGAGAACAAAAGGATTTGATGAGGATCAGTAATTATACCGAGGGAATAACTTAATTAGCCCCAGGACCCCACGCCGTTTCCCGGCTGGGTGTTGACTGACATGTTGTAATTCAATCACTTGTTTCGCTCAGTCATTCAAGTAGCTGTTTTTTTTTCGTTTCGCTTGTTACCTTAGTGTTTCAACCTTGTTTTTGCTTTCGTTATGTCCGCAGCTGCTGGAAAATGCAAGACAAAGGGCCCCTCTTTGCCCTCGGGTTTTGTTTATGATCTGCCTTGCTTAGAACGGCCGCCACACAGCGCTCCGTTGGCCACATCTGCATAACAGACCGACGCCATTATTCCACGTGGTTCTCCAGCTTCAAAGGCTGCTCCGGGCAATTCTTTGGATTTACAGCTTCTCAATCTTCAAATTGAGAAACAGCAGCTAGAGATCTGTCTGCTGGAACTTGAAGCACAAGCAAAAGTGTGGTCCTTGTTGCCAACCAGCCCCTCAAACCCGCCCACTATTCCTTCGCTGGATACAGTCCGAGCTGGCGTTAACATCGGAAAGTCGCAAAGTCAACTCCACCACAATACACGCATTGTAAACCCGCAAGAATGGCCCCATTTGCACGTTCCATTCAGCCTTTCCCGGATGAAATTTAAAGACCTTTCTACCGCAGAGTTTGTTAACGGCTATCTGGATATTTTAAGTTCAGAAACCCCAGCTAAACAACTCTTAATGCAACAACACTTGATGTCCCTCATGCATCTAGTGTCTAAGAATCACTGGGATGCCATTCTATCCTTTCACGCTGCAGTGTTGGACCGCATTGAAGCCGGCCTCGCCAATCGAGGTGATGATTTTAGCGAAATTGAGTGCTTCAATATCACCGAGTCAAACTGTCTTCCCGCGAAACTGCCCGCCGAAGGCAACAACAGCTACTCCACTGCAACCAGTAGCAACTGCCAGCGTAATTATTGCTGTGAGTGGAACCGTACTGGCTCCTGCAGTAACTCGTCTCATTAACACTTGTGCATATTGTAAACTTCCAGATCACACCATCGCCTCGTGCCCGATCCGACCAACGCCTCCCTCATCGGATTGATAGTCACCACACCTCCACCTTCACCTCGCTCAGCCCAATCCAATCCTTTTTCCTGATTGTCCTCACCTCTCCCCTCCTGACCCACCCTGACCCACCTCTGACCCCCTGGTCAAAGGTCATCCAGAATCCAGGAGTGTCAATTGTTGGCTATAGTCAGCAGGAAAAATTTTATCTGATATTTGAAAAGTTGAAAGAGCAGAGAAATGGGGCAGTTGACAGAATGCTGATTTATCAGTCCAAGCCAAGGAATATGAATTGAGAATATGCTAAGAATATACACAATGCTGAGACTTAGTAAAGAAAATTTTTTCACTAATAGGAAGGGATTGATCCTGAAATAAATAGTGCCACCTACTTATAGATAGCAACTAGCATGGGCGCTCATACTTTGGCTCAAAGAATTTTAGAGAAAATAGACTGCCCGCACTCTATTTTTAGGGCGTCATTTTAAGGAATAGCAGAATCTGCATAATTTAATGTTGAATTGTAAAGGGCATCTGGATATACACCCGTAAAGTTCCAAAAGTAACAACCGTTGTTACTTTCAAAACCTGGTTTATTACGTCCACAATTGTGCGCAGCAGTTAGATTTAACATTTTTTTAGTCAGACCAGAGTCTCGTTTCTTCCAGAACTTGGCTCAAACTAACGGAAAGGAGACCCTAGCAGGAAACTTTATGCAGGAGAATAACGGTAATGGAATTTTACAGCGCATTTTATATATACCGTAAAGTTCTGAAAGTAGTGAAACCCCAAAAGTAATGTCAAAAGTTTGAGGCTACTAATAAATCCTGAAAGTAGTGCGACCAAGGGAAGCCATTTTTGTGCTTCATCAGTTCATGTTATGCTTTGTAAAAACAAAACCCATATAATTTTCATTGATTAACAAGACCGTTTCTTCAAATTAAGATTCAACTGTATCAACCTAAGTTATGTAATGGTTAAGAAACAGTTTACGATATCTGACTAGCTATCCTCAGTCTGAATCAGAGAATAATTCGATTTCCTCTACATTGACCGATTCCTCATGTCTTAATTTTGCAAAAGAATTATTTAATGGTTTTTGTTCCCTGATAGCAACAACTCCCGAAAGTAGCAACCCCCCAAAACTAGCAAGTCCCATAAACAAGTCCACTTCTCACTCTCTTTTTCCGTTGATTTCCTTCCTGTGATTTCTACCCGTCTATGCTCAGAATTCCCATGTGTAGCTTGCTTCACTTCTTTTTTTGTTCCTTTTGCCTACATATCATTTTTTCTTTTCTCTTTGAAAGTTTGTCTGCCTTTCTTTTCATAGTGATATCGAACAGAATCCGTTTAAGGCATTTCATACAAATTGAACTTGATAAACCAGAAATTGTCCCACCAAGATCAAATGTAACCGAGCTATGGCGTTCTGTTGTGAACAAAATGTCCAAATCGCAAAATGAGAAGTCCAGAATCGAAAAGATAATCCAAAACCAGAAAATGAGTCGAGATGTACAAAATATGAAGTCGAAAATTGCAGACAAAATGTTCAAATCGTAAAATGGTAATCCAAAACCAGGAAACGGGTCGAGATGTACAAAATGTACAGATTGTAAAATGAGAAGTCCAGAATCGAAAGGATAATCCAAAACCAGAAACTAGGAGTAGACAATGACCAGTGACATCAAGGATTCGCCATGTGCGTTGGAAAACATTGTGTGGGTGTGGGTTGTAAGTGAATAGCGGAGAACAACATCGACATCCAAGAAGTTGTTCGGTGGGTGGTAACAAACTTAAATAAACCCATGCCTGTGGGTTCAACACTCACCTGTTAATCTGTCTATATCAACAGCAGATGAACTGAATCAATGTTTTCAGATTCCCCATGGCCAACGTGCCACAACAAAGAACATGACCCCGACCAGCAACACTCAAAACCTGTCTGCCAGTTACTCTCAAAACAAAAATTACAGCTTGGTTGTAAGAGGGCAGAGGAGAAGAAGACTACAGGAGATGTGGAATCGCACTTCTTCGGGCTGCTTTTCAGCTGACGGCTTGACTCGCCGAGTAGAAACAGCAGAGCAGCCGTTCACTAAAAAAATAGATAGACCCATTACTAAAAAAATAGATAGACCCATTACGTGACTCAGACAAAGTTTGCTGTCAGCTCAAAGGCTTAATTTGTATTAAGTGTGACGTGTTTTGGATATTAACTGAATCAGTGAAAAAAGATCAGCGGTTAACGTGATTTGAACGTTTTTGGGGCTTGGAATATAATAAATACATGGCAATGTTACATTAGGGAGTGAAAAACTGATTCAAGAAATGTAGACTGTGGCTTAAAATTCAAGAAATTATGTGACGAGGCTGCACGATGAAATCCGATCATCGGACTGACATGCAATAAGAAAACATTGAACGACTCGTGCCCAAAATTATGGCAAAGAGAAAAGTAAATTTTTGTATTCCTCTTGTATGACTAAGATGTGTGTATCGTTTGCTTGGAAAAAGATGCGTAAATAGGTTACAAATGATCCAGAAAATGTATTTGATGCAGATACTATACCTGTCGACCCACATTCATACAAGCAAAGCAAAACAAAAGGTCCTGAAGATGACAATGTGAATTTGTTTTTGAGCAAAAATCATGTCTTTGAGTATATATTCTGATACTGTTTATATACTGTAAATTTTGGAGAGTATATAGGTTGCAATTGGCTAAATTAGAGAGCTGCTTACTCTCGAGTATTTGTCCAAGGGGTATAAACTTTTCTATTACAACCTGCGGTCACATAAGCAGCATTAAAATAAACGTATCATTTCAGTGGCGTCGCAATGGACAGCTTATTATTTCTTTTCACGATCATTAAAACCTACCATTTTTGCCATGGACCACTTTACCACTTTACTTCATTCCATATGCTTCGTTTCTAATGGCTCGGCTGTATGATGCTACAAACTTCTCAAGAGTGAAATTTTTCAGGCAATAATATTGCCGCTCTCTATGCATTTTCACCAAAATTAGAGATGTTCCAAGAATAGTTTTTAGGTTTTCTATTCAACATTGACCCAGGTGTTCGATTTTCCTGCGAAAATATTCATAAAAGCCGCATCAAAGTCTTCGCCAACACGATTTTCCTATACAAAATTCTTATGCAGATATTAAGAGACTATGAGAGACTAAGAGACTGTATGAACAGCTTGCGGCGTCATAAAAAGTCGAGCATGATTCAACAAGTTCCAGCATATACCGGCATACATATCATCGTCTTGCATTCTATTAACGCACGATACTTTAGTTGGGTTCTACCTGCAAGTGGGAACCACGGGTGAGATCCCTGCTTGGAGGTTAATAAGTCATCGAACACGGGGGCAATAAGGGAATATAAACAGTCCACAAGATATAGATTAGTTTTCTTCCATGACCAAGATTAAAAAACAAAGTCTTTGGAAAAAATTTATCGAGAAAATAAATTTTAAATGAAGAATGATCCTCGCAGTTATGAACGCAATTTAAGCAATTGCAAAAAGAAGCCTGAAAAAAATTCAGGACTTCAACGAGGTTCGAACTCGTGACCACGCGATACCGGTGCAATGCTCTTTCAACTGAGCTATGACGCCACTGACGTTGGGAGCAGGTCAATTGTAGGTTCATATGTTTCCGTGAAAGGAGTGAATGTGAAATGATAAATAGGCTTCTTTTCGCAATTGCTTAAATTGCGTTCATAACTGCGAAGATCATTCTTCATTTGATTTCATTTCCACAGTTCATATATGATTTATTTCATATATATCATTTCACATTCACTCCTTTCACGGGAACATATGAACCTACAATTGACCTGCTCCCAACGTCAGTAGCTTCATAGCTCAGTTGGTAGAGTATCGCACCGGTATTGCATGGTCACAGGTTCGAACCCCATTGAAGTCCTGAATTTTTTTCAGGCTTCTTTTCGCAATTGCTTAAATTGCATTCTTAACTGCGAGGATCATTCTTCATTTGATTTCATTTCCACAGTTCATAAATGATTTATTTCATATTTATCATTTCACATTCACTCTTTTCACGGGAACATATGAACCTACATTTCTGATTTCTGCAAATTGTGCTAGTTTGGATGGCAAAAAAGGGGCCTTAAATTTTTCTCTGACAAATTTCTTTTATCATTTCAAAATAAAGGCATAATAGCCTCCAAGAAAAGACAAAATAAAAAATTACTTCATATGCACTTTAATAGTTTAGTTGCTCGGGACAAATTCAAACTAAGGGAAAGTATAACCTCCCATACATTATCTTAAATTAAATCCAAACAATGTTCATACAACTTGCAAGGTAATCAATGAGGCCCTTAGTCAGGAGATTCTTATCATGCATTTGCTCAGATGTTGACAAATTGCAAATTGCCAAATGTGGAAGCAAGTTTGAACTCACCATTTGTTGTTGTTATCAAAGTGGCAAAAACAGTGAAGGAACAAATATCCGTTTGTGTGCGTTTTGTGGAAAAGGGGAACAGTGGGAGGCACCATTTGCGTGAGGATTTTCTGACATTTGTTAATGCTGACAAAGGCACAAATGCACAGGCATTGACGACAAAGTTCTTGGAAACCCTGAACGCTCTTGGTCTTCCCCTTGAACAAATGAGAGCTCAAGGTTACGATGGTGCGAGCGTGATGAGCGGCCATGTAAATGGCGTACAAGCAAGAATCAAGCGACAGAACCCCAAAGCTGAACATATTCATTGTCGGGCCCATGTGCTAAACCTGTGCAATGTACACTCCTCCAAACTACCACTCGTCAAAAATATCATGGATACAATGCAAGAAGTGTTGTTGGCGTTTAAGTTCTCTGCCAAAGGTTGCTCGTATTCAAAGAACAGTTCAGAAATAATGCAGCTGTCAGGGAAGAGATGGGGAGACAGTCGAAACTGAAAGTTCTCTGTGAGACACGATGGGCTTCTCGGGCGGATTGCTTGAATGTCTTCGTTACCTCGTTCAAGGTAGGTTCACTTTCAATAATCCAACAAACGTTGCGGATAAAATCACAAAATCCATGTTATAACAAATTGTCAACATTATATCCGGTAAACTTTTCAGGTTATCGTCGACACACTCAATGAGCTGAGTGTAGGTGGAGACAGCAAAGCTCAGGGGCTCCATTCATCCATCCTCAAGTGGGATTTTATTATCACGACAGTGATCTTGCAGCACGTATTTGAACTTACGCACCAATATACCTTCAGGTATTATATACTTACGCACCAGTATACCTTCAGGTAAGTATAATTATATCGCTTTCTTTCTAGCCATCATATAATCTGGGCGCTAATCAACAATTAATTTATTATGTACTATGCAACGTTTCGATTTTGAACCAGGCTTGTCTGGTACAGGTAAAGTGCGCCACAATTGATTTCTTTGCGTTTCAATCTATTTAGGTGCCACCACTACAAAATAGAATGCATTATAATACCAATAACAGTGAAAACGCATGTATTTAATTTTTAGAGCGCTGAATTAAATCTGGTGCAAGCATCCAAGGAAGCAAGAGCCTGTTCATCAGTCCTTCAGGCGGAG